>CM055970.1:4605000-5805000 GCA_029531755.1 Holothuria leucospilota
AAGAGATGATCTTCTTACAAGCTAATACACCTTCTTCATGTGGTATATTAGTGTACAGGGCACTTACATCCATAGTGACGAGAAGTGAATTGGATGGGAGAGACTTAACGTCCTTGAGAATTCTTAGAAAATGGGTAGTATCTTGGATGTAACTACTGAGGGAAGGTAAAAGAGGGTTCAGAATACTATCAACAAACCCACTTAAATACTCAGTGAGTGTATCGATACATGAAACAATAGGCCTACCGGGGCGGAGAAACATTTAGTGATTTGGCCAAGTTAAGTAATTCACGAGGGCTAAAATTTGCGGTAACAATAGGGGCATTCACAGAAGACAATTTGTCTTCAACAAGCTTGGAAACTTTATGTAACTTAGGTATTGTATAAAATGTCCCAGAAGTGGGTGACGGAGGAATGTACAAATTTACCTTGTCGGCCAGTTCAGAAGAAAAAAAATTATTTTAATTTCACCATGTTCCTCGTCTATTTTGGACGCCATTTTGAAAAAACAACGTTTCCCATCCTTCACGGGCGGCATCTTTTTTCTTGATTTGTCAAAAAATCATCTAATTTGGGGTTACTAGTAGCCCATTGTTTATATTAGAGCCCGTTGGTCCATTTCCAGTGGAAGTGATACTAAAGCTTCAGCCCACCCTGCTACCTGGGCGCTGCTTGTGGTCGTAGACAGCAGAAATTTCCATTAATAAAGTATGCATACGGCAGCAGTAATGGTCTGTATGGCCAACTTGCAAGTTGCAGCTTGCTGGAATAGGATTAATGCTAATGGTTCTCAAGTAAACTTTGAGAAGATGGCCTATAGTCAAGAGTGAGGGGCTTTGTCCTTTGGTGTCCGGCCCAGAATTCATTTTGAGACAGTGAAAGGAATGATCGTGCAAGCTAAAAAATATATTTCCCCTTCAACACATCTTCTGTTCACTTTTAAAGGTAGCATTACCCGACATGCAGGCTATGTGGCAATCATGGTGGGCGGGCATCTTTTGGGTCCCATTTAGGTTAGCTGACCCATATGGACCTCACTGATTTGTGCACCCGAGATTTTAGTGAAGCCAAGGTATGCCAAGTACCTACTTATCTATATTCCAAGGGCCCATTGTTCGATTTAGGCCAATACCATTCTGCTTTAATGTACATGTGGGTGATAATGTATGGGCCAGCAATGTGTATAAAGAAAGAAATCATGCATATTGTCTACACCTGAATGAATATTTACTTTTCTTCCTAAATTATGAAAAAACCCTAAAATGTATCTTTAAAACAATCTCCATGCTAAAGATTTGCTGACGATTCGTGGGCCAGTCCTCGATCACTACACCAACAATACTATGACCAAGGTAACCAACAACGGAGCCTCTATGGGCCAGCAAAGGCCAATTCCATGCAGCCTGTGGGCCCAGTGTCTCTCTACATGCACATATCTAGCCGAGGCTGTTTAAGTATGATGTGGCCAGCAAACCATCAGTACGAACTTACGATGTCAGGCCCAACAACCGACAGACTGCTATGATAGACCTACTAGGCCAATAAAGAATAACGTTGTTCCAATTTGGGCTTAAGAAGATTTTCCAAAGAACGATGCATGCGTGAGCCCCACCCAGGAAGAATCAAGCAAGTTGCAGAGTCAAACTACACGGGCCTATTCGGTTTATCCAAGACCATGTGCCTAAACAGTATACGAATACATGGACCCAATTATAACTGTAGTTACGATTTAAAGGCTCTGTGGACTTGGAAAATCTTACGTGATCGACTTTTCCGGCAGGTCTGGGCTAATAAATCCTCTTCCTCCTATATGATAACAGCTTGATTACACCTACATATACGCAGGCTCAAGATCTTAAGTATTTACTTCTCATATCGTGTCACAGCATGCCTATATTAAATAGCCTATGATTACCGTTTGCTCCTGCTTAACTCAATTGTCTCGTAAAAACTTTCAATGAAATTTACCCTTTCTTCTTGAAATCTGAATTTGCTTCTAAAGCATAAACTCTATACGTAGAAAATGTTTAGGTGCAACTTACAGTCTCAGGAATGTGCCATCCCCTATTTCTATGAGGCATTTCAACCAAACTGTGTTTTGCAAGGCCTATTCACTACGGCTACACTCCAACCAGTTGTTGCTCCTCCCACCTCTCACCTTCATCCCTTCCCCGGTTGAGACACTAAAAGGGGCATCCCTATAGGTGTGCCATGTCATAGCAGAATAGAAAAATTCACTTCACTAAAGAAATAGCATCCCTAAACATTTAATCAGTTCAGAGCTAATTACCAGGGATAGCGCAATTTTCGATCTAGGTAAACTTGGGGCAAAATTACATTCTCAAAGATCAGGAGTGTTAACCCTCGTTTAGGCAAAGCCCTCATTAATTACACCTTACAAAAATTAGAAAATCTACATATTGAGGATTCTTTGTCAGAGAACTAGATCAACGCCTTACCAATCTGTCCCAAAGATAACACAATAACAAAAATATTTGTGAGAAATTGACTCTTAAAATTTGGTCATATTTTATGACAAAAATTCCAAAATTAATTTCTGGGACTGTTGCAGGTTAACCAAGATGGTGAAAAACAAAATGACTATCAAAATGAATGAGCTATTTCTAAAAATTGTACCGATTCATAATGATGTAAATTAATATTTTTTTCATTAAAGCTGAACTTTACAACTCTTGACACAGAATACTTGCCAGCCGATGTGGCGAAAAAGTGCCTAATGAGTAAAAACAATATAGTAAAAAATCCCCTTGGAAATAAGAAGATACTTAAAAAAAAATACAAAAATTCACAAAAGTATCCATTATAATTATATCTTGATTGAAAATCCTAAATATCTTTATAAGAGAATGTGCATAAAATTCAAAGCAAGATTTGTGGTGTTCTTTGCAGGACCTTAGCCCAACCAAGTTGGCGGAAACAACAAAATGGCCACCAATATAGTGATCATAATGTCTGAATATAATATGAAAAATAATTACTAAAATACTTTTGGCACAGTTGCCCTTATATCTGGCCATATTTTATGATAAATAATCCAAAATTATTATTGAAAAAAACTTTTGATGGAATTTAGATCAACAAACATCAGGCGCGGATCCAGACATTTCGAAAAGGCCCCCTTGAATATTCTCCTAGATTAACATTATGCTTATTTTCGCGTATATTTTATTGTTGATGTGGCGAAGGGGGGGGGGGGGGCTGAGCCCGAGGAAGCCCCTCCTTAGATTCGCCCCTGAACATGGAGGAAACAGCAAAATGACCGTCAATGCAATAATTATGTCAATGTACAATAATAAGAAAAATAATCATTAAAAATACTTTTGGCACAGGTTAACCTAAATTTGTCTTTATTCTGTTTAAAATATTCAAAAAGTTTTTTTTTCTAGATACTTTTTCCAGGATCCGGGTTAACCAAGACGGCAAGACAATTGTAATCATAGAAGGCCCAAATCTGAAAATCAGCCATCTTTTGTTTATTTCAGCCTACACCTCATTTTGTACTTAAAATTTGTAGTGTGCAGTAACTAATTGGGAGGAAAGGAAATCAGCTTAATAGACCATTTTTGCAATGTATCCAAAAAGAATGATTTGACAATTTTTCTAAAATAGCTCAAATTTTGGAACGGGTATTGGAGGTGCGGCAGAGTAATGTTTATCTCGAAGAAGGGGATAGATATATTTGTGCTATAACTGCATCCAATACGTTGATTTCTAGTTATACAATTTTTCCGGTCAAAATAGAAATTTTCCCGGTCAAATACACAAAACACCCAGTTTATCTAGTTGGGACATTTTCTACCAAATTCTCAACATCCCCCCCCCCCCCTTTCTTTTTTGGTGGCCTGGGAACTCTATGATAAAAGCCTGGCCATTTCCTTTTTCTTAGAGATAGGGGGCCTAAGTGATGGATGTACACATATGGCATGACCTTTACAGTTCTTTCACAAACACAAAAACCACTTGCTCACTCACATTCTTTCCAGAACTTTAAGACATATGCTTACTTTTGTAACTGTGTTATTATAGATATATGGAAACATGTCTGAATTGAAACAATAATCTTAATTTCCACATAGGATTTCCTACGAAGGTGTGGTTTTCACAAATCTGAATTCAGCTCCCTGCCAATAACTCACTTGCCTACTGCTCCCTGATTTACTTTATTTCCTTACATTATATAAACATATTTGTTTTGGTTTCAGGAAAGAATAACTTCCTTAAAATTCTACATTAGGTCTTTACAAGTCATAGGTCTTTACAAGTCACAATTTCAAAAGTATGTGGACCTGCTTTCATAAAAGAATGGTAGGCCTATAGTTTACTTTCTCATACTATTTAAAGAAACAGTTCTGTAAGTGATCTCACACCATTTCGTTCACAGCAGCCATACACAAGTGCCAATGCATATACTGTTCAATGTTAAATGAATTATAATACTGGTACTAACCTGTACACTGTGCAACACCATTATTCAGAGAACAAACCTCCGTAGCTCCTTCGCAGGGATTTGGATTACAAACATCTGAAAGAAAACATCACTTTATCTGTTCACATACAATTTAAAGTTTGCTAAAGATGCTGTAACAAGAGTTGTCAGAAGTGGAAGGTTCAACATAGGAAATTAAACAGGGGGTTATGGACCCCTTGAATTGTAAAACGCTGATCAGACCAAAATAGGATAATATATTTATTCCAAACTTTGCAAAACACTTCACCAAAATGAATCTTAACATCAATGATTATTCAAACAGAAACCTTCATTCTATTTTAAACCTTGTGATAATCTTTTTTAAAACCTGCACATTCCTTCATGGGAAAAATTTTGCAGTTATTTCGTAAGGGCAACCTGGACACCACATCACATTTGGTTTCATCTCTTTTCTTAAAATGTTTTTTTTTTTCTTTTAGGGACAAAGAGTGTTTCCTTTGTAACTGATTACATTTAAATTAAATTGCGATGAAAGTCATTTATGAATGTTTGAGTTGGAGGAGAATTCTGACAAGTCACTTGGGCATGTTGCACCTGGTGAAATATTTGTGGGTGTGAAGACACATCGTCGAAAACCGGAAAAATTGTACGAAAAAACGCCACGAAAGGATGCTTTATCGTCTTAAAGCAATAGAATTAAAGTGCCGTTTAAGTTAAGCGTTAGAAGTTAAATAATTACAGGATAAATTCACGGACTTGGGATACGATACTGTCTGCTCAGTCAATTTATCTACTCCACGCTTTTAAACAGTGCAACCAACGAATGCATTGGTAATCACAAAGGCTTTCCAATATGGCTTGCAACCTACTACCTCGACTACTCAAAACATTATGATGTTAAAGTAAGTGTTTAAGGAAAAATATTAGCTTTCATAGGTGAAGGAAGAACTAAATTTACGCAGCTTGATAAAACTTTCATTCAAATCGGACATTGAGTACTCGAAATATCAGCAAAATTTTATTACTACATTTATGACCCATGTGAGCTTGGGGCAAGCAGGGATTACATCACTTCCTCACATTAATGCGGAATGTTTTGTTTCCTTTTTTTTTAAATTCTGTTGTGTTGACCAAGTCAATAGGGATAGAAGCAACCCATGGAGACTTTGAAGATTGTAAAATTCCTATCCCTCTCATCCATTTCTATTCCAAAAACATGAGAATATGGAGGGGAAAATCGGATGTAAAGTTTAAAGAAAAACAAAAGAGTGTTCATTTGTGAGGTTATAACGTCATTTGTTGTTGCTTCACTTTGTGTTGAAAATGTGACAACTTTACCTTTGAACATCTTCAAAACCACACATCGGGTTTCAATGTTAATTTCACCAGAATATTCAGAATATTTACCCCTTTAACACATCAAAACTTGATTCCTTCTTTTAAGGCTAAGATATGTTTCCAACATTATTATATCTGGAGCTACCAAAGGCTACCATTCATTGAGGAATAAATCCCTTGTATCTAAAAGATCCTGCCCACCAAGACTTCTCCAGAAGTTTGCGCTTATAGTTCAGTGCGAGCAAAGTATACATCAAAATCAGCCGAAGGTTAGAGAGTTAAATGTACAATTGTGTTCAAATCTTTAAAACCACTTTCTATTCACTTTTCAAATACTTCCACATGTGGTCAGCTACTTATAAACAAACGTCAGTACGTTAACGTTAAATGCACAGTAGTTACTATCCCCTGCAAATAACGTACTTGTCTACCGCTCAACCGATCGTAAAGCCAAGGCTAACTTATGTTTCCAACATTATAATTTTTGTTACTCACTTTTTGTCGAGTTCAAGGGTCATTTGAGGTCACCAGAAATCAAATTGAAAAAAGCATACGAAAACATGATGCATCAAGAAGGAAAAAATTTATGGGTAAACCTCGGTGCAAAAATCCATTACCTTTCGGCAAGGAACCACTAAGACTTTGCGATTTTGGTTACGAAATCGGTCACGAGCTAGTTGAATTGAAGACCGTCGACTTTAACAGATAAACCTCTGTAGAACAGGTAGCCTAGCTTTGGTTACGATGGTAGTAACCAGGCCAAACGGAACATGATGTATCCAGACAAAGATTTTATTTGTTTCTTTTTTTCTTTTTTTTTTATTTCTGAAGCAGCAAGTGTTACAAAACTCATGGCTTCGTTGGGGGAGTAAATCCTAAAATCCAAGGCCACAACAAAATACGTTGGCTCGGTAACCATTTTCATGTTGTGTTTTCATTACCTTGCAGTGAAGTTGCATATTTAAATCATTTAAAAAATTTAAAACCGTCTATCTACTCAGCAAGGGGCTTACACTACATTCGTCATTAAAAACGGAAGGCCTCCATGTTCATTTGTCTTTTAAGTTAGAAAACGAGAGATTACCTGATGTCAATGTACTCAGTATTCTAGATGGTCACCTGGTTATTCGTCTTTGCCAAAACTAACAGCCATTTGGAATTCTCCGAGGACGACGCACTTTGTATTGGAGATACTTGTTTTGCTTTATTGCTGCGTGTCTTTTACCTAAACCTGGATGACATCTAAAGAACGACGCTTTGTACTCTCTAAGGAAAGGGTTGCAAAAATCTGAAATGCGAGATAGCCACTACCAACTCTTACGTTCTTAACAAAGCCAAGTTCTCTTCCTACAAAGAGGTCAGCAGAAGAATTGTTGCTATGTCCTGCAAGGAGACTATTTCCGTAGCAAAAAATCCTTGTAAAGGCATAAAATTGATAGAAAATTTTTCCACATACTTACATGTTTGGACTTGTTGTTTATCCAGAAATGTGAACATTATTTTCGTGAATTTTCCGAAACTGTTTTCATTTTGTGCTTTTTCGCGAAGGACTTTTAGTAAGGTTAGTGTTTTGAAATTTTTTAAATTGTAATTTCATTTGATAAGTTTTGACCAGACCACCGCAAGTCCGTCAAAGGTACACTACACTATCATTTGTATAGGAACTTTACTCTTTTCCATTATGTCTAATACTTCTGATCATACGAGGTCACATAAAAATTGTTCAAACTTGATGTACCGCATTATTTTAGTGGCGACGGTGCACAAAACATTAGACAATGGGTTCCTAGTAGATAAAGGGTAGCAGTAACGGCTTCTCCAGCCTTAAGCGAATCTGAATTAAAGTCTATCTTACCAGCTGGGTAAATAGGTGAGGAATTTGTTTGGGGGGCATCTTATCACATGATGTAAAGGGAGTTTATAAAACAGTTAAGAATAAATCAAGGAGTACGTTTAAAAAACGTCTGTTAATCTTAGACCTACAGGTCAACATAAAGGCTAAACCCAGCATACCGGGTCAACCAGTAGAGGTATACGCAGCAGAATTGCTGCTGGCCATACATGCAGCAATCGATTAGCGAAGTGGTCTGTGCAGATACCGATGAGCTCCCTGTAACTTCAGAGGGTAAGCGTTGCGTTATTGTTCTTATGGATCATTTTTGCAAATATGTCAACCTGTATCCCATGTAAGATCAAAAGACTGTTACTTTAGCCAAATGTATATTTGCAAACTACCTAAAACATCACGGCATTTCAGAACAAATACACACTGACCAAGGAAGGTAATTTGAAGGCAAAGTATTGAGCCATCAATGTAATCATTGGGCACCAGAAAGACTAGAATCACCCCGCAACCACCCGCAATCGGATGGTCTCATGGAGAGGTTATTGGATCAATGAAAGATCAATTGTCCAAATACATTGCAGCAGGACATAAGGATTGGGATGAATATGTAGGTTACACAGAGTTTTCGTATAATACAGCATGTCATTCTACTACAGGCTTGTACTCCATATATCGTATTACATGGTAGGAATGTGGTACTCCTGTAGCGCTTTTGACGGCACCCTCAGAACTACCGGCCAATGTGACTCCAGGAACGCCAGCATTTTATTGTGCAAAGCTAATTTTAAGGAAAAAATGAAACATGCATTTGAGGACACTACTAAACAATCTGCGGATTTCCAAGAAAGCAAAAGTATTATAATGATTTAAGTACGAACTGTAATCCCTTTTTACCCTGAGATTCGGTTGTGGTAAACAATGCGGTAGTTAGGTCAAGGACCATTCCTTGTTGCCAAAGTGTTAAGTAGGTCTAATGATTATATTACATACGAAATACAGGGTAAAATGCAATCCTGCTTGATTATTGTATATGCATTTTGATAGTTCAAACCTTATTATGAGAAACCTACTAATTTGAAAGAATTCCGACCCCTTTTTTCCTGAACGAACCCACAGAAAGGAGTGTCGGGGTGATAAGCAATACCCCTTTTCCTACTACCGTGAAAGATACTGGTTACATAACTATCAGTGGTAGAACCGGTGTCAAACCGGTAAATAAATTTGGAGGGTGGTTGAATAGAAGAATGTTAATTTTAAGATTCGTTCGAATGAATTGTGCTAATGAATTAATAAGTAACAGCGATGGAAGTAGGATCTGTATATATATATATATATATATATATATATATATATATATATATATATATATATATATATATATATATTGCAACTTATGTGTTTTGCTGGAACCAATGTAAATGTATCGAAATACGGAATACAGTATATATGTAATCGTGTGAATGTCTATTTTACATTTGGAAAAGTAAAAAAATAAAATAAAATTAAACAAATAAAAGTCAAGAAATAAAATCATATTGGTTATGCACATTAAGGACAATCTTCCTCGTAAAGGGAAGGTATGTAAGAGGTATACGGAATACAAAATGAAAAATAATTATGTTTGAATATTCAACAATACAACACGTTTAAGTTTGCTCATTTACTATTTGCATGTTATGTAGTTGCTGTTGTCGAGGCATTTGCATGTTATTTAAGTTACGTAGTATAAGTTCTACGTTGTAGTCGTGATATGTTTTCGATGAGTTTGAGGAGTGCTCTTTTGGTCGCAATAAATTGAGTTTGTTTTCGAGCAGTCTCTGTTCTTCTTTGAAATTTTGTGCTCTATGTTCGTCTCGTCCAAAATATCCCCACGCTTTGAAGTACCAAGTTGCATTACTAATACTTCGGCAGGTATCTGAAAAAAGGGAATTTTCTGGCTATTGTTAAATGAGCGATTACATCTCAATGAATGTGTACACCGAAATCATTAAGATTTTCACCTTCTACAGTTACAGTGAACACACATGTGTCGGAAAGTCCACTGTTGTCCGTACAGGTACATGTTACATTGCTTGACTGTACACCTCTGAAGAAACTACCAGACATAGGGTTACAATTTATCGCAAGTGTGATATCATTCTGTTCCAAGTCGGTACAAGTTGGATCTGCCCAAGACGCTGTGTTTCCAACATTATTTGCAAGAGAAGAAACTGTAACCGGAGCTGGACATTTCATCACTGGTGGCGTATTTGCAGCTGTGAACGAAGCAAATAAAGTGCAGAATTAACACAAGAGGGCAATCAAAGAGCTGCTGAGCTCATCCCACCACATCCTTTCGCTTCTACTATTGTAGCACTTTGTCATTTATTGTAGCCTAATGGTTGAAGATAATCGAAATAGCCTAAGATAAAAACTCTAATGAGGAAATGAGAAATTAAAACTGTGTCCATGTCGTCATTAACTATCCGCATGTTTAATACGATTCAACAGAGACAGCAAAGGACTATGCAGAAGTAAATTTGAAAAAATAATAAACCTCTCTTGCTCGATTCATAACTTTAGGTGCTTGTTCAATACGTCTGTTCTTGATGACGCAATAAATAATAATTCCGTTCTTTCGTCTTCAGATCAACATAGTTATATGGATTCACGTATCGTGATGATAAACTCCAATCCATTGAGAAGCAAGTTATTCACTAACTCCAATTGAGCCCCGTACTAACATGAGATAAACTAAAACTCCAATAGACTTTATGAATGTGATGTCACAGAGCGCTGCAGAAAGTGCTCCCTCGTTTGGGGAAATGCTGGAAAGCGCCTATCATTGCAAGTTACACCAACAAATCAGACAGCTGATGTGCCTACCAATTGTCGGTATAATGTGTGTGAAATATACGCCGTTCGTGCACGTATACTTCATTGTTTTCCTCCAAAATGACGTAAGCGTGACGTCAATGCATACAGGTCTATAACTTGAATAATGAGGATAACCCGGTAGGCCTATAGCCTATACGCAATGATGTGCATGCTAACACGCGTTAGCATGCACATCCTTACCTTAGCAACAACATTCTCTAAGAAACCTTCGCGACAATTACAATTAATTTAAAAGTCTTTATTCGTCTAACATAGAAAATACACACTTTAATAGATAATAGGCACCTACCTTCATGTGTCTCCTTGAACTGCAAATCAAAGGCTAAATATCTAAAACGCCAAACGAACAGACTTTTACATTGACTGAGCAGACAACTGCTTGTAAGATCAAAGAATACGCAGTGCTTATTTGAACGCGAACGCAACTTTTGCTGTAGACTTGTATGTAAGCTGTACATATGACTGACAAACAGGACGCGCGGGTGGCGCGGACTTGGGCTTTCATAGACGTGTATTTTTGTTTTGCTAAGTACTCGCGCGCATGCACGCACAAACGTTATCCAATCGTTATCCAGTTATAGCAGCGCGTCTACGTGCTGCACATAACCCGATAACATGTGTGCACCCATTGAAGTACTTGTGCTGTATTTAAAAAAGCGCGTTTTATTTCTAAAGGATATTGAAACGCGATGCAGCATACTTCGAGACTCATGGCCGCGATTTCGGGGGGACAGGGGGACATATCCCCCAAACATTTGAGAAATCGCCCATTAACTTTGATTTTTTACACAATAAATTATTTGAATATATTGATAACAAATCGCCGCCCCGTCGAGACTAATCCTGTGCACCCCATACGCAGACAAGCCCTAAAAAATAACACATTATAACACAGCACGAGATAACAACAACTCAAAATCCGCCAAAAATAAGCTTATCCTCCTATATTGAGGATAGTCCTAAATTTATTAAGCCAAGTTACATTCAGTGTTACCTAAGGATGGCTAAAATCGTTGTCTTTTAATAATTTAATTTTAAAAATTATTTTAAACAGTTCTCCAAATCACTCTAATTCATCTTATGATTTGTTTTTAAAAATGGTGATATCATTCATGGAATATATTTTGACATCACTATATGGGCTTTCATAAAATTTGGGTGCAGACCGACACAACTGAGATACAATTTCTCCCTCTAAAGCTTAGGTATAGTACCGGGCAAGTGTGTAGCCGGTCGCCGATAGCTCCATTTACACTGCGGTACTTACAACGAGCCATTGAAAATTCGGGGTTTTCGACCAGCACTGTCAAAATTGATTTTCTTCTTGTAGCAAAGCTATAGGACCTAAAGTCTTTATATACTACCACAACTTGTCCTTTTCAAGTCTTACATAACTTTTGCAAAATTGTTTTTGATCACTTTAAACGTCTGAAAAGTTCCGACGGAAAATTTGGTACAAAATCGTCAACTTTGTCACTTCGATGAATTTACTGCAGCGTTCGAAATACTTGTTAATATTTAAGTCCGTTATGCGTATCGTTGTGACATACAACAAAGAACAAAACATTGGATTACTGTAGTTCCTTTACATACACATGGCTATAGTTGCAACATTGCACAATGACGTAACAATGTAGCTCATTAGCATACTCATGTAAACAAAGTTCCGCAGTAACAAAGTAATTTTACATATGCAAGTCTCAGTGATGACAAACAGCTGTAATAATCCTGTAAGATCTGGAGAAAAGTCGTGGTAATAAATTAAGATTTTTCTTTCAAAATTTACTGTGAGAAGGAAGACAATTTAAATCATCACACAGACCACCGATCTCCTGCTACTTGTACAGATCGTTGAAAGGAGTGTGTATAGTACAGTTCTCTATTGAAAACTGACTTTCATTTCTCCAACCTAAAGCATCTGAAACCTTATGGCGACGGGATTCCTCTGTCTCTTGAAAGGTTACCCACGAAATTTACTCTAACTGTCAGGATTAAGAGAAAACATGTTCATGAGTTTAATGAATAAGTTTAAATTACATATTACTTACAGCAACTTACGTTAAAACGTTTTTAGTAAAATGTCCTTACTTGACCGGCTTACGGTACCACCTAGTCTGCAGTCTGCTTACCTAGTATTTAGGTCGCCTTGAGGCTTCCCATACTAGCTCAGGGAACAAAGTGTAGGTGAGAACTAGGCCTAGGTACCCTTGGCTAGGTACCATGATACTGTCTATTGGCTTAGCCCCTATGAATAATAATTAATACCTGGTAGGCCTACAAGCCGCTGGCCGATGCTTGGCTTACCTCGATATATTATTTTAAAGATAAAATCCCTCTCCCAGAATTTTCCAGTGGCCAATGGTGCCGATACCGCTATCGGCCGATACCGATCCGATACCGATATTTGAGGAATCAGGGAAATACACACTACACCATAGGCTATTGGCCACTATCCCCACCAATCGTCGTGTCTTCTTTAAATACTTAAGTGTTTGCACTGCGCCAGGCCCGTAGCCAAGGTGGTGCCGGAGGGTTGGGGCGAAGCCCATGAAATATTTTTCGCCCCATAGGAAGTTTCAAGCCGCGATTGATTTAATACATGTTTACACATTTGCCCCCCCCCCCCGCCCGAAAACTTTTTTCGCGCCTTCTAGAAGCCAGTTCGCCCCCTTTTAGTACCTTGTCTGGTTACGGTGTTCTGTTACCCCGTTCCAGTTTTAGCCTACTACTGTACCATCAAGCCATCATGACTAGTGAACCCCAAGATGGTTTTCGTGCGAAGGTCTTGATAGAGTGATGGGTGCCTGAATTTCAATATAAACTGTAGACCGAGCTTACGGAGATCGCTGCATGCGGAGTATATAGAGACTTCGAGTCCGCAAAAGGCAGTAATACGCGTCAGCAGTATGAATGGATGGAGGAGAGGTTTAGTATGTATGCTACGTACAAGCAAAAGAGCAGAGCCGTATATTCCTGGCTCTTCATGTAATACAGCTTTTCAAGGAAATATGCCCAAACATCTTTTCCATTAATCAAAAGATAAACAAGAGGGCAATCTACGGAGTTGCTTATCTCATCGCTAGCACACGCACTGAACCATAGCAAGTAAAATGAAGTACGCACGTCAATGCGTAACCATTGCGCAATATCCTGTTCTCGTAAGTGTGGAATATGCGAAGAAACTGAAGCCGATTTGAGGGTCACGTGATGTAGGTTACCTTTGGAAATAATACAACGCTGAGGCATTGTGGGCCAGCATAGATTTCAAACTTAAAGTGGACCTAAAGTCTAAAAATTCAAAAATATATATTTTAGAGGTTACAAAATTAATCTTATTGGTCCAACTCCCATTGTCATAGCTTATTCCATTGCTGAGATATTAAATGTTAAAATTTATTCACTTAAATCCAAACAGTTCATTGCGCAATAATTTTTGAAATTCTTGTTGTACAACTCACATTAAATGCTTTGTTTTCTTTTAAAATTAAAAATGTCTATATGACCTTGACCGCTTCTTGCATGACATGCTGTACAGAGAGGGCTTATATAGTCAAGTCACCCCAAAGCAGTAAGAACGTGATCACATTTTGGCACAAGGTGCGGTGGCTTTCAGAAAAACAAAGAAATACAAAGATTGTAATTTGAGTAGTACAACAATGACATCACAAATTATTACGCAATCTACCTTTTTAAATCGAGTGAATGAACTTCAACATTTTATATCTCAGCTTAAGAAAGTCCTGTGAAGATGGGAATTGGACCATTGGAATTCAGTTTTCATGCTCTGTAATATATATTTTTGAATTTTCAGACTTTAGGTACACTTTAAAATAGCGTGTCATCTTTTCATGGAGCGAAAATATCTGGGTGGAAGTGCCTATAAGTGCTCAGTCATTTTGAAAATAAATACACTGAACATTGTAAACCTAAGAAATATCACTTCTCAGTACAACCCCTTAAACCTGCTGCACACGAGGGGAAATTAGCTCAGCAAAATGCCTCGTGTGCCACTTTGCTCAGCTAATTTCTCACGTGTGCGGGCGTGTTTTGGTGAGATTTCTGCCTTCCGAGGCAGAAGACTCAAATATCAAAAGCCTGCCGCACACGAGGGGAAACTAGCTCAGCAAAATGCCTCGCGTGCCACTTTGCTAAGCTAATTTCTCACGTGTGCTCCCGAGATTTGGTGAGATTTCGCCTCGCGAGGCAGATGACTCAAATATCAAATGTGTTTGATTCTTTCTGGCACGAGTGCCACTTTTCTCACCGTGTGGGCCTGACCTGAGCATTTGGCTCATGACTTTAACCCACTGCGCAAGCGTATTCTAAATGAATAGACCTAACTTTCGGTCAATCGTATACGCGTGTAAGTCTACTATACGTGCGGCGAAATCCAAGCCTTTCGTGCACGTGTGCTTCATTGTTTTGACCCAAAATGACGTCAGTGTTATGTTAATGCATAAGGTCTATAGAAAGGCGTGTATGTGAAGTCCACACTTCCGCGCTGACATTTGCATCTCAATGAGGAGTAAAGCCCGGGTCACACTAGAGCGATTTCGGATAGGATTACGGTACGATTTTGGTGAGATTTAGTTAAAATCTTCTCCATTCCTGGTCGGAAAGAGCCAAAAATAGTTGCCAACCTGTGTAAATATATGATTTGCATCGAAGGAAATGAAATGTAAACTAATTATTTCGTGACGTCAAATCGGCAAACAGAGTTTATCGGACACGTTGGGTGCCTTTAAGCCTGTTCGGTCTCTAAAGTATTAATTGGCGAAGTGCACATCATTACATATTTGCACTGAGTCTAGTACATGCAATTGCCTTAGCAAAATAATCATAGTATGTGGCGCAAATGACACTAGTGTATGACAAAAACGACATATCGTTACCTTTGTGTGTGTTTACAGTACAAGTCAGTCCAACCCGAAGAATACGAATCTAAAACTCCATTGCCATACAAACTTATGGATAGCACTTATTGTAAATTAGGGTATTCGCTAAATGGAAAGATAACACACAAGCTACCGATCACAGACATATGCATAGCAATGAAGCATAGCTTTCCAACTTAAAATGGCCTCATGGAGGCCAAAATATCGGGGTGGAAATGCTGATGATAGTTCATTCATTTGGAAAACAAGCAGGCAAATGAATGTCTTACAAAAATAGCCTATTAATTACTGGCGTTTATATCAATACTGAAGTTTATCTCTTTCTAGTGGCATTACACATAAGTTCACTTCCACGTGAACGCACAATGACTGGTTTGAAGTTTATAGACTCATTAAAAGGCCAGTAATTTCTATGGCATCTTCAAGTTAAGCACTTTTATATGCGCGTTTTATTTCTCACGCGCTCTCTACGGGAAAGTAACTAACACGTTCGCATGCATTCCATGAACGCAGAAGTGTGCGTCAAGTATTTCGGCGGATAAAAAGAAAAACGTATACTGCGCGTATACGGAACGGGTTGAAAAAGTGCACGCACGCTAACCTCTTTAAACGATGAAATTTTCTGTGACGCGGTCTAAGTACCGCGCGCAGATTGCCGATATCAAACGGTACGCATATCAAATTTACCCTTCCGCCCTGATATTTGAGTCTCCATGAAGAGTCAATTTTCGTAACAGTTTAGGTATAGTGGTTTGGTATCTATGCTTAGACCCGACGCGGACGTGACCTACGACGTAATGATATCACTCTTGACAATGCGCATACATGTACCTTACAGTCAGTATTGTCAAGAGTGACATCATAACGTCGTAGCTCACGTCCGCGTCGTGCAATCCAAAGCTCCCTAATATCTTTGATGTGTAGAACCTACATGTATGGATCAGTGTGACAATGTTCGAGGCTTCTGCGCACGTGTCAACTTCCCACCATGCGCCATTTTGTTGTGCCAAACGAACACTTTCAGTGAGCTATGAAGGGGTTTCACAACGTCACATGATCGCGCGTGGGCTCTTTGGTTTTGAGGAGCAAGATCGCGCGTCTCTTTGCTTTTGAAGGGCACGCGTTCATTGTCTCGAGTATTATCGAAGGTAATGCGTTGAGCGTGTGCTGTAAGTTCTTTACTGCGCGTGTGTTTTGCCCTTCAGTTTCTGAGAATCCCACGCGTGTGGCGTCACATGAAATCCCTGTATACAGAAAATCTGTGCACATATTATGATGTGCATGTTAGCACGCGTTAGCATGCACATCGTTGGAATGGGCAGGCAGTACCGTACAGGCACGACTATAGTGTGTATTTATGTTGCTATCATCAGTGTTAAGTAGCAATCGCGTACCGAGGCTCTGTTTACAGCGCGGTCACACGCCTTACACTAAAAATACTGGACCACTCGTAAAAGGTCGCGTTGGTATTTTACACGCTAACTGGGGGGAAGCAACAATAGATCTTATGCATTGACATCACACTGACGTCATTTTGGGTGAAAACAATGAAGCACACGTGCACGAACAGCGTGGATTTCGCGGCACGTGTAGTAGACTTACGCGCGTATACGATTGGTTGACAAATCAGCTGTTTGCATTTATTGGTGTAATTTGCAAGGATACGCGCTTTTCCGCCATTTTCCTCCGAAAGAGGGAGCCCTTTCTCCATTGTGACATCATATGCATAAGGACTATTCCTGCATTTGTGTCTTTTAACGCGCGCTACGGTGCGCATCAAGTATATTTAAGATTGATACACAGAGAAATGTATTCTGTTTGTATACCAAGAGCAGACCCACAAAGTTATTCTTTACTTCTGACCTTTGACCTCTACTTCCGGGCTGAATGAGACATATTTTCCCACCCTTGGGTACATTTCCACCAAGTTTGAAGAGAATCGGTCCAGTCGTTTGGTAGTAGTTTTCAAAATAAAAAGATGTAAATTTGACCTTCTGTCATGTGACCTTAGACCTTGGTTGCCATGGAAACTATATATTTTGTTAGTAGTAAATACATTTATTTTGTGTGTGAAGTTTCAGGTAAGTGGGATGTTTTCTTTTGAAATTATACTAAAAATACTAAAAAATGTGGATTTTTCACAAAAAAATTGTCCTTTGAACTTTGACCTTTGGCCTTCACTTCCCCTGGGTGACAAACATTTTGACACTGGGGTACCTTCCCACCAAGTTTGAAGAGAGTCGGTCCAACCGTTGAGTTGCAGTAACAAAATAAGAAAATGTGCATTTGGCCTTTTGTCACGTGACCTTTGACCTTGGTTGCCATGGCGACCATATATTTGTATAGTACTAGACACATTTATTATATATGTGTGTAGATACATTTGAGTGGGATGTTCCGTTTTGAAATAATACTAACAAAGTGGTTTTTCAGTTTTTCACAAAATTTCATCTTTGACCTCTGACCTTTGACCTTTACTTCCGAGGGTCTGCCAAACACAAGTTTCCACCCAGGCGAGCCTTCCCCACCAAGTTTGAAAAGAGTTGGTGTGGCCCACAAGGAGGAGTTTTTGACACCGTTTTTGGCTTAAAATATGTAGAAATAGGTATTTTCCTTTCCGTCACCGAACCTTTGACCTTGGTTGCCATGGGAACCACATATTTTAGTAGTACTAGATATGTTTATAATATGTGTGAAATTTCATGTCAGTGGGATGTTTCCTCTTGGAGTTATTTGTAAAATAGTGATTTTCACATAATTTGACCTTTTACCTTTACTTCCGGCAATGCAGTATGTACAATGGTATTACCTAGGGTACCTTCCTACAAAGTTTGAAGAAAATAGGCTCAGCCGTTAAGAAGATATTAGCAAAACAAAAATTCACACAACACCCATACACACATACTCACACACAAACGCACATTCATTGCCTTACGGGGTACTAGAAAAGGACCCGGTAAGGAATTCACGGGATTTCCCCATTAGCCTGGCTGACCTCCAACTAACCCAGCAGACGTACGTGATGGAGGGCGGGCTGCTTGCCAAGGCAGGCACGTGCAGCCGCGCGAGACTTCTCTTTGCAGTGGCCGAATTTTCGGGCAGCTGCGCCAGTTACGAGCCGCGCGTGAGCTAGGAAAGACGTGCGAGAGCGGAAGTCTCGCCGGCTGCCCATGTACCCGCTAAGGAGGTGTCTGTGAGTGCACCCATGCCCATATGATGGCTTACACAGCTTTGTGTCACACCCATACGCACATTCATTGCTTTGCGGGGTACTGGGAAAGGACCCGGTAAGGAATTCACGGGATTTCCCCATTAGCCTGGCTGACCTCCAACTAACCCAGCAGACGTACGTGACTGGAAGGCGGGCTGCTTGCCAAGGCAGGCACGTGCAGCCGCGCGAGACTTCTCATTGCAGTGGCCGAATTTTCGGGCAGCTGCGCCAGTTACGAGCCGCGCGTGAGCTAGGAAAGACGTGCGAGAGCGAGGGTCTCGCCGGCTGCCCATGTACCCGCTAAGGAGGTGTCTGTGAGTGCACCCATGCCCACATCATGGCTTACACAGCTTTGGCTCACACTCACCCACACACACCCACACATACACACACTGACACGTTTTGACCCCTCCCACAGAAATGAAGTTCCGGTTACCTTGGGACCCCACCTTGGGTTAGACCTTGAGACTAGTAACTTGGGGGCACCGACCGTTACCATGTCGACGATGCCAATTTCAGCTGGCATTGCCAAATATAGCTCAACTGGCAAAGTGATTACAATATCTCATCCTCCACACGGAGCGATCAGATAAAAATTACAGTCAAACTTACTTAAATAATGTAACATTATTATGAAGTACAAGATGAGAAATATCGGTAAGGTAGTATCGGCATTTGAGGTAGATTTTGCCGATACCGATACTGGACAAAAATGGGTAATATCCGCGGATACTGATTTAATTCAGGAATAAATCGCATTTGGCGGACTATTATTGGTGAATAAACCTTCGAGACTCCAAATTTGCTCAGTTGAAAATCAGATGAAAATGTTTAATTTGACCATATTCTTTAATTAGCGATGTGCAATCGGACACATTTTTAAACAAATTATATCATTACCTACTGTGGCTTTTTGTCCCAGTGTGCAGTAACGCGTGCATCGTTACAAAAAATAACGCAAGTTTGTCAATGCGTCACTTCTGCGCTGTAAGTTTAAAAGTACCTCAGTCAGGTGTCCAAATTTCTCGCACACTACTTTCTTGTTAGTCTTATGAAAATCCACTTCCTACTGTACACTGTTCCTACGTTAAAATGACAGTAAAAATCTTCCTGATGCATCACCTGGGCAGGGATTTCAACCGTACGATACCGGTAACTATGTACGGTACAATACGGCAGACGATGTGCATGTCGTTATCACATACGAACGTTCGTTCGTTGCCTGGGTACCCTGTTCGATATGTTGTGCCGAAGCAGTGTACGTGACTTTGGCACGCTCCACTTTGGCAAATGGGGGATATACAAAAAATGGGGAAAATATTTTGCTCTTTTTTGACATCTATTTGGAAACTATGGGCAAAAAAGTTGCAAATAGTTGAATAGTTATGAAAACATTATAAGCAACATACAGATAGGAATCACTTTCGTATTTAAGGTAGCAACAGGAGAGAACTAACAGGACAGGTTTTTTTTTGTGTGCACACAGCGCTCGGCACCCCTTGAGAAAATTTGTTTTCAAAAAAGTGTCTCCACCACAAAATACGACGTTTTCGTGATTGATTTGAGACAAAAGATTCTTATTACGGTTGAAATATGTGCGTAGCTTATGTAGACATAACTGTATTACCAAAATTTACTTCTTTAGATAATGAAAACATGTCATCTTAATTTAAGTAATAAGTATGAAATCTATTAACATAACAGTCAAGCCAATAGACGCATATCTGGGTATGTATTGTACGGAAACGATATGTACTGACTAAAATTTCCAGCACTTTCTAACACACTACTTGTCGGTCTTAGTTTCACAACGTTCCCGATTATATCCACACGCGTTTCGTGCAAATAACATTGTCAAGTTATGAGCTGTCATATTACGTTCATTTATCAAGTAGACACTCGAATATACTTAGATAAATGGCGCGTTGACTCCTCATGGAGCGAAAATTATCGAGGCGGAAAGGCTGATCACTGTTCATTCGTTTTGAAAATGAACAGGAATATGAATGTCTGACAAAAGTATTAATACTTGGTATTTTAGAACATTGTAAACCTAAGAAATATCACTATATAATTCCATTTATAAATGGAAGGAGTTTATCTTTTCCTCGTGGCATTTACACAAGTACACATGAGCGTACGCATAATGACTTGTTTGAAATCCATAGACTTATTCATAGATTGGTTTCTATGGTATCTTCAAATTGCTCACTTTTATATATGCGCATTTACGTGCTCACAACGGAAATGCAGCCAGTGTGTTCGTTTTCCGAGCACGCAGTCCTGTGTGCGTCAAGTTATTCCCTATAAAAACACGCAGTATTCTGCGCGTATGTAACGCTTACGAAAGCAGCGCTATTCTAACAATGACAGAGAAAAGCACGTATGTCAAATTCACAGCTCCGCCACGATTGTCAATGCTTACTAATAGACCTTATGCATTGACATCACACTGACGTCATTTTGAGTGAAAACAAAAGAGCACACGTGCACTCACGGCTCAGATTTCGCCGCACGTGTAGTAGACTTACGCGCGTATACGATTGGTTGACAAATCAGCTGTCTGCATTTATTGGTGTAACATGCAATAATACGCGCTTTCCGCTATCTTCCTCCAAAGGAGGGTGCACTTTCTCCTTTGTGACATCATATGGTCTATATAATAGGGAGCTTTAGATTACACGACGTGGGCAGGGCGACGCGGCGTTTTAACCCACAATTCACGTCGTTGAGCTGACGTCCGCGCCCTGGAACTATTGCACTTAAGATTTCTACGACGCGGCATGAAAGTAGCGGGATGATATTCGAACTTCGCTTGAGTTGCAGACGCGCAAACCGATCTGTTAGTGGTAACAGTATTTAGAGGGAAGTATAGCCTAAGTCAAACTTATAGGCCTAAGTTGGAGAGTGGCAAACCTTCATCGAGTCCATGAAGTAATTGCTATGGTTATCTAACTGATATAATGAACGACGATGAATTTATGATATGTGTGCGACGCGTATTTTAAGTTTCTAATGCAACGATCAGCATGGCAACAAAATTATATGACGTCATATGCTGCCTCTTGTTGCCGTTCTAGCCACAACGCCAAAACGAGCGACTCCCGGTGTAGAATTACACCGACAACGGTGAAGTTCACGTAGACGCATGCGCATAGTTACAACATGACGTCATTACGTAGTAGCCGACGTCCGCGTCGTGCAATCTAAAGCTCCCTAATATCTGTGTGCAAAGCTAGCCTCGGTTCATATCGGTCTGTTTGTGACGTCATTTGCTTGTAACTAACTGCTGTGATGTTGGTTGTTTACAATCTAATCAAGTGTATCACTGTGCAGCTATTGCATTGTGTATGAATGGCCCATAGAAATAAAGATAAACCGCAGCCCAACGCACGTAGTTGTTGCCATGTCTAGCCGCGCCTGGCTGCTCTGTGTTCTAGTAGTATAGCCGCACTTGAAGTGAAGGGAAGTAAATCAGACTTAAGGAGAAGATAAGGTACTAATTTCAGAAAAGTGATGGGGCCATAGTGCTCACAACTAAGATTGTCTAAAGTTCTCTTCAACCACATTGTCACATGATCAAAATAGGCCAATCATGAACTAGAGTGACAGGATACACTCACTCTGTTTGGGGTGACTGCCTACTGCCTTTAAGCCTTCCAATAGGCTAGGCTAAGGTCTGATATCCGACAGCGCGAAGTCTTGGTTAGGGTCTACAAAAATAATGACTGGGACGCGCATGGACTTCATTACGGTGGGAACGTGCGTGTAGTGTTATTGCATTGTTATGACGCCAAGAACTAGTCATGCTTGACCCGCGTGATCACAGTATACATGGAGGTTAGTAACAGTTGGAGTTTTGGCCAAGGGTAAGTTACTGTGCATATGAAGACATTTATGGCTTTTATTGTGGGTTTGTTACACCCCAGGTGAAACAAAATTTTCAGTGTCAAGTAAAGACAATGGTCAATGTCACGGGAAATTAAAAAACTACAGTTTTCTATAAATTAACGAACTAATTATGTAGCGAAAATAAAAGTACAATCTTCGCCTTATATCTGACCTTTGACCTACGACTTTTGACCCGTCACCGTGAATGTCTGCAAGGCACAAGTTTTCATAACTTTCGACCTGTATGCCAAGTTTGCGGGAAGTAGTATTTTCAGTTTTGGATAAATTCAAGATATATGTGTGACCTTGAAAATGTTGTTTGACCTATCGTGACCTTTGACTTACCATGCTGGTGATAATGGAGGCGCAAATTACAAGGACTATGCACACCCTCACCAAGTTTGGGATCAGTAGCACCTCCAGTTTTGAGCCGATGCACGGCACAGTCTTGACCCCCAAATTATTGTTTGACCCTCAGACCTCATGAGATTAAATGCCAAGTTGTGCCAAGAGGGCTTCAATGAGAAAGGTATGTCACAATATCAGGGTCATTTATCGTTTTATTCTGGTTTTATAGCCCGATATGTAAAATTACATATTTTGACCTTTTATGACCTTTGACCTCTGACCTTTGACTTATCATGCTGACGTTAATGGAGGCACAAGTCCCGAGGACTATGCATCCACCCACCAAGTTTTGGCTCAACCGTGTTCTTAGTTTAAGAGGAGTTACCGACACACCTCTGACCTTGTGGATGTCATTTGATCATTTGAGCCTTTTACCCAAATTTTAGGCATATTTGGTCACATGACCAGAAAACAGGAACTTCACCACTCTTTTCTGCCCCACCCCTGAGTAGCGGTTATAAAGCCTCAAATTTCCCTAACATGTATTTCCAGGGTTACGGTTGCTATAGAGATAGGCAGAGGTAAACGTGCGCACTTTTCAACAGTAAACGAAGCACAATACCTCATCCTCCACGGGGATGAGATAAAAACCCGAACACGGTCAGAACAGACAAATATATTGTCCCAGTTTTTTTGTTCAAGCACCAATGAACATAATGAGCATTCAAGTGTAACGTTAATGGTAGCCACTAATCAGAAAACCGCAGACCTTATCATGAGCGTTGTTTTAAGAGTAACATTAATTAGTTGTCACTAAAGTATATTTTATCGCACAGGTTACAAATTGCACATTTTTTTTTCTTACTTTGTACAGTTACAGTAAACACACATGTATCTGAAAGTCCGCCGTTGTCCGTACAGGTACATGTTACACTGTTTGACTGCACACCGCTGAAGAAACTATCAGACATAGGGTTACAATTTATCGTAAGTGTGATATCATTCTGTTCTGAGTCAGTACAAGCTGGATCTGCCCAAGACGCTGTGTTTCCAACATTATTCGCAAGAGAAGAAACTGTAACCGGAGCTGGACATGTTATCACTGGTGGCGTATTTGCAGCTGTGGACGAAGCAAATAAACAGAACAATCAAGGGCGTGGATTCATCTCCAAATGTGTGTGTTTTTTGGGGGGCGGGATTTTCACCATTTAAAAATCGCCGTCATGGGGGAGGGTCTATGGGGAGGGGTGTCCACCTTCCCTTTGAAAACAAAGGAAATTGGAAGGTGCCTATATGGCAAATGGTGCCATATTTGGGGGCAATTTAGCTTTTAAAATGTAGTGTCAATTCGTAATCTATGTTATATTATTGAAAAGTGGGGGACTTTTTGGAGATGTTCCCCTTCCAAAAAAGTGAGGGGGACGCGTCGCCCGTCCCCCCATCGCGTCCCCCGTCCCCCATGATCCACGCCCATGAGAACAATTAACAAACCCGAATACGCTCAGAAAAGACCGGAACGTCTAGGGTTCAAATCCTGGCCGGGTCATACCAAAGACTTTAAAAATAGAACCTACTGCCTTTGTGCTAGGTGCTCAGCATAAGCAATGGAGCAGGGAAAACAAGCCAGTGAGCCACAACTGGAAAAAGGGCGGTGGTCGTCTCGATTTGAACCAATTGGTTGGAAACTGGGACGTTAAACCTCATCTAACTAACTCAGAAAAGACCAACATGTTGCCTCAGTTTCTTGTTCAGGCACAATTCACATTTTCATTCTTGTGTTTCATTTCTAAGGAAACCCTACCATGAAATTTGCTGAAGTGAAACATTAATTGGTTATCACTAACGAGAAAACCGCAGAACGACTTACTTGGCTTATTTTTTTAGCCTAATGTAAAATTATTACTAATACCTTGCTAAGTTCCCGCTGAGGAAAATTTATGAATATTTTCAAATTAGCGAAATATCTGAACAAAAGAGTATCTTCTAATATTGTTGTCTACATCGCTCAAATTAAACAGAGAAAATAAATTAACGTTCTTAACTATACCGAAATGACTAAAGATAAAAGAATCATTCTTACTTTGTACAGTTACGGTGAAAACACATGTATCTGAAAGTCCGCCGTTGTCCGTGCAGGTACATGTTACACTGTTTGACTGCACACCGCTGAAGAAACTTCCAGACACAGGGTTACAATTTTTTGTAAGTGTGATATCATTCTGTTCCAAGTCAGTACAAGTTGGATCTGCCCAAGACGCTGTGTTTCCAACATTATTCGCAAGAGAGGAGACTGTTACTGGAGCTGGACATGATATCTCTGGTGGCGTATTTGCAGCTGAGGACGAAGCAAATAAACAGAAGAATTAACAAAACCCGAACACGATCAGAAAACACAAACACATTGTTCCTGTGTTTGTTCAGGCAAAAATCACATTTTCATTCTTGTGTTTCATATCATTCAATTTCTAAGGAGACCCTATCATCAGCATTTTTAAATTGTAACATTAATTGGTTGTCACTAACTGGAAACCACATAATGACTTTTGCATGAAAGCTTTGGTTGAACAAACCACGCCCTCGGTGAAGAATTGACTAACATTTTAGTCTCATGTAAGGTTACTAATACCCTGCTAAGTTTCTGCCAAAGAAAATAAACGAATATTTACAATTTAGCAAAAAACAAAAAAAAACTAAACAACTCGATTATTACCGCCCTTACAAAAAAAAAGTGTGGCATGCCACATGTGAACACACACAATCACGTGTGGCAGAGCGTATGAAAATACATAAGGAAAAAAGTGTGGTTATGCGTGGTGACACATGTGGTATTGGAACCAATCTGACACACAGGACCACACTTTTCCCTGCATAATTGTCACACCTTGAGATCTGGGTCAAAGGGGGGAAAGCTGTGTCAAGTTGACACATGTGGCAAACCAGGGCAAAGTGTGGCAAACAAGGCCAGTGAACGATATCGAACTATTGAATTTACTTTTTACTCAGCACCACACTTCTCCACACATCTCCACACTTTGCCTGCTTTACCCCAGTTTGCCTCCTGTTACATGTGTCAAAGCGTGATTTTCGGTTTTCCACACATTTCCTCATATCCAAACTGTGAAAATGCTGGTCAATGCATGGCACTTAGGAAAAGTGTGTCAACTGTTTATTAATGACACACATTGTCACGCAAAAATTCACAGAAATTTCACGCCTCTCCACACCCCACCATAGTTTTGCACAGTTCGACACAGTATTTCACGTGTGGTTTTGGAACTTTTGCCACACAATTTTTTTGTAAGGGCGTTCTCTTTGACGCTCAATTTTACACAAAGAGAACATAACAGTACGTTTATAGTTATCCCCAAATGACTACAGATAAAAGAATTCTTCTCAATTTCTACAGTGAGCGATAACATCTCAACGAATGTGTATACCGATATCATTAAAAACAAAACAAACAATTCTCACGTCGTACAGTTACAGTGAACACACATGTATCTGAAAGTCCACCGTTGTCCGTGCAGGTACATGTTACACTATTTGACTGTACACCGCTGAAGAAACTACCAGACATTGGATTACAATTTATCGCCAGTGTGATATCATTCTGTTCCAAATCAGTACAAGTTGGATCTGCCCAAGACGCTGTGTTTCCAACATTATTTGCAAGAGAAGGGACAGTCACTGGTGCTGGACATGTTGTTACAGGTGGTGTATTTGCACCTATGGAAAATATTAAAAAAATAAACAGAAGAATTGAAAAATTAGAATACGATCAGAAAATACCATTATATAGTTCCAGCTTTTGTTCCAGCACAAATCACATTTTTATTCTTGTGTTTCATATCATTTAATTTCTAAAGAGACCGTATCATAATTCTTGTTAAAGTGTAAAATTAATGGTAGCCACTTATCAGAATACCGGAGAACGACTGCATCGAGGACTATAGTCAAAGAAACCACACCTTCGGTGAAGAATTGACTAATATGTTTCAATCAAATGTAATATTACCAATAATTTGCTTAAGTTTCAACAGAGGAAATTTCATAAAACTTTTAAAATATATATATATTTAAACAAAAAGAAATTTCCTTACATTGTTGCCTACGACGCTCAATTTTAAGCAAAGAGAACGGAAAGGGTCATTTTTAAATTTTATAGAAATGAAACGAAATTACTACCGATAAAAGAATCCTTCTTACCTTGTACAGTTACAGTAAATACACATGTGTCTGAAAGTCCGCCGTTGTCCGTGCAGGTACAAGTTACACTATTTGACTGTACACCGCTGAAGAAACTACCAGACATAGGGTCACAATTTATCGCAAGTGTGACATCATTCTGGTCCAAGTCAGTACAAGATGGATCTGCCCAAGACACTGTGTTTCCAACATTATTCGCAAGAGAATCGACTGTTACTGGAGTTGGACAAGTAATCACAGGTGGCGTATTTGCAGCTTTGAAAGGAATAAATACACAAAAGGGTAATCAAATTTTGAAAATAATCCAACAATAGTTTGCAAATTAGCAGCGATACCTAAAAAAAATTGGATTATATCTCATATTGTTGCGTACGACACAAATTTTAAACAGAAAGAAGATAACGGCACATTTTAATCATACCAAAATGACAAAGAATAAAAAACTCTCCCTACTTTCTACAGTTACAGAGAATACACATGTATCTGAAAGTCCGTCGTTGTCCGTGCAGGTACAAGTAACAGTATTTGACTGTACACCGCTGAAAAAACTACCAGACACTGGATTACAACTTGTCGTCAGTGTGATGTCATCCTGTTCCAAGTCAGTGCAAGTTGGATCTGACCAAGACGCTGTGTTTCCACCATTATTCCCGGAAGAAGAGACTGTTACTGGAGCTGGACATGTTATCACTGGTGGAATATTTCCAGCTATGAATGAAATAAACAGAAGATTTATCAAAATCGAACACGATCAGAAACGGCCGTTATAAAGTTCCAGGTTTTGTTTAGGCATAAATCAAATTTGTTCTTGTGTTTCATATCAGTCAATTTCTAAAGAGACAGTATCATGACCATTGTTAAAATGTAACATTAATTGGCTGTCACTAACCGGAAATCCGAAGGACGACTTTGCATCGAAGCCTTCAGTCGAACAAATCACGCTTTTGGTGAAGAATAGACTAATAATTTTAATCTCATATAAGATTACTAATACCTTGCTAAGTTTTCGCCGATAAAAATTTATCAATAGTTTGCAAATAAATAGCGATATCTTAATTAAATGGAATATATCTCATATTTTTGTTGCGTGCGACACTCAATTTTATACAGACCATAACGTTAGGTTTATAAATCACACCGAAATTTCAAAAGATAAAAAATCCTGCCTACTTTCTACAGTTACTGTGAATACGCATGTGTCTGAAAGTCCGCCGTTGTCCGTGCAGGTACAAGTTACACTATTTGACTGTACACCGCTGAAGAAACTACCAGACATAGGGTTACAATTTATTGCAAGTGTGATATCATTCTGTTCCGAGTCAGTACAAGTTGGATCTGCCCAAGACGCTGTGTTTCCAACATTATTCGCAAGAGAGGAGACTGTTACTGGAGCTGGACATGTTGTTACAGGTGGTGTATTTGCACCTATGGAAAATATTAAAAAAATAAACAGAAGAATTGAAAAATTAGAATACAATCAGAAAATACCATTATATAGTTCCAGCTTTTGTTCCAGCACAAATCACATTTTTATTCTTGTGTTTCATATCATTTAATTTCTAAAGAGACCGTATCATAATTCTTGTTAAAGTGTAAAATTAATGGTAGCCACTTATCAGAATACCGGAGAACGACTGCATCGAGGACTATAGTCAAAGAAACCACACCTTCGGTGAAGAATTGACTAATATGTTTCAATCAAATGTAATATTACCAATAATTTGCTTAAGTTTCAACAGAGGAAATTTCATAAAACTTTTAAAATATATATATATATTTAAACAAAAAGAAATTTCCTTACATTGTTGCCTACGACGCTCAATTTTAAGCAAAGAGAACGGAAAGGGTCATTTTTAAATTTTATAGAAATGAAACGAAATTACTACCGATAAAAGAATCCTTCTTACCTTGTACAGTTACAGTAAATACACATGTGTCTGAAAGTCCGCCGTTGTCCGTGCAGGCACAAGTTACACTATTTGACTGTACACCGCTGAAGAAACTACCAGACATAGGGTCACAATTTATCGCAAGTGTGACATCATTCTGGTCCAAGTCAGTACAAGTTGGATCTGCCCAAGACACTGTGTTTCCAACATTATTCGCAAGAGAATCGACTGTTACTGGAGTTGGACAAGTAATCACAGGTGGCGTATTTGCAGCTTTGAAAGGAATAAATACACAAAAGGGTAATCAAATTTTGAAAATAATCCAACAATAGTTTGCAAATTAGCAGCGATACCTAAAAAAATTGGATTATATCTCATATTGTTGCGTACGACACAAATTTTAAACAGAAAGAAGATAACGGCACATTTTAATCATACCAAAATGACAAAGAATAAAAAACTCTCCCTACTTTCTACAGTTACAGAGAATACACATGTATCTGAAAGTCCGTCGTTGTCCGTGCAGGTACAAGTAACAGTATTTGACTGTACACCGCTGAAAAAACTACCAGACATTGGATTACAACTTGTCGTCAGTGTGATGTCATCCTGTTCCAAGTCAGTGCAAGTTGGATCTGCCCAAGACGCTGTGTTTCCAACATTATTCGCAAGAGAGAAGACTGTTACTGGAGCTGGACATGTTATTACTGGTGGCGTATTTGCAGCTATGGACAAAACAAATAAAGAGAAGCATTAAGAAACCCGAACACGTTAAGAAAAGACCGATTTATTGTCCTAGTTTCTTTTGTTCAGGCTACGCAGTTATATTTTTGTGTTTCATACTATTTAATTTGTAAAGAGACCATTTCATAAGCATTGTTTAAGTGTAACATTAATTGGTAGTTATTAAAGGGAAAGCCGCATAACGACTGTCTATTGGGGTCTTTGGTAGAACAAACCACGCCTTAGGTGAAAAATTGACAGATATTTTCCCATTTAATGTAAGATCACCAACTCCTTGAAAATTAATGAATATTTTCAAATTAGCAGAAATATCTAAATAAAAGGGTTTTATCTTACACCAGTACCTCTAACATTCAATTTAAAAAAAGACAACATAAGAGTATATTATAAACATACAAATCTACATAGAATGAAGAATTCTTACTTTCTACAGTTAGAGTGAATATAAATGTGTCTGAAAGTCCGCCACTGTCAGTGCAAGTACAAGTTACACTATTTGACTCTCTGAGGAAACTTCCAGATATAGGAGTACAATTTGTCGGCAGTGAAATATCATTTTGGTACAAGTCTGTACAAGTTGGATCTGCACAAGACGCGAAGTTCCAAGAGAAAAGACTGTTACTGGAGCTGGACATGTTATCACTGGTGGCATATTTGCAGCGACGGACAAAACAAATAAACAAAAGAAATAACACACCCGAGAACGATCAGAAAATACCATCATATTGTCCCAGTGTTTGTTCTGGCATAAATCACATTTTTACTCTTAAATGCAATAAGAAAAAATATTGTTTGAATGTCGGTATGTTAGTCCCTAATCACATTTACATTGTTGTTTCAGAATTTGAAATTTCTGAACGGAACGTGTCGTGAGCGATTTTTTCACCTTACTGGTGGTGGGTCAACGGCAATGGTATCGAGAGCTTTGTTTAGGTCTACATCTTGGGTGACTAATTGACTAAAAGTCTTTTATCATCTGATTTAAAATTACACCTTGGTAAGTTGCTTGCGAAGGACGTTAACTTCATGAAATTTCTGAAATTTACAAGTTAGCGTCAGTGGTAGTGATGCGTATGATGCAAAATGTCAATTAAAGCAAACATTCAAGTATGTCGTCGACCATGTCAGAACGATTAAAGATAAAGGGCTACATCCCAATTACTACTCTAGCTTTGGAAACACGTGTCTGAAAGCGAGCGGTTTTCGTTGGGAACAGGTAAAGGCTACAATGTTTGAGTGCACATGCCGGACAAAACTAACGAGATTAGGATTACAACTTTGTTATCAACTTTGATATCGTTCTTCTCAAAATCAGTTAAACTCCGGAAAACAACCTTAGTACTAATGTCGTAATAGTAGAGCGTATTTGGTACATGAAACGTGTTCACGACTGAAAAACTTATAACTGTAACACATGAGCAGCTTATCAGAGAGCGCCCTTTATAAAAAGTTTCCATACAGTCTTATTTCTTAAGATAGGTTTCTTGAGTTTCATGGACAAAAAAGTTACATGACTTTTCAGTGACCTTTTCTTGACCAAATAATGAAAGAAACACCTCTAAGTAAATTTATCTGGGTATACAAATTCCAAATAATTATTCGCACTGAACGTTCATTTCAAAAAACGTTACACAGTTTTAAAAAAATAAAATAATTAATATAAATAAAAATAATGACCCTTTGATACTTTTTGTATAAAATATCATGATTTGGAACAAAGCATGAACAGGACACATAGAGAATATAGATAAAGTATTTTTAAACCATTCTTTTTTACTAATAAACTCTGGCGAAATTTTGTCTTCCCAAATATAAGATAAATGATTATGAAATTTCTATCAATCTATTGACGTACATAAACGTTTTATCTTTTATGTTTTACGTTTCCAAAGTGGTTAAAATACAAAGCATTATATTTTAATTACACAAACATCCTCACTGGCCTCTTTGTAGTTTTTCCTTGTAACAAATTTAAAGAGGGCATGACACGACCAAAATAACTTTTGTGTATTGCAAGATAAATATAATCTCACACACAGTTAAAACCGTTACAATTCGTCATAAACGAAATTTGAAGAAAAACGTTCAAAATCCAATTTCGAAAAATGCCGCAACAGGTCACATGATTTTTATGACGCAATTGGAGGAACAAACACTGCGCTATTAAGGATGCGCATATAGATGTGGGACTAATGTAACGCTTGGTAAAGTTTTCATATCTCAGCAACTTCATGAAAAGGATTACGTCACAATACCCCCCACATACAGAGCGTAAAGCGCGGACCATTTGGGGGCTTCGAGGCATATCAATGACCAATATGTTCGCGTGCATATGCGCCCGTGTTTTAGCTTCCCTGCATATAATAAACAGCTTTGTTTTTGCCCAAAAAGGAAGCGGTCTGAGTGCGCTGTACAGAACAGCTATGAACATATATGGACAGTCCATAACAAGCGCGCCTTAACTCAGTGAGCTGTTGAGCACCGTTGCTATTGTGAATGGTAAGCAGTCACCGCGCAACGACGCATAGTTCACAATGTGGTCACTGGTCACGCGCTGCTGTAGTATCGTAGCACAGGTGTTTGCAATGATGTACCCGCTAACACGCGTTAGCATGCACATGATTCGATGTATAGAACGATGGGTGAGCTGCCCGGTACAGTGCCTCCAATGACGTCACGATCTTGAGACGCGCTCACATACTTTTTTGTCGCTTTTGGATTTCAAATGGGCCGACTCTGGCCTGTAATTGGAAATTCACAAGGTCGTATTACTGTGTTTACGGACGTAGTTTAGTCGGGAAAACATTCGCTTCATTTCAAGCTGTACCCAAAGAATATTTACTGAGAAACGTACTTTGGCCGTGTCATAGCCTACCCACTTTAAGAAACATTTAGAAAAATGTACAAATTTACATTCTACACTTTAGTAAGTTGAAAACAATTGTCCAATTATTCCTTAATTAGTCAAAACAACAAATAAATAGACAAAAAGACTTAGAAACTTTACTGACCATCCTAATTTCTAAACTTTCTTTTTTATTAAACCACTCTAAGCACCCAGTAGTTCTGAGAACAGTCAACCACGAAGTCACGCGCAATAAAGACAAAACATTACATATGTACAAACAATAAGCCCCCCTTTTTCTCATGTCCATCGCAGCACATTCCTATGACGGGATTGCTATGAAACGCAACAGTGCCATGCAGTACAGCTAAAACGCATGCATTAGCACAAACCACATTCAGGGATTGTATCTGAAAATTGCACATGAACATACACCAGCAGGCTTTCTGTGCAACCTGCATTTCAATGCATTCATTGCTTAAGGTGCAAATTAGTGTTAGATGGTATTTAGTTCATACTATCCCTTCCCAAGTAATTTACAGGGAACGCCACGCAGACTTGTTTATCTCACTAGATATAGTTATTCCCACGCTTCTAGCACACCTGGTAATCTTTCCGGTTTCCTGTCACGTGTTTTGGTGTAGGCCTACGTGACTACTTCTACATCTCATACCACGCCAGAAAGTCCCCAACCCATATTTCCTTAGGTGTGGCCAATTTCACGTTCTGTGTCCTCCTCATTTGTCATACAGTACCGACACATTAATTAATATTTATTTGCTTGAGTGCGTGTTAACTTTTAACCAATCAGGAGACTTCATTTAGTTCCGGGATTTTCCTACAGCCATGTGGCTTGAATTAGCCCCGAGCTGCAGGCTTGGTCACTCGTGTTGTAGACTTGTCAAACGAAACATGTAGTCACTCATCTTCTCGATTTGTAAATAGTGTTCTAATCTTTTTTGGCCGGCCGTTGATTGAACCTTTAGAATCATTTAATAAATCACCAATGAACTAAAATCTCTTTGACTTCTTCTCTGGATTGTGCTACACCCAAGATCCCTGTACTAGACTTCGCAGGAGCGATTGGCCCATTATCCCACATGGTGGAGAGAGCGGGCTCTTGACCAACCCACTTAACACGGCGGAGAAAGAGGCTTGAACTTGATACGTCTTTGTCTCCTGTTCCCTTCTTCCCGATAGCCCAATCTGTTTGCAGGACCTTTTCACCCCCCTCCCCTACCTGTCTGGATCGAACTAAGGATTCTTTACATCTATAGATCTTTGTGGACCTCAGTAGCTGTAATCTGTAAATTTCTGAGGGTTTCCTTTCGCCACCGATAGCAGTCTAGAACCTACGTCCAGTCTGGATCTCGCGAAATTTTAGTTAGCCAAGGACAGCGATCTACGCCAACGCCAGTGAACTCTTTACGCGGGTCACGACGGCTACTTGCAACGCAGTTCCCCAGATGATGATGGCTTTTATCATTAGGCCTATTTATTCAAGGTGAGTGCGAGACAACCCAAAGTATGCTCACTCCTGCACGGCATAGGCCTAGTTTAAGTAACTTTCCAGTTATTTCATGTTGTGATATATTATACCAGCCTACTACAAACAAGTGTGCATTTTTGTGTAATTTTATCGAAGTCTAAATTTAACGCCATTGTTGTTATCTAGCCTAGGCCTGCAATGCCCAGCCTGTATAGCGTAACAGTGTGGGTCTGACTCAAGTCGTTTACACTTTTAGTTATGGCTAATCTGCACACAATTTGGAAAATCCTGCAGACAACGCCCAGTTTCAGGCTGTAGATTCCCCTTTCAAACGTACCCTTCAAGGTACTGCACGTATATGGATTGAGGGAAAAATTTTTCGAGATCTTCCAAATTTAAGGGCCTCTTTTCTTACCCGTTTTAGTGAATCTTCCTCACATCATGCGTTAAGTAGGCAATTTTCAGACCTCAAATATGTTGAAGGAGATACCGCAGAACAATTTGTAGCCTCGATCAGAAAACGCTTTAATTCTGGGCTATACTGAACTTCAAGTGCGTGATAAGTTTCTAGCTGTTCTTCCTAGCGATTGTCAATCTGCCGTCTAAATGTCTACGGACCGAAATGCAGGCATACACGCCCTTGTACAAAAGGCCCAGATATATTTAGATTTGAAGAATTTGTCTGCATCGAGCCCCACCCCTACAAAGGTCGCCTCTTCACAATGCTAACATTGCAGAATTGTGCAATAAAATTGACGGTCTTCTAGATAGCCGCTCACGTAGTTCTAATAGGCAGGCCAAGGTTTCAAGGGCTGTGTTTCTATTGTAATGTCCCAGGACACAAAGCCGCAAACTGTTTCTTGCAACAAGAACATTTAAGGGCTCACTACGGTCCCCAATTTCATTCCTATCCGCCTAACGATACGCAGTTTGGGAATCGAATTCCGTCACCTTATAACAGCCAAAATTTTCACTAGGGAATTTCTGTGAGTGTACTCCTCAAGTCAGGCGTTCCGAAAAAGAGGATTTACAAAATTACGCTGCGCCCAGTAATACGGCACTTGGGAAATGAGCCCGGCCTTACTATCCAATTAGATGAAAAGAATTTTGTCAAGGCCCAGCTTCAAGATGGAAAGAATATTTTAATGTTGTTTGACTCTGATGCTATACGGTCTGTGTTATCCAAATCTGCCGTTAAGAACTCTCGTTACTTAATTTCACTAAAGCCAAGTAAAGTTGAACCGATATCTTTTCGCCTAGGAAATGGTCAATTTCTGATTGCTCATGAAACTTTGACATTTATTGTAAATATTCAAGGTCATAGAGTTCAGCTGAATGCCTTTGTCACTGAAATCTGACAGGCATAGATTTGCTTTTGGGTACAGATACTCTTAAACAACTTAATGGAGTTCTGGGTTTCTCAAACAACTCCTTTGAGGTTAAACCAAGTGAGCAACGTTTTCGACCTACCAGTAAAGTTGTAATTTACCCAGGTCAATGTAAGTATATTAATGTGCAAAGTCGTGAACCATCTTACGTACGTAATACTGACGTAATTCTTCAGCCTGCTGCATTTATCGCCCACATTTGCACTACTTCAATGATGGTCAAACTGCATAAAGGTAGAACGCGATTTATGTTGACAAATAATGGTACACGCCCATTTGTTGTGTCACTTAAGCAGAATATAGCTTCTTTTAACTTGTCCGACATTGCATTAGTAACCCATGAACTTCATGAAGACTGGTACCATGAACGGTTGGAAGAAAGGCAATTCTCTAGGCAGTCTTTAGGGCTTGTTAAAAACTGAAACATCGCAATCTTTTAGTGCTAGTTGTACCGAATATTCACAACGTGACCACGTTAGGCGTTATAAGTTGCACCGTTGCCCACATTTGAGGGAGGATGATCCCTAGCTTCACTGACAGAGTCCGAAATTATTAGACAACAGGTCTCCTTAGATGAAAGTACTCTAAATTCAAGGGAAGAATTTTTCCAAATACTGGACAAAAACAAGGAAGTCTTTTCACTGTATGGCGAACTCCCAAGTTGCCCGAATTTTGAGGCAGATAGATCTTTAACTAATACAGAGTCTTTCTTCATTAGGCCGTTCAGATTATCTCCAGATGATAAAGTTATTTTCTCAAGAGAATTAGATACATTGGTAGATCTTGGAATATTGGCTGTTGGACACCAGTCCTATACATCTCCGGTATTTTTGATTCCAAAATGGGCACGAATGAAAAACGTGTTGTAACAGACTTTCGTTTTCTGAACAGCAGAATTCATAGATTTAATCACCCTTTCCCACTCTTGAGTGAGACCTTACGTACTATTGGTAACTCTGACGCAACAATTTTAAGCGTCCTAGATGTGAAATCAGCTTTCTTCTGTACTCCTTTGAGTAAACATGCACAACAGTACACAGGCATTTCTTCTTATAGTGGAGGTAAACATTACTACTATAAGCGTTTCCTCAAGGCTTGAATCTTTCACCCGCCATACTTCAAGCTAAAATGAATGCAGTATTGTCACAGGTACCAAACTCAGATCAGTTTTGTATTTCAATGCATGGCGATATTATTGTTTACAGTAAGGACAAGCCATCACATTCTAGGCACTTGTTAGCTCTTTTTACAGCATTAATAGCGAATGGTTTGAAAATTTCTCCACGTAAACGTAGCTTATTTTGCTCCTCCGTTTCTTATATGGGGCATATTTTAACGGTACACAGTTGCGGTAAGGTTACTATCCAACCACTTACTGATCGGTGTGCTGCGATTCACAGTACACCTGTACCGCACAAAGTAAAGGCGGCACGTAGTTTTAAAGGTGCAGTTAATTATGTGTCAATTTTTTTCCTCACATCCAGAAACATTTGAGACCTATACACAGGTTGAGTAGACAACACCGTCAATTTTAATGGACAGATGCGCATAAAAAAGCATTTGACACAATTTGTAATTTAATGTGTAATCCACCAGTCCTTCATCTGCCTAAACGAGGTCGTTTTACTCTGTATAGTGACACCTCAAGGGTTGCCACTGGTTCATATCTAACCCAGACAATTAATGGAAAGGAATATCTTCTGGGTTATTACTCTAAGGTACTGTGGGAAGCATGCACTCGATATAGTGTAACTGAGTTAGAGTTATTTGGTATGCTCATTAATATTAATGGCTTTGTTCACCTTCTCAAAATGTTGAATTCGATGCATACGTGGATCATGCTGCACTTGTAGAAATTCTTACTTCAAGTCGAGAGCCCCCTACATCACGACTCAGGAATTTGTTATTCAAGTTATCACAATTTTCATTTAAGTTTGGTTACAAGAAGGGTTCTGACCTTACTTTGGCAGATTACCTTTCCAGAACGCCTCAAAATGGTGATTCAGAAATTGATAGGATACTTCCTCTTGCATTTTCCGCGGTATCTGAGTTTTTCCAGAATGACTCGGATGATAATGCTCTTCCAGTTTTGACCAGAGCTAAAGCTAAAGCATTGGGTGTTAAGGTACAAGATTTGTTCCCAGGAAAACTTCCCAACCCCTAGAAGACAGGAGTCGGAATGTGCAAACTCCTGCACAGAAAAGTGATGCTACACCACCCCAAAGCGTGCCATCACCGGCTCCAATCCCCCTGCAGATGACCCCCCTCCCAGTGCAGCCATTACCTGTGCCACTACCCTATCTTGCAACACCGTCCCATGATACCACGTCAAAATTTTATTCCACCGCAAACCCTAAAAGAGCAACGTCTGGTAGATTTACACGAAGACCGCCACAGGGACCCTCCTGATGAGTTGATCGCGCCAAGTAGACCCCTTATTTCAGATGTAAAGCATTTTCGGACGACACATATACCGAATCAAAGAGACATCCAACGTGTCATACATAAAATTCAAAGTAAAATTATCCGAAATTACGATCTACCATTTGACGCAAAAGAGTTGAAAATGCAACAGAAGACATGTCCTTTTTTAAGCCAGTCTACGATTTTCTGGCATATGATATTCTACCTCAAGATGTCAAGTCTGCTCGTACCATTCGTACCAGAGCTGAACAATACATTATGTGTGATGGTCTTTTGTTTAGATTGACTTTGCATAGAAAACACAAGTCTAGGGTGGTACTACAATAAGCTATTCCTGATACAATGGTAGAAAAGATTCTTTCAAAATATCACGATGGTCTTCTCAGTTGTCATCAAGGTGTTATGAGGACATACCTCACCATAAGGCAACACTTCTTTATAAGAAACATGTTCCAAGTTGTAAGTTATTATGTCAAGGCTTGCCTTAAATGCCAGCAATTTAAACCCGAGCAAGATAAAATTAGGCAGTTTCATGGAAGAGTACCCTGAGATTCACATAGACCTTTTGATAAGATTAGTTTGGATTTTAAAACTATGCATACGTCCAATGCAGGGTATAAGCATTTAATGGTTGCATGACCTTTAACCTTTGTTACTTGCGGTGAAGTCGTCTTCATTACGTCATACAATGTGAGCGAATATTTACTGTCAATCACATGTGTAAGACAGGAGTGTTATGTCATTGTGGATTCGGGAGAGTGTTTACCCGGTCTATTAGAATCTACCAGGAACAGTAGCAACCCTGGTTTCCACACAGAAAATGCATATCATAAATGAACTTTTGTTGAACCTGAAAGTATTTCATTGCTCGCTCTCAGTCGTCATGAGTCATTTCACATTACCTTTATCATTCGTGTTCAACATTTCTAGGACGGAACGTTCATTGAAATTTGGTTTGTACATCATTTAACAACAGGCAAAATGTATTCACATTTCAATGTTGCTTGTAAATCCTACGCTTAACTTTAAGTACCTTTCGAATTGGTCTTGCAGTCAGCTGTACTCTGTTCAAGTCATATCGTAGGTAGAATTTCCTGGTTTCTCCTCACCAGATGTTATAATTCTGAGTACACCTATATGTTCTTGTTTCAGTTACACTGCTCAATGTAACTTCTCCTTAAGAGTAAAGAAATCCATTTACTTTCAGAGGGTACATTTATCCTTTGCTCATGTTGTAACTTTACTCAAGTGTCATAATTTTTTTTTTTGTCCTTTACTTCTTGGTGTTCCTAGTGTAAATACGAACAGTTTTGCCATGAGAAAACGTTGATTGAAATGTATGATTACGCCGTGCATACTTCAATTGAGTTATTTCATTTAGTTGTGGGACCCACCTTCCTTCCTTTTATTGTCTTGCACTCACTCATCGCGTTGTATTTATCATTTGTATCTTATTTGTAGAGAAAACATTTCTCGTGATGTCCTCTCACCTCTAAGAGTAAAATTTTTTCAAACTGCGTTCTCAAAATTATAAAAATGCAAAGGGGATGTCAGATAGTATTTAGTTTATACTATCCCTGTCCAAGTAATTTACAGGGTACGCCACGCAGACTTGTTTATCTCACTAGGTTTAGTTATTCCCTTGCTTTTAGTACACCTGATAATCTTTCCGGTTTCCTGTCACGTGTTTTGGTGTACGTGACTACTTCTACGTCTCATACCACGCCGGAAAGTCCCCAACCCATATTTCCTTAGGTGTGGCCAATTTCACGTTCTGTGGCCTCCTCATTTGTCATACAGTACCGACACATTAATTAATATTTATTTGCTTGAGTGCATGTTAACTTTTAACCAATCAGGAGACTTCATTTAGTTCCGGGATTTTCCTACAGCCATGTGGCTTGAATTAGCCCCGAGCTGCAGGCTTGGTCACTCGTGTTGTAGACTTGTCAGACGAAACATGTAGTCACTCATCTTCTCGATTTGTAAATAGTGTTCTAATCTTTTTTGGCCGGCCGTTGATTGAACCTTTAGAATCATTTAATAAATCACCAATGAACTGAAATCTCTTTGTTTCCTCCTCTGGATTGTGCTACACCCCAAGATCCCTTTACTAGACTTCGCAGGAGCGATTGGCCCATCAGGAAGGTGTTATAGCACCTCCCTGGGCCCATTATCCCACATTAGTAAGGAGTAGGCACTACTGTGTTATCGATTGTAACATGAGTGGAAAAGAGCTCTCGTATGTTGAGGAAAAATAGTATTAGGCGATCGGATTAGTAACATGATGTTCATGAGCAGAAGAAAAGTTAGGCTTTCAAGAAAGACGTTTTACAGTTTTAGCAGATTGTTAGGAATATCAAATGGTTTCAAACGGAAATCCCGTTTTGACCTTTCAGGGGCGTAGCCAGTATGTAGCACTGTAGGCCCGGGCCTACACGTTTTTGAATAAGTTATCTTTTTTTTTAAAGCACCCATAATTCAAATCCATAAGCTTGCTGGATGAGTTTAAGAGTCTAGACAGGAAAAATTATTGAAATGAAAGTAGCAAGAATTGGCTAAATTAGGTGACTTATTCTTCTGTCATCTAGGCTGTCATTACTATGGCGTGCCGTTTCATTCAACACTCTACCCGCCGAAAAATACTAGGATCCGATTTTGTTATTTTTTTTTAAAAGCTACACCCGGTTTGTCTGATTTTGATGGGCCTACCTCCCAGACTAAAACACCCAACATATAATTCAAATAACATTTTACGTCTTGCGGCGGGAATATGAGGAACAATTAATTGAATTGAATAAGCCAGTTCTAGGATACGTTCTGCGCATGCTCTGGTGACCTTTTCTTTTAGGTCAACTAACAATAGAGTGTAGTGACTTACTCATACGTATCACAACATCTGTGTTAATGTATATGAATAAAGGCAGGCCAGCCTAGGAAAGGATTGCATTAAAACGAGTAAAAAACAGACGAAAAACATTTCTTGAGTAATATCATTCTAGTTGGTGAATCTGATGATGAGATGCGTACATTTGGTAAGTTGAACTTTTGCTACTGATATTAAGGAAACTTTGTCCCAGGTCTAGTCCATGCTCATACTTCAGAACGATAAGCATATGGCGTAGTAGTCCGTATCCCTGGTGTCCGTAAACGACCAGCTCACGGAGTTCATCATGAGACTTACGCAGGACGTGCATGGGATCCGGAGTGCGTAGTGTATGCTAGGCTAGGCCTGCGTCATGATCAAGGACTACGTACTGTAATATTGTACGTGACATGAACTGAAAACACAGACCAGAATCTGCACGTCGGATAGCTCTCGCCTTCTCTTATTAGGCTAACTTCAACATTCACTAGCTACAGTTGCATCAAAGACAATTACTGGCTATAGTTGTATCAAAGACATTTACTGGCTATATATATAATTGTATCAAAGACATTTCTGAACTATCTTTGTATCTATGATGTATCAGAAGTTGTGTAAAAGTAAGGACATGTACCTTGCTAATTTTAAATACATTATGTAGTATTTAATTACGTATTTTAACTCGATTGTTTTTGGGGTTTAAAGGTGATATTGAATGAGGTGTCTCAAGTTAGCAAGAGGCCAGGAAACCAGAATGACTCTTGGTACACTTCTCCCTCTACAGGAAAAAGCTGACTGGTCATGGTTGGTCACACAACTGACCATCAATAGATATCACTGGTCAACAAAAGAGGGCTAAGTGTACCATCAGTCATCATGTGACTGATTGAGACACCCCATTGATGTAGTGACATACAGAACCCCGCTCTGAAGGACACCCGAGGGACCAGATAAAGTGTCCTGCTAAGTGGGATTGTACTGATAAGTGAATTAACATTACGTTTTGGTTTTGAGGACTTTACTAGGTGTCTCCTAGATGAGTGTCCTTTAAAGCGGGGTTTGCACTGTATATACATATATTTCATATTTTAGTGCCTACAACTTTTAAAATCCTGGTTACGCCCCTGCCTGTTATTGACATTTATGTCCTTCCAATTAAGTCATAATTTAAAATGTTACGCAAAAGAAGCCTGTCGTAAGAAAATATTCCAATAATTACAGCATTGTGCACGGCATTTTTTTCTCACAGCAAGATTTAGTTTTAATAGAAAAACCGAAAGTCGAAATAACTCGGCACACCAGTAAAGTTTAAAGAAAATGCATTAAGATTTAACCTCAAGAATTGAACCTACAAAATTATGTAACCGGTTAATGCTCTAAGGCAACAACCATTCAAGATCAATGAAATCACCAAATCATGCGTATGCGTTAAAGGTACACAACCACTTTTAGTTGTGCAAAAATAATGATGTTGAGTCTTCTCAATTCCTAATTTCATTCTATTTTTAAAGTTTACGATGTAAATAACTTCAGGGTAGGAAAATACCAGCCAAGTACGACGATTTGCGTTTCCGGTTCATCGAAAAGCTCAAAATGATTAGCATTTATAAGAGTACATACACAAATATGTTGTGCAAACACAAATGTATAACGCATACGCACATGTTAACGTAAATGTTAATGACAAAATGAAAATGTAAACCTATGTATTTGTTTTATGCTGGCAATATATACTAAAATCAGGTCAACATTCTTTGAGAAATAATTCGGATTGTTATAATAATGATAATGATAATGACAAGGACGAGAACAAGAACAAGAACAAGGACAGGGACAAGGACAGGGACAAGGACAGGGACAAGGACAGGGACAAGAACAAGGACAGGAACAAGGACAAGGACAAGCACAAGGACAAGGTCAAGGACAAGAATATGGACAAGAACAATAACAGGAACAATAAAAAAAATAATATTATTAATAATAATGATGATGATGATGATGATGATGATGATGATGATGATGATGATGATGATGATGATGATGATGATGATGATGATGATGATGATGATGATGATGATGATGATGATGATGATGATGATGATGATGATGATGATGATGATGATGATGATGATGATGATGATGATGATGATGATGATGATGATGATGATCAAACGCTTTAAATAAGGATTCACATAAACATGTGGAGGTCAGTTGTGGTCAGCGACAGTTATTCTATTTTACTGAAAGTGCTTTCAAGGAATATTTGTAGCATAACAAATTTACTTGGATATAGAAAATCCCACCGAAAAGGGATTTTTTTTTTGATAAAACATAATTTGACCTTTGACGTTTACTTCCAGTTGGTCGTAAGGCAAAATTGCTTTATTTAGGGTACCTTCCCACCAAGTTTGAACAAAACCGGCATAGTCGTTTAGGAGATATTAAAAAAATTGGGCATGCACACACATACATACACACCCATACTCACCCTCGCTTACTTAGCGGTACGCGGGAAATGTACCGGTAAGGAATTCGCGGGATTTCCCCATTAGCCTGGCTGACCTCCAACTAAGCAGGGCGGGCTGCTTGCCAAGGCAGGCACGTGCAGCCGCGCGAGACTTCTCATTGCAGCGACGGAATTTTCGGGCAGCTACGCCAGTTTCGAGCTCCGCGTGAGCTAGGAAAGACGTGCGAGAGCGGAGCTCTCGCCGGCTGTACCGTGTTCCGTTAATGACATGTTGCTGAGTGCACATAATACTTAGACATACATTCACACATACATACACACATATATACACCCCCATCCGCATACACACATGCAAACACATGCAATACATACGGGCGCACGCATGCACATATCATGACTGTACACACCACGGGCGCACATATACTCACACACACATGCACACACGCCATCATGAATGCATAGGTTTCTCTTCCATCGAAACCAATAATTATTCTAATGCGCCTTACAAAAGATATCATTGAAGTCACAACTAAAGAGGTAGGTTTCCAATCAGCTCTGGAAGTGTTCCGACTTAATTGGCAAGGGCAAATCATTCCATAACTTAGGGCCTTGGTCAGCAATAGCGCACTCAGTAAACATGGTCCTGTATCTGTGAAGAACCGGATTGAGAGTGGTCTCAGATCTTAGTTCATACCTGGTTTGCTTGAAGAGGAACATATGGGAGAGGTAAAGTGGTGTCAATCGTGTCATGTGGTGAATCGCCTTATATACACATAAATAAGAATGTTCAATCGATTTCTGTAAAGCCTTGGGAGCCAATCAAACTCATTCAGCAAGCCTAGTGATGGAAACAACCTGCTCTTGTTGGTAAGTAGTTTAGCAGCGTAATTTTGCGCACGCTGTATTCTACGTATCATACGTTTTGCAATACTGGTAAGTAAAGTATTACAATAATCAATACAGCTATGAACAAGTACATTCAAAAGGCAATGAAAGCGGCCTTGCTTAGGACTCTAGCACACTGCCTAATGTTTATAGAGATGGTAAAAAGCAGTTCTACACTTATTGTTGACATGATCAACATAGAAAGACACTGATATAGAAAGACCCAGATACCTTTTATACATGTTCTGTAGGTTTGTCATATTGTTAGTAAGAACTTTACTGTTATGATAGGAGTTAAGAGGTAATTTGCAGTCACAAAAGGCCAAAACCTGAAAAGAATGTAATTGTGATAAGTCGAGATAGGAACTTTAAATAGTTTTCTTAATTGTCAAGTGGATGCAGTATAGTCAGTAGATTTGCCTTATTGTTTGGTACGGGTCGAAGATCTTCCGACCGGAACATCGGTGGTCAAGTGGTGAAACCTTGCTTGCAACGTGTTATCTCTAGTCACGTTACATCGATGAGGCTTTGATTAGCACATGGATGTCCCACATTTAGTTAAAGAAACCTATTGTTTTAATGTAGGTCAAAGGTCATTGGGGGCTACCAGAGATCAAAGAATAAACACGTAAATACGATTCTCGTAAAGGGTAACCTTGATGGAGATGATAACTGGCTTTCCTACCATCGTTCAGGTTTAATCATCAAAACAGTTACATAGCTGACGAAGCTGATTGAGCACCTGGCCGGAAGCACCCTTGTACAGACTAGAAAAATAGCTAAAATTGCTATTGCTTTGTTGAAGCTGATTTGGACAAGTCTTGATTAAATTCTGTGACACAATACAGACCACTTCTTGATCTCACTGTTACCGGACTCACCGATGATTTACTGTGCGTAAATTTAGGGTTTAACTCCTTTTTGGAGTACTTTCAGGATTTTGTCTGCAATGGAAGGTCTTTTCTCAAGACACATTTGGTGATCTAGCTGTGTCAATGTGAAACCCAGGAAAGTGAAAGTACTGCAAATATTTTCAGAGGTAAGGAATCACTACTAGGCCTTTGACTTTCTGGTTTCTATCCCCCATCCCTCCACACACACACACACACACACACTTCATACTCCACCCTTATTGCATGGATTCCTTTTGCCTTCGGTAAGGAATCAAATAGGTCATTCTCATGTCTTAGTTATCGTGACAGAAGACTGAATACGTACGTTGCTATAAGCAGTATTCATCCCATGCAATGAAATAATGCAGCACTCATGGGTACCACCAGATTTCAGAAACTCCCAAGGTAATGCAAAAAAATGTCCCAAGAAATCCCGTCAGTCTAAGCCATACAGTACAAACTGGAATGTATGCAACATATTTAAAAAACATCCAACCAATAATATGAGCAAATCAGCCATCTATTTGTTTATTTCAGCCTAGACCTTACTTTCGTACTTAAAATTGGTAGTGTGCTGTAACTGAATGATAGGAAAGAAAATTTGCTTAATAGACCATTTCCCAAATTGCAATTACAAAGGATTGAATGAATAGAGTTTCTTTACAAGTTGTATCTGTCAATGTCATTTTACTGTGGTAATAAAATGATGCTCACCGAAACTCCAACAATTCTTTTCAATTGTAATGTGGAAAGGGCCTATGAGCGGATTTGACAATGAAATTGTGAGATACAAGGGGATAAAGAATTTGCAAGATCAACACATATGGCTGGAAATACACTTTGTGGCAGATTTTTATTTTTTATATTTTTTATATTTTATTTTTTATATCAAGGGCAGCTTAAATGCAGTCCAGAACACAATATAACATATGAAGATCCCCCCCCCCATATCTGAGAAGGATCTAAAAAGGATGACTTGACAATTTTCTTAAACAAAGCAAATTTTGGAACACCTGTTATAGGTACGGCAGTGTAATGTTAATCCCGATTGAAGTGATATATTAGATAATTATATTAGTGCTATTGAGGAAAACCTGCATACAATACGTTAATTTTCAGTTTTACCATTTTCCCGGTCCAAATAGAGATTTCCCCGGCCTGATAGACAAAATGCCCCCTTTAATCTAAGTTAAGACTTTTTCTCCAAATTTTCAACATTTTCCTTTGTTCGTGGTGGCATGGGAACTCAAGGATAAGCGCTTGTTTATTCCATTTATTTCAATCATTTCAACCATTTCTTTAAAAAGTACGTGGGGGTAATACGCAGCTGCAGGGCCATTCCTCTTTCCTAGACAAACATATTTGAACTGACATTTTTAGCAGTAACGTAGAGAATATTTTATTTTATTTTATTTTTTATTTTTTTTTTTTTTTTTTGATCTTATAAAACATATGGTGACATATACGGGTTGGAGCACTTCTTCCAGGTTCCACATTAGGTCTTTAAAAGTCACAATTTTAGAAGTATCAGAGCTGGTTTTTATAAAAGAGTGGAAAAATTGTGTATTTCACTTTTGTTTGCGAGTTTAAAGAAAAACAGTTGTGTAACTGATCTCACACCTTGTTGTTCACAGTAGCCATACACAAAACCATTTAATGCCTACACTTATTCAATATTTGCTGAGCTAAAGACACTGGTACATACTTGTACATTGTGCAACACCATTATTTACAGAACAATTACATTTGGGATTCGTTTCCCTGACTAACTCTTACTGGAACTACGTAACATACTCATCATTCAAGATTCGTAAATATATTGTAACGGTGTTGATTAGTCTTTGGGTGACGTAGAGGCCGTCAGTGAGGGATTCTTGGCCGAAGGTGTTTTTTAATTGGCCACAAGAACTTCTAATTCATGACACAAAAGACGGCGAATAGAATACTTCTGAATTTCTGTTAATGTGTACTCTTCTTATGTAAAATGCTTCCTCAGAATGACTTTACAAAATGCAACATGAAAGAAAATAAAACTCTTAAAAATATTGTATTTCCGGCACCGGCAAACTTCAGAGATGCCTGTTGTAACACCCGTTGTGGTTAAAGGGCGTATGCCTACTGACAACTGTGGTGAGAGAAATCTTGTTTTTCACCTGTCCAAGTCTGTACTACGTGATAAAGTCTGTGGCTTTCACATGCCCCCCCCCCCTTTTTTTAATTGATCCCTAATACAATAATCCTTAAAATATCTTCCCTTTTCATTACACGATAAGCTTAAGACTTACAGTTACAGCCAAAATAATCTTAACCTGGCAGGCCATTCATTGCCAAGCCTAAAATATCATGGCCTTTGTGTAATACATGGACTCTTTTGTGCAGGAAATAGTTTGTTACGTCATGTAAAGTTACATCACACATGTAAATTAGGAAACTCAAATAATGAATTCCAAGGCTCCGCAATGAACTTCGGCCTACACGCTTAACGCACCAGTGTCACCATATATTCATGACGTCTATTGATCAGGAAGCTTAGCACTTGGAAAAGGAATCTTCTGACAAAAGGACCAAACTTCCGTAATTTTTTTCTTGTATTATGTTAGCTTTCAATTATTAATAGGCGTCACTGCATCCGGATTCATTGTGGATACCATGTTGCATTTTTAAATTGCGGCGTCATGTAAACTTTGTTTTAAGATAATTATATATCAGTTGAAGCGTAAAGAACTACACTCAATGTGTCTAAAAGGTTTACTGAGGACAAATAAAATACAGCTGTGTCCTGTAAAAAAATGTGAGAATGGATTCTCAAGATGACCGCCATCTTGAATGACCGCCGTTTAAAAATCCGCTGTTATCCAATTCGTCAATCATGGAAGAATAATGCTATTTTTCGTGTATTTGATAACGTCCTAAAGGATTTCCTATATTTGCATCTTTCACGATATCTTCTTTAACTCTAGAGGCCAAATTTGACTAGTTTGTCGCAGGCCTTGGAGACTGAATGTCTTGAAATGTCGCAGAAACTTAACAAGACTCTCTGGGGACCATGGACAAATAGCAGCGGGAACCCAAAACAATGGTATCACAAACTCAATAGCATAAGCTCTTTCCGATCATCCACCCAGATATTTACAATTATGCAAGAGTCAAGTCTAGGCCTAAGTACAAAAATTGAGCATCACAGCCCACCGAAAAATAACACCGTTTCGTTGATATCTTGGACTCAGGATTACAGAAATACATTATACGTAACGAGATCATTAATGGCGTAAGGGAGAGTGCTCGGCTTCTCACGCAGACGGCCAGACTTCGAATCCCTCTAAAGACACGTTTTGCTTTCTTTTTGTTTTGTTATTCAATTTTGGTGGGGTTCAAAGGACATGTGAGGTCAGCAGAGGTCAACATGTGCAAACATCGTAAAAAGTGATACAGTCAAGAATTATAAATTTGAGGTATAAACCTCAGTGTAACAAAGCACCCCCTTTGGGCAAGGTATCACTAAGCCTTTGTGATGTGCTGGTAATATCTTGCAAAAGGAAAACAATACCTCACGGCCGTAAGCAAGGGTTCGATCATCACAAACCCTGATCCCACCAAACCAATTCAGTAAGGAAACAAAGCAATCGCGGGAAAATATTACTTCACATTTTCACAGTTTCACCTCTGGTGACCTTACATTACCTTTGATCACCACCAAAATACTTCAGTACTCAGTGTAAAATATGTGGGACGTCCATATACTACCTACTAGTTACCTGAGAGGTACATACGAGGTTTTCAACGTTTGACCTTTTTCAACTTTTCTTAACTTCTCTTAACTTTTCTTAACTTTTACCAAAATAATAGGCTCCCTGAACGCAGTGTGGAGGATCTTAATCTAAACTATGAGGTCTCTGAAAGGTCTGGTGACACGAAAGTTACATAGTTGGATGAATGACTTAAAAACATTACAAATCTGAACACCCAAGCCCCAAGTATGTAAAATTGAAAGATCGATTTTCCAACTATGGTCAAAGTTAGCCTTTATCTTTCCAACCTTCTTGCAGTATTGACATCCCCCTAAGAGATTTATTATGGTAGTTAAAATTGTTGATCAGTCTCACTTGCCCAGTGTAAACTGTCTGATGAGTAATTAAAGGAAAATGTTATACAGGGTTAACAGGGCTACACTTTGCAACACTCCATATTAATTTTGCATCGACAATGAGTCACTCCAGAAAACATTAACACTTTAAACAGATATTATCTCTAAAAGGCTATATGGTAATGAACCAATTGTAACGGATCTTTCACTGGGGTTTTACTCTTTAACTGCCCAGTAAGAAAAGGTCTTTTTGGCGACATGTTACCATAGCTTTAAGCTTATCCACTTTCAAACAGGACGTCTCCGAATTTTACACGTCTGGTACTTCAATGACATATGGCTTCTACAACAAACAATTGACTTCGACAAGTGAACACAATATAAGGGCATCAAAATGCCAACTATAAGATTCCAAATTACACTTTATGAGATATCGTCTTTATGGTGTTTTACAGTGCGACCTTTAGTGACCCACAATGAACTTTGACGTCCATCAAAAACAAAACGGTTTTTGTAATCAGTGAAAAGGTGGTGAGAACATGATTAAGGTATATTACCTGAGTTACATAATGTGACCAAGTAAATAAGACTCTGTCTTTACGTTATAGTAGCTACATGGATAGTCAGCGTGTTAAAATGGAACACAGCTTTATCCCTGAATTGTATGATTTACACTTATGTGTCGATTGGTTTTGTGTGTAATTGTGCCATTTTACGGACTCTGCATCTAGAATTGACAAAAATGTGACATATGATTGATAGCCTATCAAAACATGGATAGTAAAACACAATGCCGCATGTGATTAAAAATGTTGGTAACCACAGTAAATTTAACGTTTAATCTTATTCATCTTATCAATTGGTAGATATTAATAGGTAGATGTCAAACATAAGGTGAACAACTGGTTAAGAGTCTGAAGACCAACCTCTCCTTGTCAATAACCGAAGATAAGCTCTGTAACCAACAATCTTGGGCATAGCTGATTAGCCGATTATTTGCATGGCTTCCTCAATGGAGAAGGACGCGGCGACCACAAGCAACAGCTCTGACTGGGTTCATCGTTAAATTGGCCTTTGTGCATCATTAATAGCATTACGCAAGAAACTTGAACAGCTAACTGGCCAGCCAAGCAAGCAAATCAGTTAGCATGCTTGAACGGAAGCAAGTTCGGTCACCCGGGCTTTCCTATCAAAGCCCGGGAAGCATGTAACAATTCCCTGACGGAGTTGTACGCAGTATGGGGTCCCAAACACAAGACGTTCTTTTGCTCGCTTTACATTGCAACACTATGGGTGCAACCACTCACAAAAGCAATGGATTATTCTTAGCGAAAAAGTTATTTAAAGTTGTTTGAAGGTGACAAGATTTTGGTAACAAAATATTAAAATATTGGGTCTGCTGCATTACCCAAACGTTTTTAGGAATGCCCGTTGTTTCTATTTACAATTGTTAGATGTAATTGTATGAAATTATGTCAAATGATAATTTCCTTCTTATCGGTCAATTATGATTTGTGATCTTTAACTTCCTTGAATGAGGAAAGGGCCCGTTCAAGTTTTTTCTGTGACTTGATTGGTAGCAACTGTGTTTATATAAGCGACTTTTACTAAAACCAAGTTTTATTTTTTTTTTACTTGTATAACAGTGTAATATTACGACGATAAATTAATTTCAGTGCACTCACCTTGCTTAACATCCACAATAAATGTGCAATTGCTGCTAAGGCCCCCGTCATCTACGCATACACATGTTATAGATGTTTTGCCGCTGGGGAACAGAGATCCAGAGATAGGACCAGTGCACTGAGCCGTAATAGTGCCTTGCTCGATATCACAGCAAGTAATAGGGTCATACCGTACGGTTGCTCCCAAGCTACCTCCCGGTGACATGACGCTGACAGTAGAATCTGGACAGGTGGGAATTGTAGGCGGTGCATTTTCAGCAATATCTGTAATTCACAAGAAGTGAAACACATGCTGTAGCCCAACACATACGACAATCCGAAAAAAATCTGTGAATTTTGTTAGTTAGATGAAATTTAACGAAACACCAACACAAACGTGTTATATAGTGTCAAGCGAAGATTAAATACGGTGCAGGTCCTTCCCTTTGGTCGCCTCTTACGACAGGCGGGAAATACAGTGGGCATATTCTACAACTCCCAGCCCACAGGTGGCAAAAAGATCTGTGAAATGACCAGTGCTAACTATAGGCAAAATTTAAACCCAACCGAATTTTCTCTTTTCTATTTTTAACTTATTTTGCTTAGGAAATTCATTGGTGTCATCGGCTATCCGGCTATCCTGCTATTCCTTGTAATTGCTTTTTGCAAAATACTGTGGAAAATTATACCTACATTTATTTTTTGGGAACAAAATAAAGGTAAAACCGTACCTTCATGTACTGAAACATTGAATTCGCAGATGGAAATCATTGCCCCTGCTGTAAATTGGTAAACCACCAAAGCTGGCTCATCCTCAACACCGTAGTATCCAAATGGTTGGTTAGGATTACCTTCTAGCGGATGACCAGTACTTGTTGGTTCAATCCAAGATACCATTGCAGTAGTTGTGTTGATTAATGCTGACATACTTACTGGAAGGTAGATATTTCCCGGACAGTCAAAAATAGGAGGACCATTGACTGTAGCACATGCACAGAGGGAAAGAGTTACAGATTTTGTGAATACTATGAGCATATTGTGCAAATTCTACAGGATTCTCTCAGCGACCTTTCCTATTGCAAGATTGGGCAAAGCAATTCTACACGACAAAACAGCTTTTTCCGAAGTTGGTTCAATGGTAATGACTTGTGTTTGTTCAAAAGACCAAGCTTATTTCATTCTCTCTACCCAATAAAAAGGTAAATCACCTTCGATTCCATTTGCTGCTGGACACCTGGTAAAATGTTTATTGCCATCTTAAAGCAACATTAGTTTAGCGTTCATGTACTAGGTCAATAGCGACAGTTTCAAAGCCTCTTGTTATGCAGATACATACATTTTCAACGGTCTTTAGACTTACCTGATCTATAACTGGGCTGTACCATTTGGTCATTGAGAACTGATGTTAAGTTCTGTTCTTAATTACCATCTACTTTATCTACAAGATGCTCTTTGCTAATTTAAATATTCAAGGGCGTTTATGGGGAATCCAATGCTCATGTCGTCTAATTTTTGTCCTCTGCAAAATATCAGTTTTTGTCACATTCAAAGGTAATTTTGGACAATAGGAAGGAAACAAAGTACATGATTAACCTCGTAAAATTTGCAGTTATGTGCTCTTCTGCTCTACACACCCTTTAACGTAATCGTGAAGGCACATGCAGTAACCAGTAATATATTATCAAACATTATTGGGGTCTAAAATCCCTAAATGCGGCATAAACTTCGTACTATTATTTGTGAACCAATGAGAAATCGTTAGGAAAGGTGTCACAATTAGGAAAATAAAGTCAAGTAAAATAAAGTCAAGCACTTTAAAGCATTCAATTCTGATAAGGTACCTTCGTATAAAACAAATTAAGTGCGTTGAACCCATTCTGTATTTTTAAATACATCTCATAAATCAGAAGCAAACACTTGTTATAAATTGTTAGAGAGTCTACATTCAAATGTGCTGTTGTCGGAAGAATCAAACATTTTAATTATATAGAAAGTGTACAACAGTTAAAATGAAATTTCTACACATGTAATACTGTGGGGTATTGTAAAACTGTAGATCTCATCTAGTATACAAGGAAATTTACCTAGCTGTTATGATGGATACCCCATGAACCATTTTTAACAACACGCGTAAGTACAATATACATATATATATATATATATATATATATATATATATATATATATATATATATATATATATATATATATATATATATATATATATATATATATATATACATGTAAATACAGAAACAGACGAATAACACGGTACGAGGACTGTTACGAAACTTGATAATGCAGAAAGTTCAATAACAAAAAACTAGAAGTTCCTGTAGATCTACCCAATTTCCCATGCAGAAGACTGTAAAAAACAGGACGTTTCGGATAGTTCTGCTATCCTTGGTCACCAAAAAACGAATAACACTGAGCATAGCTGCTCCACATAGGGCCGTAATACGAACAAAGAAAAGCCCAAGCCAAAAGTTTAAGAAAAGCGAACGAACCAAATCGAAAAGGTTAAAAAAAAGAGGATTAACTCACGGTACGCACATCTTTTACATTGATGCCTACCGGAGAAAGGCTGCCAAGTCTATAAATCCATCTAAGTTCTATGGCCTCCCGTTTCTGTTTGGATGCGTTTACAAGCGATTGAAGCCCGATTAAATCAAAATTTTTACAGATTTGGAAGTGCTGGCCCAGAGGAGTATTTCCTTTTCTTATTTCTTGTCTGTGACCGCGGTGTCTAACACGTAATTCACCTCCCGTTTCACCCACATACTGTTTCCCACAGTCCTTACAGTTAATTAAGTAAACCACCCCTACCGACGTACAAGTTATGGTGCTAAAAATGGTAAACGTTTCTCCGGTAGCATTGCTGTAAACTCTGTCAGTTTCCTGTAGGACATTACAGGTAACACAATTCTTAAAATGGGTCTTATAACAACCCTTGTGAACATTTTTGACGTTTTCTACCAGTTTAGCCCTGACTAAGTGAGACTGTAGGTTTCTTGGTTGACGGTATATAACCTGAGGGGGACTGGAAAGGACATTCATTAGGTTAGGGGAAAGCTGTAAAATGTGGAAATATTTGTTTATAATGGATCTAAGGTTAGGGAGTCTCGGATTACGTGTAACAACAAGGGGGGCCCTAACAGGCTTCCGAGTTCTCCTACCTTTGCCAGCCAAAAGGTCCTCTCTGGATAGATTTTGAACCCTTTCGCAAGCTGGGTCTACGATGGAGGAGGGGTAACCTCTGTCTTGAAAATTAGACCTAAGCTCCCCGAAATGTTGTTGGGTCTTTTCTGGATCAGAGCATATCATTTTAAGCCTCAAAGCCTGACTAAATAAAATTCCCTTTTTCGTACAATTACTATGGTACGAGTCATAATGTAGGTAAAGGTTGAGATTGGAAGGTTTAGTATACAGATCAGTAGTCAGTACTCCGCCTTCCAATTTGATGCGAAGATCAAGAAAACATACCTCAGAATCACTTAATTCATAAGTAAATTTTTAATAAGTAAAAAAAAAAATTTTTTTTTTAACCTTTTCGATTTGGTTCGTTCGCTTTTCTTGAACTTTTGGCTTGGGCTTTTCTTTGTTCGTATTACGGCCCTATGTGGAGCAGCTATGCTCAGTGTTATTCGTTTTTTGGTGACCAAGGATAGCAGAACTATCCGAAACGTCCTGTTTTTTACAGTCTTCTGCATGGGAAATTGGGTAGATCTACAGGAACTTCTAGTTTTTTGTTATATATATATATATATATATATATATATATATATATATATATTATATATATATATATATATATATATATATATATATAATATAATATATATATATATATATATATATATATATATATAATATATATATATATATATATATATATATATATATATATATATATATTACCAAGGTTCGCTAGCCATTATATTAATTTCCTTGGCACTTGCCTTCGTAAAAACGTTATTCCGCGAGGTTTAAAACTAAACTTTCACGTACCGACCGTGTCCGATTTTCATTTTCGTCGTGACACCTCTCGGTATTTACGTTCTTGCTCGTTTAGTCTCATGCGCTTGACCATCCGTAACATGGTTCGAAAGAAAGCCGGATTTGATCGCACTATACAAGACCAAGGATCTCTCTTATTCAACACTTTACCAGAAGCTGGAGAAGTGCGCTTCCTTATTCACGTTTACAACCGTCGGCTTCATAATTTTTTGCTTAATTCAAAAGCCAAGACTTTGGCAAGCCTGTTGCCTGACCCACACCCTCTACTCATACCCCACCCAGTGATACCATACAAACACAAGACACGAAGCTTGTGGTCACCATCCCCCCCCCCCGATCTGGAGCTTTCCTCTTCTGAACGCTCAGTCTTAGCTAAAGGACTGAACTTTGTTCAATTGAAACCCCCCCCCCCCCCCGATGAGTTTTCCATTCGCACAGATGTTTCTTCATTCTGCAGGAAACTTCGCCTCCGGCACCATTTTGGCATCACAGATCAGCCAGACAATACGAGTCCAGAAGATTTCTTGAACACTTTAGGCTCCACCCGTTCTTCCAGGACACCTAAATCTGGAGAAAACCAAATTCTGGACTACGTAATTGAATCCATCAATAAGGATGTTAATCGCCTTCTACCCCCCACCCCAAAAGAAATACCCTTAGCAATCTTTCCCCAGAGGAACGAGAGGCTCTCTTGTCACTCAAAAGAAACAAGAACCTCATCATCAAACCAGCTGATAAGGGTGGAGCCGTGGTGGTTTGGCAGAAGGTTTTGTACGTAGCAGAGGCCGATAAGCAATTATCGGACCAAACTGCATACACTGAACTTCCTTCTGACCCCACTTCTGACAGCCAAGCTTTGGTTAAGAAGACCAACCTTATTAAAAACGATCAACTTCCTGAATCAGCAACGTCACTACTCCACCCTTGCCACAAATCTCCAATTTCTATCTGCTTCCCAAAATCCACAAGGCAAACAACCCTGGTAGACCCATCATTTCTTCCCACAGCTGTTCTAATTTCTGAGTTTTTGGACTCTGTTCTCTTCCCGTTGGTATCAGCGTTACCGTCTTTTGTTCAAGACACTCCTCATTTCTTGAGACTTATTCAAGACTTTGAGTTTCCCGAAAATTGCGACGAACGTCTGCTATTCACCATGGATGTATCTAGTCTCTACACATCCATCCCCCACCATGCTGCCTTGTCAGCTATCCGCCATTACCTGTATCAACGACAAGACCCCCAAATTCCTACAATTACTTTCCTTCGCTTGACGGAACTTGTTCTCACCCAAAACTGTTTCCAGTTCAATGGTCGCTTTTTCCGTCAGGTTAAAGGAGTAGCCATGGGAACCAAAATGGGTCCTTCTGTTGCTTGCCTAACCATGGGCCACTTTGAAGAACAATTTTTTTCGCAGTATACCGGTGCTCACCCTTTCCTTTACAAAAGGTATATTGACGACATTGTGGGAGTGGCAACAGGGACCCGTCAAGATTTAGAATCTTTCATCCAATTTGTAGGATCCTTCAGTCCATTTTTGAAATTCACACATTGTATTTCTGACACTTCAGTGGTTTTCCTCGACCTTCAATTATCAATTTGCGACCTTAAAATCAAGTCAAACCTACATTTTGCACCCACCGATTCTCATAACTACCTTTTGTATCCATCCAACCATCCCAAATCCTGTACCAAATCCATCCCATGCTCATAACCTTTAAGGGCCAGAATGATTTGCTCAGAAGATTCTGATTTTTCAGCAGCTTCCAAAACTATACTATCATTCTTTGACAAGCGTCAGTATCCCACTAGAATCCTTACCGGTGCTCTACATAGAATCCAAGGAATCAACAGAGAGGAGGCCTTGAGTAAGAAGTCCAACACGTCTACCAATCTACGCATTCCTTTGGTAATTTCCCATCACCCATCAGTACGCCCCGTCATTCGTGCTATTTACAGGAATGTAGAGACCCTTCGAAAAGACCCTTCAACCCGTGACCTTTTCCCCGAGCCCCCCATTACGGCCTTCAGAGTTGAAAAGAACATTTCCAAGCACTTAGTTCGGGCTTCCCATCCACAACAACCAACTGACAACACCCCGGGTACATTTCCCTGTGGTTGTAGTAGGTGCAACACATGCCCAGTGGTTGGCAAGAACACACTCATTAATATTTTGGGTTCTAACGGCAACAAGTTCAGTGTGAACCAACACTTCACCTGCACTTCCACAAATTTGGTTTACATTTTAGTTTGTGGACGTTGCAATTTGTAGCGTGCGGTATTTGTAGCGTGCGGTATTTGTACCTTGGTTCAAGCCGAGAATCACGTTAGTCACGGTGGTGCAGTGGTTAAGGCAGTCGCCTCATATATATATATATATATATATATATATATATATATATATATATATATATATATATATATATATATATATATATATATATATATATATATATATATATATATATATATATATATATAATATATATATAAGGCGACTGCCTTAACCACTGCACCACCGTGACTAACGTGATTCTCGGCTTGAACCAAGGTACAAATACCGCACGCTACAATTTTCCCTCCTTGTTACCACAAAAAGTGTGTAAATCCCGAAACGTGGCTCAATTTTCCTTCTGGTTTCTTCTTTCATTCTTCCCTTGTTCAAAAGGCTATGCCAGTACTTGGGTTGAATTTAATTCAGATCGAATCAGTTACTTACTCTTCGACCTACATTTACAGTCGATCTTACCACGTTCGACTTATCTAATTTACCCGTTTCGGGATTTACACACTTTGTGTGGTAACAAGGAGGGAAAATTGTAGCGTGCGGTATTTGTACCTTGGTTCAAGCCGAGAATCACGTTAGTCACGGTGGTGCAGTGGTTAAGGCAGTCGCCCGGACAGCGACCGTCCCGGGTTCAAACCCGCTTGGCTCAATTTTCCTTCTGGTTTCTTCTTTCATTCTTTCCTTGTACAAAAGGCTGTGCCAGTACTTGGGTTGAATTTAATTCAGATCGAATCAGTTACTTACTCTTCGACCTATATATATATATATATATATATATATATATATATATATATATATATATATATATATATATATATATATATATATATATATATATATATATATATATATATATAAATTCAAAGTTGTTTACTTCATACGAAATGAGTAAAATAATATCTTTACCAAGTACCCAGCATCTACTTTTAACTAAGGTACTGTAATTTCTAACAGTGTACAGAGAATAAGAAATATCCAATGTTGTGCAGTGTTTATCTAACATTATATCTGATTTGGCAAGTTGATATACTCATTACTCAAATTCTACATCCCAAGCCTAGGGTGCATTTGAAGCACAGTCTCATGAGTAAAAATACAGTACTGGGGATATGAAAACGAGATTAGTGTTCTGTACTTATATACTCTTAAATTTCGTTTCAAAAGCAGAATATTACAGTTGGCCTAAGTATAAAAGAAACTGCCAAAGCGACTAAAATTGTGAATTAAGTGTCCAATTACCAAAAATATAGGCCACCATGAATTAAGTTCAATCTCCTTATTCCAACTCCCATTGTCCCAGGGCAACCCCGTGCTGAGATACAAAATATTAAAGTTCATTAATTTTACTCAATTGAAATGATAATTAGTAATAATATGTTAGGTGACTCTTGTACTACTCAAATTGCACTTTTCGTTTTTCTTGGGTTCCCTTACACCAATGTACCATGATTGAATCAAAACGCAGTTAAGCTTTCATTGCTACAGAGTAACGTGACTATACCTTCCTTCACCTCACATCATGCCTTGCAAAAGGACATGAGGTGTTTCTGCCGAAGGGGACTGAGTTTGCACCTTTCGTTTGTCTCCACACTTTTGCTTAATCAAGTGTAAACTGTCAGTTAATCCTGTCTGGTCAGCAAACTGTTCACTCAGCCATGAAATGGTCTTGCAGCAGATGATTGCCTAGCCATTGTATTTCCACAGAGAAGTCTATTTACGCTTGAGTGTGTTTGTTTACTTAAGAGCAGAAGTAAGGAATCTTATCTGGTATTGTGGTTTTCAAACACCGCCGATCGGCGGTAATCTCAGTGGATTTGAGCTTCGGGAGAAACACGGCATGAGTAAAATTTTCTTAGACAGTAGAGACCTTTTGATTTGAAAAGAAGGTAAAAGCTTTGATATGACTTAAAGTATGAAGAACATAACAAATTATTCGGCATATCGACTATTTTAAGTGAATAAAGTTCCTTATTTTATACTTCAACACCTTAACAATCTACATGTTGGATTGAATCAGCTAAAAGTTGTGTTTTTCAAACGTCCCTTTTTTGTTTTTACGATTATTTTGTTCACTGCACATATAGAGCAATTAAACACATGCTCTACTTAGCATTTTCCATAGAAACACAAACTTCTTTGTTTTTGGTGTTTGTTCTCCTTCTCTGGTTAACCCTGTAATTTCTGCTTTGATATTTGGTGTTGCAAAAACTGAAGGTTTACCGGAAAGTGGTACAATTAAATATGCTGCTGCCAATCACTGGCTCATTCCGAACGGCTTTTAGACAGTATCGTTAAGTGAGCTCGTAGAGGTCACAGATGCAATCAAGCGTGATTTTACTGCTAAAACATGTATGAAGACCATAGGTATACCAATGAAGCTTCTTATTCAATGTGTGCATATAGTTTTAGATGTAATTACCCTATAAAGCCTCACCAAACGTATACATACCTAAGCTTGCGTCCCTGCACACTTGAGATGAAACACGTTCCCAGTAAATCCCTGTCTGCTGGACAATTGTTAGCCTACATTAACGAAGATAGGAGGCAAAAGGTACATGTAACAAAAAAGGTACCTTAAAGGCAATAGGCAGTCACCCCAATAATAGTTAGTATGAGTTCATGAATGGCCTATTTTGATCATGTGACAAAGTTTTTGTTGGTGAATTGTGAAATTCAAGGCGAATTTCTCCTTGCTTTACCTATTGTTTGTACCAGTTATTTTGAAAACGCCTTCAGAGGCGCTTATAATGCAATAAGAGGAGATCTGCAAGAATTTAATGATTTTTCAAAGCAAATTTTGGGGCGACTGCCTACTACCTTTAAAAAATAAGATGAATATTTCCAACCCAAAGATTTACTTTTCAAAAGTGGTTTTATGGAAGAAACAGTCTTCCCATTTATCTCCTTCCAGACATATCAGCATAAAAGAAGTATGAGTTGTTTATCTTTTTTCTACACGTATAGCACTAACAAACAAAATCTTAGTTAGCATTTTGATAAAAAATTGTAATGAGTAACTATATATTCGATCTAAATGTAAGTAAATTACAAAATAAACACCACGGGTCTGTTTCATTGGCAAACATGCTCTTGTTCGCAAGTTTAGCAGTACTCGCTATCCGTCTATTTCTGGAATTCTTTAGATCTTCGGCGACTTAATTTACAATTTACTCCTAGCTTACGTTACATTTACTTTAGTTCAAGAAAAACTCTTTGGCTAGGCTTACATTCTCGATATTGCGATAGATTATTTGAGGATTTTGTGTTACATTATTTGTGTATATTAATTCCTTTAAGAATTTCGCACCTCAAGCAAGACTAAAAGTAATTGATAAACATATATAAAATAAACGTACAAAAAGTAAATATCTCCAACGGCTTGGCTCGGCGCTTGCCATGTTATCGTCAAGGGTAAGACCTTCTTTCGGGAATTCAAAGTACCTAAAGTACTCCCTGCGACACCCAAGGGACAGTCGTACGTCTGGAAATCAATACCTTCCGCAATAGGGCGGTCGTTAACGGAACTGAATATTCCAACTGGTTCTTTGCTGCCATCAGTCGTTCGAGCTTGAATTATAATTTCTTCGAACGTCCAGTCTGTGCACGAGGCTTGCAATATATGTACTAGAATGAAAAGGAACATTTAGTGAAGCTACAATGTCTTAAAAGTTTGCTTTATAACATATTGCATCCATATTATACCTTCGTCACTGATCAAAGATAAAGATCTGTGTCAACACGCTATGTGGATACTTCACTCCCTCTAGTGTCCCTATTTGATACCCCTTTGGAACAAGGTACATTTGTCAGCAGAATATAGTTTTCCTCTAACGTCATATAGAGAGAGTGTAGGCAGTTGGTCTTAATTATCTCGATAACTTGACACGTCCAATTAAAAGAGTATTCATCCCACAGATAAGTAAAAATGGAACTTTACGTATCTTCTTCTGAAACAAGTATCGCTTCGTCTTTGAATATTTAATTGTTTTCTAGAGTGTCTGAAAAGTCTCCTCAGCACACTTGGTTTATTGAGCATATAAACTCACGCAAAGCCGCTAATGGAATACATTCTAGTGAAGGTCCCCCGAGAAAAACCACCTCAAAAATTTACGCAATGGCTTCTTGAAAAATATTTAGTACCTGACAAAGTAACTTTCTATGAGTCTGTTAGACCTTGATAACTGAACTAAAACAACCTTGCTGGTTCAGAACTTTAATTTGGCACAGAACTGTAGTGATTTTTTAATAATAGAAACTTAAGTTTTTTCGTACTGTGTAGAAGATGTCCATGGGGGGAAAAGGGTCATGGAGTGGTTGCGTTCCATGCCCTATGGAAAAGGTAATGTTAAAGCAGGGGCGTCAATCCGTATTTAAATGTGGGGGGGGGGGGGACATACATGACTAAGCACAAACCAATCTCTTTGGTTTTGAAGAGGGTGCGTCTTCCTATAGCCCCCCCCCCCCTTATGCCTTATGATGACTGACGTTGTCCTATTCTAATAAGAATTATCATTTCAAAGTTAACATGACCATCATAGATGATATGCCAGGTGAAATACACGGAGTCCACGGAACTACTTCAAGATGTTACTTGTCCCAAAATAGCTGAAACAACGCTTCGCAGCGTGGATCATTGTAGGAGATCATGGACCCGACCAGGCCCGTTGCTAGGGTGATATATTTGGGGGTGTGAAGGTCCCAAATTCCGACCGGCTGGATGCTTTTTCCAACTGAGTGGACGCGTTTAAATTGCACTTTGTTATGCGCTCTGCGTTTTGTATACAGCAGTGGGGATCCTTCCTTTGTCACTACATAAATGTGTCGTCCTGGGAGAGGGGTCTAAGGGGAGGGGCGCCCCTCCCCTTTTACCTCCCCTTTGAGAAACTTGTGTTAATTTAAGGCTGCTTAGGTGCAAAATGGTGCTTTATTTGGGATATTTTTGGAGCTGATCGTACCCCAATCAACATGCCCACACAGGGCACACATGGGTAAAGCGTGGGATGATATGTGGGGCCCATATGGGTTGCCACATGGGCCCCGTGAAGATTTTGTCCGCGGTGCCCTTGTGGGCCCCACTTGGGCTAACTTCAATGGGGCTGGACTACATGCTGGGCTTATGCTGGGACAAATCCGTGTTTGTCAGGTGTTCCCAGTTGGGCTCCAACTGGGCTAGCCCATCTGGGCTGGAGTTGGGCCCCATCTGGGCCTTGCTAGGCTACATGCTAGGCCTCTGCTGGGAAAAATCCGTATTTGTCAGGTGTCCCCAGGTGGGCCCCAACTGAGCTTGCCCAGCTGGGCTGAAGTCGGGCCCCAGTTGGGCTCGGGCTAACTTAGCTGAGGTTGGTCCCACTTTGGGGTCCAACTAGGTTAGTAACGAAAAATCTGAGGTTAGTTTCCTTCTACAAGTCTTAAAGGCTTCCGGCATTGCTAATGCCAGCCACTTTCAAAGGTGCTTTTTAAGTACGTAGAAACAGGCACTGGCAAACTAAAGAAGAATCCCAAACCCAAACAAAACCATCACGGGTCACAAACACAAATGCTAAACAAACTATACATACCGTGCAACAGGGAACAAAAGAGTCTTTGTTACTACTGAACTCCAGTAACTGCCACTGCAGCCAACCCCAAAACAACTCCCCACAACCACACACCACCCAAATTCCGCCCACACGCCCAAAGGAAACACCACGCCCGAAGGCGACTTTCCACCCCACGGCAACAACACGCCCGAAGGCAACACCACGCCCGAAGGCAACACCACACCCGAAGGCAACACTACGCCCAAAGGCAACAGCACTTAAAAAGCACCGGGGCAAATACAGGTGCACCTTGCCCAAGGGTGCCCTGGAGGCAGTTGTGGCAAAGGGTAACCTCATTATCCCCACGCTTTAACAAGCTCCACAACCGGATGCAGTTTAACGTCCTGCCCAGGACACTGCCACTTTGTTGCTTTTTACGTGCTAAAAACGGACACGGCAAGACCGGCGAAAGGATCACTACATATGGCCAACAACCAAAAAACCGAACACCAACAACACAAGCCACCAAAATCGCCCAGAACACCAGACCGAATCTCTCGACCAGCGAGGACACTCCAGCTCCGGTACGGCTTCTTGAGGTCTTTGCTAGCCTACCACAAACAGAAACCACCACCACACCCACCACCAACTACCCAACCACACAATCTCAAAGCAACACACGCCCAAAGGCAACAAACACACCCGAAGGCAACAACACGCCCCAAGGCAACCACAGCGCAGGGGGACATGGGGGTTCACTTGTTACATTAAAATCACTATTTACAGTTTGCTTACAGTATATACAACTTTCTACACGTAACGAAAACAAAACTTCCCAAAGAGATCAAACGAGCCCGGCAGGGGATCGGGAACGTCCACTCTCTTCGGGAGCCCAAACTGAACTGGGCAAATACAGGCGCACATTGCCCAAGGGTGCCCCCGGAGGCAGTTGTGGCAAAGGGTAACCTCATTATCCCCACGCTTAAACAAGCTCCACAACCGGATGCAGTTTAAAGTTCTACCCAGGACTGTCACTTTCAAAGGTAGTAGAATCATTATTGAAAAGTTCATATTTTAAATGAGTAACTTGGTTTGGCTATTATATATATATTCAGTGATACTTGTGTGTTATCATTAACAATTAAGAATGCAATTTTCTTCAGGATATTTCAATTTCTCCTTCTTTATGTTGTATTGTACAATTGTGAAACATGATTTTCTGCAAGAGTTCACCATTGCCAGCTTTACTTTATTTCAATTAGATCTGCATAAAGTGATAAACACAAATTTCCTTTCAAAAATTCGGAAGGTTCCATTAAGATGAAGGTATATAAACCTGGTGTTACAATGTAACTTCACATCATTTTAAACATATACTTTTCTCAAATTGTTTTCGCTAAAAATTCCCACATGTTTAGTCAAATAAAAAAAAATATGATAAAATACGTAGGACCTACATTTTCTGAAGCAAAGGGTTAGTCCCCTCAATGAAATTATATTTTGAAAATTTTCGTAATTGGGCCGGCCCAATTAAAGTTAGCCCATTATTTGCCCACGAACAAATGCCCATGCAGAACCAATATAAAACCCACATGGGCCCACTTAAGTCAGCCCATCATTCGCCCACAAACATCTGCCAATACAAAACCCACATGGGCCCCATTAAAGTCAACCCACCATTTGCCCAATAACATCTGCTCATACAATACCCACATTAAACCCTTATGGGCCCAATAATCATAAGCCCATCATTAGCCCATTAGCATCTGCCCATACAAAACCCACATGGGCCCCATTAAGATTGGCCTATCATTTGCCCATTAACATCTCCCCATACATCACCCAGATTCAACCCACATGGGCCCAATTAAAGTTAGCCCATTATTTACCCACGATCCCCTGCCCACACAACACCCACATAACACCCACATGGGCCCCACAAACATTGTCCATGGTTACCCCATGCCCATGAAAATCCCACGGTGCCCACAGATAACCCATATGGGCCCCACGTGGGCATGTTGATTGGGACTGGAAATGTCTATAATTTAGTGAATTCTAATTTTTCCGACTGGCTGGATGTTTTTACTAACTGCAGTGGCGGCGTGTAAATTGCACCTTTTTTATTCACCCTGCGTTTGTAGACAGCAGTGGGGATCCTTCCTTTGTCACCATATAAAGGTGTCATCCTGGGAGAGGGGTCTACGGGGAGGGGTGTAGCCCTCCTCTTTGAGAAATTTTTGTTAATTTAAGGTTGCTTAGATGCAATATGGGATATCTTTGGGATATTTTTGGAGCTGATCGTAGTATAGCAAAGGTGTGAAGGATTAGCAAGGGCGTTTTCAGAATGCTTTGTAGTCGTAAGTGCATTAACAATCACCATCTGCAGGCGCGGATCCAGATATTTTGAGGGGGGGGGCTAAGGGGAAAAAATCTCATGTGCACCAAAGGTGCACCACAAGCGCGAAGCGCGAGTTCCTACGCGTGGTGTCCAGGGGCCCGCGATAGGACACCTGCGGGGTCCAGGGTGCGAAGCCCCCGGAACCTCTCGCAGTATTGCATTTTAAGAGCATAGAAATCGGCCCCAGTTTGCCATGTCAGTGAGATTTTATACCATTTCATGTTGCATGGAATTTGATGTGTATGGCTCAGTATAAGTTACTATATGTACCTGCAGAAGTTCCGGAGAATTTAAGCTATCTTAAAACTTACACGCCAACATAATGAGCCCATGCAGATGACTTGAAATGATTTTTGCCGTAATGAGTGTTTTATTTTCGTTCTACGGTATACAGGTATAGGACGTCAGATGAAACAATTGCCCGCGAAAATTTGAATTTTCATTTAAAACCATTGCTATTACAAACGGTGTCAATTCCCTTCATGTGTGTCTATCAATTAGAAGCTGGGTTCGATACTAAGTTTTGAAGAGCAGGGTGAAGAAATGCATATCAGTTGCTTTACATCCTTACAATGCTGGCCCCTCTGAAATCACATTTATGCACACGAATAAATGGCTTACGGTAGAACCCCACCGATGAGTAATGCAAATACTTTTGGGACCTTATTGATAGTAAAAGGAGCAATTCAAGGCTAAAACTGCACAGATCAAGCAAAAATCAAGAAATATTGAGAAGACTTTGCAAAAATCGTGAAAGATTTCAAATGATATTTGGTAAAAAGTGATTAAAATAAATCCATCACTCAGTAGAAACATACCTCTCTCCGTAAGCGTAAAGAATTACGCGCGAAGCGCGTCGACAAATTTTCGGTATAGAGCCTCCCGGGAGCTCTGCATTAAAGGTGATCAGTCGTCTTGAAATATTCTTTGTGACGTCAGCCTTTTCTTGACATGTTTCTGCAGTCGTCACTGTTCAAGGATACACCGTACAAGCATGGTATAGCTAATCGGTAAACAAGAAGAGACGGCTTGTAGCTGTATACCTACTAGCTATACCGATGTCATCATAGCTACTTGTACGGTGTATCCTTGAACAGTGACGACTGCAGAAACATGTCAAGAAAAGGCTGACGTCACAAAGAATATTTCAAGACGACTGATCACCTTTAATTGTACACTGAAAAGGGGGACCAACAGGACTCTCACAACCTGACATCCATATGGGAGGAGAGATGATATATCACCTTCTTTATGGATTTCTGAACGGTATACCCTTCAGAATCTATGACCGATGGTGCCGGCGAGAGTTGGTGATTGGGGGAACAGTAGGTAACTGCCAAACCGTGCCTTTTTAGGCAGTGGGATTTTGTCTACGCTATAACAAGAGTGGGAGAGCCTTTTCTTGTTAGTACATGAGAGTGCAATCCCAGGAAGGGGTTTACCCTCCTCTTTGAGAAATGTTTGTTAATTTTAGGGAGCCTATATGCAAAATGGTGGTATCTTTGGGTCATTCTAAATTGATTGTATGTTTAAAAAATGTCCACAATTTAGTGAATTCTAACTTTTGTTTAGGTGAAAAAGGGGAGTAAGAGACGGTTAATATGTTGTCTTCAAACCGCCTTAAGTCCCAGGAAAAATTATGGGCGTGGATCCATCTCCAAAAGTGTGTGGGGGGGGGGACTTTTCCACATTTGTGAATCCTGGTGGAAGAAGCAGTGGTAGCCAGAATTTGCTCCAAGGAGAGGCAATAAAGTTTTGTGATTGTCGGCATGGGGGAGGGGTCTAAGGGAAATTTTTCTAGAACTGAATGCCCTCAGACGCAATTTGGTGCAACAAAAGTGTACGATTTTTAGGTTATTTTTCTTCTAAAAATTTCGTTTTCCTAGGCATAATTGCAGTCTGTTCCATCATTTTTGAAAAAGTGAGGGGGACTTTTTGACGATGTCCAAAAAAGTGAGAGGGACGCGTCTCCCCGTCCCCCCATGATCCACGCCCATGGGAAAATTGTACACGCAATTATACCTGCGTGGAGTCCACAGAAACATTCTTGGACTTTAATAAAATATTTCCTTCCTGAATTAGTTATAGTATACAAAAGAGGGACCAACGGGGTTCTCACTACTCGACATCCATATGGGAGGAGATATATATCCCCTTGTCTTTTCAGGTATAGCAAGAAGGATACTGGACAGGCAAAATTCGTTTCGGAAAAGATTTTCGTCGTTATTGAACGTCTCGGTAAAATGTTTGGGCAATTCCGTACTTTCAATCTTTCAAATCATGTGCTAGACTAGATTAGTCAAAGATCCCATAATGATGAGAGCCCTACAGAGAAGGAGATGTAGTTTTTAGAAAAATGTTTGCATTTGAATGATTTCTTGCGTCATAGCTTTGTCAATGGTATATGAAATCGGGTGTAAACCCTGTCGTATGCGCGCGAAGCGCGCCGAAATTTTGAATAAAATATTAGTCCATGACAAAACCTGCATTCAGAACCTGCATTGGACACTGTCACTCTCCCACCAACCTATGCTATTCGGAAACGAATCTTCTGACTGAGAATTCTTAGAAAGCACTTTTGCTCCTTTGTTCCCCCGTGAGTAGTTACCGAAAGCTATTGAAAATAAGAACAACTCTGACACAAGGCTTGACGCTAGCGGATCGTGCGAAAATTTGGAATTTTTCAAGAATATCCAAAACTTATGATAGTTTGAGTTTGTGAAAGAAAATGGTAAGAACAAATAAACCAATCATCAAAAATGCATCTCACCCTCCACCCACCACAGAAATCTGTAGCTTAAACGACTTTTGTGACCATTTTAAAAAAAATTTCAGAATCTATGGGGGAGGGGGACACACGTCTCCCATTGCCCACTGTGCCGACGCCACTTTGTGTAGCTTAAAAGCCTTTTGAGTTCATTTTAAAACTTTTCAGACTGTTTTGAAATCAAATAGGGTATGCACGCCGCTACTTTGCCTGCAACAGCTGGTGCCACTGTGCACAATAGCAGGTCACCTGACAGCTTGTCTTTCGCATTCTGCAAGGTCTGTATGGCGAAAACTTTGCCTCTCAATCCCTCTAGATAACAAAAACTTTCACTCTTTAACACAAAATTGTTACTATTTTCAGTGCAGCTAGCAGGGCCCATACTGCATATGTCACGACGTTTACTTATTTAGATCTTAAGTCAAGGATTATTAATCAGCTATTTACCTGTTTTGGAACATTGCAGCTCTCCTTTCGTCGCCAACCACTGTGAAAGATATTTAAAGAGATAATCCAGCTATAGCTCCACCCAACCCCTAGAGAAATATATACTTTGAATACGTTCTTAGACACTTTTATTCAGTTTTGCTCATTATTTTTCTTGCACTTTTCTTCTTTCTTTTTCTTCTTTTTTTCTCCTTTCTTTTTTTTTGTGGCGAGGGGGCCCTGTCCCCCCCAAGCCCCCCTGGATCCGCGCCAGCACCATCTATACCGACAATGGCTTCGCGAAGCGCTCGGTAAAAATTTTTGAAAGTGTTCAACGGCAACAAGGTACTTTCAACCTTCCACAAGGGGGGGGGGGGCATGCAGTATGTTGTGTGACCGCTGGCCTGGGGAGGGGTGTAAGGGGACACCGGGCCCTCCCCCTTTGAAATTTTTTGAAAAATTAGGTGTCCTTACATGCAATCTAGTGCCACATGTTACCTTTTGAAGTAAAATTTGTGTTAAAAAATTTTCGTATTTTTAGGAACTAAAAAAATAGGCATCAGTAATGGGGCATGGCCAATGGGGTGTCCCCATCCCCTTTGAAAAATTTTGAAAAATTCGGTGTCCTTACATGCAATCTGGTGCCAAATATGCTACCTTCTGAAGTAAATTTGTGTTAAAAAATTTACGTAATTATAGGAACTTAAAAAAAATCGGAATCAGTGAGGGTGGGCATGGCCGAATGGCCCTCCCCTCTGCGTACGCCACTGATTGAATGATCCCATATTGATGCGAGGCCCCGACAGATGTCTGGAGATGTATGTCTGTTTTCGGGAAGTGTTGTGATCAGAACAGTTCCATGTATAATTACCTTTTTGATGGTCATGAAAACGAGTGCAAACCGTGACGCATGCGCGCGAAGCGCGCCGAAATTTTGTCATTAAATAAGATTTCCCTGACGACATCTACATTCAGAATCTGCATCAAGACACTTAACAATTGCCCAACAAACCTACATGTCACTCAAAATGCCAGTCAAATAGAGCCACGACACTACTCTTTTACGCAAATGTGGGGGGACATTTGATATTGTGTCCCCCACCCATCGAAATGTGGGGGGACTTGTCCCCCTGTTCCCCCAGGATTGACGCCCATGTGTTAAAGGTAGGGTCACATGCCACCAAAAAGACCTGGTCGAAGTTAAAAAGTTAAATTCCCCTAACGGAAAATCGGTCAAAATTTTCCAATATCTTTTACTGTTTTCAAGATGTACTGATCAAAGTTTGACGGCTTCTGAGATAGGTTTAACTCATTGTCTGCGCATAAATGTTGAAGTGTTACGCTCACTACGTTGAGATTTTGGATCTTTTATTAATTATTATGATTTATTTCTATTTCAGGAATAAATCGCATTTGGCTGACTATTGTGTGCATAACAGACTATTAACAGACTATTGTGTGCATAACAGACTATTATGTGAATAAACGGTCGAGACTCCAAATTTGGCAAAATAACGGACGAGGGGAAGCCAAAATACGTTATTTTGTCAAATTTGACGCCCGCTCTTTGAAAAAATATTACTTAAAAGAAGACTGCCATGATGTCATAGTGTTAGAACAAGTTAGTTTTATTAGAGTACTTCTGGGTAATTTGTCTCAGTTGCAAGTTTTGATGCTAGTTGTTTATGTTTGAAGCTGTAAAAATGATGAATGGTACAGTTCTTTTATCTAGCCTCCACAAGTTAATATGTAGGTCAGGGGGAAAAGATGGTTGCAATTTGGTTCACTTGTTGTCCTGTTAGGACATTACAAACTTCCTGTAAGTCATCAGCTGGCAATCTTTAAATGCTTAGATGTCAATAACAAAAAGCCTATTTCTATTTGCTGCTAGCAGTTTTTATTAACCCTTTAAAAATCGCCCCTATGCTGGATACCCTTGATTAAATGAACTACACAGTCTGGTACTGGCTAATGAATTTATTGTAGCCAGGTATTTTAAAAGGCATCAGCTGATACGCTGCACCTATGGGAGGCCACACCTATCGCATACATCCCACGTCAAGTGATCAAGTTATAGACTTTCATGTATGAGACCAATACTCCATGAAAATAAAGACTTTTAGAGGTGGGTTGGCCGACTCTCTTAAACTCAGGGACGCGTTCGCCTAACTGATATGTTCGGTAAGGAGGTAGCGATGATAAAAGGTGTTACCCTTAGGGCATTGTTTTGGGTGTGAATAAAAGGGCGGTACGGTCCCAATAAATTTATTTAAAAAGATAACAAGAGGGCAATCCACGGAGTTGCTTATCCCATCGCTAGCACACGCATCAAGCCATATAACTCACAGGGAGAACTTTCTCTCTTCCTTGTGGCATAAGGCCTACACACAAATGCAGGGACCACTGAGACGGGAGGCTAAGGGGCTTTAGCCCCCACACTTTTTCTGCCGTGGGTATTTTGTTCCGCAGTAAACTGCATTTATTTTATTGAACATATTGGGCGACTTCGATTATTAACCCCGGCACTTCAAAATTGGCCCCCCGGTCTCTGAATAAGTGCACTTGAATATGAACGCACAGTGAGTGGTTTGAATTGAAGCTCATAGTCTATCCATATGTATGTCAGTTTCTATGGTATCTTCAAATTACTCACTTTCATATCGGCCTTTAATTTTTCACGCGCTCACAAAGTGAAAGCAACTACCAGAACGTTCGTCGATGATAACGCAGAAGCACGTGTGAAGTATTCTAGATAAAAAGACAGGCCAACTAATTTCTGCGCGTATACAATGCTTACGCAAGCTGCGTTGTTCTAACAATGACTTTTTCCGTAATGCGTGCCTATTATACGCACATCACCGAATAGAAAGGCGCGTATGTCAAATCCGCACTGCCGCCCTGATATCTGCATCTCCATGCGCCCTTTTGTTGTGCAAAAAGGACGAATTCAGTGCGCTTTACAGAAAATCTGTGCACACTATATGATATGCAGAAGGCACATTCATCATATGTGCGAAGTTTCATGTTTGTGGAATGTTTCCTTCTGGAGTTATACTTAAAATACTAAAAAAAATGTGATTTTTCACAAAAATTGACCTTTGACCTTATAAGCGATGATAAAAAAAATACTAAAAATCCTAAAAAACCGCCAATTTTCCCAAAAATTGAATTTGACCTTTGACCTTTTCTGCCGAAAGTCACGGAGACACAAGTTTACATTCTGAGGTACCTACCCACCAAATTTCAAAAGAATCGGTCAGGCCCACAAGGAGGAGTTCATGGAACACTTTTTTCACATTTTTCGCTTAAAATGTTAACATCACGTGACTTTTGACCTTGGTTACCATGGCAACCATATATTTTTGTAGTACCAGACACTATTATTATATGTGTGAAGTTTCATGTTCATGGGATGTTTTTTCTTTTTTTTTATTGCACACAATATGACATACGAAAGGCACATTCATCATATGTGCAAAATTTCATGTATGTGGAATGTTTCCTTCTGGAGTTATACTAAAAATGCTAAAAAAATGTGATTTTTCACAGAAATTGACCTTTGACCTCATTTCACTTGACCTTTGATCCCGGTCGCCATGGCAACCATATCTTATGCTAGTATTAGGCAGGTTCATCATATGTGCAAAGTTTAATGTATGTGGAATGTTTCCTTCTGGAGTTATACTAAAAAAAACTAAGAATATGTGATTTCTCACAAAATTGATCTTTGACCTTGGTTGCCATAGCAACCATATATTTTGGTAGCATTAGACATGTTCATCATATGTGCAAAGTTTCATGTACGTGGAATGTTTCCTTCTGGAATTATACTAAAAATACTAAAAAAATGTGATTTTTCACAAAAATTGCCATTTGACCTTATTTCACTTGACCTTTGATCCCGGTTGCAATGGCAACCATATATTATGGTAGAATTAGGCAGGTTCATCATATGTGCAAAGTTTCATGTATGTGGAATGTTCCTTCTGGAATAATACTAAAAAAACTAAGAATATGTGATTTCTCACAAAAATTGATCTTTGACCTTGGTTGCCATGGCAACCATATATTTTGGTAGCATTAGACATGTTCATCATATGTGCAAAGTTTCATGTATGTGGAATGTTTCCTTCTGGAATTATACTAAAAATACTAAAAAAATGTGATTTTTCACAAAAATTGCCATTTGACCTTATTTCACTTGACCTTTGATCCCGGTTGCCATGGCAACCATATATTATGGTAGAATTAGGCAGGTTCATCATATGTGCAAAGTTTCATGTATGTGGAATGTTCCTTCTGGAATTATACTAAAAAAAACTAAAACAATGTGATTTCTCACAAAAATTGAATTTGACCTCTGACCTTTGACCTTTTCTGCCGAAAGTCACGGAGACACAAGTTTACCCTCTGGGGTACCTACCCACCAAATTTCAAAAGAATCGGTCTAGCCCACAAGGAGGAGTTCGTGGAACACTTTTTTGCTTAAAATGTTAATATCACATGACTTTTGACCTTGGTTGCCATGGCAACCATATATTTTCGTAGTGCCCGACACTCTTATTATATGTGTGAAGTTTCATGTTAATGGGATGTTTTTTCTTGTTGTTATTATAAAAAGAGTGATTTTCACATAATTTGACCTTTGACCTCTGACCTTTGACTTTCACTTCCGGGAGTCAATGCAGAACTGGGGTTCCACCTAGGGCACCTTCCCACCAAATTTGAAGAAAATCGGCTTTACCGTTTTGGAGATATTAAGAAAACAAAATTGGACACACACACACGCACCCCCACACACACTAACACACACACACTCACCCACCCACCCACACACACACGGACACGTTTTGACCCCTCCCTCCGTTATCGACTTTTGGTCACCCTGGGGTACCCCACCATGGGTTAGGACTTTAGACTAGTAACTTGTGAAAATTAACTGTTACCATGGCAACGGCTGTTATTTCTGCTGGCATTGCCGAATATAGCCCAACAGGTCAAGTGACTACAATATCTCATCCTCTTCACGGAGCGATGAGATAAAAATCACTACAATAATCTTACAGTGAAATTCTTTACTGTAAGAATGTTACAGATATCAAGAAACCCCAAAGGACTTTTTAAAGGGTGTGATAAAAAATTGAGTCTTTCCATATAGCAAGTTATAGTATTGCATGCTATTGCTAGACGCGTTTCAACCACAAAAAAATTTGTTCGCAGAATAGTCACAAAATATTTCGGGTTATTTGGATAATATATCTATTATCACACATCGTTTCAACAAAGGAGAAATCGAGATTATCAAAATCATGACCGATGTCTGTTTCAGAAACAAAGTCTGCAAGGATAGTTGAGTCGCTTAGATTAGTTGTCCGTTTGTAGGTAATAAAAGAGGGTTTCTGAAACAAAGCTATTGGAGAGTCGGCCACCCTCCTCTTTTCAATGCTACGTAAATAGAACCAACCTACAATAATCAAAGAAAACAGGTAATATTTAAACACAATTTCCATAAATTGTCGTAAAGAATGCGGTATTTGCATGTGTACCCAAAACTTTGTTACAGAGGAATTGCCTTCCAACAAACAACTTTTAACTTTACTATGGACTTTCAAATTGAAATATGCACAATATAATACCATTTCTTCGTATGCCCACTCTTCGACCGACAGTAGGTCTTCTTTCAATCAGACCAAAAATACACGGTCAGTGAGATTATATAATTGAGGACATTGGCACATTCATCAAACAATTGATCGTAACTAGCAAAACAAACGTTCTCGTCAAAACATGTCATTCTACCAAGAATTTAAGCACAGCGTTTCCTACTCTTTGGTTGATCACATTTAGTTCTTTAACTCAATCATTTTTTTCATTAACAATTAAAAAGTACTCCAAGTAGCTGATCGGTCACAGCCGTCAGTCATTCTGCAAAAGGAACAGCTTTTGTGTTTTTCAGCTGTACTACCAATAACAAGGTTGGGCGATACGAAAAAAATCATATCGATATATGACCAACCCTGATAGCAAGCATACGTCACACAGACGTCACTTTCTTGTCACAACTGGTCAAGTGGTCATGTGGTCACAATGCTGACCACAATATGACGTCATTATGACGTAAGAAAATGACCATCGCGATGTCTACAAACTGTACTTTGGGTTGACGTCACTTGGACGTCATATTAACGTATGATATTTGACCAGTTTTGGCTGGTCATTCATAGACGTCATCCTGACGTCAAGAATCTGACCATTGGTAGAAAAGGCACTGGCTCAACGTTGTGCCAATAAATGCAATCCAGCAATGGTGGAATACCGACATGGGCCCAAATTTGGGCTAATTTGTACTCATCTTTACTTATTTTTTTATTTATTTATTTTTTTATTCATTCATTCATTCATTCATTCACTCATTCATTTTCACTTATTGAGAAAAAATGTGTCAATTCTTTTATTCTTGTAATTTTATTTTAGTAGCAATTAAACTGTTTAGTTCACTATTGTTTGTTGTAAGTTACTAATCTATTCGTTCATCATTGGGCTTTATTAAAAAAAAAGAACTTTCAAAAATGTTTGTCAGGTACTATCGATACCTTTTAATAGCTTTCATTTAGTTAATTTGTACGTCAAGCATGAGATTCTTTTGTTCAAACCTCGTACCTGGCTCAAATTACTTAAACGACTGGTTTTCCAGTCTACCCACAGTAAATCTCTTTTGTACTGCAGTAGTTAGTACTGTACGTATATAAACAGAACTTGGCGTGGGTACGCTCAGTTGCTATTATTAAACTACACAGCGAAAGCCTGTGCAATCCAAGCCAACATCGCTAGGTTTGATGAGAAAACCTCTTCTTTGCTGGAGGACAGGGCACAAGATCAGGTGAGGAAGCCTTTATGACTAGATATTACAAGTTTTAAATGTTCTTCGTACAATGTATTGCGTTGTTTAGGCTTCCAGAAAATTTGTAAATTAACGCCGTAACTTAGGCTTACATCGATGCACAGGCAGAGGTTTCTTCGTAGAGTTGTAACGTTAGGCTAGGTCTAACGTTAGCCGGCAGTATGTCTAGCCTACATATATATAGGCCTAGCCTATGTAGGCGGCCTACAGTATATTTGATGGGGTGCCATTAACGAATGAAACTTCTTACTTGGCAATCTGGTGTCAAATGTATATTGTCTGTTTCAACAATGTCTTTATTACGGTCTAAAATGGATGAAATGGAATTTTGAATGCAAACGTGAAAATTTGGGGGCTTTTTAAATTTATGTTGATTATAAATTATAAAGGCTAGGCCTATGGAGTTAAGCTTTTCAAAAGGGGCCCCGTTGACGGCGCGCTTTGTACATTTGACCGGAATTTCACTTCCTGAACATAACAAAGAGCCTAATCTTTGAACCAGAACATAGAAAATTGTTAGAAGTTGCCATTGGATTGGCAAACATAGAGGGAAGAACCATCCAATGAAGCCTCCAGGCTCCAGTAATAAGCCAGCCTACTAACAGTAAGGCCTAGATATCTTTATGAATCTATTAAATTAGCTGGAAATTAAATTAGGCCTAGGCAAGGAATATCCAGTTAAAACGTCCTCACATATCTGCTACCAAATCAGACCTGTCATCCTGTCTGACCACAAAATAGAGTTATATTTTTCAAAACCAAAATAGCATAGGCTGGTGGGAGATTTGTGGAAAAATAGGGAGGTTGGCAATTTCCTACTAATGAGAGATTAGTATTAGGAAAACATGGGAGTAACTATAGCATACCCTGCCACGGTCGAGAAACACCTTTTTGAAAACTAGGAGGCGAAGTCGTGAGTCAACATATGAATGATATGTAAATGTTTTTTGCAGTTTTGAGGGGAGGCGAAGTCGCAGTCACAGTGGCTGTTTATGAATTCGTGTTATTTTGCAACAAATTAATTATGTGTGTTTTTATGTACAGTAAAAGTTTTTTTTTTCAAAATGTCCAAGTCCACTGCGCCTCCAGTTTTGAGTGGAGGCGCAGGCGCACTCACAGTGACCATTCATGAATGCAAGTAATTTTGTTACTTTGTGCTTTACTGTGACTTTACTGCCTTAAGTATGACATGTTTCACAGTAACTGTACCAAAGGATAGACCTGTTCCTTTGTGATAATTAAAAGTGGAGATAAAATGTTTATTAACTTTTTTGATCTCCAGTTATCATCTAGACCATCTAGTGAGATAGAAAAATTAAAATGAAGCTCATAGTCTTGTTCAATATAAAACGCTAAAAACTTTCATTACTGAAAAGTGCTAAAATTTGACAGGAAATTGTCCCCACATATAAAATGCTGTCAAAATATGACTATAATCATCATAGCAATTTTTTTATGTATGAGCACTTGTGTACAATTAACTTTATATTCTAATAGCTTTGACCTCTAAGTTTGATAAAGTAAACAACCTGTCAACTATGCATCTGTTTTGGGTTGGTTATGGTCCTGAATTGAATTTTGATGCTAATGTTATGTTTTGCCATCAAAAATCACACAAAAATGAAAACTGAAGCTGCAGAATCCACAAAGACAGAGGGAATAGTATGACTACTGCATGAATGAAATATTACCAGGATAGCAAGTCAGTGATACCAAGATCACACTTGTACCTAATTGTGAAAATGGCTAATTTTTGGCTGAACAAATTGAATCAAACTAAGGGAGCTTTAAGGATTATTGGAAATTTTTATTTTTTCTCCATTGTGGGACCAAATTGGAACAGTTGCTGTGAAACATGTTGTACTTGGTGGCAGGAAAGTATCAAGCAGCATAGGCCTGAGCCTAAACTTTATAGGCAACATTCAAATAAAAAAAAAAGAATGGGAAATTGTATGTTTCAAATTACTCTCGGTTGCAAAGTAATCACAGATCTTGTTTTTAAGAAGTTTAGAATTCAAATGCATTGCTGCAGTAAAATGCAATACAAGGTTAGGCGTGTAGTCGATGGGCACCTTAGTCTGTGCCGTACCAGTAGCATCTCGCTCCCTTGCCATTTCTCCCCCAACCAGTTCTCCCAGGTCGTTTCGCCACAAAGTGGAGGTTTCGCTCCTAAGTACCTACCAGTTTGTCACTTCAATTTTACTAACACTAAGACCTACACTTAGGCTAGTTGATGTAAAGAATTTTCAAATGCAGTTACTGTATTTTTTCCCAGTAATATTTTGAAAGAGAGGAGGGAAAATGTTACTTAAAAAAGACGGTTGCTGCGCAAACAAACACACACGAAAATTGCGTTTTAAAATATTTTCAAATGCAGTTGATACTTATGTTTCAATTATATTTTTAAAAGAGGAGAAATGTGACTCCTGTAAAGAGAGTTGCTGCACAAAAAATGTTTTTTAAGGAAAATGTTAAAGCAAAATAATTTCCATTTCCCCCAAAAAACTTGAAGATTGACACCAAAGGAGAGCTGCAGCTGCTTACAAAAAACGTAAATAATGCTCACAATAAATGTATGCCTATGGGCCTTTGCAGGGCACTAAGTGCAATAGACCCAACATAATTGAATGGAAACTTGAAAAGGCACAAGTATATCAAAAATAACAAAGGCATATTTGCAAAAAAATTAGGGGGCAAAGCAAACTGATTGCCACTTTGGGATGAATTGATAGGTGTTTGGGGGTGAACCAGCAAGGGGGAAAAATGACCATAATATTGTGAAACCTATGGTGTAGGATACAATTTCATAAGTTCTGAAAAATACAATAAAAAGTGTGTTGCATGCCATTGGTAGTGGCCATTCTGGAGTTTTCAAGCAGATTTGTGGCGTATAAAGCTGTATGTGTGGCGTGGTCGTCATGTTCAGTTAATTTTGCCCTACTGTTCATCATTAAACTGAACATAAGTGCATATTGAAGATGATTTATATTTTCTTGATATGTTCAGCTATCTGAATTGTGCTTTACTAAATAATTTTTTGGGGGTATATGAGCAACTATAATTTTTTTGATGGTGACGTGTTACCCATAATAATGTCCAATAAGAACATTTTGAATCATATTTTTTCATTTCCATTATTCCATGACGACTGCATGGCCAAGTGGTTAGAGCATCCGACTTACAGCCAGACGGTCTTAGGTTTGAATCCTTGCTGGGTCATAAACTTTAAAAACGGAACCTTACAGCCAGACGGTCTTAGGTTTGAATCCTTGCTGGGTGACAAACTTTAAAAACGGAACCTACTGCCATTGTGTTTGGTGCTCGACATATGCAATGGAGTAGGGAAAACAAGCCAGTGAGCCATTGGGAATGATATGGATAGTGGTCCAGAAATATCTCGATGGACTGTACGTAGGCGAGCGGTTGCTGCTGTTGACAATGGGATGCGTCAAAACATTGAATCATTACATGATGTAGGCCTAGACAATGCATCATTAAATAATGACATTCATCTCGATGCATGTGATTTCAATAATGATTCAGAATCACACCATGAAGCTGAATCCGACGGGGAAAACAATGTTCAGCCTGCTGCCAATGCTTTGCTACAACCTGGTGTTGGCATTTTTGATGATGTATTTGAAAGTGAAACTATAGAATTTGATCATGGGCAACGATTTGATAGTGATGATGATGAGTTCAGTGAAGATGACGCTGACCATGTTCTTGGCATAGAAGAGAGCTTGTCTGCGTGGGCTATTGAATTCCAGGGTCAAGTGTCTCATGCAGCATTAGCAGGGTTACTAACTGCACTGAAGCCAAATTTTCCGCACTTGCCAAGGGATCCTAGAACGCTGCTGCATACAAACACATCCTATAATATAGTTGATATTTGTGGAGGCCAGTATTACCATTTTGGTATCAAGTCATGCATTGTATCTAAGCTGGAAATGTATCATAATGATGTTGCCAACCTGCAAGAGATATCACTCCAAGTAAACATCGATGGTTTGCCCCTTTTCAAAAGCTCTTGTGGGCAGATATGGCCTATCCTTTGCTTTATAGAAGGCTTATCACAGAGAGACCCCTTTGCTGTTGGTATTTTCTATGGTACAAAGAAACCAACAGATGCATCAGAGTACCTCTCTTTTTTCAGTGAAGAAGTACTGTCCCTTTATGAGACTGGGATCACATATGCTCATATGAAGTATCCAGTTAAGATATCTGCAGTAGTATGTGATGCTCCTGCCAGAGCATTCGTTAAAAATGTCAAAGGTCACACTGGATACTATGGTTGCGAACGCTGCACACAACAAGGTGTATGGGACTCAAAAATGACATTTCCTTTAGTTGACGCTCCAGCCCGTACAAACGAAATTTTTTCACAACTTGGATATGAAAACCATCAGTTGGGTACACCAGGATTAGCTGACCTTCCAATTAACATGATTGTCCAGTTCCCATTAGACTACATGCATCTGGTTTGCTTGGGTGTTGTGAGACGTCTCATCTTGTTATGGAAGAAAGGACCAGCACAGTGCCGCATTAGTGCACAAATGGTTACTGAAATATCAAATGCATTGGTTGCCTTGAGAAGTTCTATTCCGTCTGAATTTGCACGGAAACCACGGTCATTACTGGAAGTCGACAGATGGAAGGCAACTGAATTTCGCCAGTTCCTTCTTTACACTGGCCCACTGGTATTAAGCAAGAGACTGCCTGATGCAATGTACAAAAATTTCCTGCTGTTATCAGTCGCAATGCACATTCTGTTGAGCCAGGATCTCTGTAAAACATTGATTGCTTTCTCTAAGCATTTGCTGGTCAATTTTGTGCAACACTTCAGTGATTTGTATGGTAAAAAGAATGTTGTGTACAATGTCCACTCTCTAATTCATTTGCCTGAGGATGCACAGCATTATGGTTTTCTTGACTCCATTTCAGCCTTTCCATTTGAAAATTACCTTGGAAAACTCAAAAAATTGGTTAGGAAACCATCACAACCTTTGCAGCAGATTGTGAGAAGAATCTCTGAAAAGGAGCTTGTTAGCAATGTGCCGAAAGTGAGGGCAGCTATCCACCTCAATGGGAAGCATTCTAACGGACCAGTGCCCAATGAACTTGCAGGGGGTACCCAATACAAGCAAATTCAGCTCCCTGTAGGGTTTGTTTCTTGCATGCCAGGGGACAATTGCGTTGAAGTCCAAGATAAAATTTGCGTAGTAAAGAACATAATGGTGTGTAGAGGACAGGAATTCATAGTTTTTGAGAGGTTCAGAAAGACTGAAGACTTTTTCTCGTATCCAGTTGCCTCTAGGGACATTGGTCTGTCACTAGTTTCAAGAAAACATTATTTGTTACAGTTCGCACCAGTGTCTGATGTTTCTAAGAAAATAGTTCTCCTGCCATTGATACCGCCAACAAATCTCGTGATATATCGAATGATACATCACCACAAACGGCTTTTTTAGCGGTCTCTGAAGCGAGAATTCAGTACTTTCAATTTAGATTTTTACACCGCATTCTAGGTACCAACAGGCTCCTTTATTTAATGAATAAATCAGATACCAACCTTTGTACTTTCTGTAATGTGGCAGTTGAAACCATAGATCATTTATTCTGGGAATTGTCATTTTACTTCTGCGTTTCTCTTAGACTCTGAACAATTGTTTTTTGGTACTCAATTCATGTTATCCAAAAAGGATTTATTTTTTCAAAATTATATAAACCATCCATTGAATTTCTTTATACTTCATTGTAAGTACTATATTTATACCTGTAAGACGATTAATGTTCTGCCAGATTGTAGGGAGTTTTTCTATAAAGTTAAGTTTGCGATAAAAGTGGAGAATCATATTGCTTCAAAGCCCCATGCATCAAAAAAGTCCGTGAGAGATATTCTAATTTAAAAAAGTACTTCTCCTTTTCTAGTGACGCTTTAGAAATGTAAGTGTCAACACCTTATGGTTGTAATTTTCTTGTTATTCCCTTGCATTGAAAGAAGTCGGTGTTACTTGTTATTATCGTAAGAATGTGTAGCCATATGTATAGGCTAAGTTTTTCGTTAGTTTAATAAATTAAAACGTTTCGTCTACGATTTTCAAAGTTGTATGTTATATTTACCCAGGCAACAGTATTACTGTAAGAGTAACTGAAGCAGACTTCCTTATTTAATTTTCTATAAAAGAAACCACAAACGGGTTAACATATAAGCATGTGTAAAACACTCTCACTAAGCCGGATGCATTATTTTCGACAGCTCTATCTTGCGTAGTTTTTCCGAACGATGTTTTTTTCTTAATTATACTACCTTAGGCCAGCCTAATGTAAAGTATATATTGGAAAGTTGTTGAACCTACATCGTAGCCACATCGTGCTTCCTGGCAAGCTATTTCGTGATACTTTGTTACTTCTGTTATAGTCAGGGTACCCCTATCCCGAGGTAACGTGATTGCATTTGGTCTTTTCACTTATTCCTAAACATCAGAGATCATGAGGAGAAGAATCTCACTTCCCAATCCCCCCTCTCCCCCAAAAAATAAATAAATAAAAAACGTGGAGGACCAATTAGGAATAAGAACGCTCATCTTTTAATTAGTGAATATCTATAAAGTTCCGAACTTAAAGCCAATGAAAAACGTGAAAGGAAAAGAAGCTCCTCTTATAACAAAACGACTAGGCTATCTTTCTCGTTGAATCCAATTCTTACAGCGAAGTCACATGAAAGGAAGATATCATTTGTTTCTTTCCTTACTGAAAGCTTAACGCCTACATCATCGTGGATAAACACTGAAAATGTTCGGATTAGTTTGTTACGGCGAAGCTGAAAGTCGCTACTCAAACGTCTTCGAGGGACCAATAACGATAGCGCTGCTAATAAACATGTATATTTAGACGCGAAGCTCCACGCATGACATCTGTTATTTTCAGCCAGTCAAGAACGGGACCACGCATGACGGACCCTTGATGTAGAGGTGTGAGGGTCGAGGTTGGTTAGTTAAGTTTGTGTCCTTTCGTGGACGTAGTTCCTTAAGGGAACAGAACTCATCCGGAAGTAAAAGTTTAGTTCCTCCCCTTGGCTCTTCCTCGGAGAGTCAAGGGGACTATAGAAAAAGTAGCCCCAAGCATGACCGACCCATGATGTAGAGGTCTGAAGGTCGAGAGGTTGGTCATGTTCAGTCTAAGTTGTCCCTTGGGCACGTAGCTCGTTTGGGGAGCATAACGTCGGGAGTAAACGTCTGGTTTTTGCCCTTTGGCTCTTCGCTAGAGAACCGAGGAGACTTTGGAAAAAAATAGACTCGAAGCTCCACCTTCACTGGAAGTGAAGACAAGGCAAAATGCTCCCTGACATAGAGGTATCAGTGAAAAAACCAAATGTAAACAGGTTACCTCGCGGCAGGGTTACCTTGACTACTTGTGTTACTGTCACAATTGACCTTAATGAGGGCTCCCTTTTATTTTTGTTAAGGATGAACTTTGTGCTGAGTGTTTTTCTGCATAATTTACATGTAAATGTGGAGAGCACGAGTCTAGCATTCCCAAGGAGATTACCACTTGGGTCTGGGTAAAGCTTCTATTGTATTTGGTTAACCAAGGAAATACTGTGCCTCGTGTGGTTAAGAGAGCTAGTTACTTGGTTTGCAGAATCTAAGTCGCAAGGGCGTGGAATATTAGCCACCGTGGAGTAGACCTGTTCCGACACCCAGGGAGTGGCAAATCGGGCCAAACCATGTCGGCAGCGTTATACTGTGGTTTGAGTGTTGTATTTATCCGACTGTATTGACGGTTGAGAACTTGAGATGGTGTATTCTACATTTATAGAATTGTCAAGTGTGAGTATCGCTTTGTTGTTCATATTTAAGGTAATTTGAGGGTTACACCAGTGAAGTGTTAAAAGAACTTTAAAGAGTGCTTCAGTATTGCAGTTAAAGAAGTGATGAGTAATAGAAATAATAACTGGATGAAATAAGGATGAGTTTGAATCGTAGATAAATGTTTGTATGAAAATTAGTAGAGATGGATGTTAAAGTTGAGCTTCATTCATTCATTTGGCTCTATAGATGGCTCCAGTTGACAGCCCAGGGCATGGCCAAGGATTCTGGTACTAACTAGCAACCACGCAAAAACAAAGACGCACAAAATGGAACAGAACTGATGTTATGATTTTCAATTAAAGGAAACGGACATGGCGATTATTAGTTAGAGCCGGCTATAGGACTATAGGTCTATATAGGTCTATAGGATGTTAGTTTAAGAGGTTAGTTTAGCTTACTTTAAGTTACCGTGCGCACGGGGGATTCAGTTATAATTCACTTGTTAAGAAATTATGTTTTCTTAGTTTTTTCAAAGCCTTACAAGCAAAAGATAAGGATTTTTTCTTTATGTAATAAAAATATCATATACCGTTCAAGCAAACGGAACCCCTGTGTCTTTGGCTCATGATTTCGGTCTTGTCTGTTACGAAGCGTATTTGGGAAACACTTGTTAAAATACTGACTGGTTACGAACCTGCACGTTGTACCAAAACAGAATGGCTCGTGACAGTTACATCTAAGCATCTAGTTGACACTATCGTAAATTTTTACTAACCTATCGGTGCACTGAACAGGGTTTCAGTATTGTTAGTGTCATGCCCGCTAATGACTCTATTAAAAAAAAAAGTCCACAATAGAAAAAGAGAGAAAGCTTTCTTCAGATTTTTTCGAATGTGAATAAAAAAGAACTCCTGTACTTTCAGGTAAACAAAATATGAGGAAAACAAAGGGCTTGGAAAGAGTAAAAAACCAGAAACAAATAAATGACTTAAAACTCTTTTTTCTAGAACTCCAACAAAATCCAACTTTACAGTAGGCAGGAAATACTCAGACCCTCACACCTTGGTAGCCAGGACAGCTGTAACTAGAAGTAACAAAGTGGAATGGCTTTTTTAGTTGATGAGGTGAGGATGTGAATGCTTATGTTGGGCCCTGGGAGGTGGGGTGAAAATTGGTCAAGAATGTATGGCATGGTGAGGTGAAATGCGTTAGTAACACTGCTATCCTACCCCAAAATCTCGACTCCTAGTCCATTATACTAAATGACTATAGATTTCATACACATATTTAGACCCTTTGCAGTAGGAGGCACACGTTTGCAGTAGAGGCACACTTTACAGTACACAACTTAAACATTATTTACATACTAAGTTATGTGAACAAAGAGAATTCAGTTCGACTCAGCCAAACAAGCGGTATGATACAAAAAGTGGGGGTAGCCCTAAGCAGAAGGGGGCAATTTTTGGCTGTATATTACAGCAGGTGAAAGGGGGCTAAGTCCTAAATTACAACATTTTTGGCCAGGACCATGAAAAATTTTGAAGAATGACTCAGATGATGCTCACCAAATAAAGAGATGTGCAATAGCAAAAAGTTTCTGGTACACTTTGATCGACTTAAGCCATGTTATTCCCCTCCACCACAAGTAGTTACGGAGGGAACTTTTGATATATATATATATATATATATATATATATATATATATATATATATATATATATATATATATATATATATATTCTGGCAACGCAAAAGAAGTGGAACTAGACTATGATCAGGAACGTTTACGTCAAAACACTTACTCAGAGCCACGGAGGAGATTAAGACGTAAGCCTGCATGGACAAAAGACCTCGATATGTATTAGCGGCGTTAAAGTGGCTATGCCACGTGTAAATTAACGGTTTAAACCCTTTGGTATCTTTTGGAATACGTTTCCTACAACGAAAATCAACCATTCAGTTTGTTTACAACTTATTTTTCCGCTCGAAAATTGAGAAAAAATACACCTTCTTCCAGCCTTGAAAAGTTAGTCTTCCCGAAAATTTTCAAAATCTTGTTACGTCATGTGACGTCACTTTAGGAACTGATCGTTGTTTTGCCGTGGTATCCTTCGGACATTTGATACAGTGTTTGCATTCCATTGTACCGGTTACCAAGGTCGATACAATGTAAAACCTGCGTGAAAAGTTGTAAATATTGGAATTGTTATCCCTTTTCTCGTGCTTACCAGTTGTTTTAGTCAATTAAATGCATTTCACGCAGGTTTTTCGTCTTGGTGTCATGATGAGTAGCTGCCGCGTACAAACATTCACAACGCAACAGCATAGGTACAGCATGGAAGTACTTCCAGTACCCAACATACCTGATACTACACAATGTAGCACCAGCACTGTTTCGTAGTAGGTACCATATGAAATCAAATTTAATACTTTCTTTGGAATGGCGGATCTGAGCCAGGGAGTTGCCCTCTAATGGCAACTCCCTCATCGGACTGTGGGTAAAGTGAGTTTTCTTGGATTTGAAATCAGAAAGGCGAAGGCGATACTGAACTAGACGTCAGTGGTGCAGATGGGGTGAGTAATTCGTTACGGCGCATAGGACCGTATCGATCTGAGACTGTAAGGTGAGGTAAAAGTACAACACCACAACAATTCGAGAATGAGAAGCATTTGGAGCAATTGAAAGGGACTTTAGCTTGGAAAGTTTTATGTAGGCAGTCAAAATATGAACTTTAGGTTGTTTTCGTGCAAGTGTCAGTGGAAATCGTGGAACTAACCTATGATCGAGTGTGCACAGTATTTTGCTGGCTGCTGCCAGTCCACACACTGTACGTATTACTGCAGACCGAACCGAACAGTACACTTCAGAGTTTTTTCGTTCTTCAGTTACGAATCAAGAGTATTTGTAATTATTAGTAATAGCCTACTGCAGTCCCAAAATGTAACAGACCGACACCACTCTCCAAACGGGCAGAATAAAGTTCAAATTCAAGACATGCCGCGAATTACAATCATTACTATCTCTTACGTATATATAGGCTATGTCGTACGCCAGGTTCGGTATACGGAGGCTGGTGTTCCTAAAATAACGTCATCATCGTGTTGGCTTGAAATCTAATTTTCAACAGTCTATTTTTTGGTGCAATTTTTTGAAACATTAATTTCTTTTTAATGCTCAAGGCTGTAAGGGTGATGAAAACAGTTTTAGAAAGAGCTTTTTGTGTACTTTAGGCTAAATTAGTCTCCCGTTACTCCAATTTACGTGTTATGGCCACTTTAACTTTAGTTGTCACAGGATGTTCCACTGTATGAGTTACATTTGTGAACTGCTGGACCCTTACTCTTGTTAGTGATCTGTTTCAAGGCCAGCCCATCTGTGACCAGATGCGTGATAAAACTACAGTATTGTCGCATTATGTGCAATTTGCAGCTTACGTGTTTAATTCAGTGCAATTTCCGCACTGACTTAGTGAGTACATCTTGTAAAATTGATGATTTTACATTAGTGTTCATATGTCGTGATATCGTGATAACTTGCTATTTATATATTTATCGCGATATGACTTCCTGGTGACGATATATCGATTAATTAATATCGTACATCTGTCGCCCAACACTTCTTACCAACTTTTTATATTATTTAAAATGAAACAGACTATAGTCTTAGGGAATAGAAGACAAGTTGAAATGGGACATTTACCTTTAACGTTAGTACCAGATGAGTAGAACTGCTCGGATAACTGTATTTTGTATGGTGCTGGATCAATTGATTCGCTTGCAGTACCCTGAACATCCAACGTTTCGCACGATCCAACAGATATCATTTGTCCAATAACTGGAGCAAACGTGCCGTACAAACATATGAGAACTTCTAACAAAATTTTCTCATTTAACATATTGGAATAGAACAGAGACTGAAAAGCTGTGATTTCAACAATTTTACGCACTACTCGACAAAGCAGCAAATCACTTCCTTCAGGACCATGTAAACAGTCATATCAGATTAAATAGTATGTCGGTGTTTTGTTTGCAGCAAAGGTGATCGCTCGAAATCAAGTGCACTTTTATGGTATTCCCTTTCTTCTAAGCCTTCCAAGCTTAACCGCCATTCAAAAGCATTTATAATATCCCTAGACGGACTCCCCTATAACAACAATTTAGCTATTATTATCTGAAACTGGGTGAATCGCTACACCATTACACATATTGTTAGCTTGCGGTTTTGACATTAGTACAGCCTTAGACGTTAAGCATACTTCATGTCGTATACTCTATAGGTAGCCTCGACGGACAAGGATTGTACTATAATTTTTCCCACCGAAGGTTAACGGTAAGGGGCAAGCTCCCCGATCTATGTGGAGTATGTAATTGAGGCAGAAACAAGGACAATAGGTAGAGGCGGGGTCTGGGACTTCAGGCTGTGTTCCCCCACGGGCTCGTTCGATCCTTTCGGGATGTTTGGGTTTGGTTTTAGTGTATAAAGTGTAAATAAGAGAGGTAGGCCCTCGTGTACGGTTGCCCTTCGGGGGTCGTGGCCCTTTGGGGCGTTTTCTTGCGGTTTGGTCACTTGTTTTCGGTTTGGTTGTTTTCAGGTCGTTTTTTCGTTGCTTTTTGTGGCTGTTTGGTGTTCTTGATTTGGGTGTCTGTGACTCTTCTGGGGCGGTGTTAGTGCTTTTGGGGGGACGGTGGTGTTAGTATTGGGTATTTTGGTTGTCGGCAAGATACGTGTTTCACGCCGTCTGGTCCTGTCCGTTTTTGAGCACGTAAAAGCACATGCCCATGGTTTAAAGACTTCTTTAAAGATTTTTGATAACAAAGCTTGTTTGTGGAGGGATGATGGTGTAGGTATCTACCACTAGTACGACTGGAAGTCCGTCGATTAGGATTTGACGGGTCAATAAGATGATCAACTACATTGCTTGGAAGTAAGCCATGTGTTTCTTTATATATGACAACAAGACGAGCCCTAAGTCGTCGAGTTTTGAGGCTGTCGACCCATTTAAGATCTTTAATCATCTCAGTAACACTTGATTGGCGACTGTAGTTGTTAAATATGAACCTGGCAGGACGCCTCTGGACATTTTCTATGGTATTCTTTTCAGATTGGGTATAGGGGTCCCACACCGTACTGAAATAATCAAGAATGGGCCGAACAAAAGCGAAATACGCTGAAGTCCTAGTATCTTTGTCACAGTGTGAAAGGTTTCGCCTCAATAGACCCAAAGTTAGGTTTGCTTTGAATACTAATTGTTTTATATGTCTTTTTCAGTTCATACCAGGGAGCTGCTACTTGCAGCTCCCTGTTCATACTAGAAGGGAGTTCAACTCCTAAGTAAGGATGGTGATTTACATGTTCTAAAGTGTGATTACCCATTTGGTAGCAGCTCCCTGATGGGAGACTTTCATTGTAAAGCACTTAAATTTATTAAACCACTTATTTGCCGGCAAGTCGTTAATATAGACTAAAAAGAGTAAGGGTCCCAAGACAGTGCCCTGGGGGACACCAGAGATGACTTGGGATTTATCTGAAGATGTCCCATCAGTTATTACCCTCTGGTAATGGTTGGTGCAGAAATTCTCAATCCAATTTAAGATGTTATTTCGGATTCAACATACTTAAGTTTGTAAAGAAGTAAATGGTGGGGAACTGTGTCAAAAGCCTTGCTAAAATCCATTATAATTAGATCAGCTTGGCTTCTGTTATCTAAAATCTTCATTATATCATCAACAAGGGCAGAAAGCTGAGTTTCGCATGATCTCCCTTTACGAAAACTATGATGAACATCAGCAAGTACTTTAAATTTGTCAAAGTGATCCATAATATGTCGGTAATTGATCTAAAAGCTTGCAATGGATGGATTTCAACGAAACAGGCATGTGATTTGCAGGGTCCGATCTTTCACCCTTCTTATAAATGGAAGTTATATTTGCCTCAAACCAGGCTGCTGGTAGACATCCTCTTGACACCGACTTTGGAACAACTTCTGAAAAATGGGGACCATAATGTTGGCACAGGACTTTAAGACTCTGGCAGTGACATTGTCAGGCCCAGCAGCCTTTTGAACTTTAAGATCATTTAAGACTTTAAGGACACCGGTGGTTGAGATCTTAATGTCACCTATATCAGGGACGGGACTAGAGTCGATAACAGGCATACTATTTACGTCTTCTTTTTTGAATGCAGAACAAAGGCTTCGGCTTTATCTCTGGAAGTGGGCAGGCGTTTTCCTTGAACCTGCAGCGGCGAGACACCAGACGTATCAGTTCTTTGAGATTTAATGAAATTCCAGAAAGGCTTAGTGTTATCTGTTTTCAAGCTACCCCCCTTTTACGTAGCTATTTATGAGACACTCTGATTTTCCTATCAATACTTCTCCTTAATTTCCTTAACTCATATTTATTAGAGGACCATACTTCTTGACCTTATTATAGAGTCTCTTTTTTCGTCTAATATCCCTCTTAATTGACCTATTAACCCATGGGTAGGAGAAACGACTTGAGCTTAATTTTGCAGGAATATTCTTGTCAACGGAGTTAAAAAGAGTTGTCATGAATAACTCGTATAGTTCATCCATGGATGAAGAACTGATTGGTTTTGGGTTCATCTTGCTATTTAACTCTTCCATATCGTTATCAATATTTGAGAAATTAGCTTTGTGGTACAAGAACACTTGTCTTTTGGGAGGTCTGAAAACTTTCGGTTTAAGCAAAGCGTTTACGATGACCATGTCGTGATCAGTAATGCCACTCGCAACGTGGACCGAGTCAACCAGGGCTGGGCTGTTTGTAAAACAGAGGTCCAGGATGTTAGACTTGCGAGTCGGCTCCTTGACAATCTGGTGTAAATTGAAGTCTTTGGTGATGTCGATCATAAGGTTGCTGATGACAGGATAACTCCACCAGTTTTAGTACTGCACTATGGTAAAACCATTGTGTAAATTTGGGGGAAAGCATGAAAATTGGCACAGACATTCTTTAGACTATATCAATCAATCGTAGGGTAAGAGCAAAAAATATTTCCCAATATTTTCCAAAATGGCGGCCATTTTCAAAATTGCCGCTGTACATGACTTAAAATGTAGAGGAGATTGATAGTATTGGGTTGAGGTACCCATGTTATCATTTGTTTTAGACTCAGAATACACCAAGATTATGTAAAGATACATGTTTAACAATTTGAACTATCATTTGAAATTTCAAGATGGCTGCCAAATTCAAAATGGCCAGGTCCAGAAATGGCAGGAGGCATAGGGGAATTCAAAGAGTCTGCAGAAAACATTAAAAGAAAGCAGAGTTAGGGTCCTGTTGTCAAACATCTTGAACAGGTCAAGTCTGTTCAGGTCACCTTTGCCAAACAAGTGAAATCTCTATCTGAGACTATGGAGGAGATGGGCAACCCCTTCGAAGAAGACACTGAAGATCTGTTAGTATTTGATACAAAGGACATAGTAGGGGAAGACGTCATCCATACAGTGTGCAAAATACAGAAAATTGGAAAGGAACAGTGTACCAGTTTTGTAAAATCACGCATTACTGACAGAACAGAGTCATTGTTCAGTCCAATCAAGAGGAACAAGCTGCAACTCTTCAGTTGCCCTCAAGCACCCGATAAAAGTCTTATGATAAGCAACAGATCACATCATTAAAGAAAAATTGTACACTGTTCTCCAAATTGTATGTCTCTTGTCAAGTGCGAGATGGCAATATGGAAGAATTTTTCGCCATGAGAATCAAAGATATCTCTCCTCTTTATCCAAATTTTAAATTCTACGTTCTGGAACAAAGGCAGACCTTCTCAATTGTTTCCAAAACACATATCCAGTGCCATCTGATGATGTCCCTACTGTAGATGTCATTCTTCTTGATGGTGCAGTTATCATCAAAATGTTACCTCCTGGTGCAGCAACAACATTTATAGAGTACTCTGAAACAGTTTTCTTGCCTTATGTACAGTCACAGCTTAGAAAAGCTAACAGTGTTGACATAGTATGGGATAAATATATCCCGAATAGTCTCAAGTCAATGACAAGACAGAAGCGAGGCAAAGGTACCAGGAGGCGAGTACAGCCAGAAACTAAGATACCAGGAGACTGGAAAGCATTTCTTCGTATCGATGAGAATAAGGTGTAGCCTTTTGCTTTTCTCGCTCAACAGTGCACACAAATCCACACTGATGGCAAATTTGTCGCCACCTTGGGAAACTGACCACATTAAATTCGCAGACGGAAGACACAAGTCGCCTCTCTCCTTTGTACACACAAAGAAGCTGACATTAGGCTTCTGCTACATGCAGCTGATGCCTCCTACTATGGATATAAACAAATCATGCTGCGAACTGTTGGCACAGACGTAGTTGTAATATCTATAGCATTATTCACCCAGATCAATGTGAGTGAACTTTGGGTGTGACTTGACACTTGTAAGAATTGCAGACTTATTCCAGTTCACACCATTTCTAAGACATTCGGCCCACAGAGGTCGAATGAAACTTCTTTCTTAATCGAAGAAAGAAAAGTGCCTGGCAAACAAGTGTGGCATTCAAGGAGGTAGAAGAATCGTTTGCAGTTCTCAGTAGAACCCCACCGTCAGTAGAAGAGTTGTATCATCATATGCCAACAATTGAGAGGTTTTTTGTCCTCATGTATGACAAGATAAGTTCATGTGAAAGTGTGGATGATGCCTGCCAAGAACTTTTTACTAATAAAGGAAGAACAATTAAGCTAATCCCACCAACATCAGCAGCACCTTTTCAGCATGCGAAAAGAGCTTTATATCATGCCACATATGTATGGGGCCAAGCCTTGTTACGGGACCCAGAGTTGCCAGACCTATTGGATTGGGGATGGACAAAATGAACTTTAGGCCTTTGGAAGGCTCTTTGGACAACTCTGCCTGAGACTTGTATTTTCTGCCAGGAACTAATCAAATGCGGCTGCAATGTAGATAAAGGATGCCATGGTCAATGTAAATGTATCAAGGCAGGGGTTGCATGTACAACGTATTGTAAATGCCATGGGAACTCTGAACACTCCTGTTGCTGCTAAAAGTACAGAAGGAATGACTTGATTGTTTGTCCTATATTGGATATTAAATGGCAAAAATCAAATATGATAGGGAACTGCAGTTACTTCAAACTGCTCCCCTCAAATGACAAAACAGACTGACCGAAATTTTCGTCAAAACTGAGTTGTGTACGTCACTGGCTAAATATTGGCAACACAAGAATTTTACATACATCTATTTTAAACATTTAGTTATACAAATGAAAGAGTTAAAACTTCTAATTTCAAGACAGTGAGAGCAAAGAACATAGATTGTCAATTATAAATGTCTCCAAATAATGAAAGTTCAAATAGTTTTAGTTGGCCTGTTTTCTCATGGAAGGCAGTATATATGTTATTAACCTTCTAAAAAGGGTATTCAATTGTAGTGTGCCAATTTGAATTAATGCGCCATATTGGATTATAATTTATTTCCTGATTAATCTAAGTCAATGAAGCAATAGCAATAAACACAAAATGAGAATCTGAAGCTGAAGTTTATGCCCAGTAAGTTCCTTTGACATGAAAGGGGTCAGCTTTTGGCACCTGGTAGCCATTTTAAATTTGGCAGCCATGATGAATTTTTGAATCCCCTAGCTATTCACTTAGATTCGATCAAATATGCAGACCACGCATTCAGGTAAATATTTTGCCACTTTAACAACATCGTAGCTAATATGCCTTTACAATTAACAAAATTACTGTGATAACTGTATTTATGGCAGCTATTTTGAATTTGGCGGCCATCTTGGATTTAAGAATATCCTGTCTACTTGAATTTGATCAGATATGTCAGGTACTGTATTGAGGATTATATTCAGTTAATTTCAAGCACATTGTGGGTTACATGCTCCTACAATAAACCAAATTACTGTAATAATGGCGACCATTTTGAATTTGCGGCCATTTTGGATTTACGGTCAAAAATCGAAATGGCCCTTACCCACAGGTTAATAAGCATGTAAAAAGCTACCTCTGTGCCAAGTTTCATGCTTTTACCCAAAAGTGCACAATTTCCTTGTATTGGCTTACCATAGTGCAGTACTAAACAGTCATAAAGCCAGGATTCCGTACCGATAGCAATATCGGGATCCTCAGTGGCGAGCATGACATCAAGGCTGGGAAGCTTGGCTCTAATACTTACACAGTTACTATTAATGATTTTAAACTTTCAAAAGTTAGCGGGCAACTGTCCACGTGACAGCTCCATGGAAGAGGCCCTTGAATTTGATGATGGGTTTAACTTAGGCTTAAGTATATCAGTTTTAGGATTAGAAGCTGACAGTGGCACTCCAGGATTTTGGCTCATGACATGTATGCTATGCTCTACAGAGTCTTGAGAGAGCAAAGGGAAACTACTTGAGAGCTCAAGGTCTAATAGACTCTCAATAAAAGTGGAGGAGACATTTGTTAAGCCACAGTTACAACATGACCATGAATAAGAAGGATGTTCAGATAAAACATAAATCATCTCATTCATGTTGAGGCAAGTGACATGGAACCATCCCTACTGACATTTGTCACACTCAAAGGCCTTCTGGCCCCATTTAGCTGCTTTATGGCAAATTTGGCACGGAAACTTAGGTCGCCGTCCTGGACCTGGGTTACTTTCGATATCTCCTGCTAATAAGGTGGTGAGAAGTAAAACATGGTCTGGAACTTTAGTTTTGGTAAATTTAAGTAGTTTGTGTCCATATGGTAGAGAGAAATTTCAACGAACTCACCGGATTTAATGGAGTATAAAGCTTATTGTGACTAAGAAGTGGCGCGGCCCAATGTCCTTCAAAAAAGGTGGCAATTGACAACTTCACAGATAGTATTTTGAGAATCACATGACATTGGATTACTATGGAAATTTTAATAGAATGCTTAGAATAATTACCCCTCTAACAAATTAAAACTTAATTTGAGCTTAGACCTTTTTGTAAGATCAATATGGCCGTCAGCTGTATTGTTAGATGGTGCATGAGGATAGAGATTCATTTGTCAGTGTGTGTTACTCGCATAAAGGCCCGCCTGTGGGACTTCCACGGGAAAATTTTGAGAAAAGGAAACATTGTTTATGTCATTTTCCTGGGTTCTGAGGGCATGAAAACATAAAAGGACAAGGGAGGTTTTATCATTTTTACTGATGTGTTTTCAAGTAAAATATTTTGCATCTATAGGATTTGGAAATCACAGGGGAAAGTGCCCCCTCCCCTTTCCCCGCATGCTTAAGGCCCTGGACTACAATTTTCAACTGCTAGTGAGTGGCTGAGTACGTGCACTTGTGCACGAGTAAGCGAGTGAACGGGTGAGTGATATCAAGAAAAAAACTGGATGTCAACGGAATAATTTGCCACACACTTACAAATTTTAAACAAATAAGCTAGCAATCAGGCAAGGACACAAGTATTTACACCCTTTAGTCTTTCTAAAACGTGATTACGCCCAGAATACAAATAAATAAATGCATTAACAGATTAATAGAGATAAATTTTAATTCTATATCAAGGGACAGAGATGAAGCTCACTATGAACAATATATTTGTCTTGTTATGTTAATACTCTTTTAATAACCGAGATTCCTTCACTCGCATTGCCTTCTATACTAATAACATTTACAGATATACTACAAGAAAACCAGTTTCTGATTCCTTGTTGGTAAAAAAAATTCATACAGGGTAGATTTGGCAATATCATTTCCTCTTTTATGTCACGTAGGCGTTCAGAAGAAGCCGTGTGTAGGTGGAAATTGTCAATTATCATTTAAAGTGAATGCCGTTGTCACATTTGGTTGAATAATGAAATTAGTGATGCAGAAAAGTGTATCCATAAACGTCATAGCTGTGCCTTATAAAGAGGGGAAATACCCCATAATAGTAGTTCAAGTTGATTTCTAAAGGTGAACTGTTCGTACCAATATAGCATTGTTCTATTGCAGAGTGTGACGTCACTAAATACGCTGGTTTTTATCATATCAATACACCGTTACCCCAGTGACTATGATTAAGCGGTTTTTTCTTGCATGCGAATTCCATCTCACACAATGCATTGCATTCTAGAACTACGTCAGAGCGCGTCACTGACTGCAGCCTTATTCAAAATATTATTTAACATGGTTAAATGTGACTACTGACGAGTAAGTGTTGCAAATAGTACATTTTGATTAAACAATTTTTATACAAAATTTGAATACAAATTTCTTAAAATATTAACCTATTGTCGCGAGGTTCTGCATCCAGTTTGGAAATGTATTATGGTGATATTAACAATCTTTTGAGTAAAGGGGCTACACCATCTAAGAGAAGTCCCAAAGACTTTTTCCCTCCCATTTTCTTTATATCAAAAAAGGATGGATCACACAGAATGATGATCCTAAATTTAAAACACTCAATGAATTTGTGAAGTACCGTCATTTTAGGATGGATGAGCTGACTTCGGTTGTGCAACTAATGCTGTCTAATTGTTTTATGGCGTCAATTGACTTGAAAGAAGCTTATTATTCGGTGCCAACTGATCGTGATCATAGAAAACAGGCCTACCTTTGAGTGAAAACATAATATCTATTAGTACACATGTCTTCCAAATGGGCATCTGCTTCATGAATCTTTTAAAAAGTTAGTGGAACCACTGTTTTCTATTTGAAAAAAGACAGGCTTTAATATGGTTGGTTTCATTGATAGCATTTCATTAAAGGAGACACAGTAAATGACTGTGAACAGGCAGGTGAAGCCACACTAAACTTGTTCGCAGAATTAGGGCTTCTATCATGATGAAAAGTCCGAACCTGATCCAAAAAAGGAACTTAGGTTTGGGGGTTTTATCTTTAACTCGGAAGAAATAACTATTTTCTCCTTCATTTGAAAAGAAAGTGAAAAGCAAAGAAAATTAAAAAATGCTTTTGAGAACTTCTGCCGTAAGGAAATTTAGCAGCAATTAAAGGGTTCTTGTGGCCAACTTTTCGGGCATTAAATTTGGTCCATTGCATTACCGTTCCATTGAAAGGGATAAAATAAGAGCTTTGGAGTAGAGCAAATGGTGATTTTGAAAGTATGGCCTGTATTTGGTCTGGAAGTCGATCTGATCTGTATGGTTGATCAAAAATATAGAGTGACTCAGTAGGTAAATTAATTAAACATGGCAAATTTTCACAAACCTTTAATTGTGATGCATCTAATATAGGGGCAAAGTTTTCTTTTGTAAATGCTGAATTCTGCTTTCTTCTGCTTTATAAGTGACCAAATCAGTTTTTTGAGCTTTTTTATTTAGGCATCTTTAAAAGTTCATATTATTCCTCAGAAGCTGTGTAAAACCTCAAACTTCCATTTTGTTAAAGAAAATGCCGGAATACAATGCTGTATTGGACAATACTTAAGGTGGTAGTACAAAAAACTGACCGCGATTATAGAGGGTTATGGAGGGACTGTTTCGTAATGAATTTATTTCTGTGATTTACTTTTACATAATAGAGAGGGTAATTAGGCTACGCTTTTTTAAAATGTTTCTTTCAAACAGACTATTCTTATGTTTATTAAAGTCACTGACGTATAACAATTATTTTGATAGTAATGTACTGATTTATTTTTGCAACTTTTTCAAAACTTCGTTTTCCTCTTTCTAATGCCAGTTCCGCCAATTCTGCGAAGCATGAGATCCCCAACAGTTATCCTACTTGAGATATCATGTTAATAAGGGATTAACCTTTTGAAATCTTGTGACCCAAAACACCTACCCTATGTGACCATCTACATATTAAATATGAACAATACATGAACAATCCACAGGCCAAGTATGAGGTCCCTCACAGTTATCCTCCTTAAAATATCATGTTTACAAGGTTTTGTCCTTTTGTGACCCCAAATGACCTTTGACCTCTACTAAAAATAATAGGAATCATCCACTTAATATTAGCAATCCACATGCTAAGCATGAGATCCCTCACAGTTATCCCTCTTGCGATATTGCGTTTACAAAGTTTTGATCTTCTGACCTCAATAGAAAATATCTCCTCAACACGAAGCATCCACATGTCAAGTCAGAGATCCCTCACAGTTATCCTTCTTGACATATTGTATTAACAAGGTTGTGACCTATTGACCTCTTGTGACCCCACATGACCTTTGACCCCCACCAAAGACGATAGGGATCATCTACTCAATATGGAAAATGCACGTGCTAAGTATAAGACCCCTCACAGTTATCTTCATTGAAATATCGTATTTACAGGGTTTTCGGTTTTTGACCGCTGGTCAACCTCAAATGACCTTTGACCTCCACCGAAAAGAATAGGGTTTTCTTTTACGATGACAAATCTATAAACCAAATATGAAAAGTGTGTGTCATTGCTAACTTGAGATATCATGTTTACAAGCCAGTTACAAGGTTTTCACAGTTTAACCTCTGGTGAGCTCAAATGAGCTTTGACCTCCACCTAAAACAATAAGCTTCTTTCTCTCAACATTACCAATGTGTCTACAACATATGAAAAGTGTTTGTCATTGCTATCTTGAGATATCGTGTTTACAAGCAAGTGCCACATACACACACGACATCACCATCGCATAGATTTCTAATTGAGCCTTCGGCAAGGAATCAAAATTGAGTTGGACAAAACGCTTGATGTAAGTTAAACTCTGTGTCCACACGTTTGACGACCTTGCTCCGGATCAATATCACGTTTGAACCGAGAAGTAAGAACCTTTCTCCCATCTGGCCAGTCTCTTCAAAAACATCACTGTAGATGTTGGCAGGTATACTTGCTTATGCCAAGAGTTTATTTCTCGCTCTCGTTTGACACTTGCACCCCTGTTTCAAACCAGACGGGGTATTTGTTAGTGTCCCGCCTTTACCCGGATCGACCTTCGTCGGGGCTGTACTGTTTTATTCGGACATAAAATTTCCCTCGCTCTCCCCACGCTGTGAAGTCTTGTAAACTTCACCCTAGTAAATAACTGTGTCTTACTTATTGTAAGCAATATTCCGTAACTGAAGGGCAAAAAATGATCAATTCATCGTTGTTATTATGCAGTTGTCGCATACAACCACTTAGCGTTCGTTACCCACTTTGTCGGGCGGACTGGTTGGATACGACTAAATGCTTGTGTTCACTCATAGAGGTTAGCTGCCGATAGTTTATTTTTACTTTAAATGAACAATAGATTCTTCTACGACTTCCTAAAGATTTGGCACACTGATTGGGAGATGTATGCACCCTGTTTGTCAGATATTCTTGGAAACACACCTATCACGAACACAATACACCAGTTTGTATACTGAGTGTCTTTTTCTTACAAACCCCCTTTTGAGGAACCCTGGTTACGCGCCTGACACTTAACCATAGGCGTAGGAAGCGGGGAGGGACTGGGGGCTTTAGCCCCCCAGTCAAGGATGTAGTGTGGTGGAACTATGCTTCCCCCCCCCCGATCCAAGGACGAAAACCCCTTATTTGTTTCCTCTGTAAGAGATATCAAAAAATTGGAGTTATTGAGTACCTTTAAATTTGCCCAACATGTTACACCAAATTGCATAAGGACCCTCAAATATCCCCCGTCTCCCCTTAGAACCCTCTCCCAGGACGGCGATCCAAAACAACGTTCGTACCCCCCAGTCTCGAACAGCTTTCTATGTTTAACAGAAACATTATGTGCCATACCCCTATTGTCAAATCATATCTGATTATTTTGGTTACGGTCGCCAATGTCCCTATGGTTTATACATCGTACATATTGAACCTGTCCCGTGTACATTATATACTGCGCCCTGTCCTTAGTATCTTCGGTAAAATTGATCCCAACATCTTTTACACAGGGGAGATGGACAGGGGCGGCGATCTGTTAAAATTATTGAGGGCATTCTTCTTGCTTGAACGCTTTGCTCCGCGCCCAACAAGGGTAAGGAACCACCATCATAGGTGTAGGAGGCGGGGAGGTGAGGGAGCTGGAGCCCCCCAGCCAAAAATTTTTGTGAAAAGATGCTGAGAATTTTTCGGGCACCTACTGAAAGAAAAATAATGCAATGATGTAGCTTAAGGGTATTAATAGTTTAAAAAACTTATTTGGTAGTTAAAATAAATTTCTGATTTGAATTGCACCAGCACCTACCTATATATATATATATATATATATATATATATATATATATATATATATATATATATATATATATATATATATATATATATATACCGTATTAATTCATCAGTGTGTTTTTCAATGGTTGAACTTAAATTATGATTATCAGTTGTGTATTTGAGGGGCCACTGGGCCATGCCCCACCCTCACTGATGCTGATTTTTTCTACCTAAAAAACGTGAATTTTTTAATACAAATTTTACTTCAAAGGTAGCATATGTGGCACCAGATTGCATGTAAGGACACCTAATTCTTCAAAAATTTTCAAAGGAGAGGGGTTGGGAGGGGGAAACCCCTCCCCTTAGACCCCTCACCCAGACCGACCATCACCGACTTCGGCCAAAATTAAAACCAATAAAGAAGGTAGTGACACGGCAAATTATTGTATGTAATTGGAATGCGGTGTGATAACCGATGCATGCCTACATGATATGTACATGTCGAACGTGCGTGGAGCGCGTGAAGAATTTGGGTTATATTTTTCGGGCAAGTCGTTCCAGCCTCCCCCCCCCCCAAATCAACTTGGGTTCCTACACCTATGACCAGCATAGGTTACCCGTGGGGGTCTAGGGGCGAATACCCTTGGAAGCCAAGCGATTTGGTTTATTCTAGAGGACACAGATCACATATGTCTGATCTAAAGCTCTCCCCAGCTACCACTAATAGACTAATATCACCATTATTCATATCAAAATGTGTGTAAAAAAATTTCTTTCTTCTGCATAACCTCTAAACATTGGGGGGCAATTCATATTATGTCCCCCACTAAAATTATTGGGGGACGTGCCCCCCCCCCTGTCCCTCATGATCTCCGCCCATGGAGGTGGATATGAAAACCCCAGACCACAATTAATGGCCAGTTTATAGAAGTTCGTCTCACGTTCAACCAATGTGGGGAGAGGGTTCCAAGCTTCATGAGATGATTTTCGGCAGCTAAACCATAACGGTTGGAACCTCGACACTAGATGACCGCTGTAACCATAAAGCCACGAATCGAGCAGGCTGACGGAAAGGATTGAAGACCCACTCCCCCACATGGTCTGAACGTGGGACTTGAACTCTTATTCATAAATCGGTCATCCCTGTCTTGTTGGTACTCATTGTGTAAACCATTTAACATAAGTTGTTCAGGTCCCTGATGAATGGCTCTTTATCACTTTTTTTCTATATCCGGAACTTTGAAAGAGTGCCCTACAAATGTTGCCCCCCCCCCGGCTTATAGTCCTTCAAATGAAGACATCCTATTTGCCTCAGATGAGCTTATAATTCATATTAGAGCACAGTTAAATTGGTGAGATCGAAGAAATGGTTAAAATTTCTACTTCATGAAACAGTCAAAATAACTGCGAGGCAGATAAAGAATGCCGGTATGTTGGTAGGTAATCGTGTTCAAATCGAGAAACCTCACACTGAAAAAATCATACTCCCAGCCACAAAAGAAGGCCCAAATTTACGTGACATACTGAGCAAATCCAATAATCGAAGCTGTAGGCTCCTTATTAATTCGCTCGTCAATAAAATGGTAGATGCTTTGTATCAAGCGGTGGACATGTACGACACCGCCGCTAGGAAGACGTTAATTCAGATGAAAGCTTGGAAGGGCCACGCAAGTGAGGTGCCTTGAGCTGAATGTCTGTAAATTCATAACCAGGCTACATCCAATACTAACAAACACTCGGCTTTACTGACTACAATTTGTGGCATCAAAATGAGCAGATGGACATGGGTAAACCAGAAAGCACAAAAACTTAGTGATTTCTTGTCGAAAAGAAGTGCTTTGACGCACTGAAGTTTATTCCTGTAAACAGCATGGGCCGTACACATTCTGCGAAAAAAGTCACTCACAGTTACATACGAGCTGTTTTACCTCTTTTGACCAACATCAATTGAACGCAATGAGGGTGCATCCACATGTCATTTATGTGATCTATCAAGATTACTCCTTTATGGGATATACAAGATGAACACCATTCGACCTGTAGTGGCGCCAAATGACCTTCAACCTCCGGAAAAACAAAAGGGTACTCGAAATTAGTTAGGGCATCCACATGCTCTGTATGAAATACCAAAAGGCCAGAGACTGAAATTTTTGAAGTTGAAACTTTAATTAAGAAGACAATTTATTGCAGCTAATTTTGCCATAAAAAACACGTTACCATTTGTACACACACGTCTTTGGGACAGAAAGAAAATACAAAAATGTGAGGAATGCTCACAAACAGTCGCCATGAAGATGATTTATTACACCAGGATTGACAATATTTCCAGAACGTTACAGTCAGGTCACTGAGTTTTTATAGCGTGACCCTTCTTCATTTCTAAGTTGTATAATTACAACTTATAAACTGTCTGATGAAGTTCTAATCAGTAGCGTAGCCAGAGGGGGGGCAGGGGGGCAGACTTCCCCCCCCCGGGTGAAAAATCGAAGTAAAATTGGGACGACGGAAAAATGAAAAAACAATAAACGAAGGTAAAAAGAGGGAGAAGGAAAAGGAAAGGGGAAGAGGAAAGGGGAAGAAGGGAGAAAAAGAGAAAAAAGATAAAATAACAGGAGAAAAGGGAAATAAAATAATAACAATAGGAATCATTATCGATGAAAAGAAAGGATTGAGAGAAGGAAACGGGCTTGATAAAGTAGAGCACTGGTTCAGATATCGACGGGACGAGTATACTGATACAGGTAGGGCTAGGGACAGTGGAAAAGACCAAAGGGAATGAGAAAGAGAAAGGCTAAGAAGGCAGAAACGGGACGAGGGATGAGGCGAGGCAGATTGTGCATGAGAAAGACGAAAAACCCCCGAACGCCTGAGAATCAGACCGCTTAATGCGATGAACCGATTTTAGAAGCAAGCATTCTTTCAAATTAAGTCGCTGGAATCCCCACGGTATTTGTCTTTCTTTTATGAAATCAAATCATTGCACGGTGTTCGCTCCTCGTGAATCCTGTCCCGTGACTTTCAGTTGCAAAAACCGTCATATTGATCCATTCTTACGGCTGATAATTGAGAGTTTTTCGCTATCGGCAATGTCGTAGACCCTGCAGCAATTAATCACGTGATATAAACTTCATATATGTTTATTCATATATTGTTTATTCACATAACATTCAATGTACTGATTTTGATTGGACTTAAAGTTGACAGACTACTACATATTATTCACCCTAATTGCGGATGAATAAAATAAAGAAATAACATTAAAATTATGACGTCACAGAAACCAAGTGTCCCAAGTCTCTCGTTGAGAAGCAATACAAATAAGCAGCCGATAGAGGGCATATTAAACCCAAGGTTAATATGGTGAGCTGTAGGTACTAGCAGTACGAGAACACTCACGAGAGACTTGGCCAAGTCTACCCATATACCTACAGACCAATCTCAGAAAATAATCGCTCAGCAATAATGACGCATTCAAGAGATGAAATGTTCAAAGAAGTCCTTTTAAAGGAATTTAGACATGTAACCAAAACGGTTGCTCCATTCAACACTGACAGAGTAATGAACTCTATGGGTATTATCAGGGAATATTTCACTGTATCCCAGATTTCATGCTTCTTCAAAGGGTGGCCCAGTTTCCAAGACGACTTCTTTGCAAAATTCAAAATGTGGAGTGCTGCACAGTGTCCGTACCGTACTGCTGTATGATACCTATGCAAGTAAGTAGGAGGCTTTCACGACGGGAATCCATACAAGTAAGATGATTTCAACGAGTACGCCGTCGAAGGTCTTGAACTAGTCAAGCTTTCGTCAGAAGTGGCTCTGACTTCTTCAGGACTTATGCAAGGACGCAAGTACAGTGAAGTTATACAGTTATGCTGCAACCCTGATTGGTGAATTCTGTGTTCTGATTAGCTGATAAGTCTGTGTTTCGATTGAACAGTTTAATTGAGGATTCTGTGCTCTGATTGGCCGATTTATCAATATCAATAGAAACAAGTGATATCCTTGTCAGTTTTGATGTTGTTTCACTCTTTACCAATGTTCCTATTAATGACGCTTGCAAGGTAATAGGTGATAAATTACAGGCTGACCCAACTCTCCATCAAAGAACACAAATGACATGGGAAGAAATTGTTCATCTCACAAAACTGTGCCTCAATTCCACATATTTTAAATGGCATGGCCAGTTTTATGAGCAATTGTTAAGGTCAGGCAATGGGTTCTCCCCTATCTCCTATCACGGCTAATATCTGTATGGACCATTTTGCGACTATAGCCATAGCCGCTCATAATTTGAAGCCCACGGTATGGTTCAGATATGTTGATGATACCTTTGTGGTATGGCGACATGGTCGTGAAGAACTAGACAAATTTCTCAATCACCTGAACAATCAACACACTGCTATTCAGTTCACAATGGAATTGGAAAACCATGGCGTTATTCCTTTGCTGGATGTCAAGGTACAAAAAACTGATAGCAAGCTATATTTTTCAGTGTACAGGAAACCTACACACACTGATCAGTACCTTCACTTCTCCAATCACCATGTCTCTGCCAAAAATAGTGTGGTAAATACACTGGTACATAGAGCTTTTAACACTTTGTGATGAGGATTAAGTATCCGATGAACTTGATCACATTACTAAAGCCTTACATAAAAATGGTTACCCCGCCCACTATGTGCACAGAGCTGTGAAGAAACAAACCCAACAACAAATAACATATAAGAAGGCAAGTGAAGAACAGGGGCCTCACCTTCATGCCTTACGCTAAAGGAGTGTCCGAGAGGGTAACAAGAATCCTGAATCCCGCAGGAGTTAAAACCTTCTATTCCCGATCTCAAAAGCTACGGGATATCCTCAGCCAGCCCAAAGAGCCCTTGCCCCAAAACCACACTGCTTGTGTTTACTCAATCCCATGTAGCTGCGGACAACAGTACATTGGTCAAACAAAACGCCCACTCAGAGTGAGAGTAGCTGAGCATAAGAGAGCTACAGAACAAGGTAAGGTGGAAGGTTCTGCTCTGGCTGAGCATGCTCACTGCAATAACCACACACCTCTATGGACAGATGCCAAAAGCATTGCTAAAGTTCAGCATTTAGGGATGCGGCTAATTAGAGAGGCTCTAGAGATTAGGGCAAATGAAAATCCACTATTAACAGGATGGATGGGAAAGATGTCAGCATTTGTGGAACAGTACTCAATACTCTAAAAGCTATGGTTTCCTTTGTTTATTGTTAATACACAGACCCTCTAAAGATTATAACATTCACTCAGGAAAGGCTGGCAAAATCTTATCAAAATTCTGTGTCATACGTGTGGCCCTTCATAGTCTCGGTGTATTAACAATAAACAGGGGGAACCATAGCTTTGAGAGTATTGAAATGTAAACAAACGGGGAATTCCCATTCATGCTGGTTGAGAAGGTTGCCATGAGAACTTGAACAGGTTTCCGATTTTCAATTTAAGGAAGAGCTTTCACCCTTGTCATGAAGTGCAAAACAGCATGCAGTGAACAGTAGTTGTACGCCCTTGTATTCGTACATATCCGGGCGTTTAGTCTTTTTCCAAGGACGAATGGGGGCAATTTCATTTCTTTTCCCTTAACCCTAACCTTAATTCTAACCTGAGCATCATTTCTCACTTTTCATGGCTAGGGCTAGCTATGATTTGTTCTTTGCGCACAAGGTACGCTAACTGTGGGGTGGATACTGGACACTAGTTTCATAAATTTATCTTATGTATTGTTCAACAGCGCCCCCACTTCCATACAGGAAATTTAGACAACTTGAGTCTTTAGCTAGGTTTATACTTCTCCGCAGACCTCACTCGCCGGACCGACATTCGCCGAGGGTAGTCGGCGCAGAGTTTGTCAATGGTTCATACTTACCCGCTTTGCGCGTTCTACTCGCCGAGTGTAAAACGGACACTTTTCACACCTACACATCCGTGATTCAATTCATACTCTGCGGCCTAGACGCTTAAAACCGTTCTTCACAAATATATAGTTCCAAGAAGGATCCGATGAGAATGTTTCTATTCTACGTTGGAAGATTCGCAGGGTGGAGAGAAAAACGACAAGGCGGTGGTACGTAATGCCACTACATATTTCCCGGACGTACATGGAGGCGAATTTGACTCTACCTTGGGTGATACGCCCAGGCGTCATAGTGACTCAATTCACATCAGAAAGTTTCCAATGAGCCCAACCGGATTTGACCAGTTTGACCAGCATCTCTCCGTTGGCCATTCATCAAAACACGTCCGTAGCCAAAGATGAAGGGGGAGTTAAAGGACCCAAAAATTCAAAATTATCATCCCCTAACTGAATTTTGGTAGGCTATGTCTCTCTCGGACCTGCATGAAATGATAGGGAGGGGGAAACAGTTACACAGGGGGATCACCATCCTGGATGGAGATTCGAAGGAGCGTGTTTTGAATTGCTCATTTTACGGTGTTTACTTAAGTGGCTAAATAGTGAAATATTTTACCCTGTATTTGTATTCATTTCGCCATGTGTTTTACTCCAGTGATTGAAAAAAAATTTGGAAGGTTTGCGCCCTAATTCCACATTCCTCATGATGGTTAAAGGGTGTCGCAAGATCGTATTTCAGTTTTTGTGAATGGATCTCTCAAGTCTTTCCACCAATGTTTACCCTTCCTTCATACCCAGTCAATCATAGGCGAAGGAAGCGGTAGGGGCTGGGGAAGTCCCCAATCACACACGTGGGGGCCGAGTTAAGGGTGTTTCTGCACTTGACTTAGCATAAAATGCGTCTAAGGACCCCAAATGCAGGGGTCTATCCAGGAATTTTCAATAGGGGTCGCAAGGTATTGATCGATCGCTGTCATATATTTCGTTGTTTGTTTGTTTTGTCGTTTTTCACCCATGACGGCCAGTAGGGGGGTCGCCTTATGCGCCCCCTTGGAGTCGCCACTGATTAATGGTAAAAACTCCTTTCCCTTGTAGACACATCCCAAGGACGAGGGTAGAAAACGTCTCCCTCCCAGCCGAGAACAGTCTATGTGGTCATGCAGTCACGGTGTATATGTGGCCTATGGCCAGACACGACTGTTCGCACCATTTTGGGTCTCTAACGTTATGACTACGATTGTACATACAAATTCTCGTACTTTCTCATTTCTTTGATCAATTGCTCATCCTCCTGTGAGGAAATGCCTTCATCGTTGCAGACACAATTGTCTCTTGAACTAGTGTATTGGCTATAACTGAAGTCTGCTGTTTATTGCAGTGTAGAGACACTAGTAAACCCGGTCCGCATTGGAAGCGCAAAGCGGAAAAAGATTTATCTTGGTTTATCTAAAACGGATCGGGAACGGATTGTAAGCGCGTACAAGTCTTCCGCACTCAATGAGGATCAGAAGCGCACAGTTAAAGTTTGCTGACCCTACTCGCCGCAACCGTTGCGGACAAAATTTCCGTTCTGCATTGAGCTCACCGAGTAAGTATAAATTGGGCTTTAGACGTCAAACTAATTTTAGACAACAACATCAGTTTAGACAACGTGATTTTAGACAACGACTTAAATTTAGACAAAGTGAGTTAAGACAACTTAAATTTAGACAACGTAAATTTAGACAACGTGAGTTTAAACAACAACTTAAATTTAGACAAGTGAAATTTAGACAACGAATAAGTTTAGACAATGTGAATTTAGACAACAACCTAAGTTTAGACAACAAAATATCTCTGCCCCTTTCGCGTTCCATAGTTTAACAGCTGGTCCCTAGTGTAGCGTGTAATGTGGTTATTTTCCAGGAGTATCCGTGATCACGACGGCGGAGCTCCCAGGTGGGACCTGTTCTATTCAGCCAGTCTAGAACGGGACCACTGTCGGGTGGTGTCAGATAAGTCAAAGTTTGTCCCTTGGGGACGTTGCTACTCCTTCGGGGAGCAGAACTCCTTCGGGAGTATTGTTTGGTTTTCGCCCCTGGCTCTTCGCCAGAGAGTCACGGGACTTTTGGAAAAAAGATTTTGAAGTACTTTTGAAAAGTGTAATGCATTTTGAAGCATAACATTATGTCCTAATTACACTTCTACAAGCCACACATGTTTGGTATTAATTTTCAAGGATCCAATTGTTGTCCAGCAACTGGAAAATGGGTTCCCAGCTCATCCAGTCCGAAACAGTTAATCTCGGTTGGAAACAGTTGGTCCCAATTGGAAACAGTTGTGAATTTTCCCAACTGGTCCAAAATCCCAGCTTGGAAATTTTCCAACTGTATCCAGTTGGAACCAATTGAAAATTCTCAACTGTTTTTTCCTCTGAGTTGGTAGGTATGTAGGAAGTTCAAGTTGTGACATCAATGAAGCAATGCCATGGCTCATATCCTCATAAAAGTTGTAAGGGCACTTGTCAGGAGCAGATGCCATCTAGGGGCACAGACACCATCCCTGTCCAAATCCCATCGGCTGCATGTATACAATGGAAATCTTTGTCCTCTTTACAGGAGAGTCCCCTTACCTTGCACCCCTATTAAAAGTTTCTGGACCCAGTCTTGGGACAAGAGCCTAAGCTGTAACACTCTAAACAACTTAGGTGAAATGAGTGGCGTTTCATACACAGAATGAGATACAAAGTTAAGGTCGCTGATACACATTTAAAAATCGGTCGGGGTAACCATCGAGGACACACTGTATCTCATGTGCTCACCACTAAAAGGTACTGGTGGTAGGGTTCCATCGTGGTCCCCAACGATATGTGCGCCCCTGAGTTAGGATGATATGAAATACCATTATGAGATGCGGATACTGGTACGTACCTTCTTCGTTAATTTTGTGTGCGTAAGACAATTCTCCTTGGGGAACTTCTGGAAGGGTTCTGCAATACGTAAGGGGATGGTTAAGCATTTCAAATTCACGTCTTCAAAATTGTGTAAGGTAAAACAAACACATAAATCGTGCTTTTCGGTAAACGCTTACAAGATGATGTGTTTCGTTACTGGTAAGTAGAAAACAGGGCTGTAACACCCGAGTCCGGACTCGGATTCAATTCCGGACTCGAGTCCGGTTTTTCCTGGACTCGGAATTGCCCCGGAACGGGAGATCCTGGAATCGGAATTGGCCCGGAATGGGATGCAACTGGACTCGGACTCGGAGCCGAGTCCAGCCGAGTCCACTTAAATAAAAAATTTTGATGCCTCCCTAGCATATTAGCTCATATTTACCACTGGGCTATCAGCCTATTGTCTGGGAAAAATGCCGCTGGGGATGATTGCCACAGTGGGGGCATGGGAGTTGTTTATTGAGAATCAGCTGGGGTTGAAACTTACTCAGGTTGGAATTTTGTAGGTGGGGCAAGGGCTTTTTCTTGGGGAAAGGATTTGCTAAGTCCTCTTTAGGCTCCAGGCTAGCCAAGGGTATATGGGGAAATTAATTAGTCTGGTCTTGTAACCGATGAACTATTCAAGAATGTATGAAATAAAGAAGAGAAGGTTTTAACAAAGATGGAGTTTAAGTCAGTTGGAAAAGTGCTACATGATACATGCCTGGATGAAGCCTGTATTATGCCTAGTTCCTGGAATGGCAACAGTGGCAACCATTGTCATTACCCATCTACAGAAATCCTTTGAAGAACTGACACGTCCTTTCAGGTTATTCAACTTACACTGATTTATCTATTCAAGCAGTGACTACCAGCCTGCAAGATGTGAAGTTAAATAAAACAAAAGTGAAGGTTACTGTTGGGCAGGGTTGGAATCAAATCCACCTGTCACATGTCTGAGCAAAGTCTGAGTCGATGGTCAGAATCCGAGTCAAGCACAGTCCAGAAGGCCTCGAGACCAAGCTGTGTCCGAGTCAAACCAGGATCCGAGTGAGAGTCTCGCAGCATTTTTTAATATTTCTTTTGATGGGGCGCATGCACAGGCAGTGGGGGTGCTAATTGTCCTCTAACTGACTATCTGAGACTTATAGTGTTTACTTACAACTCACAAGCAGTCTGAGAATAGTGCATTAGGCTATCAGTGGTTATGCCAGGACTGCCTGAGGGGCAGTCCACATTTCGATGGGTGGGGGACACAATATCAAATGCACACATTTGCGTAAAAGAGTGGTGTCGTGTCTCTATTTGACTGGCTTTTTGAGTGGCATGTAGGTTTGTTGGGCAATTGTTAAGTGTCTCGATGGAGATTCTGAATGTAGATTTCGTCAGGGAAATCTTATTTAATGACAAAATTTCGGCGCGCTTCGCGCGCATGTGTCACGGTTTGCACTCCTTCTCATGACCATTAAAAAGGTAATTATACATTGAACTATTCTGAAAACAACACTTTCCGAAAACAGACATACATCTCCAAACATCTGTAGGGGCCTCGCATCAATATGGGATCATTCAATCAGTGGCGTACGCAGAGGGGAGGACCATTCGGCTATGCCTACCCTCACTGATTCCGATTTTTTAAGTTCCTAAAAATAAGTAAATTTTTTAACACAAATTTACTTCAGAAGGTAACATATTTGGCACCAGATTGCATGTAAGGACACCGAATTTTTCAAAATTTTTCAAAGGGGATGGGAACACCCCATTGGGCCATGCCCCCTCACCGATGCCTATTTTTAGTTCCTAAAAATACATAAATTTTTTAACACAAATTTTACTTCAAAAGGTTACATTTGTGGCACCAGATTGCATGTAGGGACACCTAATTTTTCAAAACATTTCAAAGGGGAGGGGGAGGGGGACGGGGACACCCCCTCCCCTTAGACCCTCCCCCAGGCCAGCGGTCATACAACATACCGTTCTGCATGCCCCCCCCCCCTTGTGGAAGGTTGAAAGTACGTTGTTGCCGGTTAAACACTTTTCAAAATTTTTATCGAAGGCTTCGCCGAAGCTGTTATCGGTATAGATGGTGCAGGCGCGGATCCAGGAGGGCCTGCCCCCCCCCCCCCCCCCACTTAAAAAAAAACGAAAGGAGAGAAAAGGAAGAAAAAGTAAAAAAGAAAAGGAGAAAGAAAAATTAAGAGCAAAAAATGAATAAAAGTGTCTACGAACGTATTCAAAGTATACGTATATTTCAGTAGGGGTTGGGTGGAGCTATAGCTGGATTATCTCTTTAGATATCTTTCAAAGTGGTTGGCGACGAAAGGAGAGCTACAATGTTCGAAAACAGGTGAAAAGCTGAGTAATGATCCTTGACTTAAGATCTAAATAAGTAAACATCGTGACATATGCAGTATGGGCCCTGCTAGCTGCACTGACATTTAGTAACAATTTTGTGTTAAAGAGTGAAATTTTTTGTAATCAATATATAGGGGGATTGAGAGGCAAAGTTTTCGCCATACAGACCTTGCAGAATGAATACAGAAGACAAGCTGTCAGGTGACGTGCTATTGTGCACAGTGGCACCAGCTGTTGCAGGCAAAGTAGCGGCGTGCATACCCTATTCGATTTAAAATGAACTCAAAAGGCTTTTAAGCTACAGACAGTGGCGTCGGCACAGTGGGCAATGGGTGACGTGTGTCCCCCTCCCCCATCGATTCTTGAAATTTTTTTAAAATGGTCCCAAAAGTCGTTTAAGCTATAGACATCTGTGGAGAGTGAGAGGTATTTTTGATGATTGGTTTATTTGTTCTAACCATTTTCTTTAACAATTTGTTCTCAAACTATCGTAAGTTTAGGAAGTTCTTGATAAATTCCAAATTTTCGCACGCTCCGCTAGCGTCAAGCCTTGTGTCAGAGTTGTCCTTATTATCAATAGCTTTCGGTAACTACTCACGGGGGAACAAAGGAGCAAAAGTGCTTTTTAAGAATTCTCGGTCAGAAGATTCGTTTCTGAATAGCATAGGTTGGTGGGAAAGTGACAGTGTCCGATGCAGGTTCTGAATGCAGGTTTTGTCATGGACTAATATTTTATTCAAAATTACGGCGCGCTTCGCGCGCATACGACAGGGTTTACACCCGATTTCATATACTATTGACAAAGCTATGACGAAAGAAATGATTCCAGTGCAAACATTATTTCTAAAAAGTACATCTCCTTCTCTGTAGGGCTCTCATCATTATGGGATCTTTCACTAATCTAGTCTAGCACATGGTTTGAAAGATTGAAAGTACGTAATTGCCGTCGCTTATTTTCCAAACATTTTACCGCGATGTTCAATAACGACAAAAATCTTTTCTGAATTTTGCCTGTCCACCATCCCTCTTGCTATAACTAAAAAGACAAGATGATATATCATATCTCCTCCCATATGGATGTCGGGTAGTGAGAATCCTGTTGGTCCCTCTTTTGTATACTGCAACTAATTCAGAGCTCCCGGAAGGCTCTATACTGTTCTCTGTCAACCTTGGATATCCTTTTAAAATGCAAATAAAATATTTTATTATAGTCCAAGAATGTTTCTGTGGACTCCACGCAGGTATAATTGCGTGTACAATTTTCCCATGGGCATGGATCATGGGGGACGGGGAGACGCGTTCCTATCACTTTTTTGGAAAGGGGATATCGTCAAAAAGTCCCCCTCAATTTTTCAGAAGAAAAATGACCTTAAAATCGTACACTTTTGTTGCACCAAATCGCATCTGAGGGCATTCAGTTCTGGAAAAAATTCCCTTAGACCCCTCTTCCATGCCGACGATCAGAAAACTTATTGCCTCCCCGTGACGCAAATTCTGGCTACCACCACTGCTTCTTCCACCAGGACGGCGATTCAGAAATGTGGAAAAGTTCCCCCTACACACACTTTTGGAGATGGATCCACGCCCATGATTTTTCCTGGGACTTAAGGAGGTTTGAAGACAATATATTAACCGTCTCTTACTCCCCTTTTTCACCCAAACGAAAGTTAGAAATTGTGGACATTTTTTAAACATACAATCACTTTAGAATGGCCAAAAGATATCACCAGTTTGCATATAGGCTCCCTAAAATTAAAAACCATTTCTCAAAGGGGAGGGTAAACCCCTTCCTGGGATTGCACTCTCATGTACTAACAAGAAAAGGCTCTCCCACTCTTGTATATAGCGTATACAAAATCTCACTAGCCTAAAAAGGCACGGTTTAGCAGTTATCTGCGGTTCCCCCAATCACCAACTCCCGCCGGCACCATCGGTCATAGATTTCTGAAGGGTATACCCTTCAGAAATCCATAAAGGAGGGGATCTATCATCTCTCCTCCCATATGGATGTCAGGTTGTGAGAGTCCTGTTGGTCCCCCTTTTCAGTGTACAATTAATGTAGCGCTCCCGGTAGGCTCTATACCAAATATTTTCGGCCCGCTTCGCGCACAATTGTTTACGCTTACGAAGAGAGGCACGTTTTTATTGAATTATGGATTTATCTTTATCACTTTTTATCAAAAATCATTTGAAATCTTTCACGATTTTTGCAAAGTCTTCTCAGTATTTCTTCATTTTCGCTTGATCTGCGCACTTTTAGCCTTGAATTGCTCCTTTTACTATCAATAAGGTCCCAAAAGTATTCGCATTACTCTTCGGTGGGGTTCTACCATAAGCCAATTATTCGTGTGCATAAACGTGATTTCAGAGGAGCCAGCATTGTAAGGATGTAAAGTAACTGATATTCATTTTTTTCGCCCCCTCTTCTTATGAGAACTGAAAACTTAGTATTGAACCAACCTTCTAATTGATAGATACACATAAAGGGAATTGACACCGTTTGCAATAGCAATAGTTTTAAATTTAAATTCAAATTTTTGCGCTCAATTGTTTCATCTGATGTCCTATACCCGAATACCGCTAACAAAAATAAAACACTCATTATGGCAAAAATCATCTCAAGTTACCTACATGGGCTCATAATGTTGGCGTGTAAGTTTTAAGATAAGTTAGATTCTCCGGAACTTCTGCAGGTACATGTAGTAACTTATACTGAGCCATACACACCAAATTCCAATCAACATGAAAAGGTGTAAAATCTCACTGACATAAGAACTGGAGCCGATTTCTGTGCTCTTAAAATGCAATATTGTGAGAGCTTCCGGGGGCCTCGCCCCCTGGACCCCGCCAGGGACCCTAATGCAGGCTCCTGGACATCACGCGTAGGGACTCGCTCTTCGCGCTCGTGGTGCACCTTGGGTGCACATGAGATTTTCCATCTTGGCCCCCCTCAAAATTTCTGGATCCGCGCCTGCAGATGGGTGATTGTTAATACACTTACGACTACAAAGCATTCTGAAAACGCCCTTGCTAATCCTTCACACCTTTGCTATACTACGATCAGCTCTCCAAAAATATCCCAAAGATAGCACCATTTTGCATCCAAGCAACCTTAAATTAACAAAAATTTCTCAAAGGAGAGGGCTACACCCCCTCCCCTTAAATCCCTCCCCCAGGATGACGCCTTTATATAGTGACAAAGAAAGGATCTCCACTGCTGTATACAAACGCAGGGTGAATAAAAAAGGTGCAATTTACGCGCCGCCACTGCAGTTAGTAAAAGCATCCAGCCAGTCGGAAAAATTAGAATTCACTAAATTATGGACATTTTCCAGCCATGTATGATCAGCTCCAAAAATATCCCAAAGATAGCACCGTTTTGCACCTAAGAAGCCTTAAATTAACAAAAATTTCTCAAAGGGGAGGGGCCCTTAGACCCCTCCCCCAGGACGACACATTTATGTAGTGACAAAGAAAGGATCCCACTGCTGTATACAAAACGCAGAGCGCATAACAAAGTGCAATTTAAACGCCTCCACTCAGTTGGAAAAAACATCCAACACTGCGAAGCGTTGTTTCAGCTATTTTGGGACATGATGAAAATAACATCTTGAAGTAATTCCGTGGACTCCGTGTATTTCACCTGGCAGATCATCTATGATGGTCATGTTAACTTTGAAATGATAATTTTTATCAGAATAGGACAACGTCAGTCATCATAAGGGGGAGGAAAGGGCCTATAGGAAGACGCCCACTCTTCAAAACCAAAGGGACTGGTTTGTGCTAAGGTATGTAGTCCTCCGCCCCCCCCCCCCCACATTTGAATACGGATTGACGCCCCTGGGCAGCTGGTCTTGTTGGCAAGTGGTTACGAGCATTCTCAGCGCTTGTTATAGATACTGTAGATTTAACCTAAAAGTTTTTACAAAGCTTCTTATTCATACTGTGCCTGCACCGTGTGTCGTCCATGGGGAAGATGAGCTGTTCATGTTGCATTAGTATACATGATGATGAACTCATTAGAACTGAACCATAAAACTGTATCAGTCAATGAACTGTTTTCCCCAGGTAAGGCTATAGTATACTATAGGTAGCAAGGAACGACTACGTAACTTAAAGGGGCATATTGAGTTGATATCGATAACTTAACGAGGGTGTTGAAGAGTACTGCCACATGACTATGATTATTATTAGCATAATTAGTCAAGTTTCACATGCAATAGTTACGCATAAAGCTAAAATTTTGAATTTTTTTGGTATCCTGGCTTGTAACGGTTGTGTGCATAATTTGAAAAAGTGTCTGAAGAATTAAGATTTAAAGTTAATGTACGAAATAGTATTTTAACTTTTATTTAGACCGTTAGATATTCGAATGTTCTTAAAATGCATTAGGTTCTGGATTACAAAGCTCATAAATAATGATCAGGCAATGCATCATTCCTAAGTGTCAAATTTGTTGGTAGTTGTTAATGCAGTCCTTACTCATATCTTAGTCACTGAATGTCAAGAAGGATTTCCTGAAGAATTCCACATGCCTTGTTCATACATATACCCTGGTAGGACAGACCGTAAAGATACTTAAATATAAGTTGAGTTAATAACTCGGCGTCATAAGACGTTTGCATTGGTGGCGATCAAGGGGACCAGGGGGACATGTCCCCTCAAGATTTTAGTCGGGGAACATAATATCAAAATGTGGGAGAACTTTAGATCAAACATATGTGATCTGTGTCCTCTAGAATGCACCAAATTGTTTGGTTTCCATGGGCGTCGCCCCTGGATCCCAACAGGGGACATTTGGAAGTCCCTGTATCCTGGCCGGAGGCACAAAGTATTCACTCAAGCAGGTGTCCCCCAATAATTTTAACAGATTGCCGCCGCCGGATTGCGCTTACCTTTGCCTGTAATGGAATGTAAATGAGTAAGTAATGTAATTAATGTAATAAATGACTTAGTATAGCGCCTCCATCATAAGATATGTTAGGCGGCGCTTTACACAGAAAAAGCCAAAGCTATTACAAGCATAGATTCCAAACTTAAAATGGCGTGTTGACTCCCCATGGAGGCCAATATATCGGGGCGGAAGTGCTGATTACTACTCAGTCGTTTTGAAAACATGCAGGCAAATGAATGGCTTGCAAAAGTATTTATACATGTTATTTCGGAATGTTGTTGACTGGAGAAGTACTACCCCTCAATAAATTCCTCTTAAACAAGAATAGCTTATTTCTTCAACGCGGCATCTACGTATTTACACTTGAACATGAACGCACAATGACTGGTTTTTCAAGTTTATCGACATTCATTGGTCAGTTTCTATGGTATCTTCAAGTGACGCACTTTTATATGCGCGTTCAATTACTTACGCGCTCATAACGGGAAAGCAACTAGCGCGTTTGTTTCCAGAGCGCGCAGAACTGTGCGTCAAGTATTCCGGATAATACACAGAGAAATGTATTCTGCGCGTATAGAACGCGTTGTAAAGGTGCACGCACGCTAAACTCTTTTAACAATGAAATTTTCTGTGACGCGTTCTTATTTTTGTACGCAGATCACGGAATAGAACAACGCGTATGTCAAATCGACACTTCCGCCCCGATATATGCGTCTCCATGAGGAGACACTGAGCGTAACAGTGTAGGTATAGGAGTTTGGAATCTATGCTTATAATATCTTTGGAAAAAGCCTCACAAAACAAGTAAGACTTAAGCTTAGATTTAAAAGAAAGTAAATTGCGAGCATGCCTAATATCAGCTGGGAGTTTGTTCCACAGTGATGGAACAGCACCAAGGAAAGCGCGGTCACCAGAGTTAGTTTTTGTAATGGGGGCCCGAAGCAGGTTGTCATCAGACGAGCAAAGGGTACGGACGGGGTTGTAGAGAACAACCAAGTCTTTAATGTATTCAGGGCTAGACCATTTAAAGCCTTATAAACAACCAATACAATCTTGTATTTTACAAGATAAGAAATAGGTAACCAGTGAAGATCTTGTAATATAGGGGTTACATGATGATATTTAAGGACATCAGTAATTAACCTTGTCGCCATATTCTGCACACGTTGGAGGGGGGCTAATGTAGACTGAGAAATGCCGTAGAACAAAGAATTATGTAAGTCGAACCTAGAAGTAACAAAAGCACGCACAAGTTTTACAGTTTCGGTTGGGTAATCACATTACGAATAGCCCAAATATTCTTTAAACGAAAGTAGGAAGTTCTACAGACGGTATTAATATGTCGCTCCATGGAAAGGGTACTATCAAATACAACACTCTCAGTAACCAATCACCCTGCGCTTGGTAACCTACGGAGTCGCTGGTCAAACGTCACTTCCCCATGACAACAACGTGTTGGAGTGAAAACAATACGTTGCGCGTAATGCGCATGTAGTGCACCCCAGTGGCTGTTTTCACACCAGCAGTGTTAGGCGTTAAGAGACTCTTTGCCAGACCGACTCGATACAACCACATTGCGGTCAGTTATTGCTTTCACTCCAGTGTTGCTAGGGTAACGGAGAGACCCGGATGACCCACCAACTCCGTTTTCGTATTTGTGATTGTGGTTTTGCTTCTGTGTAACGTTTCACTTGACTCTCAGACACCCAGAAGTGGGCAATGTTGTTTGTCTTATATTGAAATTGGACTCTTACCATTTATTTGTCATTGTGTTCATATCATAGTTTCATATCACACATCAGACATCTGCGTTTGGAGTCACGGAAAATCAGCTGAGTAACGAACGCTTTTCTTTATATTTGTAGTCGCTACAACTATTAGCTTCGATACAAACTTTCACTTACCGTTATCCACACTAAGCAGCTCTATCCAATACCACATGCCCACAGGACTACATTGTCACCACATTGTTAGAAACAACAAACTCCTCTCACATTTACCATACTGTTTTACTATAATACCAAATTTTCTTTACAGTGACCAAGATTACATTTGTTCCAAGGAGGTATAGAAGTAGAAGAACAAAGATCATGTACGTTGTAAGTGATGTGGCTCAATAATGAAGGATGTTTCTCTGTTTGTCTTTCACAAAATCCCTACAAAATTTAAGTCAGTTATCTATCAATGATTAAAATTTTAGTTGCATAACCCCTGAGAGAAAACGAATCGTGACCATCTTTTTAAGAACAGCTAACCGAAGTACTAGTCTTTCGTCATTCTGTAGATATCCTAATGTTTTGGCGGTCACAATGCGTCGTTATCGACTTAAGAATGAGCTTTTTTCTCTTTGTAAATGGTTATTGTTATAAGCATTTATTAAGGTCGTCCATTTAAAAGTTAATATAGATAAAACCGCAAGAATCGTTTGGGACCTTTTGTATTCCTGTAACGTTCTTCCACCAAGATATTTTTTCCTTCCAGGATTAACAATGAAGTTTCCATCAAAGAAAGTATTCTACATCTTTCTTTTTGGCCTCACGCAAAAAGGTAATATAGCCTTAAACGATAAGCCACTCATTTATATCGTCTACTTTGAAGGGTATTCCTTTCGGTTAAAGGTTGTGTGACATAAAAATAACATTATTGGATATTTGATGTAAAAAACATTAAAAGTCCAGAAAATAGCCGCAATTTCCATTAAAATCCATCAAATATTGACCATTTTACAGGGAAATTTCTATTTCACACTTGTATCATGAATAAACATGAGCTAAATATGCAAATATGTGACATCGAAAGAGGGACATATCATATATGGCACATGTTAGCCTTTGTTTTTTTAACCTTAATTTCAAGCCACTCGGTAGCATTTGTTATTTCCCTGAAGGGGGGGGGTTTTTTTTTTTTCATTATAAAACATTAAAAGTTTTTCCTTGAAAAATTTAATTGATATTACCTCACCAAACTGTAATCTATATGATCACAGTAATTAAGAGAAAAATTTATATTAGGTGTTAACCCCCCCAAAAGAAATCATTGACACTGTGGCGACACTCCACATCATTATTTTTGCATTACGCAACTTAGTTTCGTTTCAAGAAACCGTCAAACTTTGAAGACGTATATTTTGAGAACGGTAAAAGATATTGAAATAATTTCAACGGATCTTTGATTGGAGGACTTAATTCTTTAAGTGACAAGTGAAACAGCCCTTTTTGGTGGCATGTCACACGACCTTTACAGGGGAGGATCCAGGATTTTTGAAAAGGGGGGGGGGCGAAGTTGTTCGACCTGTGATTGACGGTACTATACCATCTAAGGGGAGCGCCACCATCAGTTGGCGCAGAGCGTACAAGAAAATTTTTGACAAAATAGACCTCCCAGATCGCCGGAAATAGCACTTTCCATGTCTTATTTTTGCATTTTCTGCTTCATATAATTTCATGTCTCAACTCTCAACACATTAATTTTTCCACAAGTTATTAACAGAAGACAGTTATCATAGGCACAGTGCCTTACTACAATGCATGCTGTTCAAGGTGTCTAATCAGATCTTTAGTAGTCATGTTTTAACTTGGTGAATATTGAGGGACTTCCTTGAAAAATTTTTGACCCATATCTTAGTTCGACTTGATGCCAAGACTCAGGTACCTTGCATTGACATGTGGGCGTAAATATACGTTTTATCACGTGCAAATGTTTCCCTCTGCCTAATTTTCTTGTTTTGTGTGGACTCAGTGAGGAAAGTGAAAATCCCACCCAGAATGACACGAGACTTGGCAGCCCTGTCATTGTTTTGGGGGTACGTTCAGGCAGTGTAATGATAGTATTATTGTAGTGCCCTTACATAGTATCAAAACTGAATGACCGACCGAATTGTAATGTTTCCCGACCACTATATTTCTAAATAAAATTTTTGTTGGTGACGTGCACTGTAGGCCAATCTTTACGACTTTCAGAGGAAAAATCGAGGGTTTTATTAACTGACAGACAACAGCATTTGGCCATTTTAGTTTGTGTCATTGATTATGGTTATAGTTGTTGATTTCTGATTTTTTACTTAAATTTATAAATTCTCTCATTTTTCTTCCTAGGATTGATTTATGGAGGGGAGCTCCCCTCACTGAAAATTTTAGGGAGGGACGTGTCCTCCTCCGCGCGCTCCCCCGCTACCGCTGCCAATGCGTAGCATACCGTACCAGGAAATTTGAGGTAAAACAAAATCCCAGATAGACGGAAAAGGAACTTCTGAAGGGCCTGGTGGATTCCCATGATTTTTCCATTTTAATTATTCATGCAGTGGCGTAGCTAGGATTTTTTGTTTGCGGTCGGGGCTCCCGTTGACTATCTACGCGGAGCGCCACCAATAGGTTGGCGCGGATGGTACCAAGAAAATTCGAGATTTTTATACATCCCATGCTGCGCCGGAAATGGCACTTGCCAGGCTTGATAGCAGCCATCAAGAAGTTCAATTTTTGTGAACCCCCCCACCCCCCCCCCCCCCAACCCCCCCCCCCCCGGGCCACCCCCCCCCCCCCCCCCCCCCCCCCCCCCCCCCCCCCCCCACCCGCCGGGCCCACCCCCCCCCCCCCCCACCCCCCCCCCCCCCCCCCCCCCCCCCCCCCCCCCCCCCCCCCCCCCCACCCCCCCCCCCCCCCACCCCCCCCCCCCCCCACCCCCCCCCCCCCCCACCCCCCCCCCCCCCCACCCCCCCCCCCCCCCACCCCCCCCCCCCCCCACCCCCCCCCCCCCCCACCCCCCCCCCCCCCCACCCCCCCCCCCCCCCACCCCAATTCCGCTTGGATGCCTTTTCTAAGTGCGTAAACCGCGGGTTTTACATAGCCAGCTGTTAAATATGCAAATGAGCGTCCCTCGCGTATTTAGGGCTCGGATAAACCGGCTTGAGGAAATTTTAAGTATTTTACTACTGTCCGTGACAATAAGTACAGAACACTAATCTTGTTTTCATATCCCCAGTGCTGTATTTTTACGAATAGGACTGTGCTTCAAATGCACGCTAGGCTTGGGTTGTAGAATTTGAGTAGTGAGTATATTAACTTACCAAATACTAATGTTAGATAAACAGTGCAGAACATTGGATCTTCTTATTTTCTGTACACTGTTAGTAAGAGATTATTTCACTCACTTCGTATGAAGTAAAGAAGTTTGAATTTATATATATATATATATATATATATATAATATATATATATATATATATATATATATATATATATATATATATATACATATATTAAGGTGATAGAATCCACGTATGCTCCATACAAAAAATACGGTAGACGTAAAGTAGGTCAACAGGCCGGTTGACATTTTGAAGCACGTATTCGATCAATTGCAAATATATATTAACAAATACAGTGAAACGAAATTTTCGAACACACCTGTGTTCTTCATCAGCGTATAACGACAATTGACGTGAAAACTGATCCGCCGTAATCGGGGGTTGTGGAAGGTGTAATCACTGATTATCTCTAAATCCCTATTCAGACGAGCGATGCGTTTATTGAGAGTTAGGACCCATTTGGTTTCAGAATTACGGCGGATCTGTTGAAAAGTAAAAATGGGCCCAATAGTATACATTTTAGATCGCTGAGGTCATGACCAGGTAAGTTGTAATGATGTCCAACCGTAAAACCCTGGGTTTTGTCCCGGATAGTCTGTTTATGATTATTAAACGGAAGACGGTTCAGGTCATGACCGCCTGGTTGCCGAAAACCGTCTCATCATGAATCTTGGAACCTGGTACCCACATGGTCTGAACGTTAGACTTTAACTTTTATAACTCAACAATTCCTGCATTGTTGTTACCTGTGTTAACCACTTAACACTGTTTGTTTTCCTAACCGGTTTACCGTGCCCAATTTTATTGTGTGTTTTAAATTTGTACGTTTGGCCGTGTCAACAATCAGTTGCATTTTTGCCACCTAATGAAGAGTTTATACCCGAAACGTCGTGAATTTTTCACAAACTTTTATCACTATTTACTACTTCTTTTTTGACATATATATATATATATATTTATGTCGCATTTAGGGATTTTAGACCCCAAGAATGTTTGATAATATATTAGTGGTCACTGCATGTGTACGTAAAAGGGTTTGTAGAGCAGAAGAGCACATTACTGCAAATTTTAAGAGGCAAATAAATGACGTTTTATTTTGGTTTATTGTGTTGATGTGACATTTTACACTAAATATATTGTTGAACTTCTACAGTTATTGATAATTTAAGCTGCCTCAGTTAGCACAATACTACCAAACGCAACTTTCAACAATATATGGAGTTGCACTTTAAGTATGACGTGATAACCATGACTTTATGAAAAGACGGACATCATGTACTTTGATTCTTTACCATTGTCTAAAATTACCTTTGAATGTGACGAAACACTTTTTCAGAAGACAAAAATTAAACAACATGAGCATTTGATTCCCCATAAAAACCCAGCTAAATATTTAAATTTAGCAAAGAGCAACTTGTAGATAGAGTATAGATTGATGGTAATTAAGAACAGGGCTTAACATCATTTCTCAATTACCAAATATAACAGCCCAGTTATAGATCAGACAAGTCTAAAGACCGTTGAAAATGTAGGCATCTGCATAACAAAAGGCTTTGAAAATGTCGCTATTGACCTACAGGGACACAAAACTAATGTTGCTTTAGACGGCAACAATTTTTTTTTATCAGGTGTCCAGCGGCAAATGTAACCGAAGGTGATTTACCTTTTTATTGGGTAGAGGGTGAAGTAAGCTTGGCCTTGTTGACAAACACAAGTCATTACCATTCACCCATGCAACGTTGGAAAAAGTTGTTTTGTGGTAAAGAATTGCTATAATCTTGTACAGGAAAGGTTCAGTGCTGAATCCTGTAGAATATGCACATTATGCTTATAATATTCACAAAACCTGTAACTCTTTCCCTCTTTGCATGTGCTACAGTCAATGGTCCTCCTATTTTTAACTGTCCGGGAAATATCTACCTTCCAGTAAGTATGTCAGCATTAATCAACACAACTACTGCAATGGTATCTTGGATTGAACCAACAAGTACTGGTCAACCGCTAGAAGGTAATCCTAACCAACCATTTGGATACTACGGTATTGAGGAGGAGCCAGCTTTGGTGGTTTACCGATTTATAATAGGGGCAATGATTTCCATCTGCGAATTCAATGTTTCAGTTCATAAAGGTAAGGTTTTAACTGTATTTTGTTCCCAAAAATTGAATGAAGGTAAAATTTTCCAAAGTATTTTACAAGAAAGCAATTACAAGTTATGTTAGCATAAGCGATGATACCAATGTATTTCATTAGCAAATACCGTTGAAAATAGGAAAGAGAAAATTCCGTTGGATCTGATTCTTGCCTATAGTTAACAAGGGTCGTTTTACAGATGTTTTTCGGATTTTCTTACTTGTTGGGCTGTGGCAAATACTTCTCTTCTTGTGAATGACAGATATTGCAAAAAATACACCGCCAACAGTTCCCACGTGTCCAGATTCTCCTGTTAGCGTCACTTCACCGGGAAGTAGCGGAGGAGCAACTGTACGGTATGATCCTATTACCTGCTGTGATGTTGAACAAGGCAATATTACGGCTCAATGCAATGGCCCTGTCTCTGGATCTCTGTTCCCCACCGGCAAAACATCTATAACATGTGTGTGCTCAGATGATGGAGGCCTTAGCAGCAGTTGCATATTTATTGTGGATGTTAGGCAAGGTGAGTGCACTGAAATTAATATCGCCGCAAGATTACACTGTTATACAAATGAAAAAAAAACTTGCTTTTAGTAAAGGTCGCTTATATAAACGCAGTTGCTACCAATCAAGTCAAAGATAAAACTTAAACAGGACCCATCACTCATTCAAGCAAATTAAAGATCACAAATCATAATTGATCAGTAAGAACGAAACGATTATTTGTGACGTAGCTCTAGTCAAAGTACAGCTACAAATTGCGAACAGAAACAACGGGGATTCCTAAAAAAAAAAAAAAAAAAAACGTTTGGGTGATACTACAGACCCAACAAGGGGTTTGAAGAATACTTATTTAAGTAATGACTTTTAATTCGAATAAAATTCAGCAATGTTTTAATTTGTTACAAAAAGTTTCAATCCCTACTTACATGCACTTCAAACAACTTCAACAAAGTTTTTCGCTAACAGTAATCCATGGCTTTGGCTAGTGGTTGCAACCATAGTGTTGCAATGTGGAAAGAACGAAGAATGTCTTGTGTTTGGGACCTTTTGACATTTACGCATTAATGTCTTCCAATTGATAAGATGAAAAAGAGACGTTAAATTTACTGTGGTACCGACATTTTTCATCGCATGCAGTATTGTGTATGCTTGTCTTTATTTTGATAGACCCTCAAGCGTATGTCAAATATTTATCAGTTCACTAGATGTAGAGTCCGTAAAATGTCACCTTTACACAGGAAAACAACCGTCACATACGTGTAAATCACACAGTTTAGGTATAAAGCTGTGTTCAGTTTCAACACAGTATACAAACATGTAGCTAATATGAAGTAAAGGCAGAATCTTTGTTACTTGCTCACATTATCAAACCCCTCTAATACATTTAAATCTTGTTCGCACCACCTTTTTACTGATTACCAAAACCATTCCGTTTTTGGTGGAGCTGGTCAAATTTCATTGGGGTCAGAGCTCGTACGTTAAAACCAACATAAAGACGATATCTCATAAAGGGTGATTCTGAATTTAGTTGGCATTTGGATACCCTTGTATTGTGTTCACTAGCCTAAGTTAATTGCTTTTGTGGAGGCAAAATGACATTTGAAGCAATAATCTTGTAAAACTCAGAAACGCACTGATTGAAAGTGGATAAGCTTGAAGCTATGGTGACATTTCTCCAAAAAGACCTTTCTCACTTGGCAGCTAAAGAGTAAAACCCACAATGGCAGATCAGTTACAATTAAGTCTACAACCCCTAGCTATTCGCTATTCACTTTCTTGGCTCCCATTGGCTAATTTAGCATCATGTGACCATTAAAAACAATCCGTTATTTTTGCAATAACGGACAGTTAGCCTCATTACTATGCAGAAGTCAGTAGCAACACTACCTCTTTGGAGGGTATCAAGACTGTCTGCTGTTGCTATGCAACAAAACTGTAGTGGGTCTACGTACTGGACCATATTACAGTATACAGTGTACAGTACTATACTGACTGCAAAGGTCAACAACACCTTCTGTAACAATGGATTATCCCTGCTTTTATCTCAAATTTGAGCCATGTGATGTGGGCAAAGAAAATAGCAGTAGCCTACTTGTAGATTTCCACAACTGTCTGAAAGTGACGTAAAGAGTATTGAAGCTGGAAGACTAAAAGCTTTAACTAGGCCTACACGAGCCACAAAGTATAGGGAGTTCAAATTTTGAAAGGTCAGTCACCCAGCAAGCATAGCCAATACTTGATTGAACTAGGCCTAAGTACTAGCAAGGTTCCTTACAACGTACAACAAACTATTACATGTCAGAGATAAATTGCTCTGGCATTATCTTAAAGGTTGTGTGACATGACACCAAAAAGAGCTGTTTCACTTGTCACTTAAAGAATTGGGTCCTCCAATCAAAGATCCGTTGGAATTATTTCAATATCTTTTACCGTTCTCAAAATATACGTCTTCAAAGTTTGATGGTTTCTGAAGAAACTAATTGCCTATGCAAAAATAATGATGTGGAGTGTTGCACAGTGTTATGATTTCTTTTGTTAACCCTATATAAATTATCTCTTAATTACTGATCACATAGATTACAGTTTAGTGAGTGATATCAATATTTTTCAAGGAAAAAAATTAAGTTTTATAATAAACCCCTCAGGGAATAACAATGCTACCAGTGTCCTTGAAATTAAGGTTGAAAAAACAAAGGCTAACATGTGCCATATATGGTATGTCCCTCTTTCGATGTCACATGTTTGCATATTTAGCTCATGTTTATTCATGATACAAGTGTGATATAGAAATTTCCCTGTAAAATGGTCAATATTTGATCGATTTTAATGGAAATTGCGGTTAATTTCTGGATTTCTAATGCTTTTTACATCAAATGACTAACTTTGTTATTTTTATGTCACACGACCTTTAAATATTTTGACTTTTAGCAAATTAGCCAATGAGAGCCAAGAAAGTGAATAACGGATAGCTAGGGGTTGTGGAATCACGAAATAAATTGTAATGGACCACTGAAATTAATTGACAAATGTTATAAGTTGGCAAGATCAAAATCATTGTATCAGCTAGGGCAACAACCTGCACAGCACTTGACAAAGCAGGCCATGAGACCCATGAAATCATGGCAGTGACTGGTCACAAAATTGAAAGCAGTGTGCGTTCGTACGGTTAACCGTTTGAGTAGTGGGCAAAAAAAAACAGTTATACGACAATTTAAGGGCCCAGTGTGTAAGCTCTGAAGTGTACACTCCACCAGCAACAGCCTAGTGTTACACTACGAAAACAATACTACTAATCAACGTAACGTTAGACCCCGAACTGATGAAGAGCCTAACGTTAGGCCTAACAGTATCACTAACTTAGTAACAACACTAACCAGTAACCTGTCCATGTCGTTCAAAGAACAGAGCATTGCATTATCATGAGTATTTCAGGGCTGCAACTTTCGTGCACCGGTATATAAATGTGACTGTCAATAAATCTTCTTTTTTATTTCTCAAGAGTTAATCGATGTATCAAACGTTTCACCTTATTTCACTTCACCGTTTTCTCACGTTACAGTTGATGTTTACAATTCGTTGAAGTATATCCTTTCAGTAAGTGTATTCTGCAATTTGGTCAACCGTTAACTTTGACCTTTGACAATTGCGCAATTTCGAATTCAGTAAACAAATTCTTTCTCAAGTTCAAGTAATTCTGTGGGAAATGTGTACAAAATGGATAAAAAATTGTCTTAAATATTATATGAGTGTTTACTATTAATCAACTTTTGAAGTATCTTTGAAATTGTTGAATTCATTTTGCCGTTGTCAAATTTAGTGTGTAAAGAAGTCAGTTCGGACAGTAGTGGCATTAATACGTGACATACATACTGTACACACTACACGGTGTGTATGTTACGTAAGGCGGTCAAGGTCACCATTTTGTTGTTCGCTGGGAAACATCAAAAGACAAGAATGGTGGTAATAGAAACCGTCTGAAATGGTAATTGCTCATTGGTTGTCATCACTGCCTGTTATTGTACTTGCTGCAAATCGCTTTTTTGGACTCAATTTTTTACAATTTCTTTTATTTTTCTTACTTTTTATCAGTTTTGGGGTTGTAGAATAGGAATAAATCACATCAGTCTGCCTTTTATTGGCTCATAAACCATCTCGACCCAAAATTTGGCAAAATAATGGACTCGGCTTCGCCTCATCCGTTATTTTGCCAAATTTGGGGTCTCGACGTTTTATTCACCAATAAAAGGTAGCCTAATGTAATTTATACCTTAATTCATTATCTTGTAGCCTTCTAGAGATATATCTCTTCAAAGTTTTAATGTTTTCTGGAGTGACTCATTGTCGACGGATGCAAAATTAATGATGTGGAGTATTGCACAGTGTAAGCATTTCTTTTGCTAACCCTATGTAGAGTTAGAGTTAAATAGAAAAGGTTCTACGGTTCGATTTCGAACCAATTGGTTTAAGTCGGGCCAGCCACGGACTTTTTCCAGTTGTGGTTCACTGGCTTGTTTTCCCTACTCCATCGCTTATGCAGAGCACCAAGCACAATTGCAGTAGGTTTCATTTTCGATTCCTTAACGAAGGCAGGCAAGGAATCTATGCGATGGTGATTTCGTGTGTGTGTGTATGTACGTGTTGCATGAGAAAATCTCTCCCCTTGAAGACCGGCGAAGCGAACTGGCCAACCACGGCACGAGATGGTCGATTTTTTGACGTCATTTAACCCCAAGCGATTGTTTGTTTGGTCGGAGCATATATTTACCCAGCATGAGAGCTAGGAACTGACCATCGGACCGATTTTTCTGTTTTTAAATTTGTTTTAACCTCAGTTTATCCATGGAGTTCAGTTTCAGCGAATAATTTTGTATAACTGTGCAAAATACTTCATAGTGCTTCAAGCGGCTTTATGTTCACTGCAAGTGAGTTAACCGCAAAAATGTGACATCTGGAGAATGAAATCCTTAAAACAGATGCAGGCAATTTTGTCATTCCTTCAAAGGAACAAATTCTCTAATGCGTGTACGTGACGCTTAGCTTGTAAACACGATATCTCCAGTTAGCAATGACCGAAACTTTTCATATTTGGTATGTAGATTTGTCATGTTAAGAGAAAGAACCCTATTGTTTTGGTGGAGGTCAAAGGTCATTTGAGGTCACCAGAGGTCAAAAAAGAAAACCTTGTAAACACGATATATCAAGATGGCAATGACCGACACTTTTGATATTTGGTATACAGATTTGTCATGTCAAGAGAAAGTGCTCTATTGTTTTTGGAAGATGTCAAAGCTCATCTGAGGTCACCGAGGGTTAAACTGCGGAAACCTCGTAAGCGGCTTGCAAACAGGATATTTGATGACCGACACTTTTCACATGTGGTATATAGATTTGCAATGTTAAGAGTAAGAAGCCTATTGTTCTTGGTGAAGGTCAAAGGTCATTTGAGGTCACTAGAGGTTAAAGACAGAATGCCTTGTAATCACGATTTCTCAAAATAGGAGTGAAGGACACTTTTCATATATGGTATATGAATTTGTCCTGTTGAGAAGAACCCTATTTTTTGTGATAGAGGTCAAATGTCATCCGAAGTCACTGGAAGTTAAACTGATAAAACCTTGTAAATCGCTTGTAATCACTTGTAGTCATATTTGATATGTAGATTTATCATGTGGAGAGAAAGACCCCTGTTATTTTTGGTGAAGAACAAAGATCATTTGAGGTGTCTGGAGGTCAAAGACTGAAAACCTTGTAATCGCGATATTTCAAGGTAGGAATGAAGGACACTCTTCGTACATGGTATATTGACTTGTCATGTTGAGAGAGAATATCATTGTTTTTGGTAGAGGTCAAAAGTCATCTGAGGTCACCGGAGGTCAAAAAGCAATATTTCCCAACAATTTCCAAGATCGTCACATGAGGTCACCAGAGGTCAAAAAGCAAAATTTCCCAACAATTTCCAAGATCGTTATCAGGGGTCACCAGAGGTACAAAATCAAAATTTCCCAAGAATTCCCAAGATCATCATCTGGGTTCACCAGCGGTCAAAAAGCAAAATTTCCCAAGAATTTTCAAGATTCAAGATCCATTAGCCGTCAGAGGTCATTTGAGGTCATCAGAGGTCAATAAAATGCATTGAAGAACACGATATTTCAAGACAGGGTTGTTGAGGAATAAACTTCCGTGTAAAAAAGCATCCCCATTCGGCAAGGAATCCCTAAGCTTTTTGGCTTTCTGGTTAAAGTCTTCGGATACAAAGTTTCTCTTAATCACTCATCAGAAAGTTTACAGGTGAGCATACCAAGTGATATCAGATTTTTCAAGACAACAAATTTAATTTTCATAATAAGAACTCAGGCGGTGTCCGTACTACAAGTTGAAATGGAGGTTGGAAAAACAAAGATTAGCATTAACCATATTTGGTATATCCATCTTTCGTCGTCACAAATTTTGCATATTTAGTGCATGTTCTTCAAAATATAAGTGTGAAAGAGAAATAACCATGTAAAATGATCAATATTTGATTAATTTTGATGCAATTTGTGGCTATTTTGTAGATTTCTAATGCCTTCTACACCATTCATCAAACCATGTAACTTTTATGGCGCCAGACCTTTCAGAGACCTCATAGTTAAGATGTAGACCCTCCACACTGTGTTCAGCGAACCTACTATTTTGGTGAATTTTAGGTTAAAACAGGTCAAACGATGAAAAACTCGTATAAACTTGTCATGTGACTAGTACGTAGTATGTGGACATTCCATATAGTTTACAAGAACTTTTTCTGTTTTTAGTGGTGATAAAAGGTGATGTCAGGTCAGCAAAGGTCAAGCTGTGAAAATCTGAAGGAATAGTTTCCCGTAATTGCCCTGTTTGCTTAGTGGATTGATTTGTTGGGATAGGTGGCTTGTAAATGATCAAACCGTTTGCTAAGTGAAGTTTTGTTTTCCTATTGCAAGATATAAAGAGCATGAAGTACATAAACGGCATGTATGGCATGAATGATATAGCGGGCATGGACGGCATAAAGGGCATGAACCACATGGAGGACATAGACGGTTAGGACGACTTGTGAATGGAAAACTTAGCCTCAAGCAGGATTCGAACCAGCGATCTCCAGTATACAAGGCGGATGCTCTGACCACTGAGCCATTGAGGCCTATGTGGTAGAACCTTGTATGCGGGAGGTCGCTGGTTCGAATCCTGCTTGAGGCTAAGTTTTCCATTCACAAATAAATATCCTCTTTCAGTATAAGGCAAGCGCCTACATAAGAGGAAATATGGCCTAAGGTCTCTGTGCGACTATTTAGTAGGGAGCTTTACACACGACGTGGGCAGGGCGACGCGGCGTTTTAACCCACGGTTCACGTCGTCGAGCTGACGTCCGCGCCCTGAAACTATTGCGCTTTAGATTTCTACGACGCGGCATGAAAGTCGCGTGGTGATATTTGAAGTTCGTTTGAGTAGCAGACGCGCAAACCGATCTGTTAATGGTAACAGTATTTAGCGGAAAGTATAAGTCAAACTTACTCCTTATGTAGGTCTAAGTTGGAGAGTGGCAAACCTTCATCGAGTTCGTTAAGCAATTGCTATGGTTATTTAACTAATATAATGGACGAAGATGAATTTATGATGTGTGCAACGCGTATTTTAAGTTTCTTATGCAACAATGGGCATGGCAACAAAATTATATGACGTCATATGCTGCCTCTCGTTGCCGTTCTAGCCACAACGCCAAAACGAGAGACTCCCGGTGTAGAATTACACCGACAACGTGAAGCTCACGTAGACGCATGCGCATAGTTACAACATGACGTCATTACGTCGTAGCCGACGTCCGCGTCGTGCAATATAAAGCTCCCTAATACAGCGTGGATTGACTCATCCATATAAAGTCGCTACGTCACTCTACCTACTATATATATATATATATACATACATACATACATATATATAAATATATATATATATATATACATATATATATATATATATATATATATATATATATATATATATATATATATATAGGAAGCAAAAAACGAGAAAAAACGATACTTTCATTTCCAACTTTATAACTACACACGTAAAGCACTTAACAAAATATTTCGAGCGTCGTATACACAGCTCTTCATCAGTCGTACTGAAACATACGTACGAAAGAGGCTAGACCTTATCGGGATTCATCCGAGCATAGAAGCTCAAAAAAGCGAGATCTATGTTAAGTTCAGTGTTATGAGTGTTCAAGCGTAAGACAGTATTGAGATCCCGGTTGCTTATATCCTGGGCTGTTTTGAAGTTGCCATAGAGAATTGCAAATTTAAGGTCAGAAAGTCTGTGATTTGGGAGATTAAAATGTTCAGCAACCGGGAAACCTGTCTTGTTTTGTCGAATGCTTAGTTTATGGTTGTTGAACCGGAGCCTAAACTTTGTACTCGTTATATATATATATATATATATATATATATATATATATATATATATATATATATATATATATATATATATATATATATATATATATATATATATAGGTAGAGCGACGTAGTGACTTTACATGAATGAGTCAATCCAAGCTATATTAAATAGTCGCACAGAGACCTAAGGCCATTTTTTCCTCTGACATAGGCACTTGCCTTATACTGAAAGAGGATATCTATTTGTGAATGGAAAACTTAGCCTAAAGCAGGATTCGAACCAGCGACCTCCTGCATACAAGGCGGATGCTCTGACCACTGAGCAATTGAGGCCTATGTGGTACAACGCGGTCAACTGAGCTTAAATACTGTCGAGTCAAGCTTTCCATTGTTACGTCATAGGAACGCGTACCATGTAGTATTGAGTAGGTAGAGAGACGTAGCGACTTTATATGAATGAGTCAAATCAACGCTGTATTAAACAGTCACACAGAGACCTTAAGCCATTTTTCCTCTAACAAAGCACTTGCCTTATACTGAAAGAGGATATTCATTTGTGAATGGAAAACTTAGCCTCCAGCAGGATTCGAACCAGCGACCTCCCGCATACAAGGCGGGTGCTCTGACCACTGAGCCATTGAGGCCTATGTGGTAGAAGTGTTTCTGTCCATTTGCCGTACCTTTTTGAAGTATTTGTCCACAACTTTAGACGGATACCCCTTTATGGAGAAGGCATCCAGCAAATTCAATCATGAGTCGTGACTGACCAGCTTGGTGGATAAAATACGTTTAATCTTCAGGAACTGGCTAAATATGATCGAAAATTTGATGTGGGGAGGGTGGAAACTCCCAAATTGTAAATAAGAATGACAGTCCGTAGGTTTCGTAAATAGAGAGGTCTTCAGGCAAGAGCCTGTCATATCAGGGAGTTGTTAATAACAACTCCCTGGCCATATGTACTAGAGTATCAAGAAAAGGTAATCGACTTTGGGAAAACTCCATAGTGAACTTAATGGTACAATGAAAAAAAATTTACGAAATCCTTGAACTTAAGAAACTCCTCCACGTCATGCGGCCAGATCAGAAAAATGTCACCAATGTAACGAGCAAAGAAAGACGGTTTCTTAGGAAAAGCCTCGAGAAAGGTCCTTCTAAAGAGGCCATAAAAAGGATGGCAAAGCTAGGGGCCATCTTAGTATCCATTGCGGTACCGTTGGTTTGGTGGTAAAACTTATCAAGAAACTGGAAATAATTATTTTTGAGGATGAATCTTATAAGGGAAACTAATTTATTGGTTTTTTCTGGAGGATAATGCTTAAGTAGAAATTCCTGACAAGCCCTAATTCCTTCCTCGTGGGGAGTTTTAGTGTACAAAGACGAGACATCAAGGGTGAATAAGAATGACCCTTCCTGAATGTAGGGGATATCCTGGAGACGCCTGAGGAAATTGGTTGGATCTTGTTTATAGCTGGGTATTGATTTCAGTAAGGGTTTTAAGAAACTACCGACGTATGCAGACAAATATTCAGTGTGGGTATTGATGTCTGGCACAGTGGGTCTACCTGGTGGGGTAACACAGTACTTACGTGCTAGATGAATAGCATAACCGTCATTGATGGGTCTTTCTGAATCCAACACAATATTCTCAAGTAAGGAATAAATTTTATGTCATTAAGGTAGAAGGAAAAAATATCCAGGGCATGGATTGGGAGAAAATAACTGTTGATGTCCTCTCGTGTATCCATTTCAAGATGCTGAAATGTTAGTCCAACCGGTAGTGGTCCAGCAGGGGTGGCCCCGAGGGGGGGGGGGACGGGCGCCAACCCGAAACCTCGAAGCCCCGATGCCGTCGAGGGGTTGTTGAGGGGGGATTGGAAGAAAATCTGTGTACTATACCATGTCATTGCGGGGCATGTATTGTATAAAATAAGATTTTTTTAAGGTTTTTCCGGAAATCTAAACTGTGAAATTGCAATGCGTGCGAAACTTATCGGTAAGCTTACACTAAAAAGAATCTGTAGTTATTTAAAACTTATATAGGTCAACCAGTGGCCTACCCAGGATTTCTCTCGGGGGGGGGGGGGGGACTGCAGTATGTTGTGTGATCGCCGGCCCTCCCACAGTTTTTATGTTTTTCTTTCAGTTCCTAATGATAACATGTTTTTTGTGTCAGCCTACCAAAAATTTTCGCGCAATTTGCAATTTCACGATTCAGACTCAAAAGAACAGTATCAGTGCGCAACTCGGCTCTTGACATATTAAATGATATAATGCAAAGTATTCGGTACTCTGCAAATGCATGGGATAGTTAGGCTCCTTCATATCCCCTTCTCATCCCTTCGACATGCTGTCGGAACTTGGGGTCGCTGGCATTGCCTTACCTCATGTCGGGAAAATTCTGTTGCCACCCATGGTCGGTTTACTTATTTTAGCTTTCGAAAGGGTCATTTTTGCAATATAATCCCAAATTTTCGGTGTGCTTTGCTCACTCTTCCTCAGTTTCGTTACTAATAGCTAAATATAGAACAAACCCTTTCCATCTCTTCAGGTAACTTAAGTAGAATTTATCGTTTTATGTAAATGCTGGGAATCTCATCTCATTTCGCTAAACTAAATTAATGTTCTCTTGAGTCTGTCGTTCGGTACGGCTAGTGACTCGAAGAGGGAAGTACAATTAAGTTGTGCCCGATAGGGCCCAACTGCCTGGACAGTTGACCTCAGTGGCGTACGCACGGGAAGACATTGGGTCATGTCCCCTCATGGATGTCAATTTTTTTCAGTTCCTAAAAACACGTATATGTTTTAACACAAGTTTTTCTTCCCAAGGTGGCTATGTGGCACCAGATTTCATGTAAGGACACCTTATTTTTCAAAAATTTTCAAAGGGGAGGGGACACACCTTCCCCCTACACGCTTCCCCCAGGCCGGCGATTACACAACATATTGCATACCCCCTTGAGAGAAATCCTGGGTACGCCATTGGTTGACCTATGTAAGCTTTAAGTAAGTACAGATTCTTTTTAGTGTATTAAGCTTACCCAAAAATTTCGCGTGCTTCACGCGCTTTGCAATTCCAGTTTAGATTTCGGGAAAAACCTTATCAGGCGGAACTATTTTCCTCTAGTATATACAAAATTTTATGCAATACATGCCCTGCAGTGGCATGGTATAGTACACAGGTTTTCTTCAAATCTCCCCTCACCAACCCCTCGACGTCATCGGGGCTGTCGAGGCTTCGGATTGTTGTCCCCCCCCCCCTTGGACAAATCCTGGCGTCACCCCTGCTGGACAACTAGCGGTTAGACTATCGGTTCTCAGCCCAAACTGCATCGCTTATCAACACTTTCAATCGGCATTTGCTTCTCTTAGTCGGTCGGCAAATACGGCACCACACCCCGCAGCCCATGATAAATGCTCTGGCAACGTCCCTGAGGCCTTTGCGATCAAAATATTGTGTATGTTAAAACTTTTTACAGATCTGATGGGTCCTATCTATCTTTTGGTGAGTTTCAGAACACATTCAATGTACCTCAATTTCCATTTCACTTTATTTTGGTATTTTAAAAGCTATTCCGAAGGAGTAGCGACGTTATACGAGTTCTGATCCCTTTACTGTCGAGTCAAAGGGAGAATATGTTTATTTCTTCTTTAAAAAGTCCCAAAATTTCTCGATTTATTTTTCGAAATTCAGTAGAAAAAATATCCACTCATCCGACAGGCATTGCTAAATGGAATCAATGTGAATTTTGTAATATCGTCAACTGGCATTCCTTTTTTTCTTTACTATTTAAGACCGTTCGCAACATGAAAGTTATATATTTGCAAGTGCGATTTTTAGACAGAACTCTTGGAGTTAATGTTTTGCTTCACAAAATGAAGTTGTATGATCCTTTGTGTTCTTTCTGCTGCATGGATGAGGAAACTCTCTTACATTTATTTTATGAAGGTAATTGTGTAAGGAAATTTTGGGAAGAAGTATCAAGTACTTGTATCAGAACTGGTTATAACTTTTGTGCTGCAGATCTTTGCTTTGGTCGTTTTGGCAATATTAATCACCCTAATAATTTCCTCATTCTCTATGCTATACACTATATTTCCTCCTGTAAATTTGATAACACAATCCCTGATGAATTTACCTTTTACTATAAATTGCATTTTAATTTGGATGTTGAGCTTCATATTTTAAAGAAGAATAACTTTTCTTGATAGAATGTAGACATTTCAAATTTTTTCATTGAATTCTTAAGCAATTTCGTCGTTAGTGTTTTAAAAATGTTATGTTGCGATTATTTTGTAGTGTACAATGTTATATTCTTTATTTTGTAAAATGTGCTAAAATACAGTTGAAAAAAAAAAGAGACAAGGGAAACTATAAAAAAAAAAGATATCACTTTGGTTACAAGTTGTAATCCTGATTCCGATAGTTTTGTACGCTATGTACAATCAAACATTGTAACATGTACCTGTGCATATATGCACTCACCTGCATGTCCTTAGCGGGCCACGGGGCAGCCGGCTAGAGCTAGCCGCTCGCACGTCTTTCCTAGCTCACGCGCGGCTCGAAACTGGCGTAGCTGCCCGAAAATTCCGCCACTGCAACGAGAAGTCACGCGCGGCAGCACTTGCTTCCTGGCAGAGCAGGCCGCCCTTAAGCGGGCACGTCTACTCGCCTAGATCCATGGCAGCTCCGCTGCTGGGCAATTCTAGTCTTTTCCCTACCGGGACATTTCCCGGGTCCCGGTAAGGAAGCGGAGGTACCTATGGGTGCGCCCGTGGTGTGTAACATGTGGCATGGACACGGGTGCACTCACCAACATGTCCTTAGCGGGACACGGTGCAGCCGGCGAGAGCTCGCCGCTCGCACGTCTTTCCTAGCTCACGCGCTGCTCGAAACTGGCGTGGCTGCCCGAAAATTCGGCCACTGCAACGAGAAGTCACGCGCTGCTGCACCATTAGAAAAATCTGCCCCTTTAAACTGGGCGTCATGACTTGGCTGATAGCGTCACGACTTGGCAAATTTTTTAACGATAGAAAACCGCAAACAACAAACTGACCTCGGTATTTCTACCAGGTATTCATAGCCCGAACAAAGACTAGGGGTGTATGTCATTGCTGAAAATTTCAAGATACAATGCTCGTTTGCACTGATAAGCACCCTCTTTGTTGATGTCGGAACATGAAGTACCTATTTGATGTTTTTTGTCTCAAATACCAATAAATTGACAGATCGTTGACTTTTTTGACAGAAATTCTGAATTTTATTTCCGTACATAACTTCTCTAAATAATGCTCGTCTGCAATGATAAGCACGCTACTCGTTTAGTTCGGAACATGTAGTACCTATTTGATATGTTTTTTGTCTCAAATATCAATAATTTTACAGATTATTGAATTTTATTTGACAGATTGTTGAATTTTATTTCCTTTCATAACTTCACTAAGTCTGAACCGATTTTGATGGTTTGAAATTCATTTGGTAACTAATTCAGCCACTAAATCCGATTTTAGTCACATCATACGTGGAAATCGATCCTTAAAAGTCTATTAAAGGCGGATGCCCAGTGTCTTCAGGTTAACCACAAAAATGCGTCTCTACACCGCTGGATTCGGAAACCAACTGCAAAGTGTAAATGTCCAGAGTTTAAGCCGACAAAATCTGTAATGCGTGCTTGCCTGGCAGCGCAGCCCTCCTCAACAGGCACGTCTGCTCGCCTAGATCCATGGCAACTCCGCTGCTGGGCAATTCTAGTCTTTTCCCTACTGGGACATTTCCCGGGTCCCGGTAGGGAAGCGCATGGGTGTTCTCGCTATACATTTATTGCCTCATTGTTGATAATGGAGCGTCGTAGACAACAATGTGCGAAAATTCTCCTTTGTGTAGATATTATAGCTTGAAATTTTCATGAATTTTCCTCGACGGAAACTTAGCAACTTAGATTAGATTAAAATATATCAGTGGCGGCACCAGGATTTTAAAAGTGGGGGGCAAATGGCGGGCAAAAGAAAATGTTGGGGGGCAAAAAATTTTTGCGCGAAGCGTGAGACTTACCGGGTGGGGTCCAGGGGCCGCGTTAGGACCCCTGGTGGGGTCCAGGGGCAAAGCCCCGGTGGGGGTCCAGGGGCGAAGCCCCCGGAAGCTCTGAGGTTTTAGCAAATCTCTTGGTAAAAAATTAAATCTCAGGATAGGTGTATGTTGGTCCATAATGGATCATCCAAAGCAAAGATTCCAAATGATTTTAATGCAAGCTGGGCTTATTTGGCTACTACTCTTCTTAGCTGACAACATGAAAAGTTGGAAAGTGACAATACCTTTAAAAGCTACTTATTAGCAATCTCTTGACACTTTTTACACTTTACACTATACTTCAGGAGCTGAGTGGGGGGGGGGCAACTGGGGGAAGGCTCTGACTGGGGGGCATTTGCCCCCGTGCCCCCCTTGGTGCCGCCCCTGAAATATATCAGTCAATTATACAAAGTCGTTCTGAGGTTTTCTGATTAGTGGCTACCAGTTAATGTTACTCTTGAACAATTATCATGATACAGACTCTTTAAAACTGAATGATATGAAAAACAAGAATGAAAATGTGATTTGTGTCTGAACAAAAACTGGGACAATAAATTGGTCCGTTCTTATCGTGGTCGGGTTTCTTAATTCTTCTGTCTATTTGTTTCGTTCATAGCTACAAATACGCCACCAGTGATAACATGTCCATCTCCAGTAACAGTCTCCTCTCTTGGGAACTTCGCTACTTGGGCAGATCCAACTTGTACAGACTTGGAACAGAATGATATGTCACTGCCGACAAGTTGTAGTCGTAGGTCTGGAACTTTCTTCAGACGGTCAAGCAGTGTAACTTGTACTTGTACTAACAATGGTGGACTTTCAGACACATGTGTGTTCACTGTAACTGTAGAAAGTAAGAACGATATTTATTTGTAGTCAATACGGTGTGAGTGATTAAAATGTACCTGTATGTTCTCTCTCTTTTAAATTGAGTGCCGTAGGCACCAATACAAGATATAATCTATTTTTTTATGTATTACTGCTAATTTGCGACTATTCATGAAATTGATATAGCACTGACGATAAGTTGTAACCCTATTTCTGTTAGTTTCTTCAGCGGTGTACAGTCACGTAACTTGTACCTGCACGGACGACGGTGGACTTTCAGACACATGTCTGACACATGTCATGTTTTCCTTGCAAAATATGGGTTCAGGGGCACTTTTGATCTGTAATATCTCTGTAAGTATCATACAAGATGCTTTCATCTTCCTGAAATCTGTAGCATAGCACTTCAGTAATAAACAGAAAGAATGTAAACTTGCAAATGGGAATGGCATGAAATTACAGAAACCGAAATTCTGCATATTTCACTTTTCCAGAGTCCAAATTCTATTGTGAACTACTAAGGCATTAGACTGCCCACTTCATGAAAAAGAAAGCATGTTGCATGATAATTGTAAAGATATTATGGCTCTAAAGTACCGCTAAGTTCATATTTTGCAAGGAAAACTGAAGAAATCGCAGAATTTGGGTTTCCATAATTTCGTGCCCGTTCTAATTTGAGAGTCGAAATTCGTTTTGTGTACAAACATGGCACTAGACTGCCCATATCGTGAAGATGAGAGCATCTTGTATGATACTTACAAAGATGTTACAGCTCAAAAGTGCCTCTAAACCCATATTTTGCAAGGAAAAATGCAAAATTGCAATATTTGGGTTCCTTAATTTCATGCCCATTCTGATTTGCAAGTCGAAATTCTTTCTCTTTACCACTGAGGCACTAGACTGCCCATTTCACGAAGATGGGAGCATCTTGTGACACAGTATCAGAGATATTACTGCTCAAAAATGCCCTTATACCCATATTTTCACTAAAAAATGAATAAATTTCAATATTTGAGTTTCCTTCATTCAATATTCCGTTTTCATCTTCTAGAGTATTTTTTCTGTGTACTACTGAGGCACTTGAGTACCAATTTTGTGAAGATGGAAGATCATCTTGTGCGGCTCTAAAAGAGATCATCATTGTTCAAACTTATCTTGTAGTGTCAAAACTTGTATTTTGTAATGAAAAGTGAAAATATTAATGTTTTAAAAGCTGTTTAGGGTCTTCACCAATGCAAGATTCGCCTGCTTTTGAAATTTTTAAAACTGATATGTGTCTTAACAATGCACATTTTTTTTAATAGCAGAAAGATCAGTAGATCTAGTTATTCAATTGAAGGAAATCTTGGGCATGAAAAATGATCTCAGAGGCCAAAGTTTCCCGACGAAAAACAAAGAAATTGCGAATTGTCAGTACCACTCATTTCATGTAGATTTGAATCTGGGAGTCCAATCTTCCCCACGTACTACCTGGTTATTGGACGACCCATTACCAAAAGTTAAGGTCGTTGGAATACACACTTTAAGAGAGTTTGGTACTCGAATTTGTAAAAATTGCCAAAATTAAAACGCCAAAATTGCCGGTTTTTGGGGAAAAGGGCCATATTCGAAGGTCACTACAACAAAACGGATCAATATTTTGAGGAAAACTTTGAGTATATTGTGGGAGACTATGTTTATTTTACCACTTTTTTCCTGAAGAAGCTTTAGACCCCAAATGTTGGCACAACAGAGCCTTTCTTGAGCTAAATCAGCCAAAATGATCAAAATGGCGGCCGTTTTGAATTGGCTGTCTACCCCCCTTGCACACGAAAAAAATGGAGCACATATTTTTCTGATTGTCTGATGTCTACCCTACATCTTATCAAAGGTTTACAAAATATAGCAAATAAAAAAAATGCAAACCCGAAACGAGCTACAAATCGGCCTGAACTAAAAAGCCTCGATACAAGTCGTTCTGCTGTTTTCTGATTAGTGGCTACCAGAAATGTTACACTTGAGCAATGCTCATGGCACGGCCTCTGTAGAAACGGAATGATATAAAACACAACAATGAAAATGAGATTTATGCCTGAACAAAAAGCTGGAACAATTTATTGATCTTTTCTGATCGTGTTTGGGTTTGTTAATTCTTCTGTTTATTTGGTTATAGCTGCAAATACGCCACCGCTGATAATATGTCCAGCTCCAGTAACAGTCTCTTCTCTTCCGAATAATGTTGGAAACACAGCGTCTTGGAGAAATCCAACTTGTTTCGACTCGGAGCAGGATGATTTTACACTGACGATAAGTTGTAACCATATGTCTGGTAGTTTCTTCAGCAATGTATTACAGCCAACTAGTGTGGTATGTACCTGTACAGACAACGGAGGGTTACAAAACATATGTTCATTTTTTGTTGTCGTTGAAGGTAAGAAACGTCTTTTAAATATTAAATGATATCGGTATCACACTCTTTTTGATTCCTTGCCAAAGGCAGGCAAGGAATCTATGCGATGGTGATGTCGTGTGTGTGTATGGGTGTGTGTGTATGTGTGTGTATGTGACGCCTAGCTTGTAAACACGATATCTCAAGATAGCAATGACTGACACTTTTCATATTTGGTATATAGATTTATCATGTTGAGAGGAAGAACCCTATTGTTTTTGGTGGCGGTCAAAGGTCATTTGAGGTCACCAGAGGTCAAATACCGAAAACTTTGTAAACACGATATCTCAAGTTAGCAATGACTGACACTTTTCATATTTGGTATATAGATTTATCATGTTAAGAGGAAGAACCCTATTGTTTTTGGTGGCGGTCAAAGGTCATTTGAGGTCACCAGAGGTCAAATACCGAAAACTTTGTAAACACGATATCTCAAGTTAGCAATGACTGACACTTTTCATATTTGGTATACAGATTTGTCATGTCAAGAAGAAGAAGGCTATTGTTTTTGGTAGAGGTCAAAGGTCATCTGAGGTCACCGGAGGTTAATCTGCGAAAACCTTGTAAACAGCTTGCAAACACGATATCTCAAGTTAGCAATGACCAACACTTTTCATATTTGGTATATAGATTTGTCATGTTGAGAGGAAGAAGCCCTATTGTTTTTGATAGAGGTCAAAGGTCATCTGAGGTCACCAGAGGTTAAACTGCGAAAACCTCGTAAACACGATATCTCAAGGTAGCAAAGGCCGACACTTTTCATATTTGGTATACAGATTTGTCATGTCAAGAGGAAGAAGCCTATTGTTTTTGGTAGAGGTCAAAGGTCATCTGAAGTCACCAGAGGTTAATCTGCGAAAACCTTGTAAACGGCTTGTAAACACGATATCTCAAGTTAGCAATGACCGACACTTTTTCATTTTTTGTATACAGATTTGTCATGTCGAGGTGAAGACCCCTGTTGTTTTGGTGGAGGTCAAAGGTCATTTGAGGCCACCGCAGGTTAAAAGCCGAAAAGGCTCGTAGCCACGCTATCTCAATATAGGAATGACCAACACTTTTCATATTTGGTATATAGATTCATCAAGTTGAGAGGAAGAACCCTATTATTTTTAGTGAAGGTCAGAGGTTATTTGAGGTCACCATAGGAAAAAGGCTGAAAAGCTCGTAATCACTTTATCTCAAGATAGGAGTGACCAACACTTTTCATATTTGGTATATAGATATGTCATATTGAGAGAGAACCCTATTGTTTTTGGTGGAGGTCAAAGGTCATTTGAGGTCACCAGAGGTCAAAGACCGAAATCCTTGAAATTGGGATATGTCAAGATAGGAATGACGGATATAGATTTGTCATGTTGAGAGGAAGAATGCTATTGTTTTTGGTAGAGGTCAAAGGTCATCTGAGGTTACCAGAGGTTGAACTACAGAAACCTTGTAAATGGCTTGTAATCACAATATCTCACGATAGCAGCGACAGCCACTTTTCATATTTGGTATATAAATTTGCCATGTTGAGGGGGAAAACCCTATCAATTTTGGTGGAGGTCAAGGTCATCTGGGGTTACCAGAGGTCAAAAAACAAAATTTCCCAAGAATTCCCAAGATTGTCATCTCGGGTCACTGGGATCAAAAGCAACATTTCCCAAGAATTCTCAAGATTGTCATCCGGGTTCACTATAAGTTAAAAATCAAAGTTTCCCAAGAATTCCCAAGATCATCATATGGGGTCATCAGAGGTCAAAAAGCAAAATTTCCCAAGAATTTCCAAGATTGTTATATGGGGTCACCAGAGGTGAAAAAGAAAAATTTCCCAAGAATTCCCAAGATAGTCATCAGGGGTCACCAGAGGTCAAAAAACAAAATTTCCCGAGAATTTTCAAGATCCAAGATCCATTGGAGTTGAATTCCTTTCAAGACACTTTCGTTTTTCTTTTTTGTTATATTTGGTGGGGTTCAAAGTTCATGTGAGGTCAGCAGAGGTGAAATTGTTAAAATATCGTAAAATGATGTAGTCAAGGAAGATAAATTTGAGGGATAAACCTCAGTGCAACAAAGCATCCCCATTCGGCAAGGAATCACTAAGCCTTTGGGCTTTCTGGTTCTTTTCTGTTATATTGAAGGTCATGTGAGGTCAGCAGAAGTCAATTGTTAAAACATCGTAAAGAGATGTAGTCAAGAAAGATAAATTTGAGAGGTAAACCTCAGTGCAACAAAGCATTACCATTCGGCAAGGAATCACTAAGTTTTGGGGCTTTCTGGTTGAATTTGATTTTTGTTAAACGTTATATACGGACAGACACATGAGAATGTTCAAGTCACTTATCTATTGGCGCAGCCGTATTGAAAAAGGTGCAGCTAGTAAATGGCTGCTATTGGTCTACAAGGTATATCGTCTTCGCGACAAAAAATAAAAACAAAAACAAAAACAAAAATAACAAAAACACGGTGTTTATAGGGTTTTGTAAGATAATGCACTTACAGAGGAGTAGATCTATGGCCAATAGGGTGATTTGAAAACATGAAAGGTGTGACATAAAAAACTGGCTTAATGTTAACATATTGCTGGAGGAATTGTTTTTGAATTGAATTGTTTGAATTTGGCGTCTATCGTGTTTTGAAACCAAACTCTTCATACACCCACACCCACACGTATCTCTCTCACCCACACCCGCTGAAAAATAGGAAAGGACGTCGCTTTAAGTCTTCAACAATTTAATAACAAGCTTTTGGTTCTCTGGCCTTCATCAGGTTCTTGAAAAATCAAACATATGAAACTAGCTTTAGTGTTACATAAACCAAAGTGTTCAGAAACATAAACATGTGGAGGAAATATTAGAAAAAAAAAAAGAAAAATGCAAATCTTACATGTTAAGGTGATATGATGTTCGTGCTACAAGCTGTAGGCGCTGATGGGAGGTTGATGTATGTGCTAAGTAGGGTGCGTCTTGATCACGACACACCCCGCTAAACACATACATCAACCTCGCTTGTGGGATTGATATTAATTTGTTTTTATTCTGTTTCATGCATTAATTATATAATTTAAGCATAACATTCAATGATGTTATGTAATTCACTATTTTCATTAAAGTGTGTTGGTGTGTATATTTGCTTGCATATTTACCAAACCACTCAATACTTACGCAAATTTTAGGAAACACAACTTATTACATGTGGAAGAAGTATGTTTCTCCTACTTTTATAAATTTTTGAAACGCTATTTAAGCCCTTTCTCAATAATGGTGACCAAACGTTATTGACAAATTCATACTTAGGAAAGCATTTCAACCATGAACCAACATGCTAGATAACTCTGTAATTTATTTTTATTGAACAACTTTTTCCATTCAATGTATGGAACCACGCTGACCATGTTTTCAGAACATGTGTAGGGGAAAATATTGTATGTTTCCATGAATGACGTGCAATTTTCTTAACATGACCTCTTGATCCTACATTCCTGTAAATCACTATTAGTGAAGGTTTTCCATGACTGAGAACAAAGGTTTTAGTCTTTCTCACCATATGTTAATGATAGTATTCCTAATTTACATCACGTACAACTTCTTCAATAAGGTGTGTATTAATAACCACAGTTCCATCTTTTGCAGACAAACTTATCAGAATTTGTTACTGTGTTGTTTATGACAGTAAGTAAATCACCTTTTACTTCCCTGAAAACTTGAAAATACACCGCCATCTACCCCCATCTGTCCTACCAATCCATTCACAGTTAATGCTGCAGCAGGGAATACAACAGCCGTTATAAACTACGGTAGAGTCACCTGTTCTGATGAACAGCAAATCGCAATTACAGCAGTATGCACTCCACCTTCGGGTGGAACATTTACCAGTGGAACAACTAGTGTTTCATGCACCTGCACCGATGATGAAGGCCTCAATAGTACTTGTAGTTTTAACGTGCTCGTTCAAGGTACGGAGATTGATTTTCATTTGTTTTATTCTCTTCCTTGCACTAGTTCTGTAATGCATACATAACATTCGAACATTCAATGATGTTATGTTATTCGTTAGTATGTTTTCAGGAAAGAGTGTAGGTTTTGGGTTAATTTACCTGCACATTTACCGAACCAGTGAATACTCACGGAAACTGAGCGGAAACACAAAAATGTTGTTGCAACATGTGGGTGAAATCTGTTTCTCCTACTTACATGAAATTTTTACAAGAGTGTTCAAGTCGCCACACATCTATTAAAGAAACAAATTGTTGTAATACATTAACCATTGGGGAAAAAGTTTGCGTTTCAACTACGACCTAGTGTGTTTGATTACTCTGTGATGTAATGTTACTGAACAGCATCATTCACCAAAAGTGTTGAAACACTCTGATCTCGTTTTCAGAACATGCGTTGTTATCCTTGAAAGCATAGGCTATTATATGTTTCCATGATAATGTTAGAACAATATCAGAAAATAAAGTCTTGACCACGAAATCTCTGAAACCACTACTATGAATGTTAACTGTGACTGACCAGGAATGATATTGATTCAAATCTGAAGGAACATTTTCAGTGTTTTTAAAGATGGGAATAAAATGAAACACGAAGATAACTTTTCTGACGTAATATTTAATAAGCTTGCTAAGTTACTGTCACTGCTGTTTAACGACTGTTATGTAATTCATCAGTCCATTTGCAATAGGTGTACGTGGATTTGGATATTTTGCGATGTATATGGATTGAAGTACTCAAAAAAGTACAAAGAATGGTGTTGTCTTAAGTAGTAATAGGTTTTGTACTTAATTAATGAATGAATTACATAGGCATGCTATCAAAAATAACTTATCGTGTTTGCTGAGTCTGTTTTCTAAATTGCATGAATTGTTTCGTAGACCACCACGAATGGACATCCAATGTTATCCATGAAAGAACACGCACATTGCATGTTTTCTTATATGCTTTTACATGTGTAAGTTAATGTGATATCAACTTAAAAAGTTCGCCATGCAAGGATAATACTGCTTTGCTTGGGCTAGGCATTTGCTAAACTTATGGAAAAGGATTCATCAGAAAAATCAAGTACGTTTTTGTAGTTTCTTTAAGGTCCTAGCACTCAAGAGCAAATTTATGCCAATTAAACTTTTTCCAACAGAGGCATCAAACCGAATTCTGTGGCCCTGAATGTTATCAATGAACGTAAATTTCCTTTTGCAAATAGAAATCAAATATTGCTCAAATGAAAGGGTGTTGGCTCTATCTTCGTGACCTTAAGAGAAGACAAGTAACCGAAACTCTTTACAAGGCAGACAAGATATACCTGGTAGGACCAGACTAGAATAAAATGAAAAAAAAAATTCCCATGTGTTAATTGCTCTACAGCGAAAATTTTGTTATCCAACTGGATACGGATATCGCCAAAGTTATTTGATCTAACGTAAAGAATCCTTTTGTATGGAGTGGCTTGGTGTAGTGCAAGCCAAACCTTATGAACTACTCTTGGTGACATGTGGGGATCTGCTTTCCTAATATTGGCCTCACTTGAAGAATCCTCTTGGATGGAGTGGCTTGGTGGAGGGCAAGCCAAACCTTATGAACTACTCTTGGTGACATGAGGGGATCCGCTTTCCTAATACTGGCCTCACTCGAAGAATCCTCATGCATGGAGTGGCTTGGTAGAGTGCAAGCGAAGCCATCCTTCTCGGCGCATGCTGCTAAGGAGTGAATAGATATAAAATTTGGAGAAAAACTAGACGATGCGTAATTGAATTATGCAGCATAATGAGGGAGTGGGGACATATAGCGCTTTACATCGTTTAAGTGCGTTGTATCCTTGAGCTTTACAAAAAGAAAGAAAGTATTAAAGTTTCGGTCTGGGATGATGTTCAGAGATCTCTGGTCCGATAAAAGCTTCAAGGTTCACATTGTCAATTGATCGCAGGGTATGAAATTTGACCGAAAAATGGGATGTTAGTCTGCTTTAGTAGGCTGACGTGAAGTTGATTACAAGAAAGATACTATAATGACACAAGTGGGCAGTGCCTGTTTCTGACTCTTGTGTATGCAGTTCGTTACCCTGCGAAGAAACTATAGCATTGAGAAGGGTACTCGTAGACTCAAAATACTTCTGCAAATCCAAATAACATTTCGAGGCCCTGGAGAAAAGGACATTGATGTCTACATTTTTATCCTTAGACATTAAGACCATTAGCGGCTCGCCATAGGGGCACGGGGGGCACTCCCCCAAAAGTTTGCAAAGCATGGTCTTCAATTTTCAAAAATAAAAATAATAAATAAAAAAACATGTAATTCGAGATAGGTTAGGCCCTCCCTTTTCCTTGAGTGGGCTTAAAATTAATAATAATAAAGGAGTGAATAACTTTCCAATGCAATGCGAAGGTTTAACATTAATAAAGTGCTTTCAAAACGCCATTTTTTCGGCGCGCTTCGCGCGCGTTTTCTCAGTTGCGTTTTTGCTACTACCGTATATATACTTCAGACATCACAAATGTACCTACCGTTAGTGCGAGCTAAGGTAATCAAAACAAATGATCACGTTGTGATATTTGTAATCTGATTAGCTTAGGCATCATAATGTCATTTACAGAGTGTAACGGTAATGCTGGAGTTAAATGCCTATAGTTTTGCAGACACTTCAGAGATTTCGGGGTCATTAGATACACAACCCATTAGCCGTGTTGATTATCATCCACGACTAAAAGCAGTTTTGCCAGGGTGTCACCTGGCCAGATTAGCATAGGTATCTGTCTACATAAAGTTGTATCGGGCATGTAGTCTAAAAGTATTGTGTTTCCCATAGAAGGAGAGGTTTCCCTTCCATTGTCCAAATTGACAGCGCCGTTGGCCCACGAGCGGTCTTATGACTGTCAAATGGCCTGTTATAAGCAAAAGGTTCTCCACCTCTGTGCTAAAGTATATACCGTTTCAATTGATTTAAAATAAACACACCAAACAGTCAATCTAAGCTCAGTGTGATGAGACTTTTGACCAATGGCCTATAGCTATTTGTATATTAGATGAGACGTCGTTCTGAGTTAGGGGAATTTCCCTCCCCCTGTAAAAAAAAATCGTTTTCGGAACGGTACTGAGATCCAAAATACTAGTGCTATCATTTCATCGTTTTCAAGTGTCTTCATGCTCGAAATTTTCGTTAGTTTATGAAAACAATCCAGAAAACCAACATTTTATGGCTTCTTGGCAAAACTGAAACATATTGTGGCACAATTAAAGAAACAATAAAATATTTAAAGGTGGGGCTCATTTTATACAAATGGAACAAGCCGCTTTGCCCAGTTCACCTGGCTCTTACTCCACCAGTACGGTAGCGATCGGTTGATATGGTTGTATTTATTCTTAAAGTAGTCTTCTCATGACTAACTGCCTGAAATGGTTTGTGAAGAGCTTTTGAGAACTACATGGGGCATCGCTGTAATACATAATAATAACCATACTCCCATAGGCGTAGGAGGCAGGGGGCTGAGGGCTGCAGCTCCCCCAACAAAATATTTTTGTGAAAATTCGGGCAATATTCTGAGATTTTTTCAGGCACCTACTGAAAGAAAAATAATGCAATAATGTAGCTTAACGGAAGTCGATACTTTAAAAAACCTTCCTTGGTAATTAAAACATAGTTCTGATTTGGATTGCACCAGTACCTATATATTTGGTATTAATTCACCAGTGTGTTTTTAATGGTTAATCTTATATATTATGATTATCAGTGGTGTATTTGAGGAGCCATTAGGCCATGCCCCCGTCACTGACGCGGATTTTTTTTTTTCGTACCTAAAGTAAAACACAAAATTTACTTCAAAGGTAGCATATGTGGCACCAGATTCCATGTATGGACACCTAATTTTTCAAAAAATTTTAAAAGGGGAGGGGGACACCTCCTCCCCGAAGACCCCTCCCCCAGGCCGGCCATCACACAACATAGTGCCTGCCAACCCCCATGAGAGAAATCTTGGCTACACCATTGATTATTAGAAGCATTTTCGTAACGACTTCCCCCAGAATTATACTGACCAATATGGAATAGCTAGTAACGTGGCAAATTATTGTATGTAATTGGCATGCGGTGTGATAACGGATGCATGCCTATATGATATGTACATTAACATTTTGGACACGCGCGGACTGCGCGGAAATTTTTGTTTCTATTTTTCGGGCAGATCGTTACAGCCCCCCCCCCCCCAAAAAAAATCAACTTGGGCCCCTATGCCTATGAATACTCCTGTTGAGGCTATATTACTATCCAGAACTGACCATTAATATTGCTAGGGGGGGTCTTCCGAACCTCCCTGAATACGGACTTGAGTTTGCCCCCCCAAACAAAATTGCTTAGAGCCGCCCATGATTAAGACTGCTGATCGACTAGCACTGGGGAGGGCTGCTAAGAATTTGTTTTCATCAGCAGTTCGGTTAACCATAAGGGTAAAGAAAATTTTCGACTAGACGCCAAAAATGTGTGGGCAGGTTCTTCTAGTCTTACGTACTACTCTTGGTGACGTGTGGTGATCCCTTTTCCTAACATTGAAAAGAACATCGTTTTGCACAAGAGTCAATATCATGATTTTAAGAAGGCATTTTTCAATCTTTGACGTCAATCATGGTTCTCAACAAGGGTGCTAACTTAAAGACTGCAATTGAACACATGGGCGCGGCGATCACAGGGGGACATGTCCCCTCAATATTTTTAGTGGGGGACATAATATCAAATGTCCCCCTAATATTTAGAGGTATGCAGAAAACTAATGTTGTAACACACAGTTTTTGATGTAAATAATTGTCATATTAGCATATTAATGGCAGCTGAAGAGCACTTTAGATCATAAATATTTAATCTGTGTCCTCTAGAATGCACGAAATCGCTAAGCTTCCAGGGGTTTGGCCCCTGGACCCCAATAGGGGATCAGCATGTTGGTTCTCCGTACCCCTGGCAGGAGGCCCAAAATGTTCACCCAAGCAGGTACCCCCTCAATAATTTTAACAGATCGCTGCCCCTGATTGAACAGACATTAATTCTAAAATCAGGTGTTCCAAAATATGACCTTTCCGTATGTCTTAAAGTAGTTATCATTATAGAAACAGAAAACATTTGATGACGCTGAATTACAAAAAAATGCCCCGAAGAAATTGTGAACAGTTAAGTTATTTTCTGGTACAAAAAGCGATCGGAAGTAATACGTATTCCTATCAGGTTCATCTCTTAGTTTACCTACTCCTCCCTGACATTACCGTAGGGACAGCCTTGTTTTGCTTAGCGTTGTTAATGGTTCTGTTTATGTCTTTCCTGTGAGTCTGAAAGCTGTTTTAATGATTTATCCTCCACACATCGTACTTAGCGACTATTCGATTATCTATTTGAATGCCTTACTCTTCCTTCATTATCCTTGTCTGTTACCTTTTGAATGCCTTATCACTCAAATGTTGTCCTTGTAAACTATTTATAAACTTACTAAGATAGAGGAAAGGAATTATACAAACCTACCTTACAACTAACACATGGCATACGTGTATTCCTTACAACGTTATCGGTGCAGAGGCCAGTGAACTTTACAGATAAGTAAAATCTTTTAAGTACCAAAGGAAATTATGTGTCTAACTCGCCCATAGCCACCCAAAAATATTTACATTCTTATCTAGCGGTTTTGTTGCTTAAATGATAACGTTGCTGTCTCTTTCTTCAGTCACAGCGTCAAATATGGTACCTCAAATTCTTTGTCCAGAAACAGTGTCTGTCACATCCATTTTTGGAGATCTTGGAAATATTGTTACTTGGACTGATCCGACTTGTACCGATATAGAGGAAACAGATGCTAGTCTGGTCACTGCCTGTGAACCACGTTCCGGTAGCTTCTTTGCTGGGGCACAAACACATAACGTCACTTGTTCTTGTACAGATATTGGAGGTCTAACAGCCACATGCTCATTTGATGTCATAGTTGGAGGGAGTACAGGTAAGTTTCCGATTGTAGTCAAATTTGTACAGCCCTTACCACCCTTTACTACTGGTAAAATTCAGATGATATCAAACTTATTTTGTTACTCAAGTCAAAGTCATCTTCTGCTCCCTGAAGGGCAGCAGCCTGGGCGAAATCTCTAGGGGGCAGTTGATGAAACTTGCTAGTCTTGTCTAGCGCATCACAAAGTGGCGTGCCTACAGGTAGTTGACGCCCAGGAGAATCCTTCCTTTTTCACCTGTAAATGAGTGACAACTCAAGGGAGGGTGTTGAGAGGAGGGGTACATGTAAAGCCCGTCTTAGGTACAAAATTGTGCAATCGTTTGCAACCCTTGAACTGATTATATCTTTACATATTGTCTTTTTTAGTGATATTCTTCCTACTTTGGCTGAGCGTAAATCAAAGGTGCTCTCTAAGAGAAGTAGATGACACTCCTTATATGACACTTTATACTCATTGAGAACTGTTTGTCTTTGTGAGGTTGCTGGGATGAAAAATTGTGCTTTCCTTAGTAAAGTTTTTTAAAACGTAGAGTTGATTATATGTTGAGGAACCCTCATTGTTTAGTGATTTTTCCTTTTTGGAAGGCCCGGCGGTGTAATTAAGGATGTTGCCTCAGGGGAGGGATGACAACTCTACCCTTTGGGAAATTTTTCTTGTTCTAAGCGTTCGGAGATCTAAACTGTTGTTATCTTTGGGAAAACTTTGGACTGATAATATGATTTGAAATGTTAATTATGCATTGGATTTTCGGCTGTGGTGTGGCATCAGTGCAAGGCTGGTACGCGGTGTGGGCTCCACTTAGCGCTCTTAGTATACCACCGGGGGAACCACCATCGGTTGGCGCGTAGCCGTAGTGCAGGCCTGCAAAAAAATGCTCGATCGAAATGTCTCCCAGATGACAGGGGGATGCTTCCTCTTAGACCTTAAACGTTGCATTTGAATGTTCTTTACTTTTAGATTTCTTGCTTTGGCAACAATCTCGATTTCACGAAGAAAAGTTAGCTTTGATATAACGGGAAAAATCTTTCATCCGAATATGAATGAGTGTACCCGGGTATCCTATTTTTAAGTGGCTTTTGAGGATCATGTTACAACACATTTCATATTGAGTTGTGAAATTCACGTATAGACTTAGAGTAACTCCTTGGTTTACATTAAATATGCAATACTTATATTATAAGGTATCTAGAAAGATACGTGAAATGAAATGACAGAACATTTGTGAGATTCGGCTGTTGTCACAAAATAAGTTAGCGGTGACTGCTTATGCTCTTTAAATTAAAAATTTCTTTACCAGCTCATTTGAGTTTAGCTAAATATTAAAGGTAATCATAATCTATTTAATCTTCAGCCATCGTACATGGTGGTGTATATATTATTTGTAGGAGAAAAATAGTTCATTCGTCAGGAGGAGAAACCCTCCTAAGAATGCATCAACGGCGGGGGTCCGGGGACCTCTCCGGGAAAATTTGGGAAGAAAGCAAACCCTTATATGCGATTTCCCAAGTTTTGGAGCCTTAAAATCATAACTTGGACAGTGACATTTTTTAGTATTTTAGTATTTATCCTCAAGTAGGCCATTGTTTGTTTTCTTTTTAAAAGACCTTAGGGGGCAGTTGTCCCCCCCCCCCATCCCGAAAGTTACGGCCCTGAATAGATATTATTGTAAGAAGCTGTCCATGACAGATTCAGATCAATTTATTGGCCCTATTGTAAATAGTAGAAGAATGGGTGTCCTCTTTGCCAGTATGATTAATCTAAGATCAAAATTTAGCTTTTTGAAATCATCATTACATCTTCATTTTTTGCCATAAATCTGTGTAATCATGGGCGTCAATCCTGGGGGGACGGGGGGACAAGTCCCCCACATTTCGATGGGTGGGGAACACAATATCAAATGTCCCCTCCCACACATTTGCGTAAAAGAGTAGTGCCGTGGCTCTAATTGAGTGGCTTTTTGAGTGGTATGTAGGTTTGTTGGGCAATTGTTAAGTGTCTCGATGCAGATTCTGAATGCATAATTTCATCAGGGAAATCTTAAAAAATGACAAAATTTCGGCGCGCTTCGCGCGCATGCGTCACGGTTTGCACTCCTTCTCATGACCATTAAAAAGGTAAAAACATGGAACTATTCTGATCACAACACTCTCCGAAAACAGACATACATCTCCAAACATCTGAAGGGACCTCTCATCAATATGGGATCATTCAATCAGTGGCGTACGCAGAGGGGAGGGCCATTCGGCCATGCCCCCTTACTTATTCCGATTTTTTTTTAAATTCCTAAAAATACGTAAAGTATTTAACACAAATTTTACTTCAAAGGGTAGCATAGTTGGCACCAGATTGCATGTAAGGACACCTTATTTTTCAAAAATTTTCAAAGGGAAGGGGAGGGGGACACCCCTCCCCCAGGCCGGCGGTCACACAACATACTGCATGCCCCTCCCCATTGAGACAAATCCTGGGAACGCCACTGCATTCAGTCTACTTTGTAGCATGATGTGGAAGGTTGAAAGTACTTTGTTGCCGTTAAACATTTTTCAAAAAATTTTACAAAGCGCTTCGCGGATGCCATTATCGGTATAGATGGTGATTGTTAAAACACTTACGACTTAAAAGCATTCTGAAAACGCCCTTGCTAGTCCTTCACAACTTTGCTATACTACGATCAGCTCCAAAAATATCCCAAAGGTAGCACCATTTTGCATTTAAGCAACCTTAAATTAACAAAAAAATTCTCCCCTTAGACCCCTCCCCAGGATGACACCTTTAAATAGTGACAAAGGGAGGATTCCCACTGCTGTTTACAAACGCAGGGGGCACAAAAAAGGTGCAATTTACCCGCCGCCACTGCAATTAGAATTCACTAAATAATGAACATTTTCCAGCCATATACGATCAGCTCCAAATATATCCCAAAGATAGCACCATTTTGCATCTAAGCAACGTTAAATTAACAAAAATTTCTCAAAGGGTTAGACCCCTCCCCCAGGACGACACATTTATGTAGTGACAAAGGAAGGATCCCCACTGCTGTATACAAAACGCATAGCGCTCATAAACAAAGTGCAATTTACACGTCTCCACTCAGTTGGAAAAAACATCCAGCCAGTCGAAATTTGGGACGGTCACCTTCACACCACAAAACATGTCACCCTAGCAACGGGCCTGGTCGGGTCCATCATCTCCGACAATGATCCACGCTGCGAAGCGTGGTTTCAGCTATTTTGGGACATGGTAAAATGTATTTAACCTGGCAGATCTCAATCATGGTCATGTTAACTTTGAAATGATAATTCTTATTAGACAGGCCCGTAGCCAGGCCGGGGCACGAGGGGGCCGTGCCCCCGTGCGGACCACTGTGCCCCCCTATACGGAAAATCGATCGAAAATAAAATTTTAGTACATGTAAACGGTGGCCCTGGTATTACACCAAGCGATTTGTAACCAAAAATGATCCCAAAAGGAGTTTAATAATGAACGTATTTTGTTCTCTGTAACATTTTTGTTCTAAAATCACAAAAATTTTCTCGCACTACGCGCGCTTTCATCTTTACTTACAGATAGTTTTAACACCCGTTTCAGATATGTTGGCTTAATTTATAAATCTACAGGTTCCACAATTAGGCTATTGTTCTTTCGTGTAGGTGTGATTCACGGAAAAACACAAAACTGAATCCATAAGAAGTTCCATCCTCTTCCTCTTACGATCGGGAAGATTCTCAATTCAGACTCAACATCATGAAAATCATTTTGTATGAAACGTAAAGTGTTTCAATGTCCAGGGGTGGTGGAAGGGGGAATCTCCTCGCGACCAGTCGCCCGGTGTCTTGGTTTTGTTCTTAAAGACAGACACTCATCACCCCAAATACATTTTGGTTGGGAGAAAGCAAAATTCTCAATTGGTCATAGGTGAATGCTCTTTGATAAGCATCAAAGCTCACAACACACAGTATCCGTAGAGAATGTTCTGGTTACATATTATGGCCTTGTACGCCCAACAGGATATGCCCTTAAGCAATAAACTAGGTTTGTGTCTGCACAAGGAGGGTCTCAACACAGTTTTGGAAGGAGTAACTTAGTCGGGAGAATTGGAACTGTCTTGGACGAAGAGGGCAGATTCTTCCATAGAAATCCAGCTTTCTAACTTTCCTTAATAAGAACCAAATATTTTCAATTTTTCTTCAACAGAACCCCAAATTTTTCTCCGGTCGCCCAAAATTTCGCGTTCGGTATCCAATCTGTAACCCATTGCTTCTGACGGGGCTTGCTGGACCTCTTAGGGGAGCTTGGTCCCTTCGTCGGGCTTATCTTTCCACCACCCCTTCCTGAGTCTGTATGCAGGTTTTACCGTGGTAAATAATTTTCCTGCAAAATTTCGGCGCACTTCGCGAGCAATTCTTACAAGCGAAGTAATATCACCCATGAACATTATTAGTACAAAAATTCAAGTGAACTCTTCCAGCCAAAGCTAGGTGAAGTCTCAAAGTTAGATCCCGGACATCAAGGGGCTTTCATGTAGTAATCTAGTACCTTGAGTAACATTCGCTCCGCGACGACTATACGGTTTGAAGCTACAATTTACTCGGACCAAAAATTTATTCCAAATTTACTTTTTCTCATGTTTTTTTATGTAAAGTTTCGTTTAAGGTAGAAATACGATAATGACCATCCGAAGTGTGAACTGTGAAGACATTGGTGTGCTCTCCCTGTCATTTAAAGTCCTGCTCAAAGCGCCATGATAGTGTTCCCATATTGTTAATTCGCCACATATTCGGGGAATTTTCCTTTGGGCCCTATACAAAATCATACTGGATCACACCAAGCCTGCCTAATGGCAGCCCCTGGTCCCGCCTAGCCTTTCGCAAAGTACTTAACCGGCTTCACCTGCGTTTGCTGAGCTGAAGATATATCGTGATTACAGTGTTGTTCCCTTCACTTGGGGAGAATTTCTACGTCTCTGTATTGCAAGCGGAGGGAAAAATTTCCATCAGAAGAGTGAAATTTTCGCGCGCTTCGGCGCGCGTATGTGCGGACGTAAAACCGATACCTTTATGCTATGTGTGGTAAGCTTGAGATATAATCCCCTGTTGTCCCGTCAAACTGTAATCCTGTGGTGGTACTACTAACAACAACTTCTTCGGTGCCCCTCTATGAGGTGTCGGTGCTCCCTATATCAAAATTCCTGGCTACGGGCCTGTTATTAGAATAGGGCGTCAGTCATCATAAGGGGGAGGAAAGGGCTATAGGAAGACACCCCTCTTCAAAACCAAAGGGCTTGGTTTGTGCTAAGTCATGCATGTCCCCCCCCCCACATTTGAATACGGATTGACGCCCCTGTGTGTAATACAAATTAATGGCCAGTTCTCGTCGTATTTCTACCTAGAAATAAGAACTTGATGGACACTTTTCCCTTGTAACACCAAGCGTTTCTTGAGAAGTAAGTTTTAGATGAACAGTGTTAACATTTCTATTTGCTTTGTGGTAACTACGTTTAGCCATTGTTTGTACAAGTAGGCCACTAATTAGCCATCGCACTAGAACCGTTTACAGAAACAAGTACCGATACTTTCATTTACCTTATTAAAAACCGACACCTTTTTTCTCAAGCCCCGTGCGCATGTTGTTCTCCTTGATTTGTGTATTTAATGAATATAATGAATGAATGTAACTTTTGCTTTGAGATCTTACATTTCCATGGATATTAACGTTCTTTGCAACTGATCGATATCAACTCGAGGAAGGATATAGTACAGAAGTAGTGATAAAAGGATGTGCAAAAATACCCGTTGACAAAAAAGGTACTTTCCTGTCAATAAATCATTTACTATTCTTAAATTACCCTCGTCTCTTACTGAAAACTTGACAGCATACTGTAGACAAAGACTTTATATGTTGAGTATTTACCCCTCTAATAAGAGAGCAGTGTTCCCAAAGATGGCAACCCTTTTTTAACATCCAAACCTACAATGGATTCCCATTAATCTGTCATATCAAAAGGTATTTTCTTCTAAAAAGTTGGTATTGGAGCAAATCGATGACATGCCTTTTAAACTTACGTTATTTCTGGATGATAAGGTAAAGGAAAAATATTTATTAATGTTTAAACATTTTATATATTGATTACCCAATGTATAACAATTATCTAGTCGATTCAAGATTCTGTGAGTTTTGGTGGGTTAAAGGTTCAAAACACTATTTCAACATGTGGGTTACCCTGAAAGGGAGAGTACACACTTAACATATGTTGGAAATGTCAGTCATGTTTGTTATCAACTCAGCTCAATCAGGGAGCTGGAAGGGATGGAGAAACAACACTTGTTCATCCTTTGAAACTAGGTGTTTTGCCGACACTTAAGCTTCGCATTGTCTGTTTCCTGAATTTCCTCTAAAAGTTTGGGGGATTAGGCAGTGAAGATAATTGTTCTTGTCGTCTGCTGCATCTGAGGGAGCTCATAGGATGATTTCCTCTACTGATTTTACATTGCCAGCCGTCAAGGAGAGCAAAATTTATTTCAACTTGTGCCGACAGGTGCCGCGTTGTAAAAGGGTACAGTGCATCTTTTTATTACTTTTTGAACATAAATACATTGTTCGCTATTTCAGGAACAATCCGGAAACGTTTGAAATGTCATCATCAAAGTTTAGACTCCCATTGGTTTTCAGACAGGTATATTCCTTTCTTAATGCTGAAATTAGAATAATAATGGAATTCTGGAACTTAAGAGTGGGTGAACAGTCGTTTTGATCAAAAACGGTAAAAACGTTTCACATTTATCGGCTGCGCGGTTATCTTCAAAGCAACATCTTCACAACAGTCTTTGTTACAGGATTACTGCGCTTTGAAAGAGGGAGATCATCATTAAGAAGGAAAGTCAACAAAAATCAAACAATAAGAACAAAGACACCTGTCAATCAAATTTGGCTGCCTGAAAAGGATTAATTTATTCTCAAGTACATATTGTCTGACAGATTTGGTCGATGTTTCTCCATCTCTCACAGCTCCCTGGTTCAATGATTCTTTTTAATTATTTGTTGATATAGATGCCAATCCCAAAAAATGAAATGCAAACCAAATGCCTCATTCCACCCGCGTGTTCCTTTTCAGATAAAAGAAAAACGTATTAGTCGCTAGGGTGAAGTAAGTAACTCATTGACATAGATTTACGGAAGAATCTAAAAATTTTGTATGATGAAAAGAAGGTTGTGATATACTTCAACATTTCGTATCAGTGACATCCTTGTGAACGACTGGCTGCAGCAAAAGTAGTCCTTGCGTAGATGAAGGAACCTGTTTTCCCTCAAGTAATGATAGATTAACATGCAGCTGATGCACTTCTGGCGATACTTGTTCGGACAGCGTTAAGGCATAACTCAAAACCCGGATAAAATTTCAGTCCATCAACGAAGGCTTTCACAATATTATTACCAAATCTCTCTACATCAGAATTAGAAGTGTGTATAATAATTCCTACCTGCAAGTTGGATAAGGAGGTGAGAAGCCAGACAAGGAAGTTGGTCAAAATAACTTGCGGACTTACGGCTGGGTTTAACACGTATCGTATTGAGCACTGATCCTATAAATTTACAGCCCCAAGTAATTTCTCTACCATTGCGGTAGGTATAGCTAGCTGTAACATCAATATAGGCTTGTGTCTTGCAAAGTTAATCGTAACAAGAGACCTTCATTCATAATGTATTGCACAGCTCTGAGGTAAAATATCATATGAAAGAAAATCGAAGATTGGCTTGAAAGGGGGATATGTGCCTGTTACATATGCAATTCTTTTGCGTCAAATAGGAGGTCATAATTTCGAATGATGTGACTCTGAATTTTGTGCATGACACGATGCATGCCTCTTTGATTTGGTATATGTGTCGTCCGAAAATTCACTTCTGAAATGAAAGTTTACCTAGTGTGATCATCTCACCTTCTTGTAATGGTAAGTCTACCAGACTCTCGTGGAGCTTGCGGTGTAATATTACGTTATGACCACTTGGTATCGTGGGACTCTATTGAATACCGGGTGGTGGCAAAGGTGACGGCGGCGTTGGGCGGGGGTTAGCAGAAGGTGGGATGGATCATCAAGGAGAGCTGGCGGTGACGGTGGAATTCTTCGCAGTGGTGAAACATCACTTTTCTTCTCAGAATTGTGCGTATTCTTACCGATTTTGGCAGTGGGTGGGAAGCTTTCTTCCCAGGGACCAAGTTTGGCACCTGTCCAGCTAGGGCTTTACCACTAACGCTATTTTCAACGTTGATTGAATATGATCATCTGAGCCATTTTGGAGAAACTCTGATATGGAAGGAAAGGCAAGAGGAAGGTTCCTATCTATTTCGGAACCACCACACCGTGGGGATCTGGAGAGATAATCTGCTAAGACGAGCTCAGAACCCTTCTTGTAACTAACAGTAACTGAAAATTGTGATAGTTTGAAGGGCAAATTTCTGAGCCGTGAAGGGGAGACTCACGCTTTGATGTAAGAATCACTATAAGATCCACATACGCATAAAATTGAACAGTTCTGAAAAGGTGAACAAGGCAATTCATATAAATGAACCAAATAATTCAAACTCTGTTACACTTCATTGAGAACACAGTTCACATTATACGTTAGATGTACCTTTGATATGGTGTGTAACAGCAAATTCATCAGCTAGAACCTAGAAATGGACATCCTGTGAACAGTTAAAATATGCATCATATAGATATCGGAGAGCGAAATAACCTACACTTAGACCGAGGTATCTTCAAGCAAGTGCTTGGAATATGACGGTTTGTCATCCATTCAAACAGTAATTTGGTCATCACATGAGAAGTTGAAGCACAAGTACGAGTTGAATCATCATTTCACGCACGATTGCACTTTTAAGTGATGACTCACTACATCTGCAGCTGCAGAAGGGTAGAAACAGGCTGTTCTCTTTCACAAGCTGTACTCCCCAAGATTGCTTAGAGAAGGACCTATGACGTAATTCTTTGTTAATGTGTTCCATGAGTGTACGTATGACTCTGATTAGCACAATAGGACTTACGTTTTATCAGACCTAACGAAAAAAGAAGCAGCTGTGGTCAGTTCAACTGCGAAGGGAGGATGAGCAATGAATTGAAAGGGAATTCGTGGTCATTCAAGTAAGATTAATTATATCCAAATGGAAAAGGGTGACAGGAGTTTTCACAGAGAATCCGAAAAAAATCCAAATTTGCAACGATCAGAAATTTATGTGGTCTGAATTTGGCATCATGAATTGAAATACAAAACTGATCTCAGTTAGATACGCCTTTCTTTAATCACTTGATATTTTCAAGTCTGATAAAGGTACCTACGCGAAAAGTTTAGAAGTTTTCTCGTACATTGCACTAGCAATTATTCGCTTATGCCACCTCCTCCCCTTAGTCCCCTACGTAACCCAGTTAAGGGAGCGCTTTGCGGTCTGCTGAGCCGTCTGCACTGTTGGGTCTTCCATATTTATTGCTCAACTAATGAGCATATAGTTATGCTAACATTTCTTTGTCGCCAACCTCATGTACATTAATTCAGCAAGGCAGGCTCCTTTATGGCTAGAGTTATTATTTCTTTTTCGTTATGTCACCCATATCACTTTTAGCTAGAAATTATGAAACCACCGCCTCTTTTACAAGATTTAACTGAGTTGAAATTCAAAGTTAGACCACATGCAATTTTTGAGGTTTGTTCATGAACTGATGTTTACATGTATGGACTCACGGCTAACAAAGCAATGTCCAGAGTTACATAAATGTGCATTTTATTTTCGGCATATGCCATTCACTATAAATTTCCATGTAAGAGGAGATTCGGCAAAAATTGCAAAAGGTGTGCCTGAATAGGAATTTAGTTTTAAAACATAACCCTGGTATAGAAATATTTACTGAGGTTTTACCCACTGGAACAGACAAGAAACGCATATGGTTTGATGATGTAGTCGAGAACTATAACCTAATGCCGATTTTGTTCGATTAGTGTCACCTTATTGAGGGTAGGATGCTTTGATTAACTACTAGTCAAAGGGTATTTTTGTTTCAGAAAGATAGCGAGGTAAAAAATGGCACACGTTTATAAAATACTTGAAATTAAACAGCATAGTGGTTGAAATATTAAAATGCTATAGTAACATTTATCACATTTTCCATTCCGTTTGATTATTATGATGTTAAGGCAGACGACTGTTTTCACGTTTTCATTATTAATACGACTTGTCGATTTAGAATATCTTATGTTAACATTATAGGCAAGATTATACATGTTCATTTAAATTATCTGACTATGTAACATTTAATTGAGAAAAAAATCCTTCGGGAACTTCTATATTTAATGGTGCAGACTTCTTTTTTGTAACAAGTTTATAAAATTATCTTTATAGTTATAAAGGCAATAATGAATAATTAATAGCAGCCTTTTCAGATTCAAACAAACTGGTATGGTAGCTGTTAACCTGGATCTGTGATATGTAGGCAAGGTTTTTATGAAGTAATAAATTGTAGATATTCCTGCATCAGGTTTATTTTATTTGTTTCTTTGTGTAAATGTTAGCAAAGTAACCTAAAATATGAATTATAATATATCAATACCTATAGAAAGACGAATAAAGACACATCTTTAACAAGTGACAACAGGAAAGAAAGTGGAATGGACGAAAGCAAAAACAAATGTTTGCTATATACCCAACTGTGAGATAAAATATTTACAGTACTGTAAACTTACCACAATCTTACCATTTTATTTGACTTTATACCTCTCTCTTAGCACAATGGAAGTAACGTCCTTGTATTTCAATCTCTTATCATTCTCTTAAATACAGTCATGGCACGGAAGAAAAGGATTGCAATTGGTGAGTTGGTGCATCATTAAAGCTTTCTTCTGTTGTAGTTTTCTGCTGTATGTTTTACAGGACACAGCATGGGAATAATATTAGAAAGGTTATAATGTGATGCGTGGAAGTGTATCTCATAGTCATGATGTTAAATTCTATGTGCGTGATTCTATTGTTACGTTTCTAGAATACTGACGAGTTGCAAATTGGTATAGTGACGAATCTGTATGTTTGCTCATTTTGGCATAGTGTCGAATGCAAGTTTCGAACGAATCTGTACACCTTAGCATTTAAAATTGAAATGACATTATAAAATATTTTATTTCCTACCATTTAAAATATATAACGATCAATTAAGCAAAAAAAAAAAAAAAAACACACACACAAACACACAAAACAAAACAAAAAAAAAACAAAAAAAAAAAACAAAAAGCAAAAACAAAACTCCAACTGAGGTAACATTCGTCACTATGTGAAATGCAAAAACCACAGATTCGTGAACTTCGAGTATTAGCAATTCATCAGTACGCCAAACAAGGCGGGTTATGTGGGTTAGTGGTCGGAAATAATTTGCTTGCTGTCTTGTTTAGCAAGGTGTTTTCTATCAAAGTTGCAGCATGGAAGCTATCTCGAAATTCCAAAATACTCAATACATCACTAAACTGAATAGCTAATATGTGTCATCTGATCAAGATGCAAAATATTGATACCTTCAGTCACTAAATTGAAGAAGGATATTATATTTTAACACTTTGACAGAAAAGAGATACGATTCATTTGCTCAAAAAATAGCAGACTGCGCAAACAAAACATCCTACTTCCATTACAATTTTCTTGTTTAGTTGTTTATATATATATTATATATATATATATATATATATATATATATATATATATATATATATATATATATATATATATACATGAGTCAATCCACGCTATATTAAATAGTCGCAAAGAGACCTTAGGCCATTTTTTGCAACCTACTCTCTCTCTCTATCTATCTGTCTGTCTGTCTGTCTGTCTGTCTGTCTGTCTGTCTGTCTGTCTGTCTGTCTGTCTATCTATCTATCTATCTATATATATATAGGTAAAAAAAGAGCAGTAAATTGTGTTAAATGTTTGTGGAAAAGTACACGACCATTCGGGTTTAAACACCTCACCAGGTGGCAAAATTGCAACTGATTGTTGAAACGACCAAACGTAAAAATTACAAAACACACGATAAAATTGGGCACGGCTAACCGGCTAGGAAAACGGACATTGATAAGTTCTTAACACAGGCAACAACAATGCAGTAATTGCTGATTTATAGGAGCTCAAGTCTAACGTTCAGACCATGAGGGGACAGGGTTCCAAGTTTCATGATGAGACCGTCTTCTGGTAGCCAGGCGATCATGATCGGCCGCTGCAACCATCAAGTCACGGATCGACTGTACATGTAGGTCGAAAAGTTAGTAACTGATTCGATCATGAATGAAATTCAACCCAAGTACTGGCATAGCCTTTTGAACAAGGGAAGAATGAAAAAAACCAGAAGGAAAATTGAGCCACGCAAGTTTGAACCCGGGACGGTCGCTGTCAGGGCGACTGCCGTTACCACTGCACCAACGTGACTGACGTGGTTTTCGGCTCGAACCAAGGTAAAAATACTGCATGCTACAATTTTCTCATCTTGTTACCACACAATGTGTGAAAATGCCGAAACGGGTAAATTAAATAGTTCCAAAATTTTTGAAAAATTAGGTGTCCTTACATGCAGTGTAGTGCCACATATGCTACCTTTTTGAAGTAAAATTTGTGTTAAAACATTTACGTATTTTACGTACTAACAAAAAAACCGGCATTCCCCCTCCTTTTTGAAAATTTTTGAAGAATTAGGTGTCCTTACATGCAATCTGGTGCCACATATGCTACCTTTGGAGTAAACTTTGTGTTAAAAAATTAACGTATTTTATGTAGAAAAAAATCAGCATCAGTGAGGGTGGGGCATAGCGACATGGCCCCTCAAATACACCCACTGATTAATCATAATAGTAAAGGTTTAACGCATTAAAAAACATCACTGAAGAGAATTAATACAGGAATAAGTAGGTGCTTAGGTCAGTACGAATTTAAGTGAAAACTTAATAATTAATTACCAAGGAAGTTTTTAAATTATTAATACCCTTTAGCTACATCATTGCATTATTTTTTTCTTTCAGTCCCCCCCACCCCCCCCCCCCCCCACCCCCCCCCCCCCCCACCCCCCCCCCCCCCCACCCCCCCCCCCCCCCACCCCCCCCCCCCCCCACCCCCCCCCCCCCCCACCCCCCCCCCCCCCCACCCCCCCCCCCCCCCACCCCCCCCCCCCCCCACCCCCCCCCCCCCCCACCCCCCCCCCCCCCCACCCCCCCCCCCCCCCACCCCCCCCCCCCCCCACCCCCCCCCCCCCCCACCCCCCCCCCCCCCCACCCCCCCCCCCCCCCACCCCCCCCCCCCCCCACCCCCCCCCCCCCCCACCCCCCCCCCCCCCCACCCCCCCCCCCCCCCACCCCCCCCCCCCCCCACCCCCCCCCCCCCCCACCCCCCCCCCCCCCCACCCCCCCCCAGTTTCTTTTTTTTGGAAAAAAACAAGAAGGATTAGCCGGATGTTTATTGGAGAAACGGTTGAAAACGGAGAGGAAGTCCCTTGGCTGTTGAAAGCACCCCCATTTTTAGTATTTCAGTCGATACTGCTTCAATTTTTTCGTTTAAATACCACTGTTTTAAGGACTATCTGATGCGAGTAACGTATCGTACTGAAACAAGAAAGGGCAAAAATTAAAATCTGGGGGGAGATATGCAGGACTTAATTTTCTTCCAGTTCTAGCCCACACCGCGTGCTTATCAGTCCTGTAGTAAACAAAAGGTGTTATTCGAGTTGGGCCTCGCTTCACCGAGTTGGGGCCTCACCGGATGGTCCACAGGTTCTTGTTGGGAATCGACTTGGTATGGTTGTTGCTCAACGGACTGCTAAAATATTTGTGTAAGAGGTGCCTAGTCAAGTCGCCCCAAGCAAACTTGCCAAAAGTTGCCCGTCACAAAGATCTCCCCCCTTGGCTGACAGTCGCCCTTAACCAAACTCGTCTCCTAACTAAGTTCGGCCCCCGACAAAGCCGCCCCTCAGTTTAACAAGTGGTCCCATCAAAATTTCTTAAAAGCATTAATAATAATGATAGCTACAAAGATACAGTAATCGTTTTTAATTAGCATGTTATCAAGTGCAGAGCTCAAAAATAAACAAAGGCACGGATGTCTCTCCCAATGCCGTCGGAACCCTTTCTGATGGCCGGTGCTATCCCTCAGTAAATGTCCATTGAAATAACATAGCTCGACGGCCATTTTGCTCATTTTGGCCCTGCACTTGTTCAAGCTTATTTCGTAGCCTGGCAAGTGCCTACAGTATACGCACTTTTGTTGCTGATTTGGCATCAGGCTTTAGCCTGCTAATTACAGCATAGCTATAGTTGAATTGAACCAACATCTATACGTTAATTGCAATATTTTTGTTTCTCTTTGAAGTTTAGAAAATAGTCCTAGCGTATAATTTAATTTAGTTTACTTCAAAACTTACTTGTTTTACAACTAATGTTACGTAACATTCAATTTTAAGAGGTGTTAGATTTGGGCGACAGTTCAGTGAAAAGTATATATATCCTGCTTGAACACTGTCGATCAGTTTCATACAAAATGCAGAAGTTAATCACTGAGTAGGTATGGGGACATGTGTACGGGACTATTTCTATGATATCCTACATGGCACGTAGTCTTGAACCTACTCCGTACTGAGAGTAATAACACGAGGCATCCGTAAGTACCGGCGCTATTGCACACAAATGGTACAAGAACATAGACTAAAGATTATCTTTTTGTTTATTATAATTTACTTGGAATCAATTTTTGATGAAATTTTAAACGCGGTGGCGGGCTTAATTGACTGAGGGACGACTTTGTAAAGGGGGCGGACTTTGTTTTGAAAGGCGAGTTGTAAGGGGCGACTTTTGTTGCTCCAAAGGGGTTGACTTCGTTAGGGGCGACTTTGCTTGGTGCAACTTGACTGGTCGCCCTGGTGTAAATTGTCATGAAAACTGTAGCAAAGACGAAGCCCTCATATTCCCGACGGGGTGTAAAGCTCCTTGAATCCCGCAAATCGGCAGGGGCTCAAAATGACATTTGCAGCCCTTTTTGTAAGTTATGATGGTCTTATTTCTCGTACACAGCCCTATTAAACTTATCAGATAATGCTTTGACAGAGAGTGCCTGTAATGTGCAGTCTTTTCGACATGTGGTTTTGTAGAGTTTACTTTGGCTTCCTAAAATGGCCCAAAAATTTGCCTTTTGAAATATTACCTACCCACATTTGGCCAAAGTTTAGATATCGATTGGTCTCTGTTAGGTAGTGTATCTGCATTTGATATAAGTGGGTAATTTTCAAGGTAATTATCCGGTATACGAATGAATTACAGAATGTGGGTATATTAGTTTTTCCTGGGGTGAATTTTTAAATATACTGCCCTATAAGATATGCCTATTTCTCTCTAGCACAAGAAACTTGTGCCACATGAAGCATTTTCAGAGATTCTCATTTCTCTGCTGGCGTTATGATGTTCCTGGGAGGTTTACTGTACCTGTGTACCCACATAAAAAAAAAAAAAAAAATAAATCCAGATGGAAAGTCGCTAACCACAGGAAATACCTAAGGGTTATAGAAAAACGATAGGGCGGATTGATACACATCACATCGAACTCGACAAAAATGTTCAGAGATTAAATGAGGCATTAGGATGTCCCAATATTGTTAATGGTCTATTAGCTTGTAAAGATCACTCTAAACCTACTGACACAAAAATGCTCATCTTCTGGGATTAAACGGCAATGTGGGTCAAGTTAAAAACCTTTGATAATTTTTCAGAAAGATATATATATATATCTATCCCTTCACTACAAATTTTTAGAATATGTGCTATTTTCATAACAGACTGTTCCACACAACAAATGTTTTTTCCGGATTTTTTTGAGTCAGTCGAGCAAACAGTCTCTGATGATTTGACACGAATGGAACCCATTTTAAATTTTACAACAGAACCAGCATGCATGAAACAAGTACTGTACATGCTTCGTTACTTAGTTCTAAATTGGACTAGTCCAACATCAGTTCACCAGTCATTTGATAACAAAGATTTCTGGTGTCATAAATCTCATGACAGGAATTTTGGCTCCCCTTCATGTAATTTTGGCACGTGATTCTAACTTTGCCTGTGTTGTACTGTAATACTGTAAATCACTGGTTAAATGTATGTTACTGTAATTATTGATATGAATTACATTTAAACACAAGAAAAGAAAATAAAGTATGCTTAAGGTATATGCAGTAAATGCCTAGTGTTCAATATGTTGTAAATTATTTAGCCTCCTTCCTCTTATTTTTCTAGCAAACTGTAACCCAAATTGAATTGCTGCATGCATGCTCCTGGCGCAGGAGTATCCGTAATCACGACGGCGGAGCTCTCAGGTGGGACCTGTTCTATTCAGCCAGTCTAGAACGGGACCGCTGTCGGGTGGTGTCAGTTAAGTCAAAGTTTGTCCCTTGGGGACGTTGTTACTCCTTCAGGGAGCAGAACTCCTTCAATAGTATTTTTTGGTTTTCGCCCCTGGCTCTTCGCCAGAGAGTCAGGGGACTTTTGGAAAAAAAGCTGCATGCTCTCTATGAAATACTGTCACATGCAATGCATTTTATGTATATTTTGATGTTTAGATTTTAGACTCTAGTTCTCTTAATAATATGCTACCAATGTCAGTGACGTTGAAGCAATTTGGTTTACTGTACAATTACTTTGAAGATTTATCATTTTTTTCATTACAGAGAGCAAATCATACTTTGGCTAAGCCTGCATGATCTGTAACATGTTTAGGCCTACAGGCTTACAGCTCAAGCTTGGAGGTGGAGAAAGATCGCTGATACTGTATGGGTACAGCAGACATCATGTGAAGGATGCAGACACACACGGAGAGCCTACAACACCAGTGTCATAGTCATAATGTAGGAGCACTGAACTGAACATCCTGCACATGACGATTAATAGGTTCTGAAATTCCACATTTTGTACTGAACATTAAGAAGCATGACTGATACACAAGTAATTGTCAGACTTTTCAACTATAAGATACTGCTGTATCCTCACCTGAGCTTTTATTGTGTTGAAATATTTTCTCATAACCACCACTTGTGCTGAGAGTGGGGACTGTGAATCCCTTTAGAATGTTTTGAAAATAATTGATCTTGAGGAACTGTAAGTCAACGGAACACTGACATCGAATGACAATGCATACAGTCTTTAAAAGTGCTAAAGTCATAATATACAGGCATTGTTTCTTCTAAACCTTACAGTAATATTAATTTAAAACTGTGAACTTCAAATGAAATGTTTCAGAGGAAACTGTTGCTGCAGAAGGAACATTCAGTACCTTTATATGGTACCTTTATATTATACTTTTGCCTTGGATAAACCCCCCCCCCCTCACTTTCCAAATATACTGCATGTTTTATGTTGGAAGTATCGTTTTGGATTGTACTGTGCATTGGGTGCATGAACTGTGTAATTAAATTTTCAACCTGTGAAGTTTCAGTACTGTATGTCTGTACATTCCTAACTCTGTTAAGCTTGTTGTCATTATCATTACCGTAGTTACAGGAAAAAAGTGCCACCAATAGTACTGCACTGTGATCATCTTTTTCAGACTAACTGCTACAAGGCATTGAAAATATGACTGTACAAGAGAACAAAGAATGCAGGATTAAAATGAATGTTATATAGCCTGGTTGAAGTTTTGGTACTGTACGTAAAGTTTACAAGTTTCAGTGCACTGGATCTCCTGCACTCAGTAAACATGTATGTCTTCATGTCTTAGTACTTTATGTACTGTACTTAAACATTCTTGTGTACATTTCCAGTTTTTAAAAGATGTTTGTCCTGTTACAAACTGTCTGTAGCTCAGTCCATAATAAAAAAAAAATACTTTAAATGAGACTCAAGGAGGCTTTGCCAAATATGATAATGATAGTGGAAGGCATTTTCTCATTTATTCTCATTTACATATTCCCAATTTTTGAATGGGGTCATACAGATACCAGTGAAACATTTTCCAATTTGTTATGCACGTTTATGTGCCTTAATATTGTTGGCATGAAGATTTTTTGTTTCAAGTAACTTTAAATTGTTGAATAGTGTGCTACAGTATCACTGCTGCTCTTTCCTCATGTTATTGCCACCCAGGCTTTGCATTCATTCATGTAATTTGATAATAAAAAGCATAAATTTAATTTACACTCTACATAATTTGTAAAGGAGTACTTGATTTAGTTTGAGCTGGTTAGTGACCAAAAGTTGAGAAGTGACTGGCCCACAGAGTCAGTGGACAGGATCCAGTGGGTACCTCTTTGTACCCATTAGAAGGAACCCACCATTGACCTGTTGGGCCATTGAAATACACCAATTAGACCTGCTACAAGGGATCTATTGAACCCATTGGAAGAGACCTATTAGGACCCATTGGGTCCTGTTGGAGGGAAACCATTGAGTCATATTGGACTATTTGTAAGGAACACATTTGGTCCCATTGGTTGTGACCCATTGGCCACCCATTGGACGGAACCCATTAAGACTCATTGCATGAGTATCTCCCGTTAAACCCATTGAACCCCAATTGCATCCCATTAGAACCCATAAGGTCCTATTAACACTGTTCCAAAATCCACGTTGAAATCCATTGAATGGGATCCCATTGAATCGGACCTTATGGGTTTTAATGGGCATTTTCTCCTGGGTGTGCAAGCTAGTGACAGTGCAGGAGAAGAAGATACAAATGTATAGTGCTGCCTTGGGAAGACATATAGCGGACCGCTGCCATAATTTTGAAAACATTTTTCATGGACGTATACGTAGTTGGATTCTGTTTCGTGAACATCCTGTTCAGGGAACAATTAACACCATGTGGAACATACTGATTAATTTGACAAGTTTCCCAACTCCTTGCAACTCTGTGATTTAAACATACTGTTATACGGTATAATTGACTGCCACATGGAATATGGAATGGGATGTATCAAACTGTTCCTCTGAAGTGTACGGGTGTATTTACCCTGTAGATGGTAATGCAGCATGCAGCACATCTTTCTTATTGTGTTATTCTTAAAGGGAGATGAAAACTCGACCACTTCAAGCATGTGAAAACTATGAACCAATTATGCTTTATTACAGAAGATAGGCTATATGGTAAACAAATCGGACATACAGTTCACATACAGATCATGACATACATATGTGCCCCATATGCTAACCGCAAATCATCCGTGGGTCCAAAAGTAAAACCCATGAAAATCTTACATATGTCCCATCTGGACCCCTTATGAGTCACACACATAACCACATATGCCCCATATGAAACCCATATATAGAACTCATATACACCCCACATATGCTCATATATGGCCCATGCAGACATTAAGAATGCACTTGGTTTGTAATATATCGGCCCCATGTGGGCCCCATTTTCAGCCCATATAGAATCCCATATAGGCCCCATTTTTCCCCGTTGACACATAAAGCTGGGTCCCAGATTAGAATCCCATGTTGGTCCCATATAACTATTACTACAAAGCTATTTTGTTTCTGAAAAGGAGACTTTCTTGGTCGCAAGTTAGATTTTAATTATCTATAAGTTTGTCATTTTTCATGAAAAGTACGTTATTGTTTGAAAGCACCATCTGTGAAGGAGTTTATAGGCGGATTTAAGCTTTCGATGCAAGTGGAATAGCATTTTTATTTGAGGGTGTATATCTGTTCTTTGCGGTCGAAGGTACAGCTCATATAGACAAATTTGCACCCAAAAGCTAAGACGACCAAATGAGCCTTGCATCAAATCATTTATCGGTAGTTTATGATTTACATCTTTTAGTTTGTTCAAAGTTCAGGTATTGTTTCTGTATACGAATGAATAGGTAAGGCATCAAGGGCAATCACACAAGATTCACGTACAAAAAGTTTATGAGAGGTAACAACACTAATAAGAAGAGAATTGCTTTAGTCAAGCTGAACATTGTGCACTGTAACTACTTAGCACTACTGGAAAAGGCTGGTTCCTGTATGAGATCAACCGATACCTAAATCGTGAAACAGGAAAGGTCTGACATGCTCTCATAACAAAAAAATGTTATCATGAAAAACATAATAAATTCATGTTAATAGAAAACAATGTCAACAAGAGGGCAATCCACGGAGTTGCTTATCTCATCGCCAGCACAGCCACTGTGCTGAGCCGTATAACTAGAAGACGCACATCAATGTGGAATCCAAAGATTTAATAAGCATAGATTCCAAACTCCTATACCTACACTGTTACGCTCAGTGACTCCCCATGGAGACACTAATATCGGAGCGGAAGTGTTTATTTGACATGGGCATCATTCTATTATGCGATCTGCGTACAAAAATAAGAACGCGTCACAGAAAATTTCATTGTTAGAAGAGGTTAGCGTGCTTGCACTTTTACAACGCGTTCTATACCCCCAGAATACATTTCTATGTGTATTATCCGGGATCCTTGACGCACAGTTCTGCACGCTCTTGAAACAATCGCGCTAGTTGCTTTCCCGTTGTGAGCGCGTAAGCAGTTGAACGCGCATATAAAATAGCGTCACTTGGAGATACCATAGAAACTGACCAATGAATGTCCATGAACTTGCAAAACCAGTCATTGTGCGTTCATGTTCAAGTGTAAATACGTGGAATGACGCGTTGAAGAAATAAGTTATTCTTGTTCAAGTGGAATTTATTGAGGCGTACTACTTCTTCAGTCAAAAACATTCCGAAATAACAAGTATTAATACTTTTGTAAGACATTCATTGCCTGTTTGTTTTCAAAACGACTGAGCAGTGATCAGCACTTCCACCCCGATACATTGGGCTCCATGGGGAGTCAACGCGCCATTTTAAGTTTGGAATCTATGTTGTAATATCTTTGGTGGAATCACAGAGCAATATACATATCCTGCTCTATGTGTGGAATATAGATAGTCCTCAGTGACGTCACAGCTAGGAGGTAGCAACCGCCATGTCTGAGGGCAAGCCTGTACACACATGCCGGGGTTGCCCTCAGACATGGCTGAAATAATACACGTGAAAAGCTCCTATGACGTCACGTGAGAACTATCTGTACCGTGCGAAACTGAACCCGAATTGGAGGTCACGTTATGTAGGTCACCTTCAGAAATAATATAACACTGACCAATGTGGACATGGTAACGCGCCCTACACCTGTAGCGTGTCTTTAACGCCTCTTCGGCCTCTAATGCTTTAATTCACACAATCACGCATTAGCTCTCATCCACATCATTGCACTGCGTCTAGTACATGGATTGCCTTAGCAACTTAATGAAATGGCTACACATCACAGTATCTGACACAAATGTACAAATGTGTGACAAAAATGACAAGTACCCTTACTTATTATTACCTTTGGGTAAATTGGGTTTACAAGTAGATCCAACCCCGAGAATACGAATCTAAAACTCCATTGGCCTACAGACTTCATGACAGTGCTAATTTTAAATAGGGTGTGCGCTAAATGGAAAGATACAAAGATGTTATAAAAATAGATTCCAAACTTAAAATGGCGCGTTGACTCCCCATGGAGCCACAATATCGTGCCAGAAGTGCCGATCATGCTCTGTTTAGTCGTTTTGAAAGCAAACAGACAGATGTCTTACAAAAGTATGAACACTTGTTATTTTGAAACACTGTAAATTTAAGGAGTATCACTCCTCAATAGATTTCACTTAAAAGAAGAATTTTGTTTCTTCCTTGCTGCATTTTGCATTGCATTAAGTGGACTTGAAAATGTACGCACAATGGGCTTATTTATTGGTCAGTTTTTATTGAATCTTCAGGTAACACACTTTTAAATGAACCTTTAATATCTTACGCACTCACAACGGGAAATCAACTGGCGCGTTTTTTTCCGGAGTGTGCAAAAGTGTCAAGTATTCCGGACAAAACACAGAGATCGATATCTTGCGCGTACACAACGCTCATGCAAGCCACGCTGTTTTAGGAATGAAATTTCCTGTGTGTACCTATTATACGCACATCGCCGAATAAAAAAGCGGGTATGTCAATTCCACACTTCCATTCCCATATTTGCGTCTCCATGAGGATTCAATCTCCGTAACAGTGTAGGTATAGGACTTTGGCATCTACACTTATAATAGACCATATGCATTGACATCACACTGACGTCATTTTGGGTGAAAACAATGAAGCACACGTCTGAAACGTGCACTTACAGCGTAGATTTGGCCGCACGTATAGTAAACTTACGCGCGTGTACGATTGGTTACAAATCAGCTGTTTGCATTTATTGGTGTAACTTGCAATGATATGCGCTTTTCCTCCATTTTCCTCCAAACGAGGGAGCACTTTCTCATTTGTGACATCATATGTATAAGGTCTATATCTTTGAAAAGATAACACACAATGCGCCGATCACGGTTGGTGCACTGCAGTGGTGTAGCTAGATATTTTTGTGGAGGGGTGGGGGGCAAAAGCAAAAAAATTCCGACAGATTATTATCTTGAAGTAATGGTGCACTATCCAAAGATAATATAAGCATAGATTCCAAACTTAAAATGGCGCGCTGACTCTTTATGGAGGCCAAAATATTAGGGCCGAAGTGCTGATCACTGTTCAGTCATTTTGAAAACAGGCAGATTAAAGTCTTGCGCAAGTGTAACAACATGTTAATTCGGAATATTCTTAAATCTGAGAAATAATCACTCCTCAATATATTCCATTCACTGACAAGTTATGCTTCTTCCCCGTGCCATGTCAAGCAAACACTCTATCATGAACGCACAATGACTGTTTTGAAGTCCGCAATCTATAAATAGGTCAGTTACCATGGTCTCGTCAAAAACGCTGTTAAAAATGTGCATCGACTTTAACAAGCATTTAACGGGAATGCAATTAGCGTGTTCTTTTTTAAGTGCGCGGTAGTGAGTTTCTCTGTGCATTTAGATAAATGCACAGAGAAAGGTATATTGCGCGTATGAAATGCGCTGTCAAAGGGCTCGTGGGTCAACCTTTATATAACAATGGCGTTGCCGTAACGCGTTCTTTTTTTCGTACTCAGATCGTCGAATAGAACGGCGCACTTGTCAATTCCACACTTCCGCCCCGATATTTGCCTCTCCATGAGGAGTCAATTTTCGTAAAAGTGTAGGTATAGGAGTGTGGAATCTTTGCTTATAGTATCTTTGGTACTTTCTAAGCGTAGCGCCACCATCACCTGGCGTGTAGCACGCGGAAAAAAATAGATTAAAATATCTCCGAGATTGCCTTAAATGACATTTCCATGACTTGCCAGTAACGATTTCAATGTGTAATTCTGCTTAAAAACACAATAAGTGTTGTAAGTAAACCCCTAAGAATATAATTTGAGCAGCTATTTTTCCGTTGTAAGAATTTTTAATTAAGGTGGTAAAAATTTCGGACAGAGACTAGAAATTTCAGACGAAGGCCTACGGAGGCTTTGTGGAACGGGGGGGGGGGGGCGACCGCCCCCCTTGGCGCACTGATCTATGTGTAGGATCAACATACATAAACAGATCAGTGTGACCGTGTTTGAGGCGTCTGCACGCGTACTAGTTTCCCTTCATGAGCCCTTTTTTTGTTGGGCAAAAAGAACGCCTTCAGTGCGCTATACAGAAAATATGTGCACATAATATGACGTGCATGCTTGCTCGTGTTAGCATACACATCATTGGGATGGACAGTCAGTATCAAAAATATTACAAGCATAGATTCCAAATTTAGAATGGCGTGTTGACTCCCCATGGAGCCCAAACTATGGGGCAGAAGTGATCACTGTTCAGCAGTTTTAAAAAAGCACAGGCTACAGGGAAATGAATGTCCTACAAAAGTACTAATACTATTTTGGAACATTGTAATGTAAGAAGTATTCATTCCTCAATACTAAATTCTACTTACAAGAAGTTTAATTCTTCCTGACAGCATTACAAATAAGTACACACTACACTTGAACATGAACGCACAATGACTGGTTTAAGTTCATACACTTATTCGCCTACATTCATTAGTCAGTTCCTATATCTTTAAGTAACACACTTTTATATGCGCGTTTAATTTCTTACGCTCTCACAACGGGAAATCAACTAGCGCGTTTGCTTCCCAAGAGCACAGAAGTGTGCGTCGAGTATTTCGGATAATACACAGAGAAAAAATGTATTCCGCACGTATATAACGCGTTGTAAAAAGACACGCACACAAACCTCTTTTAACAATGAAATTTCTGTAACGTACGCGTTCTTATTTCCCGGCTACGTAGATCGCCGAAAAGAACGGCGCGCATGTCAAATTCACACTTCAATATTTGCGTCTTCACGAGGAGTCACTGAACGTAACAGTGTAGGTATAGTAGTTTGGAATCTATGCCTATAACATCTTTGGTCAGTACTAGTAACAAGCGCGTCTACACTGTGTACTGTTGATTTACGTTGCTATCATCAATGTTAAGTCTTTGTGTACCGAAACGCTAAAAAAATATGATTTCTCACAAAAATTGATCTTCGACCTTGGTTGCCATGGCAACCATATATTTTGGTAGCATTAGACACATTCATCATATGTGTGAATTATGTTTCATGTATGTGGAATGTTTTCTTCTGGAATTATATTAAATATACTAAAAAATGTGATTTTTACCAAAACTGACCTTTGACTTCCTGTCACGTGACCTTTGACCTTGGCAACCATGGTAATCACATATTTCGGTACTATTTGGCACATTCATCATATGTGCGAAATTTCATGTAAGTGGAATGTTTCCTTCTGGAATTATACTTAAAATACTAAAAAAATGTGATTTCTCACAAAAATTAACCTTTGACCTTGGTTGCCATGGCAACCATATATTTTGGTAGGATTGGACACGTTCATCATATGGGTGAAGTTTTGTGTATGTGGAATGTTTCCTTCTGGAATTATACTGAAAATACTAAAAAAGTGTGATTTCTCACAAAAATTGATTTTTGACCTTAGTTGCCATGGCAACCATATATTTTGGCAGCATTAGACATGTTCATCATATGTGCAAAGTTTCATGTATGTGGATTGTTTCCTTCTGGAATTATACTAAAAATACTAAAAAAATGTGATTTCTCAAAAAAATTGATTTTTGACCTTGGTTACCATGGCAACCATATATTTTGGTAGCATTAGACGCGTTCATCATATGTGTGAAGTTTCATGTATGTGGATTGCTTCCTTCTGGAATTATACTAAAAATACACTAAAAAAATGTGATTTCTCACAAAAATTGATCTTTGACCTTGGTTGCCATGGTAGCCTTATATTTTGGTAGCATTATACACGTTCATCATATGTGCAAAGTTACATGTATGTGGAATGTTTCCTTCTGGAATTATACTAAAAATACTAGAAAACCGCGAATTTTCCCAAAAATTGAATTTGACCTCTGACCTTTGACCTTTTCTGCCGAAAGTCACGGAGACACAAGTTTCCACTCTGGGGAAACCCACCAAATTTCAAAAGAATCGGTCCAGCCCACAAGGAGGAGTTCATGGAACACTTTTTCGTTTAAAATGTTAATATCACGTGACTTTTGACCCCGGTTACTATGACAACCATATATTTCCGTAGTACCAGACACTCTTATTATATATGTGAAGTTTCATGTTCATGGGATGTTTTTTCTTGGAGTTATTATAAAAAGAGTGATTTTCACATAATTTGACCTTTGACCTCTGACCTTTGACCTTTACTTCCGGGAGTCGATGTAGAACTGGGGTTCCACCTAGGGCACCTTCCCACTAAATTTGAAGAAAATCGGCTTTACCGTTTTGGAGATATTAAGAAAACAAAATTGGACACACACTGACACACACATACTCACCCTCGCTTCCTTAGCGGTACGCGGGAAATGTTCCTTACCGGTAGGCACGTGCAGCCGCGCGAGACTTCTCATTGCAGCGACGGAATTTTCGGGCAGCTACGCCAGTTTCGAGCTCCGCGTGAGCTAGGAAAGACGTGCGAGAGCGAAACTCTCGCCGGCTGTACCGTGTCCTGTTAAGGACATGTTGCTGAGTGCACACACACACGGACACGTTTTGACCCCTCCCTCCATTACAGACTTTTGGTCACCCTTGGGTACTTTACCATGGGTTAGGACTTTAGACTAGTAACTTGTGAAAATTAACTGTTACCATGGCAACGGTTGTTATTTCTGCTGGCATTGCCGAATATAGCCCAACATATCAAGTGACTACAATATCTCATCCTCCTCACGGAGCGATGAGATAATAATAGCAAGTGCACCTTTGAGTACGGTAACTTCGGAACGATTTTAGTCTAACTGGGGCGTTGCTTCGTTGTCACGTTTCATTGTTCAGAACATAATACATAGCAAACAGAATATCCACCTATACGGTAACACAATATATGGAATCGTTTATTAGACATTAAGTATGGAAATCTTTCGGTTTAGGCACTTAAAATCCCATTCTATGTGTGGTGTGTTAGTGGCAGATATTGATCTTGCTCTCAGAGTAATGCGGTCTCGACTAAAATTAATTTAGAGTTGCATGCTTTCTGCCAAAGAAGGGTTAAGTCTATCGTAAATTATTCTTTGGGGGTTTGGGGGGTAGGGGCTGTACACTTATAACCCACGTTTTATCTAGACGTACATGGTATTTTTCTCAATAAGCCTTCGGTTCATCTGCTTTGTGTATATATTTACAGCATAGGCGTAGATTTGGGGGAAATGGGGCATATACCATCCCAACATTTCACTAGGGGGACTGGCCCATTTAATTACCCTCCCCCCCCCCCCATGTTAGTCTCGAGATAAGGGAGTAATGGAAAGTACATTTTATTCTTCACTTTAGCATGATGAAGAATGTTTCTTGAAAACTTAATCAAACCCCACACCTCGAAACTGTAAAGCCTTATACGATCAATAAATATCTGACCAATTTATAGCCTTATATCAGTAAATAGCCCATTTTTAGCCTAATTATCACATGCCGGTAGCCTACCCCGAGCGACGTACAGTCGGCCTTAAAACAGTGAATCGCACAAAGAAAGTGACTTCCGTGCCCATCGTTGGCATTATTTTTGCAAGCAACTCCTCAATCTCTGCTTAATCTCTAGGCGTTTTCCATTGTTGCAGGTTTTTAAAATCGATTCCAAGTTGATTGAGGTTCTGAAAATAATATAGGACTCAGCCATATTACGACACAGTTGTAACGTTGGGCTGTTTCAATCTATCACAATCCTTGTACAAACGTAATTTATTCCCTGTGGTGAGGAATCCAAAAATTAGGGTTTGAGAGATAGCCCTGCCTTGTTTGCTTTTTTTTTTTTTTTTTTTTTTTTTTTTTGCACTTTCTTAACAATTCGGGTAAACTGAATTTAAGAATGCAGGGTTCCATTTTTCCGACACTGGAAAGGCGGCCATTTTGAATTTTAAAATGACATCCATTTTTTACAGAAATGACCATAACTTCCTTATTCTAGAAGCAGTAAGATTAATTGTGATAGCTTATCCCATGTTTTTATTACCAACTGATCCATTGATGATATCGCGACCAAGCATAAATGACGACCATGTGGAATTTCAAGATAGAGGCCATTTTTCGTTAAATTTGCTCTGAATATCGCTTTAAATGTCTCGACTCACAGAATTGGTCATCTGTTTAGTCTAAAAATCTGTTTTATCTACAACAACTTATTCATGAATAAATAATTTCATGGGGCAATTATGACGGGCAAGCTTAATTTCAAGATGGTGCTCATGTATTGACTATAGTCTGGGTAACCCTGTTACAGCGGGCATGCTGTCTTGTGCATAGGCGTACGAGGCGGGGGTCTAGGGGGCTGCAGCCCTCCCAGAGCAGGGAAAATGCTTATTTCAGGGTACTGACACTTTTGTTTTCAGGGCAAGGTTGCAGTGCAGTGGGCAGGGCGGCGGAAAGTGGCGTTTGCCAACAGGTCAAAATGCTTATTAGTTGGACAACGAAATAAGATCTCCCAAAATAATATCTTTCTTTATAGTCTGTGTTGGGCGGGGACGGGGAGAACTCATCCATATCCGTCCTGAGTGTTATCGTGGTAAAGGGGGAAAATCAGGACAATTTGCAAAATTTTCAGGGCAAACACCCTCCGCCCTGTGAAATGTCTTTCCGTACGCCTATGATCTTGTGGTCCCTTCACTGTAAAAATTGGTTAACACTTTTTTGTAACAGATAATAAACGCGTCTTGGCGTTTAAGTAAAAGAAAAAACAATAAAATACATAAGCAAATTAAACGTCTAAAACGCCAACTTGACCACATTGACGCCACTTTAACGCCATCTCGTAAACACGTTTATGCGTTTATTTCATGATTACTGTAAACATCAAGTTGTTTTTAATAAAGAAAAATTAACATATATATAAATCATGTAAACGTGTTTGCGGAGTGCACTTTAGTTGACGTCATTATCCTTATCATGTGTTAATATTCGTTCAGTCATGTACTGTGCGTATCGATTTTGTTGTTCGTTTTCTAATTCTTAAACGCCATATATGTGTTAAAAAATGAAGACGTCTATTTTTACAGTGTTCACTTATCCCTAGATGTCAAGGAGATTATCACCCCGAGTTTTCCTCCCGATGAGGGTGCTTGTGGGCTTCAAAAGTAAACATGAAAATATTTATTAGTAGGTCCTCACTCTTCAGAAGCTTGATGTAGAATGGGGTAAACACTCAACAGTACTGCTAGGATATTCGACACTTTCTGAGTTCTACCAAAAGCTTTGACATCATAATATGCAGGCATAGTGAGTAGTGGCATCAGGGTCGTTACCAATCGTACAAATGTGGATTACTTTCATAGTATTTACCCTCAATGAAATAACCTTAGGCTTTCGAAAGGTAATACCTTTGATCAAGTTGAGGGGTATGTGAGGATAACAAGAGAAACCACGCCCTTCGGGCAAAGTTACCCTGACTAATACAACAGCTTGCACATTTTCCTCATTTAAAAGCCCTCTGTTTTGAAACTAATTTCAATGCTCAACCTCATTCCACTGAACAAGGACTGTGTACATTAGACCAAGGCTAATTCGTGAGGAGACAGTTACGATGATCTTCCCCTGCCCTTTAGAGGGCAATTTGGTCAATGTTCTTGTACCTGAAGGATGCATACCTTCACACTACCCTTTGGGAGACAGCAAAGAAGGACCAACTGATGAAACATCTAATTAATAAGTAGAACTTAATGATATGGGCTCTGTGTATGCTGGAACTGTGTACATTTAGTACATACAAGATGTTTCCTACAAAACACGCACTGTGGTACAAGGAAGCAGGGCTCTTGTCTTTCCCTATTAGGGAAGGACTATAGCAATGTGTACCTATAGTCGTCCTTGAATGTATCTTCACAGTAATGGTAGGCGGCGCTCTGGGATGTCGTGGTTATGGATAAGTTACGTGATTAGTCTGTTACATGTTCAAAACCGCCACCCAGATCTGCTTCCTAAGGCTAGGTAGCATAAACAATAAGGTTGGTATGCTAAACATTGTGATTTGATATCGGCAGGTTTGTGTAGTGGCTTCAAGTGAAGTCCACGGCCGCCATCGGTGTATTCCCACCAATTAGACCTAATATTATAGACATTCAAGGACGACTATAGGTACACATTGCTATAGTCCTTCCCTAATAGGGAAAGACAAGAGCCCTGCTTCCTTGTACCACAGTGCGTGTTTTGTAGGAAACATCTTGTATGTACTAAATGTACACAGTTCCAGCATACACAGAGCCCATATCATTAAGTTCTACTTATTAATTAGATGTTTCATCAGTTGGTCCTTCTTTGCTGTCTCCCAAAGGGTAGTGTGAAGGTATGCATCCTTCAGGTACAAGAACATTGACCAAATTGCCCTCTAAAGGGCAGGGGAAGATCATCGTAACTGTCTCCTCACGAATTAGCCTTGGTCTAATGTACACAGTCCTTGTTCAGTGGAATGAGGTTGAGCATTGAAATTAGTTTCAAAACAGAGGGCTTTTAAATGAGGAAAATGTGCAAGCTGTTGTATTAGTCAGGGTAACTTTGCCCGAAGGGCGTGGTTTTCTCTTGTTATCCTCACATACCCCTCAACTTTGATCCAAGGTATTACCTTTCGAAAGCCTAAGGTTTATTTCATTGAGGGTAAATACTATGAAAGTAAATCCACATTTGTACGATTGGTAACGACCCTGATGCCCACTGACTCACTATGGTCCTGCATATTAATGATGTCAAGCTTTTTGGTAGAACTCAGAAAAGTGTCGAATATCCTAGCAGTACTGTTGAGTGTTTACCCCATTCTTACATCAGCTTCTGAAGAGTGAGGACCTACTAATAAATATTTTCATGTTTACTTTTTGAAGCCCACAAGCACGCCTCATCGGAGGAAAAACTCGGGGTGATAATCTCCTTGACATCTAGGGAATAGTGAACACTGTAAAATAGACGTCTTCATTTTTTAACACATATATGGCGTTTAAGAATTAGAAAACGAACAACAAATTCGATACGCACAGTACATGACTGAACGAATATTAACACATGATAAGGATAATGACGTCAACTAAAGTGCACTCCGCAAACACGTTTACATGATTTATATATATGTTAATTTTTTTTTATATAAAAACAACTTGATGTTTACAGTAATCATGAAATAAACGCATATAAACGTGTTTACGAGATGGCGTTAAAGTGGCGTCAATGTGGTCATAGTTTGGCGTTTTAGACGTTTAACTCGAATTTTGCTTTATGTATTTTATTGTTTTTTCCTTTTTACTTAAACGCCAAGACGCGTTTATTATCTGTTACAAAAAAGTGTTAACCATTTTTACAGTGAAGGGACCACAAGATCATAGGCGGTACGGGAAAGACATTTCACAGGGCGGGAGGGTGTTTTGCCCTGAAAATTTTTGCAAATTGTCCTGATTTTCCCCCTTTACCACGATAACACTCAGGGACGGATATGGATTGGAGTTCTCCCCGTCCCCGCCCAACACAGACTATAAAGAAAGATATTATTTTGGGAGATCTTAGTTCGTTGTCCAACTAATAAGCATTTTGACCTGTTGGTTCAAACGCCACTTTCCGCCGCCCCTGCTGCCACTGCACTGCAACCTTGTGCCCTGAAAACAAAAGTGTCAGTACCCTGGAAATAAGCATTTTTCCCTGCTCTGGGGAGGGCTGCAGCCCCCTAGACCCCGCCTCGTACGCCTATGCACAAGACAGCATGCCCGCTTAACAGGGTTACCCAGACTATAGTCCGAATACATGAGCACCATCTTGAATTAAGCTTGCCCGTCATAATTGCCCCATGAAATTATTTATTCATGATAAGTTGTTGTAGATAAAACAGATTTTTTAGACTAAACAGATGACCAATTCTGTGAGTCCGAGACATTTACAAAGCGATATTCAGAGCAAATTTACGAAAAATGGCCTCTATCTTGAAATTCCACATGGTCGTCATTTATGCTTGGTCGTCGATAGGGTCAATCAATGGATCAGTTGGTATAAAAACATGGGATAGCAGCTAGTCACAATTATCTTAACTGCTTCTAGAATAAGGAAGTTAGGGTCATTTCTGTAAAAAAATGGATGTCATTTTTTAAAATTCAAAATGGCCGCCTTTTCCAGTGTCGGAAAATGGAACCCTGCATTCTTAAATTCAGTTTACCTACCGAATTGTTAAGAAGTGCAAAATAAAAAAAAAAAAAAAAAAAAAAAAAAAAAGCAACAAGGCAGGGCTATCTCTCAACCCTAAGTTTTTGGATTCCTCACCACAGGGAATAAAATTACGTTTGTACACAGGATTGTGATAGATTGAAACAGCCCAACGTTACAACTGTGTCGTAATATGGCTGAGTCCTATATTATTTTCAGACCTCAATCAACTTGGAATTCGATTTTAAAAACCTGCAACAATGGAAAACGCCTAGAGATTAAGCAGAGATTGAGGAGTGCTTGCAAAAATAATGCCTAACGATGGGCACGGAAGTCAAATTTCTTTGTGCGATTCACTGTTTAAGGCCGACTGTACGTCGCTCGGGGTAGGCTACCGGCATGTGATAATTAGGCTAAAATGGGCTATTTACTGATATAAGGCTATAAAATTGGTCCAGATATTTATTGATCGTATAAGGCTTTTACAGTTTCGAGGTGTGGGGTTTGATTAAGTTTTTTCAAGAATAACATTCTTCATCATGCTAAGTGAAGAATAAAATGTACTTTCCATTACTCCCTTAATCCTCTCGAGACTAACATGGGGGGGGGGGAGGGGGTAATTAAATGGGCCAGTCCCCCCTAGTGAAATGTTGGGATGGTATATCATGCCCCATTTCCCCCAAATCTACGCCTATGCTGTAAATATATACACAAAGCAGATGAACCGAAGGCTTATTGAGAAAAATACCATGTACGTCCTAGATAAAACGTGGGTTATAAGTGTACAGCCCCTACCCCCCAAACCCCCAAAGAATAATTTACGATAGACCTTAACCCTTCTTTGGCAGAAGCAATGCAACTCTAAATTAATTTTAGTCGAGACCGCATTACTCTGAGAGCAAGATCAATATCTGCCACTAACACACCACACATAGAATGGGATTTTAAGTGCCTAAACCGAAAGATTTCCATACTTAATGTCTAATAAACGATTCCATATATTGTGTTACCGTATAGGTGGATATTCTGTTTGCTATGTATTTATGTTCTGAACAATGAAACGTGACACGAAGCAACGCCCAGTTTTAGACTAAAATCGTTCCGAAGTTCACCGTACTCAAAGGTGCACTTTGCTATTATTAATCTCATCGCTCCGTGAGGAGGATGGGATATTGTAGTCACTTGATATGTTGGGCTATATTCGGCAATGCCAGCAGAAATAACAACCGTTTGCCATGGTAACAGTTAATTTTCACAAGTTACTAGTCTAAAGTTCCTAACCATGGTAAAGTACCCAAGGGTGACCAAAAGTCTGTAATGGAGGGAGGGGTCAAAAACGTGGTCCGTGTGTGTGTGCACTCAGCAACATGTCCTTAACCAGGACACAAGGTAGCAGCCGGCGAGAGTTTCGCTCTCGCACGTCTTTCCTAGCTCACGGGGAGCTCGAAACTGGATGTAGCTGCCCGAAATTCCGTCGCTGCAATGAGAAGTCTCGCGCGGCTGCACGTGCCTACCGGTAAGGAACATTTCCCGCGTACCGCTAAGGAAGCGAGGGTGAGTATGTGTGTGTCAGTGTGTGTCCAATTTTGTTTTCTTAATATCTCCAAAACGGTAAAGCCGATTTTCTTCAAATTTAGTGGAAGGTGCCCTAGGTGGAAACCCCAGTTCTACATCGACTCCCGGAAGTAAAGGTCAAAGGGTAAAAGGTCAAAGGTCAAATTATGTTGAAAATCACTCTTTTTATAATAACTCCAAGAAAAAACATCCCATGAACCATGAAACTTCACATATATAATAAGAGTGTCTGGTACTACGGAAATATATGGTTGTCATAGGTAACCGGGGTCAAAAGTCACGTGATATTAACATTTTTTAAACGAAAAGTGTTCCATGAACTCCTCCTTGTGGGCTGGACCGAATTCTTTTGAAATTTGTGGGTTTCCCCAGAGTGGGAAACTTGTGTCTCCGTGACTTTTCGGCAGAAAAGGTCAAAGGTCAGTCAAGTCTGTGTCAAATTCAATTTTTGGGAAAATTCGCGGTTTTCTAGTATTTTTAGTATAATTCCAGAAGGGAAACATTCCACATACATGTAACTTTTGCACATATGATGAACGTGTATTACTGCTACCAAAAATATAAGGCTACCATGGCAACCAAGGTCACAAGATCCAATTTTTGTGAGAAATCCACATTTTTTTTAGTGTATTTTTTTTTTTTTTTTAGGTATAATTCCAGAAGGAAGCAATCCACATACATGAAACCTTCACACCATATGAATGGACGCGTCTAATGCTACCAAAATATATGGTTGCCATGGTGTTCAACTAAAAAAAAAAAAAAAAACCAAGGTGTCAAAAAATCAATTTTTTTTGAGAAATCACATTTTTTTTATATTTTAGTATATTTCCAGAGGAAACCAATCCACATACATGAAACTTTGCACATTGATGAACATGTTCTAATGCTGCCAATCATATTATGGTTGCCATGGCAACTAAGGTCAAAAATCAATTTTTAGTGGAGAAATCACACTTTTTTTAGGTATTTTCAGTAAATTCAAGAAGGGAAACATTCCCCACATACACAAAACTTTCACCCATATGATGGAACGTGTCCAATCCTACCAAAATATATGGTTTGCCATGGCTAACCAAGGTCCCAAAGGTTAATTTTTTGTGAGAAATCACATTTTTTTAGTATTTTAAGTATAATTCCAGAAGGAGGAAACATTCCACTTACATGAAATTTCGCACATAATGATGAATGTGCCAAATAGTACCGAAATATGTGATTACCATGGTTTGCCAAGGTCAAAAGGTCACGTGACAGGAAGTCAAAGGTCAGTTTTGGTAAAAATCACATTTTTTTAGTAGATATTTAATATACTTCCAGAAGAAAACATTCCACATACATGAAACATATTCACACATATGATGAATTTGTCTAATGCTGACCCAAAATATTATTTGGTTTGCAATGGCAACCAAGGTCGAAGATCAGTTTTTTTTTTTTATTTTTGTGAGAAATCACATTTTTTTAGCGTTTCGGTGACACAAAGACTTAACACTGATGATAGCCACGTAAATCAACAGTACACAGTTTAGACGCGCTTGTTACTAAGTAACTGACCAAAGATATTATAAGGCATAGATTCCAAAACTACTACATACCTACACTAGTTACGTTCAGTGACTCCTCCGTGGAGACGCAACATGATTGAAGGTGTGAATTTGACTGCGCGCCGTTCTTTTGCGGCGATCCTCACGTAGCCGGGAAATAATAAACGCATACGTTACAGAAATTTTCAATTGTTAAAAATGGTTAGTTGTACGTGTCCTTTTTACAACGCGTTTTGCTATACTTGGCGGAATAACATTTTTTCTCCTCTGTGTATTAAGTCCTAAATACTGGACGCACACTTCTGCGCGCTCTTGGGAAGCAACACGCGCTGTTGTTTATTCCCCGTTTGTGCAGAGCGTAAGGAAATTAAACGCGCATATAAAAGTGTGTGTACTTGTAAAGATATAGGAACTGACTATGAATGTCAGGCGAATAAGTGTATGAACTTTAAACCAGTCATTGTGCGTTCATGTTCAAGTGTATCGAGTACTTATTTGTAATGCTGTCAGGAAGAATTAACTTCTTCGTGTATCGTTAGACGATTTAGTATATGAGGAATGAATACTTCTTACGATTACAATGTTCCAAAACTAGTATTAATACTTTTTGTAAGACCATTCATTGTCCCTGTAGCGCGTGTGCTTTTTTAAAACTGCGGACAGTGATCGACTTCTGCCGCCATATTTTGGGCTCATGGGGAGTCAACACGCCATTTCTAAAATTTTGGAATCTATGCTTGTAAATATTTTTGGATACCTGACTGTCCCATTCCAATGAGTGCATGCTAACACGAGGCAAGCATGCCCCAACAAAATCCGTACAGTATTATGTGCACCATATTTTCTGTATAGCGCACGGAAGGCGTTCTTTTTTGCACAACAAAAAAAAGGGCGCCATGAAGGAAAACTAGTACGCGTGCAGACGCCTCAACACACGGTCACACTGAATCTGTTTTATGTATGTTGATCCTACACAGAGATCAGTGCGTCCAGGAGGAGGCGGTCGCCCCCGCCCCCCCCGTTCCCACAAAGCCTCCGTAGGCCTTTCGTCTGAAATTTCTAGTCCTCTGTCCGAAATTTTTTTACCACCTTTAAATTAAAAATTCTTACAACGGAAAAATTATCTGCTCAAATTATATTCCTTAGGGGTTTACGTTACACCACTTATTGTGTTTTTAAGCAGAATTTACACATTGAAATCGGTTTTTACTGGCAAGTCATGGAAATGTCATTTTAGGCAATCTCGGAGATATTTTAATACTATTTTTTTCCGCGTTGCTACACGCCAGGATGATGGTGGCGCTACCGCTTGAGAAAGTACCAAAGATACTATAAGCAAAGATTCCACCCACTCCTATACGCTACACTTTAAACGTAAAATTGACTCCTCCATGGAGAGTCAAATATCGGGGCGGAAGTGTGGAATTGGGGGACAAGTGCGCCGTTCTATTCGACGATCTGCGTACGAAAAAAAGAACGCGTTACGGACAACGGCCATTGTTATAAAAAGGTTGACCTACGAGCGCTTTGAACAGCGCGTTTCATACGCGCAATATACCTTTCGCTGTGCATTTATCTAAATGCATCCGAGAAACTCACCCCCCCCCTAAAAAAACCCGCGCACTTTAAAAAAGAACACGCTAATTGCGTTTCCCGTTAAATGCTTGTTTAAAGTCGACACACATTTTTAACAGGGTTTTTTTGACGAGACCATGGGTAACTGACCTATTTATAGATTTTGCGACTTCAAACAGTCATTGTGCGTTCATGATAGAGGTGTTTGCTTGACATGGCACGGGGAAGAAGCATAACTTGTCAGTGAATGGAATATATTGGGAGGAGTGATTAATTTCTCAGAGTTTTAAGAATGTTCCGAATTAACATGTTGTTACACTTGCGCAAGACTTTAATCTGCCTGCTTTCCAAACGACTGAAGAAGTTGATGCAGCACTTCGGCCCTGATATTTTTTGGCCTCCATGAAAGAGTCAGCGCGCCATTTTAAGTGTTTGGAATCTATGCTTATAATATCTTTTTGGATAGTTACACTCATTACTTCAAGATAATAATCTGTCGGAAATTATTTTGCTTTTTTGCCCCCCCCCCTCCCACAAAAAATATCTAGCTACGCCACTGCAGTGCACCATCCGTGATCGGCGCATTGTGTGTTGATCTTTTTCAAAGATATATGACCTTATGCATAGTGAATGTCACAAATGAGAAAGTGATCCCTAGTTTGGGAGGAAAATTGGAGGAAAAGCGCATATCAAGTGCAAGTTTCCCCAATAAATGCAGACAGCTGATTTGTAACCAATCGGAACACGTCGCGTAAGTCTACTATATGTGCGGCGGGAAAATCTACGCCGTGAGTGCACGTTTTCAGACGTGGTGCTTCATTGTTTTTCACCCAAAATGCACGTCCAGTGTGATATCACAATTGCATAAGGTCTATTATAAGTATAGTATGCCAAAGTCCTATACCGTACACTGTTTTACGGAGATTGAATCCTCATGGAGACGAAAATATGGGAATGGAAGTGTGTATTTGACGTCATACCCCGCTTTTTTATTCGGTGATGTGCGTATAATAGGTACACACAGGAAATTTCATTCCTAAAAATAGCGTGGCTTGCATGAGCGTTGTGTACGCGCAGATATCGTTCTCTGTGTTTTGTCCCGGAATACTTTGCACTTTGTGCACACTCCGGAAACAAACGCGCTAGTTGATATTCCCGTTTGTGAGTGCGTAAGAATTTAAAGGTTCATTTAAATGTGTGTGTTACCTGAAGGATTCAATTAAAAACTGAACCAATAAATAAGCCCATGAACTGAGCTTATAAACGTGCCATTGTGCGTACATTTTTCAAGTGCACTTAAGGCAATGCAAAATGGCGCAAGGAAGAAATAAAAATTCTTCTTTTAAGTGAAATCGTATTGAGGAAGCGATACTCCTTTAAATTTACAGTGTTTCAAATAACTCAGTGTTCATACTTTTGTAAGACATCTGTCTGTTTGCTTATCAAAACGACTCCAAACAGAGCATGATCGGCACTTCTGGCACGATAATTGTGGCTTCCATGGGGAGTCAACCCGCGCATTTAAGTTTGGAATCTATTTTTAAATCTAACATCTTTGTATCTTTCCATTTTAGCGCACACCCTATTTAAAATTAGCACTGTCTGAAGTCTGTAGGCCAATGGAGTTTTAGATTCAGTATTCTCGGGGTTGGATCTACTTGTAAACCCAATTTACCAAAGGTAAATATAAGTAAGGGTACTTGTCATGTTTTGTCACAGCATTTGTACAATTTGTGTCAGATACTGTGATGTTGTAGCCATTTTCATTAATTTGCTATGGCACTCCATGTACTAGACGCAGTGCAATGATGTGGATGAGAGCTAATGCCGTGATTTGTGTGGAATTTAAAGCATTAGAGGCCGAAGAGGCGTTAAAGACACGCTACAGGTTGTAGGGGCGCTTTTACCATGTCCACATTGGTCAGTGTTATAATTATTTCTGAAGGTGACCCTACATAACGTGACCTCCAAATTCGGGTTGCAGTTTCGGGGCACGGTACAGATAGTTTCTCACGTGACGTCATAGAGAGCTTTTTTCACGTGTATTATTTCAGCCATGTCTGAGGGGCAACCCCGGCATGTGTGTACAGGCTTGCCTCACCCTCAGACATGGCGGTTGCTTTACCTCCTAGCTGTGACGTCCACTGAGGACTATCTATATTCCACACATCAGTAGCAGGATATGTATATTGCTCTGTGATCCACCAAAGATATTACAACATAGATTCCAAACTTCAAATGGCGCGTTGACTCCCCATGGAGCCCAATGTATCGGGTGGAAGTGCTGATCACTGCTCAGTCGTTTTGAAACAAACAGGCAATGAATGTCTTACAAAAGTAATTAATACTTGTATTTCGGAATGTTTTTGACTTGAAGAAGTAGTACGCCTCAATAAAATTCCACTTGAACAAGAATAACTTATTTTCTTCAACGCGTGTTCATTCCACGTATTTTACACTTGAACATGAAACGCACAATGAACTGGTTTTTTGCAAGTTCATGGACATTCATTGGTCTAGTTTTCTATGGTATCTCCAAGTGACGCTATTTTAATATGCGCGTTTTCAACTGCTTACGCGCTCAAAAAACACGGGAAAGCCAACTAGCGCGATTGTTTTCAAGAGCGTGCAGAACTGTGCGTCAAGGATCCGCGGATAATACACATAGAAATGTATTCTGGGGGTATAGAACGCGTTTGTAAAAGGTGGCAAGCACGCTAACCTCTTCTAACAATGAAAATTTTTCTGTGGACGCGTTCTTGATTTTTTGTACGCAAGATTCGCATATAAGAATGATTGCCCATGCTCAAATAAAGCACTTCCGCTCCGATATTTGTCTCCATGGGGAGTCCACTGAGCGTAACAGTTGTAAGGTATAGGAGTTTGGAAATCTATGCGTTATTAAAATCTTTGGATTCCACATTGATGTGCGTCTTCTAGTTATACGGCTCAGCACAGTGGGCTGTGCTCGGCGATGAGCTAACCAAACTCCGTGGATTGCCCTCTTGTTGACATTGTTTTCCTATTAACATGATTTTATTATGTTTTTTCATGATAACATTTTTTTGTTATGAGAGCATGTCAGACCTTTCCTGTTTGCACGATTTAGGTATCGGTTGATCTCATACAGGAACCACCTTTTCCAGTATGTGCTAAGTAGTTACAGTGCACACATGTTTTCAGCTTGACTAAAAGCAATTCTCTTCTTATTAGTGTTTGTTTACCTCTCTACTAACTTTTTGTACGTGAATCTTGTGTGATTGCCCTTGATAGCCTTACCTAATTCATTCGTCGTAGATCAGAAACAATACCTGAACTTTTGTGAACAAACTAAAAGATGTAAACTCATAAACTACCGATAAATGAATTTGATGCAAGGCTCATTTGGTCGTCTTAGCTTTTGGGTGGCAAATTTGTCTATATGAGCTGTACCTTCGACCGCAAAGGAACAGATATAACACCCTCAAAATAAACTCATGCTGATTCCACTTGCATCGAAAAGCTTAAATCCGCCTATAAACTCCTTCACAGATGGTGCTTTTCAAACAATAAACGTACTTTTCAATGAAAATGACAAACTATATAGATAATTAAAATCTAACTTGCGACCAAGAAGTCTCCTTGTTCAGAAACAAAATAGCTTTGTAGTAATAGTTAAGAGCCTATGGGAACCAACATGGGAATTCTAATCTGGGACCCAGCTTTTATGTCGTCAACTGGGAAAAATGGGGCGCTATATGTGGAATTCTATATGGGCTTTGAAAATGGGGCCCACATGGGGCCGATATATTACAAACCAAGTGCCATTCTAATGTCTGCATGGGCCATATATGAGCATAGTGTGGGGTGTATCTGATAGTTTCTATATATGGGTTTCATATGGGGCATATGTGGTTATGTGTGTGACTCATGAAGTGTCCAGATGAGGACATATGTAAGATTTTCATGGGTTTTACTTTTTGGACCCACGGATGATTTGCGGTTAGCATATGGGGCACATATGTATGTCATGATCTGGTATGTTGAACTGTATGTCCCGTTTGTTTACCATTATAGCTATCTTTCATGTAATAAAGCATAATTGGTTCATAAGTTTTTTCCACATGCTTGAAGTGGTCGCGTTTTCATCTCCCCTTTTTAAGAATAACACAATAAAGAAAAGATTGTGCTGCATGCTGCATTACCATCTACAGGGTAAATTACACCCCGTACACTTCAGAGGAACAGTTTTTTCCCTTTACCCGGGGCCCAAACCAAAAAGGTTTTAAATCCAAGTTGAAAAGGGTTGGGAAATTTAAAACCATACCAAAGGGTTTTTGCCCTGAAAGGATTTTGAAAAAAAACCCATTTTTTTAACCCATGAAAAATGAAAAATTAGGCCTCGCTATTTCTTAAAAAAAGGACCATTTTTATTTTTCCCTTCCTATTAACCCAAAAAAACCCAAAAAGGTCCCATTAAGGGGGTTTTTAATTTTTTGGGTTTTGGAAAGGAAAAAAAATTTTGGGCTTGGGAGCAATTGGGGCAAGGGTTTTTAAAGGGGAAATTCAAGAGTCTTTTTTTCCGTTGGGGCCTTGGGGCCCCCCAAAAGGGCCAAAAGGGTTTTTTAAAAATTTCCAATCCCCAATGGTTTCCCCCCCCAAAAAAAAAGGGAAAAGGGGTTTTTTTTTCCTGGGCCCAAACGTATTTTTTTTAAAGGAAGGAAGGGATTTTTAAAGGAACACATTTGGGGGGGGCCCAATGGCAAAAAAAACCCCCCCGGATCCGTCAACGATCTTGGGGATCCCTTTCCCCTTTTTTCCTAACCAACTCAACCCAAAAAAAACCCTTTTTAATTTTAATGTTTAAATTTTCTTTTTTTCAAAACAAATATGCAAAATGGGGCTAAATAAAACCTTTTAGGGCCCTTTTTAAATTTTAAATTACTTGAAAAAAAACCCATGCCAAAAAAAAGGGAAAAGTCCCCCTTGGAAAAATTTTCCCGGTTTCTGGCCCATTAAAATTGGGATTTTAAATAAAAAAAAATGTTTTAATTTTCTTTTTTCAAAGTTTTTTTCTTTTTAAAATTTTTTTTTTATAAGGGGAAAAAAAAAGTTTTAACAAAAAACCCTTTTAAAGGGGAAACCAAAAAAATTTGGGAAAATTTTAAAAAAAAAACCTTTAAAACCCCACCCCCCCCCCCCCCCACCCCCCCCCCCCCCCACCCCCCCCCCCCCCCACCCCCCCCCCCCCCCACCCCCCCCCCCCCCCACCCCCCCCCCCCCCCACCCCCCCATAGTCAGTAGCCGTGAACACCATGTGACCTTCTTATGAATTATAATCTATCCCGCATTTTGGGGATTCGTGTAAATGAAAACTGGACGAAGGTTTGCAGACTATGTACAGAGTATATACAGGGTGTATTATGATTTCTGGGAGAGCGCCGTCTTTTAAAAGGTGTCTGCTCCGCAGGCTGTCCCCACCTGGCTACGGGCAGTGGGTAGATGTAAACTAACTCATTTTCAAGACAACACGAAGTTGACTACTCTCTACAACACAAAGTCATTTACACGAAAATTCAAACAACATTGAAATATTGCTTACCCCCTGTCTTTGTCCCATGTAAGCTAGCCAGTAATACACAATCTAATGGAACTGGCATGCTGTAACTGATGCGCTTCCCGCGTATAACCGAAGAGACGTTAGAAACTTTACGCGGGGCCCTCCCTTAGGAAAATTTTGAAATTTTGATCGCCTGGGATTTTTTTAAATATTAAAAACTGTTATGACCCAGTCATGACCCTGGACGAGGAGGGGAAAGGCACGATGTTGTTGAGTTACTACTCACTCATTGTCCCCACGCCGTCTCACTGAACAGGGACCAATAAGAATGAGGCAGAGGCCCTCTGAGATGTAGCACTTGATGGGGAACCTATAGATACCCCACTGAAGCGGCTAGTGTTGAGGTTATCCCACAGTTCTAGTCCTGACTCTTAACCCGGAACATTGTTTTTCAATCTCGTGATTCCTATGGTCAATTCTCCAACACTGGTACAAACATCTTATAGGGGCCACGTATGGAGCAGTGGAATACACTGTAAAAATAGACGTCTTCATTTTTTAACACATGTATGGCGTTTAAGAATTAGAAAACGAACAACAAAATGGACACACACAGAAAATGACTGAACGAATATTAACACATGATACGGATAACGACGTCAATTAAAGTGCACTCCGCAAACACGTTTACATGATTTATATATATGTTAATTTTTCCTCATTAAAAACAACTTGATGTTTACAGTGATCATGAACTAAACGTATAAACGTGTTAACGAGATGGCGTTAAAGGGGCGTCAATGTGTTAAAGTTGGCGTTTTAGACGTTTAATTTGCTTATGTATTTTATTGTTTTTTCTGTTACATAAACGCCAAGACGCGTTTATTATCTGTTACAAAAAAGTGTTAATCAATTTTTACAGTGTATTATAGCCAGCTATGGGCCCTCAGAGCACGATCCGTTCCAGCGCATCACTGCATTACTCTCCTGTGTTCCTCCCTCTTCCCCATCTTTTAAAACCTCTCAGTTTCTTTTAACTTCCCTTCCTTCATTTTTTTCTCTTTCTTGCTTCCTCTCTCTCCTCCCTTCTCTCGTTTTCCTCTCTTACTATTTCTCAGCATCTGGCAAAGGGCAGCCATGAACCGAGCGGCCCATGCGGCGATTGCCAAATCGCCACAACGGCGCCGGTCCGCCTATATGGTATCTATGCATATGATATTTTTGGTTTCAGTAATTTATCGCGGATGGATGGTAAAATGAAAACGTTTCCTCTTGTCAGGGTTACTCTTAGTAGCAGTGAACATGAACAATAGTCACGGTTACCTTTATCTTGTTATCGCTATTATTGTGTCGAGATCAAAGATATTACAAGCATAGATTCCAAACTTAAAATGGCGCGCTGACTCCCCATGGAGGCCAATATATCGGGGCGGAAGTGCTGATCACTGTTCAGTCGTTTTGAAAACAAACAGGCAAATGAATGTCTTACAAAAGTATTAGTACTTGTTATTTCGGAATGTTGTTGACTGAAGAAGTATGACGCCTCAATAAATTCCACTTGAACAAGAATAACTTATTTCTTCAACGCGGCATTCCACGTATTTAAACTTGAACATGAACGCACAATGACTGGTTTTGCAAGTTCATGGACATTCATTGGTCAGTTTCTATGGTATCTTCAAGTGACGCACTTTTATATGTGCGCTCAATTACTTATGCGCTCATAACGGGAAAGCAACTAGCGCGTTTGTTTCCAGAGTGCGCAGAACTGTGCGTCAAGTATTCCGGATAATACACAGAGAAATGTATTCTGCGCGTATAGAAAGCGTTGTGAAAGTTCACCCGCGCTAACCTCTTTGAACAGTGGAATTTCCTGTGACGCATTCTTATTTTTGTACGCAGATCGCGTAATAGAACGACGCGCATGTCAAATTTACACTTCCGCCCCGACATAGGCGTCTCCATGAGGAGTCACTGAGCGTAACAGTGTAGGTATAGGAGTTTGGAATCTATGCTTATAATATCTTTGGTCGAGATGCCAACAGAAGCAGACTAATCTAGAGTTACCCTGACTAATTGAACAATGGATCCGTGTTGTTCTTTACAAAGAGCGGGTATCACAATTAACTAAGTATGCCGCGAGGTGTGTGGGGCAAGTGATGTGCAATATAAGAAGAGCTCTGGCAGTGTTTTGAAACGCTGACACCTATATTTATCGAGAGGGAAACAATTTATCGACAGGTTTTGTTTTTGTTTTTAAACAATCGAAACTTTTGTCATCAACGCCATTCGAAACTCACTTTACAGAGAAACAAGCGCAACAATGTTGCCGAAGCTCAGCTTTTCCTGTTGACCTAAAAGTCTGCAGTCAATATTTTGGTTGGGTCTGTAACTCATGTTGTTCATACGTACGTTAGAAAACAAAGAGATAATTATAAACTGAACGCAATGAAATATGTATTGACCTCCCGAAGTCTCTGAAAGACTAAATCTGGTACACACAGCGGCGTAGCTACGGGGGGGCCGGGGGGGCCTAGGCCCCCCCCCCCAAGATATTCGTCAGGCCCCCTCCCCCAGATTTTTTGTGTCCTAATAAAATGCGTAAGAATTAAGGAAAAATAAATGTTTGAACGGAAATAAACTTTGAAATATTTCCTTCAAAATCTAAATAAATAAAATGTGTAAGAATTAAGAAAAAGTAAATGTGTGAAAAACACATTTTGCGCACGTATGAAATTATAACTTTAAAATGCCTACTTTCACTAAATTAGGTTTATAATCTGCACTGTCGTTTAATTCACATATAAATCACTTGGACGATGAAACGAACGTCCCGACGACGAATTCGGATCTGACATTGTCAGGTTTAGACCCTTTCTGCCTTTCGGATGGCTGGTTGATTTACTGAAAACATGGCAACTATACGTACACTGAAGACCATCCTTACACGACCATTCCTGTACGGTATCATACACCAAATATGCCGCACGGTAAGGTACTGCGTTCGAATAATTCTTCTATCCTTAACAAGTGTGTCGTGTCTCTCTCCTTGCCCATGACAAGTGCACTGTAGAACCGTGGATTGATTTCGACAAGCCCTCTTTTTACTAGTTCGCACTGGCGTCCGGGCGGATTTGTAAAATTGCCAACAAGGTCCGGATTTCATGTGTTTTCCACATGATCCCTACTTCTGCTTTGCAGGTTAAATAGTTTTAAAGATTTACTGGTGGTATTATAGGTCTGACCAAGTAATATACCGATGACTTGAGTCCGTGAACAATACAGCACCATTTTGCATCTAGACACCATTAAAAACCGTAAAAATTTCCAAAGGGAAGGGGACACCCTTAGACCCCTACTTCAGGACAGTGATCTTTGTCCTCCTTTCTACAAAATAAATATGGTAACCCTAGGTTGAGACAAATGGTTTGTTCTAGGGGATATGTAATTGAGTAGTGGACATGTATCCTATGGATAGGGTGATGGACAAATGTAACAGAGATATACTAGAAGGTGAATATGTGAGAATTGCAGGCAGAATAAATGAAAAGGGATGCATAATTTAATATGATTCTTGTATTATCTCAGCTCATATGATATCCACGGCCGTACACAGCGGGGGCTGGCAATTACCCCCAGAAATTTTCAAAGTTCATCGCCGTTCCAGCTTTGAGAATATACAGAGAAAACCCAGTAAAAATATAAGGAATAGCTGTGATCGTAATGACAGAACTTAAACAATTTCAAATAGACAGATCAATATTTTCATGCCTATATCTGTACACATCACCAATCATTTACAGCTCTATTAGGATGTATTTCTAGCCTACTTTTCTAAAATTCTCGCGCTACGCGCGATTATGCATAGCTGCAATGTTGCTGTTGTTGCTATAGGTAGCTTCAATCATCAATGGCTTAAAAACGTTTTAAACCGTGCCAGTTTAGTCATAAAAACGTTTTATAACCAATAACACTCCCCCCCCCCCCTCTTAAACCCTCCCCCACAACGGAGTTCAATGGCTGAGGTCATGCTTCACATCATATCCACCACGCTCTCAAAAATGACTTTTGTCGCACTAAGTCACAACTGCTTTTCGTTTTCCTTTTAAAGCTGAAATCCCTCAAATATTGCACCATTTGCTATCTATGCGTCCTCCTGAAATTCACAAATTTTCGCCAAGGGGGAGGGAGACACTCATTCCCTTTAGTCCCCTCCCCCAGGCCACAGATCAGTAATGCCCAATTTTTGCTCCTTAGCAAAAAGTGTATGTGCGGCCTTGTGTATTACCATTTTTCATGGATTGATTTTTCCCATTATTTGAGAAATGGCAGACATGAGATTCGAATTTCAAGGCCGGGTACATGCAGCTTACAACACGTGGGAAGTGCCGTTTCCGGCCATCTGGAGGGTTTGTAAAGCCAAAAATTTCCTTGCACGCTCCGCGCCAACCGATGGTAGCGCTCCGCTTAGATAGTCTTGACAAGCCTGACCCTCGGCGGTGCCGGCCCCCCATTTGTTACCTAGGCCCCCCTAAAAATTTCATCCTAGCTACGCCCCTGGGTACACAAAGTTAACTTTATATACTGCACAGATGTTAGTATACAAATAATGAATGTTTACGAGTGTGCTGCTTTGTAGACCTCATTTGTTTTCCATAATTAGACCCAGATAGTAACTTCCGATGAAGAAATCGTACAAATGGTTAAAGGTCTGAAAAGCGATATTTTGTCCCAAAGATATTCCTTGAACTTGTCCAGGGACAAAAGTTCAAATACGTGTTGCCACTATGACTTGGAAAAACCAGATCTGCTCAATTGCTCAATATAAAGGGATAATTTCTAAATTAAATTCTTTTCGCGCCTAATTCTGAGTACTCTTTAGTCCCGTTTTCCCCTACAAAATTATTTTACTGCATAACATTTTTATGATTGGGATCTACGAGGTATAAATCGTCGATCGCTTTAAGGATCTGTGACTTTGTCCCAACAGGCCGGAGGGTAACTACAGGTCGTAGAGAACGTTGAGAAAATATGCACACTTATAGCCTACTAAGTCTAAGGGCCATTGAAATATCATCCCCCGTGGCTTCCCCTTAACAACTTGGTGGGGCTTCCGGGCAACGGAGAACAAGACTGGGGCGGTTCCTGCAGTGTCGACGCCCAGTGGCGTAGCCAGGGGGGGGGACAGGGGGCGAGTTGCCCCCTCTGGAAAAATCTTGGGGGAAATTTTGAAAGTGAATATATGGTGAAATTTGCGCATGATCTGGAAAAATTTTAAATTTCTCAACCAGTACACTTTACTTATTTAAAAGTATATGCCACACTGGCACAACCAGTCCTCATTAAGGTTTTCAGAGATGGAATGATGACACCATGCTTATTGTTGTACTAGTTATGTTTTACTATCTGTTTTATACAGCATGGGATCTCTGGACCTCTGACAAGGGACTCTGTCCTTTTACTATATACTTTCAATGTTTCTTGATAATTAAAGCAGCAGCATTGTGGTATATGCAGTTTGTTAGAATGGGTCAGTGGTCAAGTGCTATACTCTGCTACAACTGTACAAGGGCAGGTCCTCGTAAAATTTGGACTGATTGTGGTGAATGTGGTGAACTGATGAAGGGGAAGGTGTACCAGGGTTCACTGCTTAATTACTGTACTTCACCTATTGTGATTCTGATCTACCAGTAGGACTCAAGAAAAGTTCACCAAGACCTGAAGACAAGCAAGATAAAAAAGCTTCCTAAAAAAATAGGAATTCTTGGTGATGTATTCAGTTTACATTTAGCACCAAATGTGGCACCATTTTGCATCTAGCCCACCTCATATGAGGAGGAGGAAACCCCTCCCCTTACACCCCTCCCCAAGGACGGCGATCAGTCACATCAGCCAGGTCAGAGGAAAGCACCCGGACAAAATCTGGACCTGCGGAGAACACTGATTATTAGGAAGCAGATCACTAATTGGGGGAAATCTTGGTGCTCTTGCCCCCCTGACAAAAAACCTGGCTACGCCACTTTCGACGCCCATGTGACCGCACCAGACACGTAGCCTGACAAGGTACTGAATGGGGGCGAAATGGCTTCCAGGGGCTAACAAATTTTTAAGGGGACCAAATGTATACAAATGCCATTTTACCAATGGCAACTTGAAAACTTGCTAGGGGGCGAACAAATTTCAAAGAGGGATTCGCCCCCTTGACTGGAGGCCTGAGTTGCACGATTCCTGCAGGAATCGAGACTAACATATTGCACACGCCTTCAAAAAGCACGTTTTCCTTTTCAAACCAAAAACTGTTCTTGGAATGTTAGTACAACCGTCAAGCTTAAACCATGTGAAGCATTGTATTTTCAATCAACGTGCTTTCCTCTTACGACATTTCCTAGACAACGTTAGAACTAGTGTACCCCCGCCGGCATCCCAATTCACGAGTAAGTTCTTTCCTTCATGTGACAATATAAATTTGCTCTTAAGGAAGGATAAGTCATTTGTTTACCTTTCATACTAAACATTTTTTGTCCAGAAATGTTAAGAAGAATTTTTGTAAAGGAGATACAAGAAGATCTGAAAGATTAAGGTAATGTTTACAATTAACTTCAATGAAATTTGAGGCAACTGGATATATTCTCTTTAAACTTTAAGCCAAACTCATAAAACCATTCAGACATCAGGCTTAGCTGAATGCTTGTTTCTGCCTCAACACAAAAATGTGTAGGCCTAGCTTATACCACTGTTTCGCACAAGGCCACATTCGCAAGAATTTGCACAGCTTTCAAACGTCCGGTATTTCTTTTCGAGTAGGCCTAACCATCCAACCAATTTAGCTAGTCTATTATTCAAACACCTGAATGAGATCAGCGCCACATGTTCACGTAACGCCTCCATAGTAGGATGTACGGTATATTCCTTATTCAGGTCATATCCCTGGTTTGGAAAGCAAAGAGCTGAGCAAACATAGTCTGCCATAGTGGGGTAGCCCACGTACAGTATTCAAAAATCGATACAGCGCACTTTGCTTAAACACTTCCACACGATTAAGCGCGAGACGTCCTGTACATTTATGTATGTTCAGTATTCTTTTGTACCTCGTTTCGTTGTACAGTCTCTCAAATGATAACAACTGCTATTCTCGACGTATTCCGGGCCCGAACATGAGGACTTCGCCAGAATTTGTTGCAAAAAGTGATGTTTTCATGCCTTTAATGATTGCAGAAACGAAAAAAAAAAATTTAACTTTTGTTCAGCACAAATTGAACTATCTATATGAAACATATTATCAAGATTGGTGCAAAACTGAAGGACAAGTAGGGAATTTTACGTTTTCAAACAAAGCCCCCTCCCGAGGTCAAATTAATCAAAAAGAGTCGCAGCATACAGATATCACCTTCGCTAATAGCTCTACTAAATTTCAGCCAAATCTAACGAAAAACAGCGAAATATCAGGCACTTAAACGCAAATGTTATGGTGACAGACGTTTGCCGTGCACGACAGCAATAGCTCAGCTGAAAGCTTTCAGCTGAGCTAAAAATGGAGTTTGGGGATAGACTCGATTTCTCCGTCAGCAAAATATACGGTTTTTCAACAAGAATAGTATATCAAATGATCGAAGAATAACTCAAGTTTTTTTTTTCTTCTTTTAATAAACAGTACATGGCACCGGCCCGATGGTTTTTCTCAACATAAACTCGTCGAGCGACCAACAAATTTTTAAAATACTCTGTTAGCAAGCGAAAAACAGAGATTTACGTTAAACCCAGTTTATCGAACAAAAATCAAAACCGCAAAAGTTCATTAAAAAAATTAGTTCTACCGTTGATCATGACTGCCAGGATTTAAGGAAAAACATTGTATTCCGCAGTTTGAGAAACTCAGTTTGCCAACAGACAGTATTATTCCAAAAAAAGAATTGTCGCTAGATCATTTTTCCAGGAAACAGTTTTTTTCCCTGCTCAAATGCAGTTTATTGTAAAACTGTGATCTGTTTTGCAGTCGTTGATTAATTTCAGTTTTTACCTGGAGTCGGGGAAGACTGAGAGCAAAGATGATAAGGTCTGCAGATGTCTTGACACACCTGTCTATAAAAACCTTGAAAATAGCCGAAATTTCCATCAAAGCCTATAAAATATCGACCATTTTACAAAACTGTTATCAGTGTTTTTCGCACTTTTATAACGAATTAACATGCACATCAAGCTGATTTCGTGGAAAGACTGGAGGGACCCATGAAGTACATTATGCTTGGTTTTCTTAACCTTCATTGTAAGGACAGTTATAATGGTGGCAGGCCGTCGATCCTGAGATGTTTATCCTAGAAGTACAGCTATTTACTACTTGAGAAACGTTCACATTAGAAACCAAAGCAGAAACTTACCGGTAAGTAATAATAGATAATAACAAATCCAGACCGTCCCTCTGCAACACTACGCGAACATATGAGTGAAACTCAGAAATGGTCAAACTTTGAAAAAGACTATCCTGAAAACGATAAAAGTTATTCAAATAATGCAAACGGATATTTTTCTCATCAGGTGATCTTAATCTATCATTGCTGAATGGCTGTTGTTGTTCCTTCCCACAGACCTGTAAAAAAACTTGGTTCAACGCAACCAACCTGACGACAAACTAATAAAGTCTGTAGTAAAAACTCAGTCCATGAAGTGAAAACAGCAGTTTCAGATTCTGACTTTGCTTTTCAAATCCAAAGTTGTGTTTTTGTATTAGATAAATATAATCGTAGTTTCTGTCATGAGCTAATTTTGTAAGAGGTAATCTGACTCCCCCTCCCTCCAAAAAACTGTATTTTCCTTCAAAGAAAAGTTTCTCGAAAATGGCCTTTTTCAATGGTTACAGCTGCCGATTACTGGAGCTTATCTATAAAAGAAAGACTCACAATATTTGAAAAAAAAAGAAAATACAGTCAGCGTAGTCAGAATTAGTATACCCCGTCATCTTATAATTAATGCATGACAGGCATGTTTTGATCATGTGACAATATTTTTGTAACTGAACTGGTAAATTCATGGAGAATAAATTCTTTCTTTACCTTTTGTTTGCACATGGAAGTACTATCCGAGGTAGTATTTCCATGGTTTGCAACAGATATGTTTATAAACATATTCATCTTATAAAGCAATTAAGAGAAGATTTGCAAAAGTTTGCTGATTTTGAAAGCAATATAAATTTTGGGGGCGACTGCCCATTGCCTTTAAAATAACACAGCTATACAGGTACTGAAAAAAGTTCATTTCATTTAAGAGCTAATGCTTCTTTATCACAAACTCTATTTGTATCTCAAAATACCGGTTTTCTCTCTGATATAAACTGTTTTTAACGATAAACAGTCAATGGAACTACTGCAATTCTTGCCATAGATACATAGCAATCCGTTTCTACCTGCAGACGGAGAATATTCTATTAATTAACTTCGCTAGGGAAAACGTCCAACGTCTGCATAGCTTCACTTAGCTTGCCCTATGGTTTGATCATGCCATCTTAGTGCCCAACACGCCAGCGGTCCGCATGCGTTTTTACGCCAGAAAACGCTGGCGAAAAACGCTACACGTTGGTTGGCGGACCTCCAGACTTAAGCGATTAAGGGCGCCCCTACAGAAAGCCCAAAGCGGTTGGATGGAGGATTGATGGTGAAATTTTCTGAGAAAGGGCTGAAGGGAATATTCTTCTATCTTCAAAAAAAAAAAAAAAACATAATTATATCCATGATTGGCACATATATAAATATACTGTCTGCATTTTCGTGGCGTTCTCCGCTGGCGAACAGCCGGAGAAAAGCCTACCACTTCTTTTAGGGTCACAGCTGGAGGATCGCCAGATCGCTGACTGAGGCCCTCCAGAGTGTTGATAACACCACGGGACATATTACATCTAAAGCCTCATTGACATGTTTACAAGACGGTTGGTTAGATCGGGAGCACAGGGGTGTTACATTTTCTTCTAAAGTAGCTAGGCCATTTTACAAGGTCCAATGGAGCTACTCCCGGGGTATGACGACTAAGCTTCCTGAGGCCATCCCCTCGGCTAATTGGACTGAATTTAAGGTATAACTAGCTAAAGTCGGCAATGTTTACAACAACGATGGGCCATTTTCAGGAATCAACTGAAGTTCATCCAAGGGTGAGAGGGCTGGCTTGGTGGTTGAGTGTCCTGTTTACAGTGTACTGCCCATGTATTGTGAAGTTCCCCAGATGTGGAACCACTTGGAAATTTTTTGCGGGACTCAGTTTGCTCGTCCGTCATTACTGTTCGCAGTGATCGATGATGAGAAGTTCAAATGCGTGATTTAAAACTGGGTACCTGCTTGTCCGTTTCAGGAAGTTAATTCCTCTACTCAGGAAATTGTCTGATTCAGGAATCGTCCACTTTGCTCGATTCACCTGTCGAGTAGTGGTGCAGAGCAATGATCCTCTACCCTTCCCAGCTTTTGGGAAAGTAAAGAATGAAGACATCATACCGAGGATATACTCACGTTCATAGGATAAGGAAGTTAAATGACTGTCCCGAGGGTAGGATCAGGACTGATTAGTTCACCTCTGCGGCGGCCATATAACCCTAAGAGCACTAGTCGAAGAGAAGGCGAATCTCGCCGGCAGGGATCGCGGAGACGGGGGGGGGGGCTACGGGACTTTAGCCCCACACTTTCTCTGCCGTGGACATTTTGGGCCACCTTAAACTGGAATGATAGGCTTTTATTTTCTTGAACATATTGGACCGCTTCTTTTAAACCCCCCCCCCCCCCCCCCCTACTTCAAAGTACATTTCTGCGGGAGGTATTTTGTGTTTATAAATTGTTTTGAGCTCAGTGCTTTTCCTGAAATGTAAAACTATGCGACAAAGGAGTGACTGATAGAGCTGATTAATTTTAGGGAGATCAATTCATCAAAGTAGGCACGGCCGCCCCGTGAGTCCCTGTTGCAAAACGCGTGTTTTTCACGCAGAGGTTAGTTACCATCGCACAGCATGCAAGCGTATACAGAACTGCGAATACACGCACGATTCATAGACATTTTAGTGTGTGTGTGCGTGTGTGCGTGTGTGAGAGGGTTGCAAAACAAAAATATGTGATCAGTGACATGAGAATGAGGCCCTGATCGACCCTGAAAATAACATGGGGTAAAAGTTTATAGGTGTGCATCTTAACTTATCTTCACGTACAAGAAAGATCTGGGCATAATGGATTTTTCATATGGAAGATAATTTTTCTCTTGGAAAGAGTTTAGCAGCAAAATGAGGCTACTTGTGATCCTTTTAACTTCTCTCATGTGGATCATGCAGTAGAAATCAAGGGTGGCGCTAGGAAAATTTAACCCGACAGGGGTGATCATCCTGAAGGGAAGGTCAGCAACCCTCTCCTCCAATGGATTGACGAAAAATTGAAGATACGAAAACTTCAGGGGGTGGGGATGTATTGAAAGCAAGATAAAAATTTGGCACTTTTAATAAAGGTAACTATTGTGTAATGATGGGTTTATTTATTGTCAAATCAAGTGTTCGACTTTCTGGTGTACCTTAAGATTACAAATTTTACCCTAGCTCCACGAAGAAACTGGATGTTAGTCCCAACGGGGGGGGGGGGGTACATGCTTCCTTACTACAGCATTGCAAATGTCTGTAAAGGAAGTTATCTGACATATGACCTCATGTACTTCTTCATCAAAGGTTTCATGTGACTGAACCAGGTTTGTATTTGAATGATGAGGATGTTTTGAATACAATATAACCGTGGGCTGAATTTATCTCTTCCAAACCAACAATATCGAGGTCTTTAAGAATCTACGTTCTGCATATCTTTTGTCATTAGGGAAAAATGTGACTAAATTAAAAAGTCATATTAGTTTCAGTGTTGCTGGCAAGAAAAGTTACGGTGTAAAAATACTTGAGAGTGCGGGGCGAAAGGGGGTTCTCCTTCGCCTTCGAGAGTGGGAAGGCAATCGTCCCCGTTGCGGCCCTTTCTGTTCTCACGCCAATGCGACATAACTGATTAGAAAGATGATTTTAATACTCCATGGATCTTTGAGGTATCTTCGACGACGCTACCTCGAAGGGATAATGTACATATGCAACATTAAACTCTAAACACAAAAGAGTGAAATTCACTCCAAAAGAGTGTGCTGAGGGACCACTCCTAAGTAAGAGTGAATTTCACCCAGAGTGGAGTGAAAATTCACTCCGGTCAAATCAAGCGATACTTCTTACACATGGAATAAAATACGCTCTATTTGGAGTGAATTTTCACTTCATTCGGGGTCAAATTCACTCTTACTTAGGAGTAGTCCCTCCACACACTCTTTTTGGAGTGAATTACGATTAATTTTTTACGAGATCCAATAAAGGTTGTATGGGTGGGATCCCATTTATTTTTTTCAATCGGATTTATGGGAATTTTCTCCTGAGAAGGGTCATGCTCAACGAACTAAAGAGCAACGTTCTCTGATGGACACTTTAAAAAGTCCTTTCGGCTGGATGACGAAGGGTTAAAACCGACCGTTACTAAGACCAATATGAATCATTTTTTTTCTTCAAAAGTCCCCTCAACTCTCTGGCGAAGAGCCAGGGGCGAGAACCAAACAATACTCCCGAAGGAGTTCTGCTCCCTGAAGGAGTAAAAACGTCCCCAAGGGACAAACTTTGACTTAACTGACACCACCCGACAGTGGTCCCGTTCTAGACTGGCTGAATAGAACAGGTCACACTTTGGAGCTCCGCCGTCGTGATTACGGACACTCCTGCCCCAATATGAATCTACGAGTGATGTCAGTTTAGGTTGGCTAATTCATGTGAAAGAGTGACTTTTGTTTGGGTAAAAAGTCATGTAAGCTAGACTGAGATATAGTACGGGACAGATGTTACTGCCTATATCTCGGTCAGAATAATGCACTCGAGACATATTTGGTATCAATATAACGGGAAAAGTGCATGAATAACGATTTTAAGAAAAAATACCTCTCTTCTCTCCTCTACGAGGTCAAAATATCAATAAATGAAAAACAAAGAAATGCACAGTAGTGACGTCATACCCATAAATTTGCATGTCTATGAGCCCAAATGACATAATGCAATACTTACAACTTTCAACCTTTCAACTTTTCAGAAGAAATTAAGCTCCCGGTTGAAAATATCATTCTAAAATGGATCACAAACTACATGCCAGAGATCTGGACCTGATTCTTCCATCATTATGCAAAATATATCCCCTTTTACAAAGTTCCAAGAAAATACATAAGACTTTTGATAATTGCTATGCAATACAGCTACGAAACATTTTTCGCACACTCTCATCATAGGAATGATAAAATTATTCCTCTGGGACGGCTTGACTGATATTACTATTTCATCGCAACCAGCTGGTGCCCCATCCCAAGTCCCTTCCCCACCCCACCGCACTCCCGAGAGCAGTCGTTACATTTTTCGTCCAGCTGATCGCTACCAAGAAACCAATGGGACGGTAGCCTCATGTGGTGGAAATAAAAGAACGACTTATCGAACGGCTTTTATTTCGAGGCCTTCTCAATGTGCCCGAAAAGGTAATGTTCTACTGCCCACAATTGTGTGAATAGCCCAGAGTATCCGGGCAGTGGCGGATCCAGGGGGGTCGCCGGCGTCCGGACCCCCCCCCCCCTCAAATTTTCCAATGTGCCCTTTTTCAAAAAATGTTTTTTTTTTTTTTTTACACACTAGCAAAAAAAAAAAAAAAAAAACGAGACAGTTTCACAGGTAATGACAGTGTTGTCCAACCAATTCCGAGGAGATTTTGGTCACCCCATCCAGTATCGATCAATCCACTCGTAAAAGTCTAGCCATGTATCGCAGAAACTTTCGGCAATACATTTGACTACGGTAGCCTATATTGGCCGCCCCGAAACCCGAACAGTGCAATCGTTTTACAGAGAATGTGACTACAGTATGTCTGCGTGACAATCAGGCATTCTAATCACTTTTCGCTTGGAACCACGTGTGGCGTGCTTGGGCAGTCAGAGTAATACAAAACACTCAATGACGTCATACTCACTAGCTAGTGCTTTATGCAACGTATTACTATTGGGTTTTTAATATTGATTCCAAAAGGTCACTGCCAGTCTTTTTGTCTTACAAAATAATGATCTGTTCACACTCCATAAACGCTACATCTACGAAACCTTCCCTCCACCCTTTAGTATCCATCCTCTCGTAAACAAGAGAGGGTACGTAAATACGTTTCGCTATGATATTTATAGTCTGGAATTACTCTCTTCTTTTATAGTGTTGCCCTAGTGATGGGAATAAAAAGCCAGTCTTAGGTAAAGTCTACAGCCAAGAGTTGACCAGAAGTCACAATAGGCGAATCGGTGTTTGTTTCATTTTAAAATTACTATATAAAATCACCACCAGGCCAAATAACGCAATGTCAGTCGGTTCAATTTTTTGACGTCTTTGGACCGATGACCGGTCTGCTGTCGCAAATGAAAAGCAAACATTCGACTTCAGTCATCTGTTCTGACAGAGAGTTTTTGACAGTCGCGCCGCAACTATATAGGGAACACGACGTACAGTATTTTAACCTCCTCCCCCAGTCGAGATAGCGTTGGCGCCAGGTGGGGGAAGGGTTCATGCCCCCAGTCGGGGAAGACTGGCCCCCTATCGGAGCAGTTTTACACTGAGTTTCGTAGGGGAGTCTTAGTCCAAAGTACGCAGTCCCCGACGACAACTAATCGACGGTTTACCTGCTTTTTGCTCTCAAGAGGATAATTTCTGTAATGAGAACCCAAAATTTTCGGCGCGCTACGCGCGCTGTAGAGCCACTCTTTTTTAGTTCCATTCCACATAGCAGGATAGTACAAGTAGTGTCCACCTTACCAAGTAACATATGGGCTGAATACATAGTTTATGTAAAGGTCGTAACTTTCATCCCATATCGCAAAGCCTAGTTGGTGTTCTCTTGTGTGTGTGTGTGTGTGTGTGTCATGCGGTACAGTCAGTTGGTGAGCGACTTACGGAGCAAAGTTTGGCTATTTCATCGTGTAGTCCAGGTGGTTTCGATACAATGTACGTTACACCCGATACGGTCTACAAACCCTACAGTTCTTTTTTTCGTTTCGTCATATGTTTTATGTGTAAGCCTATCAAAAAACTTCGCCCGCTTCGCGCGCTTTTTTAATTTCACGATCCAGATTCAAAGAACACTATCAGTGCGTAACTCGGATCATGAAGTACTAAGTGATATAATGCAAAATATGCCTGCAACTGCATGGGATAATGAGGCTCCCATATTTGCCCTTCATACCCTCGAAATAGGGAATGTCGGAACTTGGGGTAACTGAAATGGCCCGGCCCCGTGTTGGAAAAATTCTGCCGCCACCCATAGTCAGTTTACTTATTTTGGCTTTCATAAGGGTAATTTCTGGGATAAAACCCAAAATTTTCGGTACGCTTTGTCCACTCTTCCTCAGTTCAGTTATACTTATAGCTAAATATAGTACAAACCCTTTCCACCTTTTTAAGTAGAATACATGGATTTATTTAAATGTCGGGATTGAATCGCATTTCGCTAAACCTGGTTAGCGTTCACTTGTGTCTGTCGTACGGTACGACTAGTGACTCGAGGAGGGAAGTACAATAAAGTTACGCCCGATAGGGCCCAACTGTCCGCTCAATTGTTCTATATAAGCTTTAAATTAGTACAAATTCTTATAAGTGTAGGCTTACCCAAAAATTTTTAGCGCGCTTCGCGCGCTTTGCAATTTCACCGTTTAGATCCCAGGTTTTGCTTCCAGTTTTTTCATGTCTTTTGGTTTATCCTTTCTTTGTCAATATGCGGTAAGTTGTGTAATCGCTGACGTTTATGGTAACCAAAATTTAAAAAAAAAATGAACGTGCTCTTTTTATGTTGGACCCCCCACCCCCCTCAGAAAAGACTCTAGATCCGCCCCTGACGGGACTTCGATTGCTTGACCGGCGCCAACAGGGGCTACACGCAGGGCCGTCTTAAGAGATCACCGGGCCCTGGGCCCGGCATTGGACCGGGGCCCCTCAATCAAGTGTGTTCGAAAAAAGTTGCGTAAAAAATTGACATCCTTGACCATCGCTCAAGCATAGACATGCCTGCATTTACCCCCCCCCCCCCCCCATGTCGCGCATAAAGCATGGAAATTGGAACTTTTATGTGAATAACATATGTGATATATCTAAAAGCTGAAATACATTATAGAAGAGTAATCTTCCAGTTGAAGTAAAAAAAAAGTATTTCCACACAAAAATCTTTTACGCAAGAGGAGATATGATTTTTTGCGCAGAGGTCAATTTGCGGGGCCCCTGACATCGCGGGGCCCTGGGCCTGGGCCCAGTGGGCCCATGCGTTAAGACGGCCCTGGCTACACGGTGGACACATGGGTCACACATTTCTGTATAACCCAATGACTTATTTTGTCTAATTCAGGATCAGGGCTGAATTCGAGTCCACTCAATCCCAGTCCGAGTCCCTGGTATCTGAGTCCGAGTCCGAGTCCTGATGTCCGAGTCCGAGTCCGAGTCCTAAGGCCCGATTCCGAGTCTGAGTCCCCGAGTCCCTGTGTAAATTGAGCTTGTTTTGTTTTGAGTGCAAGGGGACAAGGACTAAAATGAAACAGAAGGATAAGACACGAATCTGCAATTTCCAAAAAGAGGGACCAACCAAATAATAGAAGTGCACAGCAATGCTTCACCGCAGGCGTAGTGCACAAAGAGAAACATCAGCTCTTATACTGAGCTTTCTAGAGTTCTATGTTACCGAATATAAAATTAAATTATTTACCACTGACAGTTCTAACACCAAAAATTGACTACTTTAAGATTCATGTATATAAAGAGAAGGCCGGGCTAAATTCTCTTGAGCTCTGCTGGATCCGTGCATGGTATGTAAAAGACGACAATGGTTACCTAAACGCCCCCACAGCCCATCCCCCGATCAGGGCCGGATTTAAGCATGGGCCAGCGGGGCAAGTGCCCAGGTGTCCCACGAAGTTACAATATTGTATTTTGGGGGTAATTTGTGGAGATCATCTGTGCTAATTTTCGTTTTGTAGGCACATGTACGTAAGAAAGAATTCTATGAAGTTCATTTCGAGTGGAGGTGAAAGTGACCACAACCTTTGCCTTTCGCCACTGTAGTCTTGTGGAGAATTACGGTCGAAGGGGGCTCCTAATTAATTTGTAGCCAGGGCCCGACAAAAGTAAATCCGGCCGTGCCCCCGAAAACCCACATAACTTTACTCCCCATCGGGAGTGGTTTGGGGAAATTCCAGAACAGTTCAAGAAATTGGTTCTTCGCTTCGATTTCTCCACAGAAACTCCAGGATTTTACTTGGTTATAGCCAAAGTCTCATGGACTGGGGGTACTTTTTTGGTTCAATCTTAGACCGAGTTGCTTCAAGTAGTATTTCAGGTACAAAGATCGAGCTATGCAACAGGAGCACATGGTGAATACTGAATGGTTAAATGATATTCTGATATGGTTATGAAGCTGAGTACATGATTTGTCGTAACAACAAGTTAATTAGCCTGTAGGCTCCTCAAAATTGCCCCAGGTCTGAAACTAAAACGATTTTATTGGTTATCATGTCTCACAAAGGATACATATGAATTTCAAAGGGTCATGGAGGGGGTGAGGAAAATGGGACACTGGGGTATAATCATAATTCAGGCCTTGAAGGGCAATTGTTTAACTACGCTAAGCGACCACAAATGTGGGAGAAGCCTACATGACGTATAAATTACAAGTTCATGTCGGGTAGCTAACCAACTCAACAATTTAGGTCAAATTTGGTTTCTTTTGAAAAGCCATTTCAGATGGGAAAATCGCAGATTGCTCTTGGATGAAAAAGCAACCTTACTTTGAATCGACCGGGGATCGAACCCCCAACTTCCCGGTTGCCAAGCTTCATTGCTTCAAATGCCACCGCCTTTATCCACTCGGCAACAGCACTGGTTTGGGTAGTGATATCAGACTTCACATGCGATTTAAATTTGGACCAATAAAGATAAAAGCACAGTCTTTAATGTGTAAAGAGTGACTGCACTGGAATTTCCCTACTATGGCGTTGACATCGCTTGAAGGGCAATCGACTGAGGTGAGGGTAGGGGTGGGATGGGGGAGGCAAGGTGTTAATACATCCATAGATGATGCAAAAAGGGGCGCAAGATGAAATCCAGTGTTTTTCAGGACTTTGCCATAACCACGATTTACCTAAGGCAATGAAATCACCTCCAGTTGGCATAACAAACAGAAGTGACAGAAGTAGCATAGCTACAATAGCAGAGTTTGATGAGTACGTCACGCATACAAATGGAGCATGGGAACTGGGAGTATAACAATCGACTTTACTCCCAGTTCCCATGTTCCTTTTTTTGTGTGACGTAATCATTAAACTCTGCAATTAGGGGATTGCGAGGGTGCATTTCCCCCTTCTCCTCCCCTCGCAAACTCCATCTTACGCCCCTCTCAATATAACCAACCTAACCAACACATAATTGCAGCCCTTCATAGTCACGCCTTCATGTCCTCGTATGAAAATATTCATAGGTATGCCCCTGGGGCTGGAGTGGTAGCCTCCATTCTATAAAAAATGCTCTTTTTCTGACAGTCTGTTTTGTAAGGCCCCGCATGGATTTATAAAACATAAATCAACCAAGAAGGGCCATTATGCACAAAAGAAAGTAGCCCTCTACCGTCTGTGTCAGCTTATACAAATTAGGAGGTGGTGGGGTGGACCTCACCGGATTCATGAACATGGGAGTGCAATGCTGTATGGAAATGTATTTATGAAAAAATCTTCAAGTGTAGATCTATGGAGTTAAAATAACAAAAAGGTGACAATGATTCACTATGAGAATTTGCATTAGTAGGCTTATGCTAGAGTGGAGGCAGATACAAGGAAAGAGGGTACAAGTAATGATGTACCAGTGTGGGACAATCAAATATGGTATTGATGGTTGTGACATGAAAGATAAATTAATTGTGACTTGCCCACTGGTAAATTGTTTGGATACTTCCAAACGGTCAGTTTCATTCCGTTTCCTTTCCTTTGACATTTTTTTGACTGGATTTTCATTTAATGTCAGGGAAGGATGCTCATCAACAGAGTCGCTTGTAACTGTTATGACGTTACCATGCATTTTACGTTTGATCGTTGGAGGCAAAATGGCTCCATGTGTCACGTGACTCGAATTTTGTGGACACGGCATGTCACAACTCTCTCTATATAGGAACTCTAGACGGGACAATGAAATAGCGCCACCTTTCTTCCTAAACATTTATTTGTCTATAAGTCCATCTAACGTAAGTTCGCTGTGTAGATGACAATTCAATAAAACAAATTAAAATAGCCCACCTCCTTCTCAAATTTAATGTAATACAAAAATTAAAAAATATGTAGATCAATTATGAGGGTGACCATAAACTTGACTATTTTGCCTATAGGCATCATCAAAATTCCAAGGAGGGGAGGGCCATCCTTCTCCCATGCTATTTCAGATACACAATAATCACTCATGGACCACTGTTCCCTAACCCAAGTTTTGAACATACTTAATTTACTGAAATTTGTTACGTTTATGTAGCATGCAGAGTAATACGTAGTTTACATTTCCCCTCTACCTAGTGATTCTAACTTTTGTTACCCTTTTTCTGACAGTATATGTATATCTAATACATAAGGCCTTGTTACAAGAAAGGTTTAGGGCTCAAATCCTGGCCGGGTCATCGGGTCATACGTACTTACCAAAGACTTTAAAAATGGAACCTACTGCCTTTGTGCTTGGTGCTCAGCATAAGCAATGAAGTAGGGCAAACAAGCCAGTGAGCCACAACTGGAAAAAAGGCCGTGGTCGTCTCGACTTGAACCAATTGGTTGGAAACTGGGACGTTAAACTTCATCTAAATACTAACTAACTACAAGAAAAGAATATCAGAAGATGCAACTGACAAGGCCTTGGCAGTGCCGTTTCCTGCTCTTGTAATTCGGTATTTGGTGGGTATTCTGGGCAACTTTTTTCTTCGCGCAACGGACTGTGGGGCTTGGCTGAAATAGAGACACGTATTAGCCCTCCGATTACAACCCCTTCAATCTTGACATGCTCCTACAATCTATGACAATAGACAGTGCACAGCTACTTCATCTAAACAGGGAGTTGCTATTTGACAAATAGCAACTCCCTGATCTAACTGAGAACGCAACACAGGCTATGGGGTCGGTCGGTGACACGTCACTTCCGCACGACAACAATATGTTGGAGTGAAACAATGTATTGCGCGTGTTCGCCACGTAGTGTGTCCAGGGATTGTTTTGACTCCAGCAGAGTCAGCGTGTAAAAGTAAAATGTTCCCATATGGTCATATTGCAGTCAGCTGTTGCTTTCACTCCAAAGTTGCTAGGGTTAAGGAAAGACCCGGATGACCGACCAACCCCATACACAACTACGCCAAGCTATTTTCATGATATTACTTGTAAACTTTTGCCGGATAAACTCGTTGATATTCGTTTTCCGTTTGCTGAGAGGCTATGTCAAAATTTAAGTAAACGAGTTCTTCACCACCGTGACGGTTTGAACCTTACCAGGATTTACAAACCCCAGAAACATTCCGTTGAACACAGTGGCGTAGCTAGACATTTTTTGTGGGGGGGCAAAAGAAAAAAATTCCGACAGATTATCAGGGTTCTCCACTGGTCTGTTTTCTGTCCGGGGGCTCTTGTGATCGCCGTCCCGGGGGGTCTAAGGGGAGGGGGACCCCCTTTGGAAAAATTTTGACAATTTAGGAGGGCTTAGATCGCAAATGGTGCAATCTACTTCCTTGTTCTTAGCCTTCCCTATGTGTTCAAATCTGGGCATTTTGTGGTCATTTCCTTTTGCAGATTGCCTTTTCTAAATATCTTTGACTTTACTTGCAGATCTGAAGCTCCAGTTTCCACTTGGACGTATTCAAGAATGAAGTTGTTCACTTAAATTTAACTGAAATTTCGGGTGAAAATCGGGAAACCTAGGGAACAGTACAATTGAATGGTTTCGTTTAGTGTATGAGTTTGATGGTAACGGATTCCTACTGTGGAAACATATGAAAGAAATGCAGTAAGTGCATATTGAATGATATAAGAGCTCAGGTAAAAGTGAGCTGGGTTTGCATCTCCGATGTTTTATTATACATTGCTTGTTATGAGTATTTGAAATCAAGTATAAAAGGCAGTCAAATGACTAAGTTGTGGTGTTTGTGATTGAGTGTACAGACAACTTCTTGACCGGGCGGGTCAATTTTCTGTGCGGGCGGCAAAGTTTTGTCCGGGCGCTAAAGTAGTGTGGCAGATTTTGTACGGGCGGAGCCCCCGGACAAAACAGCTAGTGGAGAACACTGGATTATTATCTTGATAGTTGTTCGAAATTCTGGGGACCATTTTTTTTTTTTTTTTTTTTTTTGCTTTTCGGGCAGTTTTAAGACCGACTTTTGATTTTCACGTTGACATATCGGTGTGTAATTCTGCTTAAATGCATAAGGAGTGTTGTAAGTGTTTCAAATGACTTGTTTTTATTTATTTCCGACAGAGACTAGAAATTTCCGACAGAGGCCTTGTGGGGGGCCACTGCCCCCCCCCCTCTCTAGCTGCGCCACTGGTTGAACAACGCTTAGGCCTACCGCAGAGATAGTTCAACATCCATAAAGAGACCACTAAAACTGGGGACTCTTACGAGTTGAAGACAACCTTTGACTACGGGAGGTAGGTTCGCTGGGGAAGCAGCAAGTAATTGTGGTCCCAGTCACTCACAGGAGCCTCTAAAATAGGATATGGGGCCATTTGCCACCCTTTCCGCCAATTTATGCCTTTCCTCCTCACCTTCCCCGGTCTGCTGCTGCACAACACTGGCATATACAGTATACAGGAGTGCACACACAGTTTCCCCTCTTCCCAATATTTCTGCTTGCACCCCCCCCCCCTCGATCCCACCGAGAGAGCCTCATCGCAGGCTAAAGAGCCTTAGACCAGCCTTTCGATGGGATATTGTCAAGATTTTTCGACTGTTTTTTTTTATTCTGGTCGGAAAATACTTAGGGTTAGATACACTGATAGTTTTTTCTCCTCCAGTGTGAATATTGGACGCCAACAGGAAAACGATTTTATGAAAATCATATGTCAAACTTTTCAAGGCTGACTCCAAGACGGGCAAATCACGACAGCTTGGCAAGGCTTAGCTTACTACCCTCCAAGAAATTCTAGCCACTGTCTTGAATTTGCTCAATTTTTTCAAGGAGACATGAAGTGTGAGGTGTATGTGTTACGCCCGACACAGCGGAGATAAGTTGCACTGGCGGTTTACCTGTTTTGCAGGTAAACCGCCGACCATTGATCAACGTGAGTCGTGGCTGTATTTTTTGACCCTCTGCAGAAACTCGGGGTTTATAAACTACTCAAAATTGGTGGAGGGCTCTTCTTGTTTTTACAGTGTAAAAAGGATACTCCTCAGCGAACTGGCGAACACACACTATGCACTGACGTCATCAACTATAACCCTAAAACAACCAGCTTTGAGGATACGTTGCACTCTTGTAGCCTGTACAAAAGTGTGTTCATGCGTGTTCTCTGCGCAGGCACACTTCTGCTTTTATGTCCGTGTGATGTCATGTGGATATGGTCTACAAGCACGAGCTGCATTTTTTTTTTCGTAGGATAGCGCACCGAATCCTCAACATATCATGTTGATGGTGTCGATAGCGAGGGGAAGTCATGAATTATACAAGTTTGAGTGGATTCAACCAGTTGAGATAAACTTGTTATGCTTCAAAGCGTGCTACAATGTACAGTAACTGTTTCTTATGCTATCTAGCATTGGGTTCTGCAGGTCCTAGCCTACCCTGGGATATTAACGTAACTAAATAATCTCGTACTGCATCGTTCGGCAGTTTTTCATGCTTTGAAGAATGAACTGAGTGAACAGAACAGAAAAAATTGTCCCAACTTGAGTACATGATACTATTAACTGCGCATGCGTGATTCAATAGCGCTAAAACTTGATGTTTGTGACAACGACCCCTTGTGTTGCCGTACTATTTGTGCGTCAGTGTACCGCATATGGATGATACTACGGCCAAGATAGCAGAATACTGCCATGGTCTATGTGTACAACAGATCTTGGTGTACATTCTAAATATACATACATACTGTGAACCCTATTCAGTGTCACCGCATTTCAAGCAAGAGGGGAAGTTGAAGAGTCACTGGCAGTTGATATAAAACTGCAGTGTAGTTGCTTTTCAGGTATGCTCTTACTATAAAAGTACAAAGTATAAACACTAAACACGTGAACTGAGAACTTTGGAATTACACAATTCCCAGTGACACATATAAAGGCCTTAATTATAGTTAAGACCCAAAGGGGGAAGAGGATAGCTACCCCTTCCCCATATCTTCCATACCCCCACTGACATCAAAGCCAGCGAAACCAGTGAAAATTCACCTGGGGGACACTCGGAATGTTTGTTGGGTTGGAACTTAAACCTTTCCCTTACACTACAGATTTCTTAAGCCTACTGACTCAAAGCAGTTGACATTCAAAGTCTCAATGTCATTCTGTGGGCCTATCAGATCAAGTTGCGATCGACTCTTTGCGTACAGTAACCAGTAGTAAATAATACTACCATGGGACTTTTCTCAAAACCATACATGCACTTTGGGACATTTTCCAACGATAGGCCATTATGGGACAATTATGTATAGAAGCACATTATAGGATATAATATGTGACGAAAACGGTTGTGAATACCCCCATTTCAGGACAACTTACGTAATCAACAGATATTTTTTGAAAACACAGAGGTAATTTGCAGATGATGGATAGTATAACATGAAGGGGGATGGGTGATGGGGGATGGGGAGGATGGGTGAGGGTAGGAGATCGATGTGGACCACCTAAGCTACTATACCGAGTGATGCATGACACACGATATGAAAAAGAAAAGAAAATAGCTTGAGTGCAGCTCTGCTTATTTGGCTATTCATTTCCAAGTAAATATTTCAAAGACACGCGTTTATATGTTGTAACATTCACTACTTTTGTCAATACATGGCATTAAACATTACCTGTTCCTGTATCAATCATTTCGGATCCTTGGATTCTGATGAAATCTTTGCTATGGATGACCTAGGTGGTTGCTAGGCAACAGGGGCGCCAAAGTGTTGGGGGGGGGGACATTATAACACGATTGTATGAGATGATAGGCTCTAGAGAGAAGACTTGTGGGGATCGAACCCACGACCTCACTGTTGAAAAACAGACGAGATCTCCAGAGAGTCTTTTTATTTCTCAGAGCGTTACATCATATCAAACAGTACGTTTTTGCGCCTAAAAGATATCACAACTTTAGGGTAAGGCAACGTACGGGAAGTCAGTTTAGGGGTTAGGATAGTGTGTCTGTGCCTGTAAAAATGTACCATTTTGAGAGGTTTGTGATACATGGGTCCGCAGATGAACTTTGAAAAAATACAGTGATACCTCATCACGCCAATGTGACAAAGCACAAATTTTAGGTTCATTGCATTTTCAGTACTGTAGTAAAAAAAATCGTAAAATTTAATGTCAAGTAAATCATTGACACGATTAGCCAATTTCCCATGAATGTAAATATGTGCGCCAAGCACATCCCAATTAAAAAAAATGTTTTAAAATCATCTGGTGGGTAAACAGCAAAAGCAGAAAAATTGTTGGGATCCCATTGGCCCGCCATTTTATACTAACCTGGACCTTTGACGAAGAACACCCTCATTCAGTTTTCAAGACCTCATAACTTGGTGTGCCAACAAGATCACATGGAATAAACAACTTCACTTGTAAGAACTCAAAGCTCTTAACCTTACTAAATGAAAACTTGGTGGGATCTCGTTGGCGCACTACGATAATGGAGGTCAACGGTCATTTTTTCTGAAATGTTGCGTTTTTACACCTCCGAACTCTGTGCGCCATCTTCTCAACACGAGTTAGGTGATAAAAAGTTATAGAGACGGTGTGCTTCTGATAAAAAATGAAAAGAGCAAAAGAACAACTTGGACTCTCTAAAAACAGTTGTAATCAGGAAAAAATTTTGAAGATCCTAAATATATCAGTATTCCACACATAATAGCCTACAACTGGCTTTGTAGTGGTACACTGGGCCGTCGTAAACACCTGCATCAACATGGTCTCATCAATATTTTGTCACAATTGGTTGATTGTTGTGTTTGTTAGCATATTTTACGTAAAAAATTATTGGAACAATGTTGGCCCACAGTTTATTAAGATGAAAGGTCTTACCTGACTACTAATCTTATACCATTTGGGGCAGTCTTGCGTCAAATGAAGCTTGGAGCTAATACATGTGTAAACCTTATTCCAATGAATTTTCAATGTTTTATGTTAACATGGTCACAACCTGAACCTTTGAGATTTTCAAACTATTTCATTCACATTTGTATAATAGTACATACTTTATGCAGGACACTGTACAGTATATATGCACACTTTTCAAATGAAGCCCAGATTTGTACACGACTGTTTATTCAGCATATGACTGGGACATTGAATGCTGAGTGCAAGTTTTAGTACAATTGAAGGCGATAAATAGGAAAATTATTCTATCAATCCAAGCTTTGCGAGTTACAATTTCTATGAAAGTTCCATTCTTATGTACTGTATGTGCTGTTTACTGTATTCAGTCTGCAAACAGTGCACATACATTCTGCACAGTACATGTGCGCCCCTCACATTTAAAAAAAATCATTTTGAGGTGTCTAAACAGCCTAATTTTTAACTTATAGACAGGGACCAAAGTTGAAATTGTTAAATAGGTGTAGCTATTGAATAGTTCTTGAAGATACCAAAGTATCATATATTTAATCACTTGGTGACGCTGCCATTTTGACTCAAGTTTCAAGGTCATTTTTATCGTAAATTGAGTGAAATGACAACTTCCACCCCAGTTATCTTCCAAAGTAGAGAACATATGCCTTTTTATTTGCGTAGGAGAATAACCTTCATAGGGTTTAATATTCTAAAAATTTGGTTCCTCCAGCGTAACTACATTTGGAGTAATTTAGGCAAATCTAAGCAGTCAAAATGACCTCAAAATTTGTTGATTTCATATGGAATTACCCTATTGTGCATCACATGGCCATTTCCAAGCTAGGTTATGACCTTTGACCCCAACATTCCTAAGCGCTCTACTTATCTCACGTTGTTTCTACTCTTAATGTGCAGCCTAGTATCTATATAAAAAATACTAAAAATCCATTGGAAAAACTTTGCACGTGTATTTGCTCCATACTTCAGATGAAGCAAAATTGCCCCAAATGAGTTAAAACTGAAAGTCAGGTAAGAACTTTGACCTTCATTCAGTCTGACGCATACAGACCTTAGGAAAGTTTTCCTCTAACAAGGCACTTGCCTTTAAGGCACTTGGCTTTTACTGAAAGAAGATTTTAATATGTGAATGGGAAACTTAGCCTCAAGCAGGATTCGAACCAGCAACCTTCGCTAGGTATGTGGGGTCGCTGGTTCGAGTCCTGCTTGAAAACTTAGCCTTAGCCTCAAGCAGGATTCGAACCAGTGGCCTCCGCACGGTATGCAGGAGGTCACTGGTTCGAATCCTTCTTGAGGCTAAGTTTTCCATCCACGTATTAAAATATCGAGCTGAGGTGGCTGTTTCGAGTTCAGCTTGAGGCTAAGTTTTCCATTCACATATTAAGATCCTCTTTCAGTATAAGGCAAGTGTCTTGTTAGAGAGAAAATGGCGTAAGGTCTCTATGTGACTAGTTATACGCCATCATGAATGCATACCTTTCTTTTATCATCGGAACCAAAACATAAATGAGAAACTACTTGCCCACTTGCACCAAAATTACATAGCTTTGTTGAAATGTTATTGTTTCGGCGGAGGCGTTGCTTACAAACCGTACCCAAAATGTATTTCCGCCAATTGCAGTTGTACGATCGGCCATGGCAAAAGCATTTAATGCGGTATTCTTTTAGGTTCTTTAACTTTTCACAAAATGATCTGCTATAACCTCAAAATGATGCTAGACTTTAAATTCCTGGTAGATAAACGTTTTATGTCATGGGATAATTACGATTAAAAATGGACAAATTCAAGCCAAAAATGCGCTTATCCAGTTTCCATCTTGAGATATAGGCCTAGCTATCACTTTCACATGATTTAGTAGGTTGACGTCCACTAAAGTGATATGCTTCTTCTACTTGATATAACACACCCAAATGAAATGGATAATATTCAATAAAATGTCCCCTTCTTTTCAATCTTGCGTGAAGGATTTTCAGAATTTGATAGCTAGTGCTATTGATAACATTTCACTTCTAATCAAGTAGAGATCTTCTACTTATTAAGGTGAACCCTTGAGCAAAGTATGAGACTCGCATACGTCAATACTAGTGAACTACAATGTTCGCATTTTCACGTGAGATATTGTGCTCGTACAAACGCGTGAAAAGGAATACACCTTCACAAATGCGCCGAAACCAAAAATGTTCAAATCCATTCACCACTGAAAGGAATATTCCACACAATGTAACAATGACCAACATAACTATGATTTTTTGCAATCAGTTTCAAAAACTGTAAAACACGTAAAATTCAATGCCGTTCAAAGTTTTCAAATCATAATTTCTTTGTTAATTGCTAAAACGGATTAAAAAGTGGCATAAATGCCAATGGTGCCAGCCATACTCTCCGAGGTCTTATTTCTTTAATTTCCCCGAGTAAAACAATAACTTACTCATCCATAAGGCCTTGATAAAATTACTTACCTCCAAAGTGAAACAAGTACTGATCAAATGACACAAATATACATCCCACAAACCTACAAAGTATAGACTTTTCTACATAGGAAATTATATTCAAGTCTCCCACTAATGCATACTATCTTTTGTTTAGCCAATAAAGTGTACCTGCAGAGACATGGGATAAAGTAAGCAAATAACATGGGATGAAGTAGGCAAATAAGTAAATTATCTTTCAGGGCTGTAACAGCTAACATAATGTCCCTTGAGAGTGTGAGTAACTGCCAAAAGTAGTCACTAAGCAAGCCAAAGTGTGTGTGTGTGGGATGGGGGGTACATGGCTGTGATTACAGCCACCAGCCACACACTACAGTTGGCAGAGTCAAAACAATTGTGAAAATTAGACTATAGAAGCTCTTTAGATCAGCAGTTAGAAAATGGAGAATATTCAGTATAGATGACAAACATATTAGCCACGCGTTACATAGTCTGTTTTCATCTTATGACAGCTCAGTCCTACTAGCCATACAACATAGTTCATTGTCCAAAAAGTGCATAATCTTATCATCCAATAAGGGTTTATATAACTCAGCGAATCGGATTTCTCAACTAACTGAAAATGGCCAATTTGTATTCAGCAGACTGGTGCTAACTCAAGTACAAAATGCATTCACATTTTCTTTTGGTTTCTTGCCTCGGGGTCCAGCCGTAAACAAATGTGTTTTAAAACTGTTTTCGTTCGAATCCATCTGTCCCTCAGTGCATTTTCCTGTTGGGAGTCAACAAACTTTGATTGACTAGCAAATAAAATCACTAGCGCCCAAAGTTAAGGCTAAATCATCTATAGACGGACCAGTTAACCTGCTAGATTTCCTCTTTGTTCTTGTCTTTTGCTGCAGTCGTTAAACTTTGGAGCCTTTTTTGAGGTAAACGTCCATATTTTCGATATATTGAACGGCTTATTTGCGAAAGGGAGTCTTCATTGTGATTAATACAATCGTGAAAGCGTTTCCACTTGCTCTCCTACCATTTAGTCTATTTAACTGTACCTTCAGAATAAAGTCTTAAAGGGAAATATTGCATTTTAAATGCACCTATATAGCATACAAAGAAAATGTCTTTAATCTATATTAAATCATTCAACTCCTGGATATGTGTGTTTGTGTGTGCGTGAAGGACTGAAGAAATATACCAGTTGGACACGTTATCTGAGTTGCCGCATTTGGATATGGGCGGCTCTAAGAAATTTTGTTTGGGGGTCAAACTCAAGTCCGTATTCAGGGAGGTTCGGAAAAACCCCCGGCAATATTAATGGTCACCTCCGGATAGTACAAGAGGAGTATGGTTAGTATTATGTATTACAGCGATTCCCCATGTAGTTTTCAAAAGCTCTTCAAAGACACTTCAGGCAGTCAGTCATGAGCTGACTACTTTAAAAATAAATACAAGCATATCAGCCGATGGCTACTCCATAGGGGCGGAGTAAGAGGCAGGTGAAATGGGCAAAGCGCCTTGATCCATTTGTATAAAATGAACTCCACCTTTAAATATTTTGTTGTTTCTTTCATTGTGTCACAATATGTTTCAGCTTTGCCAAGAAACCATAAAATGTTGGTTTTCTGGATTGTTTTCTTAAACTAACGAAACTTTTGAGCATGAAGACACTTGAAATCGATGAAATGATAGCACTATTTTGGATCTCAGTACCTTTCCGAAACGAAATGTTTTAAAGGGGGAGGGGAATTTCCCTAACTCAGAACGACATCTCATCCTATATACAAATGACTAGGCCACTAGTCAAAAGTCTCATTACACTGAGCTTAGATTGACTGTTTGGTGTGTTTATTTTAAATCAACTGAAACGGTATACTTTAGCACAGAGGTGGAGAACCCTTTGCTTAAAACAGACCATTTGACAGTCATAAGACAGTTCGTGGGCCAACGGCGCTGTCAATTTGGACAAGGGAAGGGAAACCTCTCCTTCTATGGGAAACACAATACGTTTAGGCCACATGCCCGTTACAACTTTTTGTAGACAGATACCTATGCTAAGGCTTACCAAGTTTCCCCCGGGCAAAACTGCTTTTAGTCGTGGATGATAATCAACACGGCTGATGAGTTGTGTATCTGATGACCCCAAAAGCTCTGAAGTGTCTGCAAAATTATGGGTATTTAACTCCACCATTTCCGTTACACTCTGTATCATTATGATGCCTAAGCTAATAGATTACAAATATCACGGCGTGATCATTTGTGTTTAATTACCTTACCCATAATGACAGGTGCATTTGTGATGTCTGAAGTATATATACTAGCGAACAAACGACTAAGAAAACGCACGCAAAGCGCGCCGAAAAAATGTCGTTTTGAAAGCACTTTATTAATCTTCGCATTGCATTGGAAAATTATTTCCTTCTTTAATTTTAAACCCACTCAAGGAAAAGAGAGGACCTAACCCATCTCGAATTACATGTTTTATTTCTTAATTATTTTTTTTTGGAAGATCGAAGACCATGCTTTGCAAACTTTGGGGGGGGGGCAAGTGCCCCTGTGCCCCTATGGCGAGTCGCTAATGCATTTGGAGGTGCAAATGTACAGGGGCTATGCTTAACAAGATACTTGAAAAACAATGCTTAGTGTTTTGAAAGGTAATTGTATCAGTTTTTTTAGATAAGTACAGACGAAAGTGTCCAAAAGTGATGACTGGCTGATCGAAAAGCCAAGTTGACTTTTAATCCATAAGTCAAGTCATAAACTTTAGAATTTATTTACAATTGTTTCACAAAGTAACGCTCAGCAGCTTATGAAGTTCTTGTCTGGCGACTCACCCCGTCATTCATCTTGCTGGTGACAAATATTATAAACACTACAAATTTTAGTTTGGGGAGCTTCTCTGATGTTGCTGTGAGAAAAATATGTTCAAGTTGACTTAAATTTTATCCAGGTAACACAAAACAGTTTATACTTGTGTCTTACCGCTCTCTTGACAAACATCACCTGAGAATCCAGGGGTGCATAAACAGGTGAACTGATCATTAATTGAGGACACACAGGTGCCAACATTTTGGCATGGATTAGTACTGCAGCAGGTGTCGACACGACTGTAACAGACAAAAAATGTTGAATTATGTCACAGAACTTGTCATGCTATTCTTATCACTTGAAATTTCCAAATCGTGTCATATATCTGAGACAAGACGTGGTTAACCTCTGCTCACGGAACTTTATCGCTTCAAATTGTACAAGAAAAGAAGCATAAAGTTGGAATGTAGAAGATTGTTGTTTTTATTTTATTGATGACAATGTGCAGTAACGCCTTATAAGTGCTCGTTAAACTGTTTTCATTATCAATATGGCTGATTTTGACAAGAATTGTTAACCTTATTCTTTCACCCTCTTTTAGGGGCACCCCATGTTGGAAATGCTTGTATCCATCACCCTTTTCATCCAGACACCCCCTCCCCATTCATAAACGTTTAAAATGACTGGGTAATTAAGTACGGGAAATTTCCTAGTTTCAGGAGAGAACCAGACTTCTCCCTAACGTGGAAAAACTTGTACAACACAGTACATAGAGTTGCTAACTTAGCATAGACGAGTACATAGACTTGCTAGCCTAACATTGACAAGGGTTATAACAAAGACCACTCAAGAGCTTGCGTTTTTTTTTTCTCAAAAAAGAGGAGATAAAAGAGCAATTAGAACGAGCTTTTCAGTAGATATGACAATACGCCTAGCGAATATACATTAAATTCTATAACATAAGACAGATAAATTTTACACGGGGTTCCAAAATTCATTCGCCTCTGAAAATGTACACAAACAACTCGAGAAATTGTGTGTAAAACAGGCAAAGTGTCGGAACGTTTGACCAATTTTTCTCCCCATCGGGGAAAAGCAGCTTCTCCCAAAAGGGAAACCTCCCGAACTGTACCTTACTTGCTATAAGTTTTTCAACTGTTATAAAAAAAAAAGTTGACATTAATGAGTGGCTTTCCTTTTTCCCATAATTTTACAAACAATATTAATATGATGTGAAAAAATTTCTTAGAATTAGTACGATATCAACATTTGAAAGAAAAAGATCTGATCAGACAGATGATTGGCACTTCCAGGTACCATTTGGTGTTTAAAACGCACCATTTTATATTCTCGTGACTATCTTCTTTTAATTCAGCTCCCGAAGTTTTTACTTACCAAAGCTTTAACAGTAGGTTTCGATTTTTGGAAAAAGCCATTTCGTTTTTGTTTTGTTTTTTTTCTTTTTTTTTTCATCTTTTCGTTTACATTTTCTACATTTCTCTGAAGAAGTTTTCATAGCAAGACGAGAGTCATTATTTAATGGCAAGTCGGATACTATCACTGAACTAGGTTTATTTAGTATCCGCATTCGAAACACCTTTTACCATTAATGACTTTTTTTGAGTACTCTAACCCCAGTTGATATAAATGGGTGACACATGTCATTAATATCAACCAAATAGTACGATCCCAAACGAAAACTTACCTTTATCGTATTTATCAATTAGGCAATGCAGGGAGAACTGTATGCATACGTACATTTGGGTAATAGTGTTGGATGAAGTTACTGTTGTTTGTTTGTGTAATGTACCCTAAGAAATTGTGGCTAATGAGTTGCCTACTTGTACAAAAGAAAGTAAAAACTATCGTAGTTACCTCAAAGCAAATACAAATGGTCATTTTCCTAGATTTAAAGCTTTTTATGCAAAAAATACTTTTATTATTCTACAGAAATACTTTATTATTCTACAACTAACAAGTTATTTCAAGGTGGAACATTTACTTTGGAAGGCGAGTAATTCATATAACACATTGTTATAGCAATTTTTATTTCGTGATTTTTTCAAGTTTTGATGATAGCTTCTTTAAATCGACAGTGAGAACACCCGTCTTCTATTGTTTTATTAGAGTTAAAACTGAAATAAAACTGCAATGGAGAGCTTATTACAACGAATTAATTCGCAATGACTTTTCAGACTTAATGCAAACAGCTATCTCACAAAATGTAATTTTCAAGGGGAACGGAAATTGACTTGAGTAACAAATTTAGTTCGATATCATCTGAATTTCACCTAGAGTAAATAGTAGTAATAGCTGTAGAAATGTTCATCCAATTGCAAACTCACTTGCGTTCTCCCCAATTATGACGTCAAATGTGCAGATGGCTAAGAGACCTCCATTGTCTGTACAGGTACAAGTGACGTTATATGTTTGTGCCCCACTAAAGAAATTACCAGACTGTTGGTCACAAGTAGTAATCAGACTCACATCTGCTTGCTCAGTGTCTGAACAAGTCGGATCAGTCCAAGCAGCAAAATTACCAATATTGTTATCAAGGGATGGGACAGTTACTGTCTCTGGACAAATAATTTGAGGTGACGTATTTAACGCTGTGAATGAAGAAAGCAATATAAAACAGTGTCATCAAACTAGCAACAGAGTGGTTAGGTGAGAATGTACTTAGTACTTTTTGGTTGGATTGGTTATCTAACGGCAGTTAGATACATGGCGTCATTTGCTATTTTCACGATTGCACGATTTCACGTATAAAAGCTGGATTCTGCACCGATAAAGGTGTAGGCTTAATCAAAATTGCTGCTCCTTTTGTAACGGGTACAAATATACCATATGTTAGTCGTAAAGCAGTTTTAAGTAATTCCATTACTCTGTCCTAAGTTTATAAAATAGCCGACTAAAACTATGTGTGAGGGTAATGCATTCACGTATGTAACAGAACAGCACCTAAGGACAATATATGAGGGGTACGGCATTCAAATAGGTATCACGATAGCCACCAAAGTCAATGTGTGAAGGGTAAGGTATTCAAACTGGTAACAGGAAAGCCACTAAGAGCAATGTATGAGGGGTACGACATTCACAAAGGTATCGGGAACAGCCATCTACGACAACGTGTGCAGGGGTATGGCATTCAAATAAGCATCAGAATCACAAGGGAGACAAGGACAGAGGTATTCTATAAAGCTGAACCTAAATAATCTTTTCCCTCAGATAATGTTAGTAGAAGTTTGTTGTCAAGAATTTATGTCTGTTTCCTTGTAGCCGTAGCGTTCTTGTTGAGCATCATTGGCGTGGAGGATTAAGATATGCTTTCTTAGCAGCAAAATCTGGACTCTTACTCAGAACGGTATCTCTTATTTTGTCTTATTCATTGTTTCTATGCAAACGTGTACTTAATTACCTTATATAGTCTACAATAAAGGCGAACCTGAGCTAAAACTTGATAACATTATTTGGAAAAGGATCCCCACAAGTGTAGTCCGTAATTTAAGCAGCTTTTCAAGTGTTAATATCACTTTCGTATCGTTTTTGTTAACTAAATGTAAAGGTAAGGTAGATAATCATAAACCAAAACCAATTGACCAGCTTCTGAGATATTTGCTTTATGACCACATAAACTAGTAATTCTCCATGGACATATTTTTTATACCAAGTCACAAGGAAAAGCAAAGTATACAATAGATGTATTACAGTTTTATGACCTACCTCCAACTGGTTCAATAATGACATTAAACGTGCAAGTGCTTATGAGGTTTCCATTGTCTCTACACGTGCAAGTTACACTGTTTGGCTGCCCCACACTGAAGAAACTACCAGACTGTTAATTCACTGCAACTAGTAATTAAAAGGCTATCAGCTTGTTCCAAATCTGCACACGTTGCATCTGTCCAAGTGGCAAAATTTTCCAACATTACCTCCCAGAGATGGAACTGTCACCGTTGCTGGACATTTTATCTGAGGTGCCGTGTTTGTTACTGTTATGAAATGAGGCACGAGTAACATTAAAAGAAAACAAGTGCCAGCAGTTGAAGAGTGTTGACAAGTAACTCACACACCAACTGACCGTAACCTTTAATTATCAATTAAGAATGAAGTTAAGTCCTAAGTGTCGGATCAATAAAATTGCCTTCGCTGACTGTATTTGAATTTGATATTAAAACAAAATGTCCTACTCCAACTATGAATATGTGCAGTGCAACTTATTTTCCCTAGTAATAATTATCCAGCCTTTGACATTGCGCTGTGATATTTAATTCAGGACCGGCGTGGCTAGTTAATTTCAATAACCAAGTAATTGCACATGTACAATAGCAAACCTGGAAGCTCAATCAATTTCACAACATTGTCTTCAAGGAACACGATTTCTTTAGAAAGCGGTAATCACGTGACAATTTTCTTACATCCTGTTGTACCAGGTCTTGAACACTTCAAAGCCTAATATCTTTAACAGTAACAGCAACGTTGCGGGAACTGAGTTGAGCCAATATTTGACAATGTTATTTTTGTACGCAACACACAAAAGTATTATAGATAAATTAATTGTAATTTCGTGTAAAACTACCCCCAAAGGCTTATTTAACACAGATAAGATGTGTATTTCATTATGACTCATTTGAAATCAATCAATCTACGCAGGGCCTGTGCAATATATCTACTTCTTTCAATACGTAAATGGGTAACTTAAGTTGTCTTCGGTATTTTTACACGTTTTTGAGCTAAAAAAAAAACCCGACTTGAGTTAAGTAATTCAGTTACTTATAGTTTTTAAATGCTGACAGAATACTCATTTGACCAGTTTTCTAACTTATTTGTTGTGTTTCCGACCTCACAAGTTGTCAACAGGAGTGGAAATATTCATATTTTGTAAATTTAATTCAACAAGCACTTAACTTATACGCAATGTAATTAATCGTCAGCGTGGGACGTTGTTCGACGACCAAACTTAGTGCAAGTTTCGACAGTTGAAGAGACACGAATTTTGATTTCACAAAGCGATGCTACTTCGTATTTACGCTAACCATCATTCTAGAATTCGACTTTTTATCATCGATAATATTTCCTACAAGTTGAAGTCGATAGAGTGATCAAAACTGTACTTAACAACGATTTTCTTTACCAAGATTCGTGTAGTGCGCATGTTACAGCTACAGCCTAACCTAACATTACGCTCATACTGTCGTACGTGTGTATGCAGTTGAATAGTACTGTAACGCTACACATTCATCCAGTTAGGCGTCCATACCGTAAGCTGCTGTACCTTAGGCCTTATGAATAGGTACGTACAGTAACCTGCATAGTATAGTAAGCCAGACGGCTTATCAAAGTGAGTGACTTTGCCAGTTGGTAGTACACACAGTAAAAAGAAAAACAATAGGCTAGACAGGTCATGGCTGGCCTTTGTAGAGCAAAACGCCTAACTAGCCTACTTGGGTCAAAACTATCGCAACCATTTCAGTACTGTATACAACACTGCACAAGTGGAAGTAAGTGGAATATTTGGGAACCTGTGGTTGTTATGTTTGCCAGAATCTTCAAACAACAAATTGTGCCTACTTTACAGAATGTCAAAAAGATAACTCTTGTTCATAACTTGATCTGATGATTAAAGATGTTAATTCATGAAGTATTGTCACGAGAAAGAAAAGAAGTGATATTGAAGATAGTGAAGTGTGTATATTTTTTCTTCTTCATTTTGTGTGATCTTACTCGTATTTGAGTACTTAGTTTTACTCCCTAATGAGTAGTAAAACCAAAATGTGTCAAATATGGGACAAATGCATAATTGCAACAACTGATAATGCTACTCAAGTGAGATGAGTAGTTCGTTGCTTACTCACTTAATCTGTGTAATGAAAAACACATAATTTGAGTAAAATAACAGTAAATTAATGTGTTAAAATGGGATACTTAGGAATGAGTTATTCTACCCAGAGACTGTTTTGTGTGAATGCTCTATACATTTCTTGATCTGTTGGACAATCCTTAAACTTGGCAAATCTTGTTTAGCTGAGGGTATCGATAGAGCATCATAGTGTGAATATGTCAAAGAAAGGGACCAGACGTTTAGCATTTCATGTATGAATATTTTATAATATCGTCATTAACTAACAACAAGAGTACATTATCCGTTCATAATGAAATATTTGTAGAACACGGCACAACGAGACAAATGAGAAGAAGGGGAGTGGTTGCAAGAGCCTTTTTGCCCAAGTAGGTGGTATTAGATTGTGTTGCATTCGAAAAAGTTAAGTTTATGCTAATCTTACTTCATCCATTTTCAAGGTATGGGGAAAATCTTCCATTAAATGATTACTGAACTTGACGGCATTGGATTTGCTGTTTGACATCTCTACACAGGTCTGTATCAAAATCCTGACAAGAGTTTGAACCAAGTACCCTCCTAGACCCAGCCAATTTCAATTTCAGTAATCACAATCCAGAGCCAATTCCGGCCATGTGATAATAAAACATACCATTATTACAGTTTTTGTACTATCTTCCAAGTATATTCAAGTAATAAGGTAATTTTAAGGGTCAATTTTTATATTCAGGCCCACCCAGTAATTTATGACTTTGTGTGACCATTAAAATATAACACTGTGCAACGATAACAGTAAAACCTTAGAATAACATCTGCGTAACTTTCATTTTTGTGGACTCGGCTGAAATCTGTGCTGAAATAGAGTTCACTTACAGCCAATTCCAATTCAAGGCCTCCCAGTTCAAGCCTATCCCGGGTACACTTCAAATAGGTTCCAGTACAGAATGGATTCCACTTTCTAACTTAGCGTTTCACCCATCCCTAATATACAACCTTACCCATGTCAATTTCCAGTTTTCCACTCCAACAAAGGGACAAGTTGACATGGAAACGCTTTGATCTGTAACTAGTTGAAAGTATTCAGAATTAAATGTATATTTTGAAAAGCAAAACGACTGCTTATTGCAATGGAACCAAGAAATTATTACTACTGTTATATGCAAAAGAGCAACAAAGATATGCGACTTAACTTTTCTGCTTGATTTTAATCAATTTGTGCATTTTCTCCCAATTTTCAAAAGCTGTACCCATGATCGACCACTTACGTTGACCTAAACTAGTGATTCGTAAGAGTCTTCGGAGAAGAGTCCAAAATAGCGAATTACCTTGTGACTCTGGCGACTGGCAATGGTGAAAAGTGTAAAGTACTGTAATGTGCTCTTTCCGAGGTAGCAGACCACGTGGTTTTGATTCACCATGGTCATGTTGAACTGCTAAACACTAATAGCCTTATAGGATTTACACGGAAAAAACATGAAAACAGATGGCGGCAACAGGTAGAATTAAAAAATATCAAGTCTTTTGTTGTGGCTCCAGTTAAATATGACCACCTCCCTTCTTGACCTACCCTTGGTCGATAATAGAGTAGGGGACTCTAGGGTGGCCAACTAGTGTTTAGAAAGGTAATAAGTGAATAACTTTAAAGATCATTTTTTTTTTTTCATTTGAAACAAATTTAAGTAGCTCTATACAATAACAACGTAACTTTGTTTTAGGAACGTTTCACTTTGTGTCTCATCGCCTTGCTGGCACGTATCTCCAGAAAATCAAGGGGTGCATAAATAAGAGAATCCACCATTATTTGTGGCAACACAGGTTCTACCGTTTAGACAAGGTGTGATACTACAGACGGATGGCTGAACAATTTTCGTTGCATGAAACGAAAACCATAGGAAATGTGACCTAACGACATGTTTACAGGCCTGGAATATTAAGGTTTCTTTTTAATAGATTTCGAGAGGCTGTTTCAAGCCCTTCCGAGTTAGAACTTTACCCCAGAAAAGATTTTTATAGTTAGTCATAGGAACACGGAGCGATAACACCTGTAAAAATTTACAGATCTTTAATTCAATTACGATATTCGACAGATTAAATAATGTGCATATAGAACTTACTTATGTAGGGCCAAATAAGTTTCCAAAGTTTACGGCCTTCTGGTTTTACAGTAGACCCTTTAGCTGTAATAGATTTAACGTTGTCTATCCTATGACCTGTTGCCTTTGTTCCACTATTCAATACATAGGCCAATCCTCCACTTCATTTTCGTTGCGTTTTAAAAATCAACAAAGTAGTATACGGCTAAAACACAGCCTCAAGTTTGCCATTCCACAAAGTATTTTGGACTATTTAAATTAGAGAACCCACGCAGAAATGCAATCGATTCCCAAAATAGGCACTGGGACCAGATTCACAAACTTGCGTGCGTCAGGCTTACCGCAAAGTATCTTCAATATGCGGTATTCATGAAGGGAATAGTAGATAGAAATTATGCTTAATTTAAACCAAGCATCAGGGTAGTCGTCAGTACAAAGAGGGATAGCAAACACATCATACACAGGCACGCTCTACCAACTAGTTGTTCGTGGCTTAGGACTGCGCCTGTAGCAACAGAAAACCATGTCCGCCGTTTGTGGGTGTGTATATGTGAGTGTGCGTGCGTGCTTGAATGTGTGAGGAAGTGAGTGCCTGAGTGCGTACGTCGGTGAGTGTTTACCTTCGTACGTTTCTACGTTAGTCCGTATCTACGTAGTAAGTATGAACGTGCATACGTTTACACATACGAACGTGCGCAAGTACGTCTAGTGCTTTTGAATTGTTTAGATCAATGGAAAGTAAATAATAGTGCTTTAAATTTCGAAGAATACTCTCCAAAGTTTTGGGTAAATTCTCTTCATCAGGCAGTAAAATAGGAAATGATCTAAACAACGCAATTCAATTCAGTACCCCTACTCGGCTATTGGTCGTAGGACGTGTCTACAACATACAGTAAAATAGGGAAAAGGCGTAAAATTGGCAGTGGCGGTCGTTACGCTATCCAAAGCAAATTACGAAAGACCGTCATGAATAAAAAGGGCACGCAGTTGGCTGGGAAGATTAAAGGGTAAAAATGGACGCGACCAAACCTGCTAAAAAGAGCTACAAAAGCTCTTGTTTTAAGTTAAGCCCAAGTGCCTTTAGGGTTCCAAACGTTATAGTAAGTCTGTTCTCGTGGTCAAACGACCGCGGTAGGAGTTTCGCAATGAGATGACTGCCGTAACCGTCAAGTTCCGCATCTAGCAAACTGTCGGGGATGAGTTTGTTAGCTATCGAATAGCCAGAAAAGTTTGACGTAACGAACTTTAAGTGTGCGGTTACTCCATAAGCCAGGCAACGTTTCGTTTCACCGACATAAAATTGCACAGCGTTCACATGCTAATACGATATGTATACCTCATTAGTGGATGTGCAATTAAAATGCTGGTTAATTTTGGAGCGGTAATTATCCGCAGTTGAAAGAACAGTGCCAATTCAACCTTCTGGGCAAGTAATTGAATCCCACACAATTGTAAGGAAAATGTCCCCCGGAGTCGGTCATTGATGGCTGTGGATTAGAGGCCCGATTCAAGTCACCAGAAATACTCTATCATTTCAGAATGCTGTCATTAGCGGTACAGGTAATCATCAGTGGTAGAGGGGTTATGTAGGATAATTTCTACCTTCCTATAAACGGCCCGCGTGAAAAGACGTACTGACTGTACTGGCCACTTATTTCGCGCCTACTAGATTACTGCAGGGGTGGTCTTAACCACCATGTCTTTGGGTGGCTTGTATTGTCATTAAGAAAGATTCAGCGCTCTTCCAGGCATTAAAGAGAAAATGGTCAGTTGAACCATCTAAAAAACCATCCAGGATACAAGCTACTCACATAGTACATTAACGTTAAATGTACAGGTGTTACTGTCCCCAGCAGAGTCTGTACAGGTACATGATACTGTTGTAAGACCAGTCCCTTGGAAGAAAGATCCTGATTGTCTATCACAGACCGCAGTTATACTTCCTGGCACATCCTCTGTATCAGTACAGACAGCGTCAGACCAAGATACAAAGTTTCCAGCATTGTTAGCAAAAGAAACTACCGAGACGTCACTTGGGCATGTTGCAACTGGTGGAGTGTTTGTGGCTGTGAAGAGATATCCACAATAAATAGGGAAAGTATTCAAAAACCTAAGAAATAATATTTTGTTGTGAAACAGCCGTAGAATTAGGGTGTCTTTAACGTTTACGTAATCGATGAAATCATGATACGAGAATTTAACGGAATTGGGGTGCGATACTATCTACCGATCAAATTTATTTACTACACAATTTCAGGCATTAGTACAACCAACGATGCTATCGGAAATCCCGAAACCATTTCAGTTTGGGTCGCACCCTATTTCGTCGAAAACTCAGCCCATCATGTTTTACGGATAAGTTATGTTTCAACATAATGATATCTGGGGTTTCGAAAAGCCATTTATTAAAGAATATGCTATGTGTACTGTACAATTGAAATAAAAGTATTATTATTTTTTTTTATTTCTAAGGACTGTACTAAAACAATTCAGACCACAAAGCATTTCTCGGTTTAAAACTTACGTTTATATAAATCGTGTAGAACAGGTAAATCAAAACAGGCCTACAAGAAAAGTGCTTCAACTCTCCATGATAACAACTATTTTGGCAACGATCAAATGGCGGTTTATTCAGTAATCAGACGTCTACACGTGGTTAAATACTTACTGCTAAAGTCCAGTACGTTTACGTTAAATGTACAGGTGTTACTGTCCCCAGCAGAGTCTGTACAGGTACATGATACTGTTGTAAGACCAATCCCTTGGAAGAAAGATCCTGATTGTTTATCACAGACCGTTGTTATACTTCCTGGCACATCCTCTGTATCAGTACAGACAGCGTCAGACCAAGATACAAAGTTCCCAACATTGTTAGCGAGGGAGACTTCCGAGATGTCACTTGGGCATATTGCAACTGGTGGAGTGTTTGTGGCTGTGAAGACATATCCACAACAAATAGGGAAAGTATTCAAAAGCCTAAGAAATAATATTTTGTTGTCAAACAGTCGCAGAAGTAAGGTGTCATTAACGTTTACGTAATCGATGAAATCATGATAAGAGAATTTTTCGGAATTGGGGTGCGATACTGTCTACTGATCAAATTGATTTACTACATACGTTCAAGAATTAGTCCAACCAACGATGCTATAGGTAATCCCGAAACCATTTCAATTTGGGTCGCCACCTACTTCGTTTACAACTCAGCACATCGTGTATTAAGGATAAGTTGAGTTTCAACATTATGATATCTGGGGTTTCGAAAAGTTGTCATTCATTTAAGAATGTGCTATGTGACTGTACAATTGAAATAAAAGTATTATTATTTATTTTATTTCTAAGGACTGTACTAAAACAATTCAGACCACAAAGCATTTCTCGGTTTTAAACTTGCGTTTATTCATCTAAAAAGTGCAAAAACTGTATGTCAAAGCAAGCCGACATGAAAAGAGTGTCAACTATCCGTGATAACAACTATTTTGAAAACGATCAAATGGCGGTTTATTCAGTAATCAGACGTCTACACGTTGTTAAATACTTACTGCTAAATTCCAGTACGTTTACGTTAAATGTACAGGTGTTACTGTCCCCAGCAGAGTCTGTACAGGTACATGATACTGTTGTAAGACCAATCCCTTGGAAGAAAGATCCTGATTGTCTATCACAGACCGCTGTTATACTTCCTGGCACATCCTCTGTATCAGTACAGGCAGCGTCAGACCAAGATACAAAGTTCCCAACATTGTTAGCGAGGGAGACTTCCGAGAGGTCACTTGGGCATATTGCAACTGGTGGAGTGTTTGTGGCTGTGAAGAGATATCCACAACAACAGGGAAAGTATTCAAAAATCTAAGAAATAATATTTTAATGTCAAACAGTCGTAGAATTAAGGTGTCTTTAACGTTTACGTAATCGATGAAATCATAATAAGAGAATTTTTCGGAATTGGGGTGCGACACTGTTTACCGATCAAATTTATTTACTACACACTTTCAAGAATTAGTCCAACCAACGATCCTATCTGTAATCCCGAAACCATTTCAATTTGGGTCGCAACCTATTTCGTCGACAACTCAGCACATCGTATGTGAAAGATAAGTTAAGTTTCAACATTATGATATCTGGGGTTTCGAAAAGTTGTCATTCATTTAAGAATGTGCTATGTGACTGCGCCATAGAAATAAAAGTATTATTATTTATTTTATTTCTATGGACTGTACTAAAACAATTTTGACCACAAAGCATTTCTCGGTTTAAAACTTGCGTTTATTCATCTAAAGAGTGCAAAAACTGTATATCAAAGTAAGCCGACATGAAAAGAGCTTCAACTATCCATGATAACAACTATTTTAAAAACGATCAAATGGCGGTTTAATCAGTAATCAGACGTCTACACGTGGTTAAATACTTACTGCTAAAGTCCAGTACGTTTACGTTAAATGTACAGGTGTTACTGTCCCCAGCAGAGTCTGTACAGGTACATGATACTGTTGTAAGACCAATCCCTTGGAAGAAAGATCCTGATTGTCTATCACAGACCGCTGTTATACTTCCTGGCACATCCTCTGTATCAGTACAGGCAGCGTCAGACCAAGATACAAAGTTCCCAACATTGTTAGCGAGGGAGACTTCCGAGAGGTCACTTGGGCATATTGCAACTGGTGGAGTGTTTGTGGCTGTGAAGACATATCCACAACAAATAGGGAAAGTATTCAAAAACCTAAGAAATAATATTTTGTTGTCAAACAGTCGCAGAAGTAAGGTGTCATTAAAGTTTACGTAATCGATGAAATCATGATAAGAGAATTTTTTCGGAATTGGGGTGCGATACTGTCTACCGATCAAATTGATTTACTACACAATTTCAGGCATTAGTCCGACCAACGATCCTATCTGTAATCCCGAAACCATTTCAATTTGGGTCGCAAACTACTTTGTCGACAACTCAGCGCATCGTGTATTAAGGATAAGTTATGTTTCAACATTATGATATCTGGGGTTTCGAAAAGCCATTTATTAAACAATGTGCTACATGTACTAAACCGATTTGACCACCCAAGTTTTTCTCGGTTTAAAACTTACGTTTATATAAATCGTGTAGAACAGGTAAATCAAAACAAGCCTACAAGGAAAGTGCTTCAACTCTCCGTGATAACAACTATTTTGAAAACGATCAAATGGCGGTTTATTCAGTAATCAGACGTCTACACGTTGTTAAATACTTACTGCTAAATTCCAGTACGTTTACGTTAAATGTACAGGTGTTACTGTCCCCAGCAGAGTCTGTACAGGTACATGATACTGTTGTAAGACCAATCCCTTGGAAGAAAGATCCTGATTGTCTATCACAGACCGCTGTTTTACTTCCTGGCACATCCTCTGTATCAGTACAGACAGCGTCAGACCAAGATACAAAGTTCCCAACATTGTTAGCGAGGGAGACTTCCGAGTTGTCACTTGGGCATATTGCAACTGGTGGAGTGTTTGTGGCTGTGAAGACATATCCACAACAAATAGGTAAAGTATTCAAAAACCTAAGAAATAATATTTTGTTGTCAAACAGTCGTAGAAGTAAGGTGTCATTAACGTTTACGTAATCGATGAAATCATGATAAGAGAATTTTTCGGAATTGGGGTGCGATACTGTCTACTGATCAAATTGATTTATTACACAATTTCAGGCATTAGTACAACTAACGATGCTATAGGTAATCCCGAAACCATTTCAGTTTGGGTCGCAACCTACTTCGTCGACAACTCAGCGCATCGTGTATTACGGATAAGTTACGTTTCAATCTTATGACATCTGGGTTTTCGAAAAGTCGTCATTCATTGAAGAATGAGCTATGTGTACTTAAACTATTCTGACCACCAAGCAATTCTTGTTTTAGAGTTTGCGTTTATTCGGATAATTCCTTTCAAATATGCAGAAATTGTTATCAAAGCAAGCCGACAAGAAAAGATCTTCAACTCTCCAAGTTTCCAACACCTCGAACAAGAGAGAATTTCGAGCCGTCATTTGGGCATGTTGCAACTGGTGGTGTCTTTGGGCTGTGATACAATATCGACGAAAAGATATTCCTTTTCCAAAAGATCCTTGGTTTTTCTTAACATCGATCTTAGATAACAACCCGGATAAAATATGATACTCCTCAGTTATTAAAAATATCTGTAGCACACCTTCACGGGGAAGCATTTGCATCGAGTAAAGTGGTGATCCCTGAGACGTTTTAATTTGGCGCGCACAGAAATGAAATATATCAGAAAACGCTACACAACTCTAGCGGTTGTTGCAGTAGAAACAGGTTTTTATCGATCAACTTTCTTTTCTGTTAAAGTTTGTCTTCCACTAACATAAAGCATACAGCGACTACAATTTAAAATTAGTTTACAAACAAATAATGTAAACTCCTTCGGATAGCAATTGCTAAAAAACACAGTTTACAATTTATTAAGTGTTCAAATAATACCTATGAATGATGAAAGATACTGGCAAATTACAGTACGGTAGCGCTTATTGTACATGAGTAACCATACCCGGCAGAGTCTGTGCAAGTGCATGAAAATGTTGTTAGACCAATCACTCAAAAGAAAGATTGTGATTGTCTGTCAACAACCGACGTGATAATCCATGGGACAACCTGAAATCTGTACCGAGAGCATCCAATCAAGACACAAAGTAACCAACATTGTTAAATAGATAAAAATCCGAGAAGTCACTTGGATATGCTGCTAGTGGCGGAATTTGGGAGGAAGAGGGGTGATAAGACCAATCGTGCAGTGACGATTCTCACACACTAATATGCCAATAAGTTCATGTCTCACAAACCATGTCATTGCAGTAAAAGAACAATTAGTAGGGATACCAAGGCTACATAACTGTGTTCAAGTAGTTCACCTATAAAACGGACCCTCCTACAACTGCCTTTGATAAATTGTCTACCAGTGAGTCAAATGCAAAGCTAGGAAATTGCTGTTGCGGATCTATAGAAAGTCTCATGAGGCACAAATTCAGTGAATACTTTACAATATACATTTTAATCTGGGAGTGGAATAAGTTGGCATGTTTCTGGAGAATAAAATTTATGACTAGATTCAGATACGCAGTTTTATTTTAATCAATTGCAGTTACAGTATTGATACATATGACGCCAAATTCCGATCAAAGAAACATAATTCAAAGTGTTTGATCATAAGGAAATAATGAAAGATAAAAGAAAGATTCTCACGTTCTTCAGTTACAGTGAATACACATGTGTCTGAAAGTCCGCTGTTGTCTGTACAGGTACAAGTTACACTATTTGACTGCACACCGCTGAAGAAAATACCAGACATAGGGTAACAATTTATGTTAAGTGTGATACCATTCTGTTCCAAGTTTGTACAAGTTGGATCTGCCCAAGACGCTGTGTTTCCAACATTATTTGAGAGAGTAAAGACTTTCACTAGAGCTGGAAATATTATGGAGGGTGTTGCATTTTCAGCTACTGAAAAGACAACAAACAGGAGAACTAACCAAAACTTAAACACGGGAAGAGAAAATATACTCTTTGAATTTCGGTGTTTTAGTCCCCAATCACATTTACATTGCTATGGTTCAAACTATGAAATTTCTTAACGGAGCGTGTCATGAGCGATTTTATCACCGTGTTGGTAATAGGTCAACAAAAATGGCATCGAGAGCTTTGTTTAGGTCTACATGTTGGTTGATTAATTGGCTAAAAGTCTTTGATCTCATTTCAAATTACACCTTGGCAAGTTGCTTGCTAAGGACTTTCGTGAAATTTCTCAAATTTACAAGTTAACGTCAGTGTTAGTGATGCGTATGATGCAAAATGTCAATAAAAGCAAACATACAAGTATGGCCTTGACCATTTCAGAGCGATTAAAGATAAAAGGCTACACCCCACTTACTACTAACAGTAACTTTGAAAGCACGTGTCTGAAACCAAGCGGTTTTCGGCACAGGTACAGGTTACGATGTTGATTGTACATAGCGTACAAGACTATCGGAATCAGGATTACAACTTGTTATCAAGTGATATCCTTCTGTTCCAAATCAGTAACAGTCAGGAAACAACCTTAGTACTAATGCCGGTAGAGCAAACTGTATTTGGTATTTGAAAGGTATTCATGGCTGGAAAATGTACAACTGTTACTCATGAACAGCTTATCATAAAGCACACTTTTTAAAAGATCCAATTCAGTCATATTCCTGAAGATAGGCTTCTTCAGTTTTATGGACAAAAAGTTATATGGCTTTCCAAAGACCTTTTGTTGACCAAATAATGAAAGAGACACATGTATGTAAAGTTTCTTAGGTGTAAAATTCCAAATAATTATTCGCATTGAACGTTCCTTTTAAAAACTTTATACACTTTTTATGACTCCTGTAGTTTTGATAAAATATCATGATTTGGAATATTGCATGAACAGGACACAGACAGAAGATAGCTTGACCATTCTTAAGTAACTATGTTTTACAAATGAAAAAAAATACAAAACAAAAAGGTTTTCTTCTTTCTCAAATATAAAATTATCCAGATAAATTATTATGAAATCCATATCATATAATAAACGTTTCATGTTTTCAGAGTGGCTAAAATACAAATGCAATGTTTGCCTTCATTACACAGACGCCCTCACTAATCTTTTCGTAAGTTTTTTCTGCTAACAAATTAAATATGCCTTTAAAAAATCCAGATCACATTTGAAACTAACATTTCAAAACAATTTTCTAATTATTCCTTAATAAGTCAAAACAGCATATAAATGGACAAAAATTCTTACAAATTTTACTGACCATTCCAATTTCCAAAGATTTATTTTTTGTTAGCCACCCACTCTAAGCAGCCAGTAGTACTGAGCATTGTAAACCACAAAAGTCACACACACTGAGGACAAGGGAAAACATATGCACAAACAATAATGTCCGCTATTATTCTGTCTTTTGCTTTGTTCATAATAAAATGATTTCGTTAAAATTTGTCAGTCCCCTTTCTTCCATCTCCATTGCGGCAAATGCGTATAGCTGGATAGTTATGAACGCAACAGTGTCATGCAATACAGCTAAAACGTATAAATTGACTCAAACTATATTCAGAAAATGCATCTTGCAATTGCACATGACCATATAACCATAAGGTCATAGAAGGTGAAGTTACGAAAACCTCATAAACTAAATAGAACAGTGGGCGGTACCTCCAAATTGTGTCCGGCGTTTGGTTACAAACGAAAAGTTCAGGTTTAATATTTGTACCATTCCAAAGATAAAATTTTAGAGAAAGGAATTAAAATTTTTCACAAGCATAAAATAAAATTATAGAGAAAGGCATTAATTTTTTTCACAAGCATAACTGTTACAGTAATAATTCTTATTTGAATTACGTAATTATGAACACGTGTAAAGGACGCTGTAAATATGGCATGATTAGAAATACCAGATGCTGAATGGGTTCTTTGATGGCTTAGTGGATTAGAAATCGGTTTCTCACGCAGACGGTCGGGTTACGATTCCTTCCTACGACATGTTGTTTGTTTTTTATTTTTTGTTTTTCACTTTTTGGTGAGGTTCAAAGGTCATAAAAGGTCAGCAGAGGTCAAGTTGTGAAAACATCGTAAAATATGAAAAAGTCAAGAAGTGTTAATTTGAGGGATGAACCGAGTTAGCGCGACCAAACTTCTTTTCAGCAAGACATCACTAAGCCTTTGGGCTTTTTAGGTTTTCACAAAACTCTCAGTTTTAACAAAAACACCGAAAGTCGAAATCATTTTGGTGATATTAAAGTTTAAGGTAAAGACAAGAAGCTTAAACCTCAAGGATTGAAACAAACAAGTTATACCAAAATAAATGCTTGAAAACAACAACCATTAAAGAAAAATGACATTGCCAGACTATGCTCATGCGTTAAAAATACATGCCCACGGTAAGTTGTACAAAAACAATGAAGTTGAGTCTTCACAGTTCTTAGTATTTCATCCTTTCTTTGAAAGGATGGGTCACTTAAGGATAGGTAAAAGACTAGCCAAGAGCGACTATTTGTCGGAGGGTGGGGGCGGAAAGCTCAAAGTGATTTGTATGTATATGGGTACATACACAAATATGTTGTGAAAACGCAAATTTATACGTATACGCACATGTATACGAAAATGGTTATGGATTTTTAAACCTTTGTTTTTGTGTCATGCTGGCAATTTATTACTAAAACCAGATCAACTGCTCTTGATATCTAAGTCAGATTGTACTACAAAGGCACGTCGAAGCAAATAGCATTAAGTGTACGTTCGTCAATAAATAACAACCAAACTTTTACCATGAAGTTTTAAATCCAACAGAAGATTAAATAACTGGTTAACAAGAAGGATAAGCGAACGGTAATAACAAAAAGGTTCCTGACAATGACACCAGAAAGCTACAAGTGTGTGCTAATTGTGGTTAATAACACTGTGAAGAAGATTTTTGTACAAAATGCAACATTCAGCGAGGTCACGGGATCCGAAAATAAGCCCATGATGGGATCCACAAGGGAGTTTAATAGCGTTTTTCTGTCTTCTGAGGGATCCATGCAAGGAGTTTGAATGTCGTATCCATATTGCACCCTTAAAGTAATCAAATGCCCTCCCTGCCAGGCACCCGCTGATAATACTTGTAAGCGAAGCGCCTAGAAATATGCATTGTGAAAAGGTTTTATCAAAAAAGAGATTGTTAACCGCATGATATGAAAAGATATCGTTGTATCACAATATCCATGCAATGTTTTAAATAAGTAAGAGGCTGTTTTTTGGTGAACGCTTACCTTTAAAAGGTCTCATTAAAAATTGAAAAAATCACAATACATGAGCTGGTGATTGCTGTCAAATTTTCACTACCTTTGGCAATACAATAAACCTTGTTTCATTTGTAATAAACTCTAATCTGTTTATGTGTGTGTTATCTGTGCGTGCCTCAATGTTCAACAATGATTCAGGCCAGCATGTATTATTCATGTAATGCATTATGTTCTGCTAATTTATTTTGTTCTTTCTGCCAGTTTCAACATCCCTTATGGCACCAGTGGAATATACAGGGATGGAACTTGCAATATGTCTCCATTGTAGAAATTCCGTGTCACACACGGTTACAAGTTGAATTGCAATTGTTCTTAGGAAACGCTGGTTAGATCTACCTTTCTACCTAAATTATGTCAACTAACCAATTCGCAATAGTGACACACTAGAGCAAAGAAACTCTACATACCTACATTTACAAAGACGATGCAACTGTTTGTAAGACCACTAATACCAATACAGGTATATATTACTACCTTGTTTCCACCAACGCTGAATGATTTGTTGTTACAAAACCTTGTTCAGTATCACTACAGAAAATGGTAGCTGCAGCTGCTACACTTTTTTCCAATGGTTCTTAACGTTTAATGCTCTAGTTTCAGGACAGCCAGCGCCTCCTGATTGGGAGTGCCTAGGTACCTAGAGCAAAGTGGATAGAAAACTGTACAGTATGTACTACGCATACATTTGAAATCGCAAAACGAGAATAGGTGCCCCGACCACTTCCAGCAGTATTCAGGACAAGTTTTATAAATGTAATAAAATTTAAAATTTACCATACATGACTGTTCTTTCTTCTTCCTTCACAACATAATTATGAGGTATTTGTTTAACAAAAGCAATTCTTATCACTCAGGATTACGGAGCCTTGGAAGCATATTTCAATATCAGTGATGTAAAAACATTGGGCTGACCGAGAGGTCATTTTGGTATGTTATCAACCTGATTAAGAATAGGTTTGATACTTCGTATTCACGGCAATACTTTGCATCTACCACAACTCGTATCCAAATGTGGCAACATACTTTACCCTTTCAATGCGTGTCACTTCTGAGCCAAGAAAAGCATTTTTGTACAAAATAAATGTTATGACCAAAAGTGGTAGACACACATCCAAAAGTGTGATTTTTCCATTAAGTGCGTTAAGTTGTGACATAAATTGTCCCAATTATTTTAACGTTTATGTCCTAATTATTTAAGAATTTAAGAAAAGCATTCATATAATCATGTGGAAGTCAGGTAACTCAATGTCTGCTGCTCTGGTAACTGAAAATGTTTTCAACGAATATTTGTAGCATGACACTGCACTTTTTGATATAAACTTTCCACCGAAAGGGGAATTTTCAGTTGATAATAAGAACAATGACTTGATGCACTTGGGATTTCATTTCCTTACTGGTACTTACTGAAACTATCTAACATGCTCATCAGCCAAGATTCCTAAATTTATTAATGAGGTGGCTAAGCACTTGGAAAAGGAAGTTTCGAACAAAGCACCAAACTGATATATAATTATCTTAAAACAAAATTTACATGACGTCCAATTTGAATATCCAACATAGTCTCCACAATGAATCTAGATGTCGTGACACCTGTCAATAGTGGAAAGCTTATATAATGAAAAAAAATCAGGGCAGTTGAACCTCAAAGAACTTCACTCAATGTGTCTAAAATATGCTTTTAAGGACAAATAATACAGCTTTGCCGTGTAAAAAAAATAAAAATGGATTTTCAAGATGACCGCCATCTTGAAGTCTCATGATAACCACCGTTTGAAATCCGTTGCCACCTAATTCGTCAATCATAGAAGAACAATGGTATCTTTTGTGTGATTGTCTTACATTCCATAGTCCCATATCGTAGTTTCAACGTACGACCTCTCCGACCCGAAATGAATTTTGACTGGCGCCACCAAAACGAAAGGACTCTTGCATGTAGTCAGAAGTAGGTTAGTGAGAATATGACAAATGTATTATTGGGGTTGAACAATATGACCAAGTAACAAAGACTCTGCTTTTGCTTTTACTTCATTCGTAATAGCTACATGATTATACAGTGTGTTGAAACGGAACACAGCTTTTTGCCTGAATTGTGTGATATACCTTTATTTGCCGATTGGATTTTGTGTAATTGTGCCATTTTAAGGACTCTATACCTAGAACTGATAAATATTTGACGTATGGTTGAGAGTATCTTGAAAAATATGAATAGGCAAACACAATGCCGCGTGTGATTAAAAATGTCGGTAACCACAGTAAATATAACGTCTCTTATTCCTCTTATCAATTGGTAGAAATTAAAACGTGTATGTTAAAGGGTCCCAAACACAAAGCCTTTTGTCGTTTCATATTGCAACACTATGGGTGCAACCTACGGAGCTTTTAAGGTGTCATGCAGATGTTGAGATATTATGTGACTTTCTCGACTTTCTTTCAGTAAAATATTCAGATGTTGATATCCGAGATCGTTTTATCTCAATATTTTATTGTAAAATATTGAAATATAACATTACAGGATCTCAATATCTTAATATCTTCACTGAAAGGATATTGAGATATTGCTATCCAACATCTCTTTATTTCAATATTTTATTGTAAAATATTGAAATATTACATTACAAGATCTTAATATCGTAATATCTTTTGTGAAGGATATTAAGATATTGACAGCCAATATTTCGTTATTTCAATATTTTATTGTAAAATATTGAAATATTACATTACAGGATCTTAATATTGCAATATCTTTTCTGAAGGATATTAAGATATTGACATCCAACATCTCGTTATTTCAATAAATGTCAATATCTTAATATCCTTCAGAAAAGATATTGCAATATTAAGATCCTGTAATGTAATATTTCGATATTTTACAATAAAATATTAAAGTTATGAGATGTTGGGTGTCAATATCTTAATATCTTTCACACAAGGTATTATAACATCAAGATCTTCAAATGTAATATTTCCATATTTTACAATAAAATATTGAAATAACGAGATGATGGATGTCAATATCTTAATATCCTTCATTGAAGATATTAAGATTTGAGATCCTGTAATGTTATATTTCAATATTTTACAATAAAATATTGAGATAAAAAGATCTCGGATATCGATATCTGAATATTTTACTGAAAAAAAGTCGAGAAAGTCACATAATATCTCAACATCTGCATGACACCTTAAAAGCTTCGTAGCAACCACTAGCAAAAGCTATGGATTATTGTTCGCAAAAATGTTCTTTGAAGTTGCTTGAAGTATTTTATTGCATATAAGTAGGCATAACAAACTACAAATACTGCTGATTGTTATTCGAATTAAAAGTCATTACTTTAAGTATCTGGAGTATTGTTCAAAGCCAAAATTCCTTTTTCGGGTGTATTGCAACACCCAAACGTTTGTTCAGGAATCCATAGTGTCTCTATTTACAATTGGTAACTGTATTTTGACTTAGATAATGTCAAATATCAGTTCTTTCCTTTTGGTCAATTATGATTTGTGATATTTAACACACTTGAACTAGTGAGGGGTCATTAAAGGTAATGTTTGTGACTTGATTGGTAGCAACAGTGTTTACATTGGCGACTTTAAAAAACAACACTCACCTTGCTTAACATCGACAATAAATGTGCAATTGCTGCTAAGGCCTCCATCGTCTATGCATACACATGTTATAGATGTTTTGCCGGTGGGAAACAGAGATCCAGAGACAGGACCATTACACTGAGCCGTAATATTGCCTTGCTCAACATCGCAGCAGGTAATAGGGTCATACCGTACGGTTGCTTCTGCGTTTCCTCCAGGTGAGGTGAAGCTAATAGTAGAATCTGGACAGGTGGGAACTTTCGGTGCTGTATTTTTCGTAATATCTGTAATTAATTCACAAGCAATGAGTATTTGCTATAGTCCGAAATTTCTTTGTCCTAGTTTCACCTTATTTTGCTTATGGAATTCACTAGTATCATCGGCTCTGCTAACATACCTTGCGATTGCCTTTTGTAAACTACTTTAGAAAATTACACTTACATTTAATCTTTATAAACAAAATATAGTGATTGCCTTACCTTCATAAACTGAAACATTGAATTCGCAGATGGAAATAATTGTCCCTGCTATAAATCGGTAAATGACCAACGCTGGCTCCTTGTCAATACCGTAGTATCCAAATGGATGATCGGGATTATCATCTAGCGGTTGACCAGAACTTGTTGGTTCAATCCAAGATACCATTGCAGTAGTTGTGTTGATTAGTGTTGACATACTTACTGGAAGGTAGATATTTCCCGGACAGTTAAAAACAGAAGGACCATTGACTGTGGAAACATGCATAGAGGGGGGTTTTACAAGATTTGTGAATACTATAAGCATATTTTGCATATTTTATAGGATCTCTCAGCACTAAACTTTTCCTAAACTAAGGTTATGGCAATATTACAGGAAAGGAAAACTTCTTCCAACTGTAAATCAATGAAAATGATTATTAATAAGAGGAGGCGTAATTATCATCCTCTCTTCTCTCTATCAAGTGTAGATCGCCTTGGGTTACATTTGCTGCTGGTCTCCTGGTAAAAGTTCTGGTGACGTCTTTAGCAACATTAGTCGTGCGGTAATATTATGTCGATCAACGGCGGCGTTTTTAACGTTTTTAGTTATGCAGGTACCTACAAATTCAAATGTCTTTAGACTTATCTGACCCATGGCTGGACCGGACTACGTAGTTTTTGAATTCTGATCTTAATTAATGCTGTTTTTTATTACCATCGACTTTGTCTACAAGGTGCTCTTTCCTAAACATAAACCAATGATCATGGTTTCATGTGTGTCTCCTGCAAAAGTGTTTCGTCACATTCAAGGGAATTTTCGAGCAATAGAATTCTTGATGTGCGTCTTTCTATTGAGGAGTTGTGTTTACCATGCCATATTTAACGTGCAACTCCATATATTGTTGAACTGCAGAACTTGAACAATATACTGAATGGAGAGTACTACATCTATACAATTAACCAAAATGAAAAGCCATTTGTTCACCTCATAGAATTTGCACTTCTGTATAACAAAACTCTTAAAATAACCTTGAACGGCACATGCAGTGACCAGTAATATATTATCAAACACTACTGGGGCCTAAAATCTTTAAATGTAACATAAACGTCGTACTATTATTCGTGAATCAATGGTAATCTTTAGAACAGGTACTACAATTAGTAAAATAAAGTCAAATGCCTTAAAGCTTTCAATTCTGATAAGGAACCCTCGTGTAAAACAAATTAAAGTGCGTTTACTACATTCTGTATATTTAAATACATCTCATAAATCAGACGAAAAACCTTGAAATGAATTGTTGGAGAGGCTACATTCAATTGTACTGTTGTCGGAAGTATTAAACATTTTAAGTAGGAAGTAAACAATAGTCAAAATGAAATTTTTACACATTTAACACTACGGGGTACTGTATACCCGTAGCTGTCATCTAGTAAACACAGTACCCTCGATAAACAACCCGTGTAACTATAATTTATATAAATTCAAACTTCCTTTCTTGATACGAAGTGAGTAAAATAATCTCCCAACCAAGTACACAACATCTACTGTTTAAGAAAGTACTGTAATGCCTAACCAACAGTGTATAGATAATAACAAATGTCTAATGATCTGCACTGTTGATTTACATTATATCTGACTCGATAAGTTGATATGTACTCATTACTCATATTCTCCAGCCTAAGTCTTGCGTGCATTTGAAGCATAGTGCTATGCGTAGAAATACAGTACTGGGGTTATGAAAACGAGATAAGTGTTCTATATTTATACTATAAAATTTCGTTTTAAAAGCAGCATGTAACTATTGGCCTAGGTAGGTAAGAAATTGCCAAATCTGCTAAAAGTGTAAATTAAGTGTCAAGTTACAAAAATATAGGCCACAATGATTTAAGCTCAGTGTCATTATTCCAACTCCCATCTTCTCAGGACAATCCAGTGCTGAGATAAAAAACATTCAAGTTCATTAATTTTACTCAATTGAAATAGTTGTTTCGTAATAACTCGTTATGTCACTCTTGTACTACTCAAATTGCACTTTATGTTTTTCTTGGATTTCCGTAGACTACTGTTCCTTGATTGAATCAAAACGTCATTAAGTTTTCATTGTTATGCAGTGATTTGACTGTACCTTCCTTCTCCTCACACCATGCTTTTCAAAAAAGAGTAATTTTTCTCAGACCATATAGACATTTTGATGTGAAAATAATTAAAAGTTTGGATATGACTTGAAGTATGAAGGACTTCACAACCTATTCCGCATGTCGACTATTTCAAGTGAGCGAAATTCCTTATTTTATATTTCAACACTTAAATATGTTACATGTTGAACTAAATCACCTAAAAGTTGTGTTTTTCAAGTCTTTCATTTTCCCTTTTTTAAGATTATTTTGTTCACTGTGCATATAGAACTACTGAACGAACACATGCTCAACTGAACATTTTCCTCAGAAGCACAAACTACTTTTTTCTTGGTACTTCTTACACTTCTCTGGTAACCCCTAAACTTTGTGTTTTTGATGTTCGGTGTGGCAAAGACTGAAGATTTTCCGGAAAGTGATACAAATCTGCTGCTGTCAATAACTTGCTTCTTCTACAAGCTGCTTGTATCGGGTTTTAGACACTGTCGTTATGTGCGCTCGTAGAGGTCACAGATGCAATCAAGCGAGATTTTACTGGTTAACACACAAGTATGAATATGATAGGTGTACCAATGAGATTTGTTATTCATACATATAGTATTTTAGATGTAAAGCCTCACCAAACGCATACGAACCTGTACTTGCGTCCCTGCACACTTGAGATGAAACACCTTCCCAGAAAATCCCTGTCTGTTGGACAACTGTTAGCCTACATAAATGAGACAAAAATGCATGTAGCAAAAAAGTTTTTTCCGTGAAATAAAATGTATATCTCCAACGAAATAATTTACTATTCAATGACCAGAGGTTTCCAAACCGTGGTTTTAGGAAGGCATATGCTTTTCCACTCATCTCTTTTCTGATAAATCATGAAAGAAATATAAATTGGTTCTATGTTCTTTATAAGAATAGCACCAACCAATAATAAGCTGCCATATTGATAAAAATTAAGGTGAGTAAGGTAATTCGATTCAAAAATTCCAACGCAGGTCTTATTTATTCACAAAAAAACTTTTTGTTCCCAAATATGAATTCTCACCATCCGTCCGCTTTTAGGAATTTATTAGGTATTCGCTGACTTAATATACAATTTAACGTAGCCTTGCCTAACATTTATTAATTCAAATATAATTCTTTCCCTGAGTTTACATTTCAGAATTTCTTGTGTTTATTCATTTAGGAATTTCGCATGTCAAGCATGACTTACAGTAATTAATGAACATAAATAAAATAAACGTACAAAAAATGAATGTCTCCAACAGCTTGGCTCGGCGCTTGCCATGTTATCGTCAATGGTAAGACCTTCCGTCTGGAATTCAAAGTACCTAACGTACTCCCTGCGACACCTAAGGGACAGTCGTACATCTGGAAATCAATACTTTCCGTAACAGGGCGGTTGTTAACGGAACTGAATGTTCCAACCGGTTCTTCACCGTTATCAATCGTTCGAGCTTGAATTATAATTTCTTCAAACGTCCAGTCTGTGCACGAAGCTTGCAATATATGTACTGGAATGAAAATGCAACATCTAATGAAGCTATAATGTCCAAAGCCAAAATTATCGTATTATGGTGGGACGAATTTGATAGACTTTTCTAATGGTGTTCATGCATGTAGCTTCTGTGAATAATTCAGTGGTTTCATACAAACAGGTCAGTTACAGACAATTACAAGGCACAATGAAAAGTAACATAAATCTCAAGGTGTTGCCATGGTAACATAAATTATGGATGTGGCGGGAAGGAGTGATAACTTTCAGAGTAGAAAAAGTAGAAAAATATAAGGTAACGTTTCAAATTGAGATAAAGTCTGATTATTCTTCTTTCATTGTGAAAACAATCACAGGAGTTATCTTTCATTTGTAAAAGCTGTGCAGATTTTTCAAAAGGGTGTCACTGTGGTGGGACGGAATTTTGTAGAGCCTGTTCTTTTGAACCGGTTCCAAAGAGAAACTCTCAGATTCTAATGAAGCTCTCTCAAAACTTTGCATTATAGACAAAATAAACTCAAGGAAACTTTTAGTTCCATAGCTTTACCTGTTCAATAGTTATGGCCGTTTTAAAAAGTATTGTGCAATACACTCTCTTTACGAGAAAGCTGCCACAGGCGGCGATGTCGGAGGACAGGGGGATATGTAACCCAAAATATTTGAGAAATAGTCCATTGACTTTGATTTTTCACACAGTAAGTTACTTGAAAATGGGGTCATGTCCCCCCATATTGATAGCAAATCATCTCCAATGAAAACTGCCATGGGCATTTAATGAAATTTTGCAGGTCCACTGCAATTCACAGTAACAAAAAAGCTGAAAATTTGTATGTGGAGTGATTTCTAGCCATATAAACAGAATCTGGTATCAGGGGGCTAGATTTCCTTTCAACTTTTGGGGGATGATGTGAACTATCGCAAATGTGGAGAATGCGCGTGCACGGCGAGCGCGAAGCGCGAGCTCATGACGGGCGGTGCCTAGGGGCCTGCCTTAGGGCCCCTAGTGGGGTCCAGGGGCAAAGCCCCGGTGGCGGTCCAGGGGGCGAAGCCCCCGGAAGCTCCTGGGTTTTAATGTCTCAGAAGTGCCAGGGTTAGATTCAGTGGTAATCTTCTTTGGTACGCTCTCTTACTCCAAATCCAGATATGGATTGATATCTGGATATATCTGGCTAGATACAGTCTTTATATGGCCATATCAAGCCAGATATACAGCCAGATTTAGATGCCTTGATACATTATATCAAGTTTTATATGGCCATATCAAGCCAGATATAACTTGATACAATGCAATTCCAGATATGCAAATAAAGTTTATATATGGCCATATCAAGCCAGATACAACTTGATGAAATGTCTGTCCAGATACGTAAATACAGTTTTATATGGCCATATCAAGCCAGATATAACTTGATACAATGCAATTCCAGATATGCAAATACAGTTTTATATGGCCATATCAAGCCAGATATAACTTGATGAAATGCCAGTCCAGATATGTAAATACAGTTTTATATGGCCATATCAAGCCAGATATAACTTGATACAATGCAATTCCAGATATGCAAATAAAGTTTTATATGGCCATATCAAGCCAGATACAACTTGATGAAATGTCTGTCCAGATACGTAAATACAGTTTTATATGGCCATATCAAGCCAGATATAACTTTATACAATGCAATTCCAGATATGTTGATACAGTTTTATATGGCCATATCAAGCCAGATATAACTTGATGAAATGCCAGTCCAGATATGTAAATACAGTTTTATAGGGCCATATCAAGCCAGATATAACTTGATACAATGCAATTCCAGATATGCAAATAAAGTTTTATATGGCCATATCAAGCCAGATATAACTTGATACAATGCAATTCCAGATATGCAAATAAAGTTTTCTATGGCCATATCAAGCCAGATATAACTTGATATGCTAGATATGCAAATGAGCATTTTGTTAGTTTGTTTTATTTTTTATTTGATTTGATTCTTGGATTATGCTTGTTACAAACTAAGACATGTTTTGGATACAGCATCACCTTCCCAGACATGGCAGTTATTTAGTGGCTACACTTTTGTTAATACCGCAGTGTACTAAGTGAACTTAGGCAAATGATTTGCATATTTAGGCAGAGCTTGTATCTAAACCTACATTTTTCATGATTTAGGAAGTTGAAAGTAAAATATGCACTACGTAGTAAACAAAATTTAGAGTCAAATACGTAATAAAGTTTAAAATAAGAAGCCCATATCACTGTGATTACATAAAATAGGAAATTTCAAGGGATTTTTCTGTTCACTGTTATGAAATAAGTTCAATTTATGGTACTTAAGCCAATTCAACCCAATACTTACATTAAATTCTAATTCATGGAGCACTTAAACATTGTTTGCTGGTGTTTAAAGTCTCCATGAGGAAAGTGGACTATAAGTCCTAACTATGATTCATAACTAGAGCAGATATGGTCTGGATACAATTATCTGTGCCATATAAAGGTTTGATCCAGATAGAACTTTATCTGGCCATATATGGTTTAGATCTGGTTCTGGCTTAGATCTGTGTTATATCTGCCTAAATTTTTATCTGATCTGATATAAATTCCATATCTGGTGCAGATATGGGCCATATATGGAAATATATTCTGCTCATATGAGGACCATATCTGGTCCAGATAAAATTTTATCTGTTCCATATAAAGACTTGATCCAGATAAAACTTTATCTGGCCATATATGGCTTAGATCTGGGTTATATCTGCCCAATTTTTTATCTGGCCCAGATATAAATCCCATATCTGCAGCAGATATGGGCCAGATATGAAATCCATATCTGGCCCATATATGGAATTTCATATCTGGCCCATATCTGGATTTCGAGTAAGGGCTATTTGCATATTCATACATTTAGGAAATGCTATTTTGAGCACAAAACTCGTTGATTCGGATAAGCTGCACTGGATTGAAATTGTACAAGAACAACAATGTCCTGTTAAACTTAAAAAGTCAGGGATCAACATATAGGGTCATCCCAGACAACTGGATTTTGAATTCTGAGATCATTACAAGACCTGCAGTTGACTTTAGATCAGTGGTGTCGCCAGGTTTTTTGTGATTGGGGGCCCTATAGATGATGTAATAATACCTCGGTTCTCCCAGGTCTGAGTAAATTACACCTTTATTTTTTATGCGTTCCTGCGTTTGCATGCAGCAGTTTTGATCTTTCGTTTGTCACTACATAAAGGAATCTTCCTGGGGAAGGGGCTCCCCCTCCCCTTTAAGATTTTTTTCATTAATTTAAGGTCTTTTAGATGCAAAATGTTGCTATCTTTGGGATGTTTTTTGGAACTGATCATATATGGCAGGAAAATGCCCATTATTTAGTGAATGCTATTTTTGGTATTGTAAAAGAGAAGAATATGTTGTCTATTAAAAGACAGATACTTTGTCAACAAATCTCCAGAAAACCTGTCTATTTTACTGCCTTCTATTTCGGGAAAGTTTTTACACAAAAATATGTGCGTGGAGTCCACAGAAACATTCTTGAGTTATTTCGAAATATGCCCTTTCCTTCATTGTGCATTATGAAAGGGCATCTAAGGCTAGCAGATGCCTGAATAGGACCTCCGTGAAGCTCTGCGTTAATCAAATTAATTGGAGCGGGTGTGGGGCAATGACATAATGCCCCACTACCTGAAATCCAAATGATAATATAGAGTACGGCGCCGAACAATTTACAACTAACGTATTTTTACTACTTTTGAACTAAAATCCTGACGAACAGCTGCCAGCAATGGAAAATGAGAGGGAGGGAGAGTATAGGTGCAGGAAGGTGATGTTAGACCTCCCTGATTGGTGTAGCAAAAGGGGTGAAGGACTAATAAGAGCGTTACAGAGTGCTGTTTTCGTCATAAGTGTATTAACAATCACCATCTATACCGATAATGGCTTAGCGCGAACTGGCGAAGCTCTGGTAAAAATTTTTGAAAAATGTATAACGGCAGATACGTACTTGCAACCTTCTACATCATGCTACATATTAGATTGAAAGATCCCATATTGATGCGAGGTCCTCACAGATGTTTGAAGATGCATCTCTGTTCTTCGGAAAGTGTTGTGATGAGAACAGTTTCGTGTATTATTACCTTAACAATGGTCATGACATGGAGTGTAAACAGTGACGAATAATATTTCCATTACCGGCAAAACCTGCATTCAGACTCTACATCGAGACACTGTCAATTGCCCAACAAACCTACATGGTACTGCCATAAGCCGGTCTTTTACCTATTAATTCGTAAACTTTCAACTTTTTGCTGCTGTGCTTGTCCGAAAGTTACAATCGGAAGGTATTGATAATATGAGTGACACTGACGTAAGGTTGGAATCGCGCGGAGCGCGCGAAAATTTTGATAGATTGCCAACGATTTGCTAAAATTCTGATAGTTTGAGAAACATTTGTGATAGAAAGTGAAGAGAGATTGAAAAAATTTCTTACGAAAATGAAGAATAAAATATACTTTCCATCATACACTTATCTGTAGACTGAAACATGGGGGGGGGGGATGATTACATAGGCCATCCCCCTAGTCAAATGTTGGGGGGATATATGCCCCCATCCCCCCGGGATTTACGCCCATGTCTGGTATAAAGATCGCATTGCTTACCATAATTCTGAAAGTATAGGTCTTCAAAGGAGCAGTTTTTCTTTTCCTAAATTGATTTTCACATTTGAGTATTCTCCCTTTGATACCACTTCGATCTAAATTTTTACTGCCTGAGGCATTTTAACACTCTCTTGGAGAAGAGAGCAGGAAATCTGACCCTTGGAAGCAAATTATCTATGCTACTTCCTTTTACAACTGTTGAAGAAACTAGTTGCGTGATGCACGTGATCACATTTCAAATAAGTGACTTTCAGATGTGAACTGAATACCACTGGCATCGGAGATACGGCAGTCTGGTTAAAGGGCAGATTCTCAAATGAAACTCTGGGAGGGCCCAGACCAATTGTCAGAAGGCCCTCATAATTCGGCTCAGCATTATTTGATTACAGCCTAGGTGAGCTATCATAGCCAAATAAGTAAGCCAGTATAGGCATTATTATTTTCTTCAAAGACAGAGTTGATTGGGTCCACAATTGGTCCCATAGGAAATATAAAGAAAGTGGGCCTTTTTGAGGGATCATATTTGAGAGCCCACAAATTTTGAACTATACATGATGTGCCCTCAAAACTAAATACAAGTTGGAGACATAAGCCATTTTTTTTTTCAAAATAACTGTCAAAACACGACACTGACTGTTAAAGTAAAGTTCTGAGTAAGCCTAGCAGGGAAAGCTACTTAAAAATACCCTTTAATTGAAATCTCGTCCCACCACACTTGTTTCCGTCCCATCACAAAAACGTCGAGCAATCACCATGGCTACCCAATTTCCATACTGATATTTTTACACACAGAAGTATCACTTACATTTACAGTTGATAGTTTGGAAAGTTTCAATAAACGTTTTAACTTTCGTACCCTTAAAAATAAAAAAAAAGTCAAAAAAGTTAGTGGGACGGATTTGGACGTTTCATTTTCATAGTACTTTCTTTATTAAGAGTTTTTGATATTTTTAGTGCATAAATTGTGTTTACTAAAGAGCTTTGACACAGCATATACGGGAAATTCAAATACTTTTTTATATGTTATTTGGCCTATGTCCGTCTGTTTTTCCTAATTCCGTTCCACCACAATTTAAATGTGCAATTTGCATCTTTGAATGACCGCATCTCACTAATTTCCAGCTTCATTTTCATATTAGCAAAGTTTGCAGCAAATCGTTTTCTCAATTATTTAGAATAAAATTGGTCAGGAAAATGTTCTCTGATAATGCTTGTAAAACCCTTGTGCATGCTTTTGTAACTTGTAATCTTGATTACTGCAATGCCTTACTGTATGGGCTTCCAGATTGTCTTATTAACAAATTACAAAGGGTTCAAAACGCTGCTGCTCGACTAGTTACTGTTAATCCCAAATTCTGTCATATAACTCTAATTTTATTAAACTTACATTGGTTACCTATCTCATATAGAATACGTTTTAAAATTATTCTCTTAGTGTATAAGACGTTTAATGGCATGGCTCCAGAGTATTTGTCGTGTCTACTCTCTAGGAGAGAGGAAGCAACGTATCAACTGCGATCTAAATCACGTCATATTTTGGTTGTTCCTCGCTTTTCCACAAAATTCGGTGAGCGGTCGGTCGCTGTTGCTGGACCCCGTTTGTGGAACCCGTTTGTGGAACCCACTGCCACTTGAAATTAAGGAATGTTCATCTCTCACTAGTTTTAAATGTAAACTTAAAACCTATTTCTTTAAACAAGCTTTTAATGTTTAATGTTATTGTATTTTACAGTTTTTAAGCATTTTATTATTTGATTATGTATTCTTCTGTACAGCGCAAGAGATTATTTTTATAGTTGTGGCGCTTTATAAATTTTGTTAATAATAATATTAAATCGCAACTTTCTCTTAAGGTTACATAACTTTAGGCTGTAGTCTAAATTACCGAGGATGATTTCAACCAAATTGAAATCATTCAAATTTTAGATTTGCAGATGACCATTGTTGGTGCATCCACAGGATACCTTCCCTACTGATCTGATACGAAGATCTGTGACAACACGCTATGTGGATATCACATTGCTTGGACAGTCCCCATCTGATCCCCACTTTGGAACAAGGTAAAGTTTGTCAGCAGAATACATTTTTCATATAACCACATAAACAAAGAGTAAATGTAGTTTGACTGAATCATGTCGAAAAATATGACACATCCAATGTGTTTCCCTCTTGAGTAAACTTGATATTGATGGCAGAAATTAGGCATGGCTTAAACGAGTACTCTTCCTGCAGTAAAACAGAACTATACGCAATATCTTCTGAAAAAAGTATCACTAGTCCATTGAGCATTAAAATTCACTCCCGACAAAGTTGCCAATGAGGTTTGTTCTTGTAAAGGTCCCCTGAGAAAAACAGCCTCGAACATTTGCAAAGTCGCCCCCTGTAAAACATTAACTACCATACTGAGTAACTTTGTCCCAAAGATCTAATGACATCATTGGGGGCTTATTCTGTGTCAGTATTAAGCGAAAGGCTAACTGATGCTTATATACCGATAACATTTCGTCAAAGACTACAAACATTACTGGGAATGGCACTAAGAATGTCTTTGAACATGCCAGAGCCTAGACGTGACCTTAGTAACTGTTAATGCATTTACAGGAGCGTTGATATCAAAAATAGAGCTCAAAATAGGCTATTTGGTTTTCTTTCTTATTTTGTTGTTCTGAAACTAGAGTTTTTAGTATTTTACAGAAGAGGCTTTTAGGGGGGAGGGTCCCTTGGGTTGCTTTCTAGGTCCAAGTCAAAAAAAGACTTTTTTTACTTTACAGTTAAACTGCAAGATCCCCTTAAGGACAGATTTGCTGGGATTATTTCACTATCTTTCACCGTTCTCAAGATACACCTATTGAAAGTTTGACCGTTTCTGAAGTACCTCATCGTGTTGCAAATAGTAATGTGTGAATTGCACAGTGTTCACCAGTGTTAGCATTTCGTTTTTTGATCCTACATTAGTTATCTGGTAATTAATCATCACATCATTAATCATCATTCCAATTGCTTGGTATTTAATATTTTTCACATCAAACATCCAGCTGTGTCATTTTCACATTTTCATGTCACCAGCCATTAAACCGTAGAGTGCACGGTGACAGCATGTAATGAAGAAGTGCCATTGCTAACAGCTCTTCCAGTTTACAATACCTAGGCCTATAGTAGGGTGACTCGACCCCCCCCCCCTTGTCAGACTCATGCATTGTGAAATCCATCCTTGAATGCTATTAATTACCATTCGAACATTCACTGATTATAGCACTGTGTGAACTTTTCGTGGGAAGAATCCGAATAAGTGTGAATTGAATGATACTAAAATCCTCTAGTTATTTGAAAAGAATATCTTTTAGTTTAACTGCATGATCACGTAAATTAAGTGCATCATCTTGTTAACTTAGTACATCATCGTGCACCCCTAGTATATCACAGTCATGTAATTCTAGCACAGTCTTGAACGAGTACTTTGTCATCCACAGAAAAGAAAAAAGTCCGTTTAATCTTATCAGTATGAGGCTTGCCACACATTAAAGGAGATGAGTAGTGGCGTACTTTTAAGATAAATACATCATACCAAAGGAAATGATTACCCTCTGTGCGGGGCTAATTTTAAAATTATTAATCCTAATGCGTTTTATATTCTCATTTAAAATAATCTTGAAAAGTAATTTTGCAATAATGTTCCTATACTATTTCTTGTGTTATTTGATTTTACACTTGCAAGATATTTTAAAACTTGTTTTTTGAATTTCTAGTTCGTTACTTTTTCTTCTGGCACCGGCAATTTTGAATCGTTTCCACTTGTATCGGTTCTGATCGATGCATCTACCGGCATGCAGTACACACAACTTACAACGTACGTACGTATGTAGTATATTAGCGTTAAAAGTGGCAAGGCACACGCCTATATCGCACATCATCTGCAGGAGGTTCATGAACAACATTGTGGATTTTGCAGGTATTGAAACTGTTTTTTTCCGATCAATAAGTTTATTTTTCGTGGTAGACCTAGGCCCTAACGCTAGCCTAAGTTAGGCCAACGTTAGTACTGTTAACGACAGTAACAAGTGTACTGTTACACCAGACACACTACATGCATGGCTTTGATAAGTATCGGTATCGGATCGAATCGATAAACCATGAAGCAAAACCGGATGTGACGTAACGAAGTCGGCGGGTCCGAGAATTTATTCTACTTTGGCGGCTACTCAGCTCCTTTAATATACGTGTTATGTGCTAGTGACTGAGTGCTATATTAGTTGTGTACTATCGGGATGTCGAATAAAGCATGTTGTACTATCCACCATCCTAGCTGTCTGATCTGTCGTTATCGATTTCGGCCTCCGAATATTACAATTGGGGACGAGTGGACCCGTTTTCAGCGTGCGTTCCGTAAACTGAATTCGCCATGGCTACACTGGGAATACTCAAAGAGTTCCAGGAAGGAGAAAACTGGACAGAATTTACGGAAAGATTAGAACAGTATTTCCTCGCGAATGACATTGAGGATAATGGAAAGAAGCGGACAATAATGCTCACTGTGTGCGGTTCCGTGACATATAGTCTAATGAAGAACTTGCTAGCGCCGGCAAAACCAACAGATAAGTCATTTTCGGAACTGGTTACCCAGTAAAAAAACACCATCAACCTAAGGCCAGTGCTGGATTAACCCCATGGCAGAACCGGCATATGCTGGGGGCCCCGCCCTTTTGGGGCCCCCTGCCCCTGGCATATAATGTATAATAACTGTCATGTATCACTGTATAATGTGTGAAAGCAACTATTAGTTATTAGCGGTTAAAACTAAAATTTAATCTGTTGAGTGTTATTAATTTTGTGTAAGCGGGTGGGCGAGGGGGGAGGAGGTTTACTTGTAAAAGGAGCCCCGCTATAGAAAGTGCCGGGGCCCCACACAACGCTAATCCGGCCCTGCCTAAGGCCATCATCATCGTCAGTAGGTTTAAGTTCCATACCAGCACCAGAGAGCCAGAGCAGCTGATCTCTGACTATTTGGCGCAGCTGAGAAAGCTGGCTGAAGTGTGTGAGTTTGGTAACAGTTTGAAGGAGAGTCTGAGGGATAGGCTAGTAACTGGGATTAATAATGACAGGATCCAGCGACGACTACTCCCAGAGTCAGAGTTAAATTTGCAGCGGGCCGTAGAGATAGCACAGGCTTCCTTTACAGCAGCCCTAAATTTCCAAACTATTACAAATAACAAACCAGGCCAGTTAGATAGGCCTAATTTGCAGAAAATGGAGGGAAAGGACACTAACGTCACTGTAAGTGATAAAACCAAGAAGGACTATAAAAGTGCAAGAAAGAGTGAATGTTATCGTTGTTTGGGGACAAATCACACTAGGGCTGAGTGTCTTTTCAGGGAGGCAACCTGTCATTCATGTAAAAAGAAGGGACATATCAAAAGAGCGTGTAGGTCGAAGCCTGATCCGGACCACAGTGGGCAAAAAGCCTACGTAGTTCGTGAAAACTCGGAGGCAGATTGTTCTGAGGATACGGGTGAGGAGATTACGGGAACAGCATACAACTTGTTTTACAATCCCTCCGGGAAGAATCCACCAATTTTGGTACAGGTACAAATTGAAGGTATCTCAGTAGGAATGGAACTAGATAGAGGGGCGGGAATGTCCCTCATGAGTGAAACCACGTACAAAAGCACTTTTGGATGCAAAGCCCCAAAGGTTAGCCCACCTAAAACTGAACTACGTACTTATACGGGAGAATTAGTTAAGATTCATGGGGAGGCTAAGGTTGAAGTACAGCTAGACGACCAAATGAAAACTCTGCCATTAATAATTGTGTCACGAGAAGGGCCCACACTTCTTGTTAGATCTTGGCTCGCAGAATTAAAACTGAACTGGCAGAAAATCCTAACAGTGAACAAGTTAGATTTCAACATGACTGCCAGGTACAGGGAAGTATTCCAGAAAGGGCTAGGAAAGTATACACTCCCCCAAGCCAAAATATATGTGGATGTAGATGCACGGCCCAAATATTTCAGAGCTAGATCAGTGCCATAAACTACGGGAGACAATAGAGGAAAAACTAGAGCGACTTCAGCAACAAGGGGTAATTTCCCCAGTAGATCACAGTGAATGGGCATGTCCTATAGTACCAATCATCAAATCGGATGGAAAAAGTGTACGAATTTGTGGGGACTGTAAACTAACAGTAAATCAGGTCTCATCGTTGGATGGTTACCCAGTTCCCAAAATAGAGGACTTACTGGCAACATTAGCTGGTTGTAAGGTTTTTACAAAACTGGATCTCACCAGTGCTTATCAGCAAGTGGAGTTGGATGTAGCCTCAAAGAAATACACAACGATAAACACTCACAAAGCGCTGTTTCAGTATAACCGTATGCCATACGGTATAAAATCGGCTCCCGGAATTTTTCAGAGGATTATGGAGAACCTGTTGAAGGGCATTCCACATACCCTTGTTTTTCTGGATGATATCCTTGTGACAGGACCCACAGAGGAAGACCATGGAAACAATCTGAGGGAAGTTCTGAACAGGCTTGAACAAAAGGGTTTAAGGCATAAGTATGAGAAATGTGTATTTGATGCCAGGGAAATCACTTACCTGGGTAAGAAAATCACAGAGCATGGTGTCAACCCCACTGACGACAGTGTCAGGGATGTAAAGAAGGCCCCAGACCCCCAAAACATTACCCAACTTCGATCATTTCTTTTTTTGGAAATGTTGAATCATTATTCCAATTTTTTGCCAAACAGTGCCACAATTTTGGAACCCCTGACTAGGTTGTTGAGGAAGGAGGTGGTATGGTCATGGGGGGAAAAGGAGCAGAGGGCATTTGAAAAAGCAAAGTCCATGCTCTGCAGCGAAACTTTGATTGCACAGTCATTTTGATAGTACAAAAGAGTGTTATCATGTGATGCTTCAAGTCATGGTATTTCATCTGTGTTAGCTCATGTTAACAGTGATGGTTCAGAGGCACCCATAGCCAATGCATCCCGCACATTGTCTAGTGCAGAGAGGAATTATAGTATGGGAGAGAAAGAATGTTTGGCGTGTGTTTTTGGTGTTACCAAGTTTCACAAGTACCTGTCTGAGCAACAGTTTACTTTAGTTTCAGATCACAAACCATTAATGAGTTTATTTAATGAGAATAAGGGTATCCCACAAATGGCATCAGGTAGAATCCAACGTTGGACACTTACTCTGTCTGCTTATGACTATAAAATTAAGTATCGGGAGGGTAAACTGAATTTCGGAGCGGATGCTCTGAGCAGGCTACCCACCCCATCTCCGAAAACCCAGGTACCCCTCCCAGGGGATGTCGTGTTGCTCATGGAATCTCTAGATTCAGGCAAGTCGCCAGTGAGTAGCAAAGAAATCAAAGGTTGGACAGATAGGGACCCTTTGTTATCACATGTGAGACACTGTGTTTTAACTGGTATATTTTCTCTGCCGAAAGAGTGGTCACATTATAAGCATAGATCAGAGTTTAATGTCTATGAAAGACGTAAGACTGAGCTCAGTGTGCATAATGGTTGTATTTTGTGGGGGGCCAGGGTAGTAGTACCTCCCCAGGGTAGGGGGAGGATTATCAAAGAACTGCATGAAGGTCATTCAGGCATAACAGTCATGAAAGCAGTGAGCCGCAGTCATGTGTGGTGGCCGGGTCTTGATGACAGTATTAAAGAGTGTGTTAATACCTGTGATAAGTGTCAGCTAACTCGTAATATGCCTGCAGCGTCGCCCCTGAGTATGTTGGAATGGCCCGATAGACCTTGGTCAAGGATCCACTTGGATTTTGCGGGGCCCCTTTATGGGGAGCATGTTTTTGATAGTCATAGATGCAAGGACAAAGTGGTTAGAAGTAGAGATTATGCATTCAATTAAAGCAGAGTGCACAATTGAGAAACTCCGGCAAATGTTTGCAAAATTTGGTATTCCCGATACCACTATATCAGACAATGAAGCAACATTTACAAGTGAATTGTTCCAGGACTTTGTTAGCAGAAACGGTATTTCTCACATCGCAAGTGCACCCTTCAATGATGGACGGGTGGTACGCACGCATTTGGATCAATTGCGCTCGCGTGCCAGTCAAGAGGTGTCAGATCAAGCAGAGCATCCCAGTGTAGTAGATAACCAAGGAACTGGGGGCAGTGGGTTGGGAGCCAGTTCGTTAGACCCCAATGGACAAGTTCTCGGGCCCGTTGTAGTAGAAAGTAGCGAAAGAGGCGTTACGGGTAATGGGGAGACACCTATAGGAGAGAGGCATACATCCCCACCAACACCCCAAGTACCATCAAATCCAGGCAACAGGGCATCAACCTCACCGTCCACCACAGCAGTGTGCCGTTCATCCCGCTTAAGGAAACCTAGGGAAGTGTTAGACCTGTAATTAGAAGTTTGGTCAGTACTTTTTTTTTATGATTAGCTGGAAGGTTAGCTGGAAGGTTCTTTTTTTTTTTTCTTCCTCCTTGTGGGTTTCCTGTTTTAAGAGGGGTCGTGTTATGTGCTAGTGACTGAGTGCTATGTTAGTTGTGTATTACCGGGATGTCGAATAGCATGTTGACTAGCCACCATACCAGCTGTCTGTCGTTATCGATTTCGGCCTCCGAATATTACAATACGGATCAAGGGAAATAAAGAAATACATTGGAACTTGGTCCAACTGCGGCTCTGGTAGGACATTACATACTTACTTCAAGTCATCAGCTGGTAACCTTCAAAATTTTATGTGTAAATAACCCGAGAGTGCTTGTATTTGCTGTTTGCAGGTTTCATGTGCCCTTTAAAATTTCATAATTGGACGGAACTTTTAACCTTTTCCGTAACGTGCGTAACTGAGTCACGCAAATCGAGGTAGCATTTTTTAAAAAAAATATAACTTTGTCATGCAACATCCACCAGCCTTTATGTAACCACCAAAATAAAGCCAACAAATATATCTATCGAAGGTACCATTTGGGGGGTTGTATATAGAGATTTTTTTACAAAACAGCGATAAATAGTTGTTTACATACACAAAATGCTCCAAAAATCCAACAAATGCTAAAAATGACGTCATAATTTTCAGCAAATCAGTTGAAGCCCTTAGGAAAAGGTCACCCTACTCACTTTTTTCTGAATAACTAAGAACCTAAAGAAACACCTTGAGATGTGATTAGATGCCAGGTATAGAGACTTTTCAGATATTTCAAGTATAATTTTCAAACTGTGTCATTTTCGGTTGAAAATCTACATTTCAATCCCCAAAACCCGATCCAATATAAAAAATCATAACTCAGCAACGGAAAGTCTGATCGTTTTCATTTAAACACCAAAATGTCCGTTATAAGATTTCTTATAAGAAAATACTAAGATAAATGCATAAATGGCAAGGGTAGGGTGAGTTAGAGAGGTTTAGAGATCCAACAAAATGCAGTTTTCAAAAATACGTCAATGTTGGTCCAAAACATGCATTTCTGACCTAAAAATCTCCTCCCAATATTAAAAATTATAAGACATACACCCCCACGCAGTACTATTTATAGATCCAAAGTTGTTTACGTTTCACTGAGCACTGAACACTGTGCACTGTGTATGTAGGCCAGTGTGTGTAGTTCAGTATGGGCTGTATAGCAAAGAGTCCTCATTTTTGATCCAATATCTCTCAGATTTGGTATGAAATGAAAGAGAAAAGTAAGCCCAACAATCTCCTGTACCATAAATTACAAAATAACAGTGATCTGTATGGGTATTCTATGGAAAGAAACAACCGTATGACGTCATCTGATTTGCATATTTGCAGACATAATGGTAGTTTACGAAAATAAAATGTTAACCCAGATAGCACACTATGCTGGACCAACGTTGGCAAATGGTCGGCAAATGTTGGCAAGCGTTGGCAATAAATTGTGCTGGCACATAAATGTTGGACCAACACAAGGCCAACCTAAATTTAACAACTGTTGTGCACTCTAACATTTTACCAACGTTGGGCCAACGTTTACCAAACAATTTTGGGGTTTCATTCATTGAACCAATGTTAGGCCAACATTATCCATCCAACAATACGGTTTTCTTCGGTCAAACAACATTGGGCCAACATATACCAACCAACTGTTGGGCCACATACATTGAACCAACGTTGGGCAAACATTAGTCAGCCCAACTGTTCGGCCTTATTCGTTGAACCAACGTTGGACCAACGTGTGCCAACTAAATGTTGGGCCTTACTCGTTGAACCAATGTGGGACCAACATGTACCAACCAAGTGTTGGGACACATTCCTTTAACCAACGTTCGGCGAACATTGCTATCATACAGTAATAATTCAGTATTAGAGAATTTATGTATAGGCCTGTCAAAGCAGTAAATCGAGGTTCAAAATTCATCAGTGGCATTTATCTGTGATATTATCATGGTAAATATAAAAGATCAATAATGTATGTGGCAATTTGAAAGAGTTAAATTATAAGTCATCCCTCGACTGATGTGCTGAATCTGGAGAACACTCAAAAGTCGGTCTACAACCTATGGTTGGCCCAACCCGAACACTGAATTTCAGTGATAGATTGCTTAAGGCCCACAATGGTTTCAATTGGTCAATCCAACATTGGCCCAACAATGTACCACCCAAAAAATACTGAGCTGGTCATTTTGGTATCAACCCAACCTACAATTGTTTTAATAGGAGCTATTTCTAAATTTTACATTTCACAGTGAATATTTTACAAAACGTTGACTAACAAAGTGGGAATTTTTACTGAGACGATTTGAGAAAATGTTTAAGATGCTGCGAAATTTTAGTGGAGCACCGGGTTTATATACCATTGGTCTGAATGGAGCATTCCGAATTTTTTAAATGAGATTTGTCTTTATCACTTAATGGTAGGTCTAATTAAGATAAATTGTCGCTGAAAATGGTAAATCCTTGCAGGAAATCATGTTTCTAGGTTGTGCAATACAACATAAAGAAGGAAAGATTGAAATATCACGGAGAAAATGGTATTATCAATCGTTAATACTAACAAACAGGTCTCAATGAATATATATAGTAGCTAAACCAATCTTCTCATTACATAAATGAATTTTCAATGAAAATCCTTCTACATTTAAAAGTGGTTAGTACTGGGTAGGACTTTAAACTGCATCCGGTTGTAGAGCTTGTTTACGTGGGGATAATGAGGTTACCCTTTACCACAACTGCCTCCGGGGCACCCTTTTGCAAGGTGCACCTGTATATGCCCTGTGCTTTTTACCGGTTGTTGCCTTCGGGCGAGAAGTTGCCTTCGGGCGTGGTGTTGCCTTCGGGCGTGAGGTCGCCTTCGGGCGTTGGGTCGCCTTCGGGCGTGGGGTCGCCTTCGGGCGTGAAGTTAAAGAGAAAAGAAAGAAGAAAAGAAAGAAAAGTGGCTAGTACTAGCAATGCTGGTAGCTTTTAAGACTTGTAAAAGATAGCTTCTCTGACATATTCTTGCATGGAATCCCATAATGAGTAGTTAATTGAAGAGAAGTTTTAGACATAACGAGGCATATTTGGTACAACATTGTGCCAACCATTCTTTGCACTGAGCACCCAACCATTAGATTACATTAGCCCAACCGCTGGAACAACGTTGGCCCTTTGCTACAACAATGTACCGGAGTAAATGTTGGCATAATGATGGCCCATTGTTTCTACAATATGTTGGGTAAACGTTGGCGTAACGCTGGTCCTTGGTTTCGACAACACGCTGGAAAAACATTGGCATAATGTTGGCCCATTGCTGCAACAACACTTTGGGAAAACAATGGCGTGACGTTGGTCCATTGGTAAGCCAACATGTTGGGCCAACGGATACACAATGAGCAGCCAACCTTCAAACAACATTTTTCCTATGTGGTACCAACAAAATGTACAAGCTTTTTTCCAACGTTGGCCCAATGTTCTTGTGCTATCTGGGAATTCAAATTCCCCATCTTTGGTACAATGATATACAGGTTCTGACAGAGAATATTCTTCAGTTCTAAGTTCACCAAAGAATTCCTGAAAATATTAGTCAAACAAGCAGTCAAAAGCCTTAGGGTAAATGGTTTCAGATTAATCCAAGGTTTGTTCCTAATTTTAGTTTGCCAGGGATTCGATAATGTTCAGTACACTAGTAGGTCTGCATATGTTTTGAATACCTTTGACTAAATGCACCATACAGGCTGATATTTGTTAGATGCATTTTTAAATTTATCACTTGATACTCTTTGCCAATGAGAGGGCCACCTATTGCATACATCCCACGTTACGTGAACAAGATCAAGGCTTTGAGACCCATGCGCCATGAAAAGGTATATAAAACCGACCTTATAAGAATCAAAGAAGGAGGTGCATTTTGAAGTAGATTAAACACATTTGTTACTAAATCTGCTTAAAGAATGGGTGTTTCCGTGCGTAACCAGAACTTTATTTCAGAGGAATCACATCCCAAGTGTTTGTAACGTTCGCGTTACTTTTAAAAAGGCTCAATGAAATACCAGTCATTATCATGCCCATTCTTCGACGAAGTAACAGTATGTTTTCATCCAGTCCGAGAATAGTTACAAAACCAGTGAGCTTACCTAACTGAGAAATATCAATACTGGTGCATGCATCAAACTGTTGATCGTAGCCTACCTATTACAACAAACTCACGTGCTAAACACTACATTTTAGCAAGAATTTAAGCACGACGTTTCCTGCAAATTGGATATAGTTAATCACATTTAGTAATTTCATTGAACTCAATCATTCTTAATTATTCCAAAGAACTTCAATGCAGCTGATTGGCTCAGTCGATCTTCAGTAATTTCTACCTAAACAAATCTTTTTCCTTATGTGCTCCATACAAACCTTTGACATTCTTTAAATTAAATAGACTATAGTCCTAGGAAATAGAAGACACGTTACAATGTGAGCTTTACCTTTAACTTTGGTACCAGACGAGTAGAACTGCTCGGATAACTGTATTTTGTACGGAACTGAATCAATTGACCGGTTCGCATTACCCTGAACATCCAACTTCCCGCAGGATCCAACAGATATCATTTGTCCCATAACTTGAGTACAAATGATTAACAAATATATAACAACTAACGCAACTTTCGAATTTGACATTTTGGAATGATTCAAAAACTTTAAAGATGTGACTTCAACAATTACAAACACTGAACATGGCTGCAAATCGCTTTCTATGGCTTCATGTAAACATTTCATTTCTGGGTTATGGTGGTAATTTCTATGCAACGGTGGTAATTGTTCTTGCTGTAGAACTTTTATAGAAATCCTGTGAACTTTACGGTATTTGCGTTCATCCAACCGTTTTAAGGTAAACTGCTTTAGCACTGTCCTCAAAGAGACTTTCCTAAACTTGTAACAATGAAGTATTTATTATCTGAAAGTAAGGGAAAGACTGCACTATTTCAAATATGTTGTTATGCTGGCGTTTTCATCCATGCACTTTATTAGCCGTTATTATACATACTCCAATTCGTACCCACTTTTCAGACCCGGGCCGTCAGAACTGACAAGGATTTGCACCAGGATTTTTCTGACCAATGTGGGAACGGGTTAGTTGTAACATGCAGCTTAACCCCTATTCAAACTGGACATTCGTCATTTATAGGCCCTGTTTTTCGGGCATACGTCCTTAGAATTATGGGCAAAAGTGCTCCGACCTCAAAAGAATACAAATAAACGTAATCCGCTACGTTTATGACTTTAGGTGTGTAAGAAGGATGCCTAATAAGACTTGGGATTGAAAGAAATCCTATGAAAAATAATTCGTACGTAGCCCCTAGATTTCTTAGTATTTCAACTCAGCGAAACAGATCGAACGTTGACTGGGGGTGGTCTCTGTTGGGGGGTAACATGTAATGTCTCTTACCTATTCTCCTACTGGACGACAAAGTATAATTTTTCAAAAAAGTTTTTTTTTTCGTGCAAGTTGAAGTCTATCTGGATTTTGCAGAAAACTGTCATGTCTGGGTATGTCTACTTTGTACGACTGAGGTTCTACTCTAAGCAGTATGTATCCACACTACGGTGAAACTTCAAATGTTGCGAAGACTAAACCCTTGGGTCCTATTGAAGAGGGTAGCCTCGTTGAAAGCAAAAACAAGCATAGGGACAACTATAAGCGCCGTCGGGACAACAAACATTTGTTAATGCACTGTGGCTTCCCGAAGAGATAAAAATAAATGGTAATGCTTTCGAGGGTGCATATCTCAACGTACAACTTCTGGCGCCACTGATCAAGTAACTGAAAGGTAAACAACGGTTCATGGCAAAAGTTCAAATAAACCACAACAAACATCTTAAGAAATTAAAATCTCTATGTGATAATACGTCTCTTTATGTTCAGCAACCGAAATCTCCAGTATCACTATTTTGAATGGCAGTACCCTTACTCAAAATCCATATATGGCCCAGATATGGGATTTCATATCTGGCCCATATCTGGGCCAGATATGGAATTCATATCTGGCTTGTACAAGAATTGGGCAGATATAACTTGATATTATATAAAGGCCTTAAATGGCCATATATGGCCCAGGTAAAGTTTCACTTTTATATGGCCCAGATATGCCCCATATATGGCTACTCCATTTCTGGCCCATATATGGAAAATCCATATATGCCACATATAAAGAGATTTATACCTGGCCCATATTTGTGCCATATATGACCCATATAAAACAATATATGGCTCACTCTTTATATGGCCCATATCTGGCCCATATATCTGGCCCATATTTGCACCAGATATGGAATTTATATCAGATCGGATAAAAAGTTAGGCAGATATAACACAGATCTAAACCAGAACCAGATCTAAAACATATATGGCCAGATAAAGTTCTCTGGATCAAGCCTTTCTATGGCACAGATCTGCTCTATTATGAATCATAGTTAGGACTTATAGTCCACACTCCTCATGGAGACTTTAAACACCAGAAAGCAATGTTTAAGTGCTCCATGAATTAGAATTTAATGTCAGTATTAGGTTGAATTGTCTTAAGTACATAAATTCAACTTATTTCATAACAGTGAAAAGAAAAATGCCTTAAAATTTCCTATTTTATGTAATCACAGTGATATGGGCTTCTTATTTTAAACTTAATTACGTATTTGACTCAAGGTTTTGTTTACTGCGTGGTGCATATTTTACTTTCAACTTCCTAAACCATAAAAAATGTAGGTTTAGATACAAGCTCTGCCCAAATATGCAAATTATTTTCCTAAGTTCACTTAGTACACTGCGGTATTAACAGAAGTGTAGCCACTAAATAACTGCAATGTCTGGGAAGGTGATGCTGTATCCAAAACATGTCTTAGTTTGTAACAAGCCTAATCCAAGAATCAAATCAAATAAATAATAAAACAAACTAACAAAATGTTCATTTGCATATCTAGCATATCAAGTTATATCTGGCTTGATATGGCCATAGAAAACTTTATTTGCATATCTGGAATTGCATCGTATCAAGTTATATCTGGCTTGATATGGCCATATAAAACTGTATTTACATATCTGGACTGGCATTTCATCAAGTTCTATCTGGCTTGATATGGCCATATAAAACTGTATTTACATATCTGGACAGACATTTCATCAAGTTATATCTGGCTTGATATGGCCATATAAAACTGTATCAACATATCTGGAATTGCATTGTATCAAGTTATATCTGGCTTGATATGGCCATATAAAACTTTATTTGCATATCTGGAATTGCATTGTATCAAGTTATATCTGGCTTGATATGGCCATATAAAACTGTATTTACATATCTGGACTGGCATTTCATCAAGCTATATCTGGCTTGATATGGCCATATAAAACTGTATTTGCATATCTGGACTGGCAGTTCATCAAGTTATATCTGGCTTGATATGGCCATATAAAACTGTATTTGCATATCTGGAATTGCATTGTATCAAGTTATATCTGGCTTGATATGGCCATATAAAACTTGATATAATGTATCAAGGCATCTAAATCTGGCTGTATATCTGGCTTGATATGGCCATATAAAGACTGTATTTAGCCAGATATATCCAGATATAAATCCATATCTGGATTTGGAGTAAGGGTATCTTAATCGGGCTGTTAGAAACGTCTATCATTCAGGTGACTAGCCACAGGACGCGGACGACATTACAATGATGCAATGCCCTATTTCGGGCCTGGACTCAATTTGCCCAGAATGGGCTGCATCTGGACTCGGGCTTGGAGCCAATTACAGCCGAAGCCACAGAAATGAACTTTTATGAAATGCTACTTTACGCACTATTTAATGTATGAGTAGTCACACCAGGGAGCTGTTAGGAAGGAGACGCAACAACCAAATCTGTCAGCCAATAAGTACTTGAAAATGGTTTATTCCCATTCAGGTATCAAACTTTGATTGACAGGTCTCTTTGTTCCCATTGTTTATCCCTGCTGACTTTCCCTTTCTGATGATTATCGGTCCCTTTCAAACCCAAATAATCCTGCAACAATTGCCTTTTTAAAACATGCTTTGAGTTGAAGCTAGTTACCGACGGGAGTCAATGTGAGGAGTAGACCTATTACGGTAATGATATCAATACAGTAGGTCACTGAATCCTTGTTGACCTTGGTTATTGTGATAGGAATTTTAAGAAGAAAAGCAAGATTTCCATCGGAAACGAACATTGTTTCAAAGGGACTATAGAACGTTGTGTCTCCTTCCTAACAGATCCCTGGTCACAGTCAAGTGAATTTTGTATGCCCGAATATGAAATTGACCTCCAAAAATAACCTTTTTAGGTAACCGTATTGTTAACTAGCATAAACATCATTGTATGACATTTGACATTGCCACTGTTGGCCAGCCTAAAATTGCCCCCATAGGCTTCAGAGGCTGTTCTGGACTGGGGATGGGGCTGAACTTTATTTCCTACGCCTATGATTGTCCCGAAATTGTGGCCACTGGAATCGGAATTGGGCGTCCAGTGGGCTCGGTTACACAGCCCTTCAACATTAACAAGTGCTTATACCCACGGTCGATATATGGAAGCTTCTAATTGTGTCAAATGGAAAAATGCAGACCGAATAAGTAACGCATATTGTTTTCATTAAATTTGAATTGTAGCCACTTATGGATTTGGTTTACGTTCCTTGGACGAGGGTGTATTCTTTACCAAATTGAATGTATGTAGCTGAGGAACGAAAGCGTTTGCGTACGATGTTTTTGTAAACACGTGTAAAAGCATTACTTGTAAAAGTCAGGGCCAGATCTTGACAAAGATCGGAAGAAAGGAGATCTAGCTGTGCATTTGACTGCAATTGCCTCATAAGGAATTTTCTGCAGAAACATTTTTTAAAAACTTGCGATATCTCTCCGGAGAGCCTTCCCTCATTTCGTTATGCCTTGGGGTATTTTAATAGTATAACAGTATAGTATACGTCTACACCTTGTTCATTAATGTCAAGTGTCTTACGACTTATGTTCCAATGTAAGTGAGTGAATGATTGAGAGCATGTAAGGGGGTGTAAGCGTTAGTGAGTGAATGATTGAGTGAATGCATGGGGATGTAAGGGTTAGTGAGAGAGTAAGTGGGTGAGTGAGTGAGTGGGTGGGTGAGTGCGTGGGGGCTAGTGTTCTCGAATGAGCGAAGGCTTGAGTGAGCGTGGGACACAAAAACAACTTATGTTGATGGGAAAGACTGTACATTTCCCACAAAGTGCAAGTACTTTAAGTAGGTAAATAAGCTAGCAAGCGAGTAGTTATGCTCAAGTATTTCTAAAAGTGTTTAAAAACTTTAAGCATTATATAGAATCCATTGCATGATAAGGACACTTTTTAAAGTCTTCACCACAAAACAGACTGAAAGTTCAATATTAACAAGAGATCTGTCCTATTTTTGTTAGTGCTGTTTCAGTGGCCGGGGTAACGGGTTGCTTCACTCGCATTGCTATATAATCTCATGCTACTAAAGAAAGAACTGCAAGAAAACCAATTCCTCATATTTTGTTCGTAACAAGTTTTGTACAAGGTAAGTTTTGGCAGTGTTACTTCCTCTTAGAATTCGCGTAGGCGTACAAAGAAACCCTGTTTAATTTGACAGCATTTACCCTCCGGTTAATTGAATGCAATAGTCACGTTTCATTAAACAATGTAAACAGTGATAAAGAAAGAATGTACATAAAAGCAATAGCCGTAGTTTGAATGTAGCCGAGTCCACCTAACCCAATTCCGGGACAATTCCGATTCCAGTGGCCGCCATTCTTGGCCAATTTTGAATCCAGTATCCTCCGATTCCAGGTTTTCCAATTCCGAGTCCGGCCATTTGACAATGTATCGCCTCATTCAAATGTTTTTGTTCTGTTTACAATTACACGTATGATGAAAACTGGCACTTTCAGGAGTCAATTCAGTGATCTTCCTGACCTTGTAATGTAGTTGACTGTATGTTACCATGGAAGTACTACTTCGACGTAGTATTTCCATAATGTGACCATTTACCCGTAAAATTATACCCCAACAATAATGTCACCTCGCCACACTAATGAAACTTTCATTTTTGTGGACACGACTGGAATCGGCTCAGAGTCCGATCCAGCTGAGCCCATTCCGAACCATTTCCGGTTCGGATTCTGTGACCTCCCATTCCGGGACAATTCCGAGTCCGGCGAAAAACGGACTCGAGTCCAAGTCCCGACTGGAATGTTACAGCCCTGCTCCTTAATATTAGGCCTAGTTGATCTCTAAAGGTAATCGTATCGTCCTTACGATTGCACTATTATGCTTTTGCCTCTTATCACATATCAATTAGCATGCTGACATTTCATTATATCAGAACACTGTTACCAAAGTGGATTTATGAAAGATTTTTTTCACGTCATCACATAATGGTTTATTAGCAAGTAAGTGTTTTAGATCACGGGGAAGGAGTCTAAAGTTAAAAGATTGTATAACGTAAACAGTAATTCCTGAGTCTCATCATCACCACTCGATTATTCCAACCGTAAGTTTGGGTACAAATCCTAGCCAAGCGCTTGATACCAGTTAAAATCTATGTGTCCACATATTACGACCTTCATCCGGATCGATATCATATAACTAGTAACCGGGAAGCAAGAACCTTTGCCCCATTTGACAGGTCTCTCAAATACGTCACTAGTACATGTTGATAGGTAGACCTGCTCATGGCATCCGTACATTTGACCTACTTTACGTTCTCTTTTGACATTCGAACCCCTACTTCCCATCAGATGGGGTATTCTTTTATTGGTTTCAAAAAAGGAAAAACTTAAGAGCAGCTCTTGCCGACCTTGCGAAAACTTTAGGAGGACCGCCGATTGCAAAGTCGGAGATGACTACCGTACCACACGGATCACAATGCACGCAACTACTGTCAATACTGATGAGTACACTCTAAAAACGTCCGCATAAAATTTGACCCTAATCCGGATCGGAGGGGCATCTATCTACCCGAATCCGGGTCATTTGCAGTAATCAAATCCGGATACAAATGATCCAGTCCGGATCATTTTTGATCCATATCTGATTAAATTATTGATTCGGATTCGAGTAGGTGCCCCTCCCATCCGGACTGGGATCAAATTTTTAGAACATTTGTAGAGTGTAGTCAACACTGTTTCATACAACGTTCGTGATAAATGCCAACGACGAAGTTGTACCATAACCTTCACTACAGCTGTCGAATGTACCTTTTTGGTTTGGACGTACACATTCTAAGAAGTGGAGCCAATGTTGGTGCAGGAGTAATACACGTCCGCCGAGCAAGCACATTGTGCTAATGTATTACAGGGCTATCGAATGCTGTAAAACTTGCAGGGTCGGAAATGCCTACCACCTACATCGTCAGATCGTCGTTAATCTAGGCAATTACTGTCTGGTTTCATTCGTTGAGCGTAAATGATAGACATGCTGTAAGTCGATCGAAGACGATCAGTGGCGTCGCCAGACTTTTCAGAGTGGGGGGCACTGGGGGCCAAGCGATCCACCGGAGGGGCATACCGAAATAAAGGACTGTGCGTCACAGTAAGCATCTTAGTGACGCGCAGCGCTACCCTGTAGGTGTTAGGCCCCAGAGACCCATTGTAGGGGTCCAGGGACAACACTACATAGAGTCCAGCCCATGCGGAGGCCATTGGGTATTTATAAAAATGTAGCCATTACAATGAGGCAGTTGCGATCTCCAAAATGTCATTGAAGCGCACTTAAACAGGCCACAAAAATAGAAATCGCAACTTGACCATTACTTTAGCTTTACTCGCACTAATGATTTAATGGTGGTGGTGGGGGACAGCGGACCATTTTAATGTTTGCACTGAGCTTAAAAACAAAGTCACCCATGCTTCCCAGTAAGAATTAATGTTGAGACAACTATCTTCCAGGTATGTCACTGATTGAGAGCCTTCAAATTGGAGCAACCAAGGTACATCTGGCGGTTGCATATTCGGGGCTGGCGAGAAAATTATTATAACCGGATATAAATTCCCCCCTTCCTCCTGTGGGCTGGGGGTTGTAGAATATGCCCACGGTATTTCCCGCCTGTCGTAAGAGGCGACTAAAGGGAAGGACTTGAAACCTATTTTAACTTTGCTTGACACTATATAACACATTTGTGTTAGTGTGTCGTTAAATTTCATCTAACTAACTAACTAACGGATATAAATTTCTCCATTTTCTTCAGCAATAAAAGAAAAAGAGTGGCTAGCTCCTGCTGAGACCATCCTTGGTGCACGCGCGAAGTGGTCAGAAAGTTCTGGTTATGAACATCTATGAAATTTTTGTGCAAGTCCTTTTACTCCTCTAGGAGGTATCACCACACCACTTTATGATCCCTGGTGTGGCGCTTGGCTGCACCTCGGCGAGGATACAGGGATTAGGGTTAGACGAGGTTTTAGGTTCAGTTTTTAACCAATTGGTTTAAGTCGGGCCGGCCACGGCCTTTTTCCAGTTGTGGCTCACTGGCTTGTTTTCCCTACTCCATTGCTTATGCTGGTCACCAAGCACAATGGCAATACGTTCCATTTTTAAAGTCGTCGGTATGACCCGGCCAGGAGTCGAACCCCACACCTTCTGGCTGCAAGTCGGATGCTCTAACCACTACAGAAGAGTAAATGTCGCCATTCAAATGTGAAGGCACCGGTATCTAAAATAAACAGACGTTAGCTTGTGAGTGTAAATCTATTTAATTATCCGCATGTTTATTGGATACGCGTTGAAAAAGACGATGGAAATCGCATTTTTTTACAGTTTTCGAACATATGATCTGACTAAAAGATAATCGATGTAGAAATTGTATTGAAGGGAGAAGACTCAAGGCCGCAGTAGTCTCATAGCTTTTGAAAATAAAGGTTGAAACAATAGCTGTGGATTACATCTCCCAAAAAGGCAGCCCTTCACACAGATCAACAAATAAATGCGCGCAAAGCGCGCCGCAAAATTGCAATTTTGAGAACATTTTGTGCAATTTTAGTCGTATGTTTGAGTGATTAAGTGACAGTGGGTCCTCCTGTGCACATCGACATTGGCGTGAATGGTGCGTTTGTGCATATTTTTTTTTTCATACCCAAAATCTCGTTTGGGGAACACGGGGGCACAACCAGTCTTTGGGGGTGTGTCCCTGCACGCCCCTGAAGACGATGGTAGTATCAGTTTTCAGCAGGTCGCTTGTCAAATACTTCGATTTCACGTTAACAGGCAGTCATTACGTAATATCATTCAGTGTGCACTGCTTCTTAGAGCTAATAAATACTTTGTGTCGAGTGAACAATGCGTCTATGACAATCGTTCTTTGTCAAATGTCGTACAGTATAGTTTGAAGGAGAACTTATTGGATTATTTTCCTTGAGAATTGTTACAGGTGAAAAAGGTTGGCTTCATAGAAAACTTATGGCAGCACTCTTACGGAAAATATAGAGGGAACGGCTCTCCTAATCGTTACTACCTATGGCCTACTTAATTGTACGCGGAGGCCAGTTGCCAGGAATTCTGATATAGGGGCACCGGCACCGCATGGGGGGCAGTATTGCCACCATATGAAAAAAGTTTGCAGGGACTACAGGGGATGGTATCTAAAGGCTACCACAGGGCAGCTTACAGTTATCTGTTCTAGGTATGCAAATGCGCGCGAAGTTTCGTTCTTCTGGTGGGAATTTTGCCCTCCTCTTGCAATACAGAGACGTGGAAAATCTCCACAAGTGAAGGGTAAAAGTTTATGATCACGATGGTGCTTCTTTGGCTCCACAAGCGCAGGTGAAGAGTAGAGTACTTTGCGAACCCCAAGGGACTCCGGACTGCCATAAGGCAGGCTTGGTGTGATTTATGTATATGATACATATGATTTTAGTAGGATCCATAGGAAATTTCCCCACAAAGTCGAGGAAGTAACAAAATGGGAGAACAAGCATGGATCTTTGAGCGGGACTTTGGACCGACTGCATGGTCAAGTGGTTAGAGCATCCGACTTTCAGCCGGAAGGTCGGGGGTTCGACTCCTGGCCGGGTCATACCAAAGACTTTAAAAATGGAACCTACTGCCATTGTGCTTGGTGCTCAGCATAACTAAGAAATAGAGTAGAGAAAACAAGCCAGTGAGTCACAACTGGAAAACAGGCCGTGGCCGGCCCTCGCTGTAAAACCTCATCCGACTAACTATTGAGCGGGACTTTGAATGACAATCAAAGCACACCAAACTCTTCACAGTTCACAGCTCAGATGATAATTATCGTACGTTTTTTACTTTGAACGAAATTTTGCATGAATAGAAAAAGTAAAGTTTTGAATTAATTTGTGGTAGTCGTAAATTTACTTTCAAATCGTGTAGTCATCACGTCACGAATATTACTCAAGTTATAAGTTTGCTACATGAAAAACCCTTGCTGCCCGGCATCTAACTTTTGAGTCTTCACCTAGCTTTGGCTGGAATAGTTCACTGCAATGGTTGTGCTAATAATGCTCAATGGCGATACAACTTCAATTGTGAAAACTGCGCGCCGAAATTTTACAGAAAAATATTTACTATGGTAAAACCTGCATGCAGACTCAGCAAAGGGTGGTAAAAGGAATGCCCTAAGCAGTGCCGGATTAACCCCATGACAGAACCGGCATATGCCGGGGGCCCCGCGCTTTTGGGGCCCCCGCGAGAATTGAGACCCACATTATTTTAATTTACTGGTTGTCGGGCTTACGTTTTCATGTGTGTGCACTTTTGCCATGCCTTAACACTATCTGGCATATAATGTATAATAACTGTCATGTATCACTGTATAATGTGTAAAAGCAACTATTAGTTATTAGCGGTTAAAAGCTAAATTTTATTCTGTTGAGTGTTATTAATTTTGTGTAAGCGGGTGGGCGAGGGGGAAGGAGGTTAAACTTGTAAAAGGGGCCCCGCTATAGAAAGTGCCTGGGTCCCCACACAACGCTAATCCGGCCCTGGCCCTAAGGGTTCCAGCAACCCGAAACTCCCCAGGAACCGGCGACGGATTGCCGAAAGGATGCCAAACGCAACCTTTTGGGCGCGCAAAGTTCGCGCCAAAAAATTGGGGTTCTGTTGAAGAAAATTTTGAAGATATTTGGTTAAAACATTTGGGTTTCTATGGAAGACTCTGGCCCCTCCTCATCCCTGACAGTTCCAATTTTCCCAACTCCCAGCCCCTCCTAAAACTGTCTTGAGCCCCCCCCCCCATGCAGACACAAAACAAGTTCATTATTTGAGGTCATACAAGGTAACATCCTGGTAGGCATACAAGGCAATGTGTTGTCAGAACACTGTGTGCATTCCGTGTACTTTGACATACTCTGCATCTTTTGACCTTGGTGTCAATATGTATTTTCAATATGTATATGTATGTTCGTTTCTATATGGCTATTGCACATACACAACTTTCAAATTGTCTGAAATATACCCTTTTGCATATAAAAAACAGACACATATAACATACAGCAATGTTGCAATGACAGAACAAAATCTGTCAGGAGATTGTTTCAGCAAACACTTTTGCTGTTACTGTAATTAAAGGTTTAATGCTTGAAAAATTTTTATTTCAGGTATCTAAAGCTCCCTAATTATTATATCGACTTCAATGGTCAATTTATACTTGCAAACTTTAAACGGAAAAGATTATTTCCTGCTTGAATCATTAAAAAGAAAGATACTACACTTTCTCAAAGCTGACTCTACCTTCAGGCACAGCACATGGGCCAACCCACATTGTGTGGACCAGGTTCAACCTTTGCCACATGGGCCTAGCCAGCAAAGTGGTCCAACATTTTTCATTCAGCTCTTCGTGATGCAAAAACCAACCCTTACAAAAAATAGTGTGTCAACCTGTGTCAGTTACCACGCGTGATCACACGTGAAAAACAAAAGAAATCACGCGTGTTCCTGGGTGGCAAACCTGTGTTTTTGGAACCCTCTGGACACAGGTTTGACACAGGTTTACACACCTTTTCTTGCTTTCAATTTTAGGCCCCAGGTTTTGACTCAGAATTCTTTGTCAATACTATTTTTAATTGCCACGCGTTTTGCGTGTCAAACCTGTGGTTAACCTGTGGCAAAGTGTGGCAACTGGCAAACCTGTGTCAATTTCACAGGAAAACACAGGTTTCCCTGCAAAAACCTGTGAAAACCCCTGGCAAACACGTGAGAAAACCTGAGGATTTGTAACCAATTGACACACTTTTTTTGTAAGGGAACGCAGCTCAAGGAGGCGGTAGCCACGGAGGTGCTATGCAGACTAATATGGGTCAGGCAATACCCATCTACAGTGGCCCACCTTTTTGTGCTTTTGCACCAATATGGGCCAGCCCTAACAATGCCCACTTGCAATGGCTCAGGTTTTCTCCCATGGGCCAACATGAGCCAGCCCAAGCTAAGCAAACATGTAGTGGCCCAGGTGTGATATAATGTGGCCACTTTGCATTGCATTCTATGATCATGAGAAGTATTTCTTGACACTTATTCTCAAAATGGAACATCTTGAGTTAGGAAGAGCAAATTGCTAGAGAGTCTGGAGGCCATTTATTGATTTTCTCTCTTGCATGGATGACTCTTGTAATATGCCAATGCAAACATGACTTCAAGCAATTCCAGACAAGTACTGCAAATAATCTGCATGAAAAAAAGATGGGGTGGGGGGCACCGTGGCATATCTGCGCTCCCCCACCCCATGACTTCCAGTGTTGTTCTGTCATGGTACACAGTGTGTTTCTGTCTTCATACCCTTTAAATGAGTCATATATCACTACATAACACAATGCAACGGTGTAACTCTCAACAGATATTTATTTTAAAATATGATAATTTTCCATAACTTCAAATTTCAACTGAGAGGGAAACAGTTATGCCCTGGAAGAATACTACACATCCTAACTTCAGAGGAAAGTTATAATGGCCAATCTTCTAATCAGAGAAGAAAGCTTAATTCAACACATTAATGTTTCCTGTCACTTGTATCCTAAACAAAAATAAGTTAACTCAAATCTTACATTCAGCAGGCTTGGACTGCAAGTTTGCAACACACAGCCAAGACTCCTGGAGCAATTTGGTATGACGAGTTGTACACAAAACATGAAATTAGTTAATTAACTCATGGCAGTAATTAAGTAACTTTTATGAGTACAAATCAAGTGATGCTTACATACTAATTAAAACACTGGCCTCAGTTTTGAGTTTCCTAAATTGGGGGAGGGGAGGGGGATATAACCAGTTCTTTAAGGACAAACAGAAATCACCTAGTCATTTACTTATGAAGCAAACCCAAGCACTTTATCTTGGGGACCCTGGTCTAAGACTCGCATGGTGCCAAATTAATGTAAGGCTTGATTTTTCTACTGTGCATGTCAAACTTTAACAGAAACAAACTAGCCACAGCTTAAAAAGCATCACTTTATTTGAAGCACACTAATGACACAAATGCTCATGTTGTGAACCTTAATAATGTGTCCAATAAAATGAAAAATATACAGGCAAATGAAAACAGGCTTTTTTTCTCATAACAAATTTACATATGTGTTATGGTAGTCTCTTCCATGGCATGTTTTAATAAATTAAATATTCATTGTAATACTAATTCTGAAGATTTTAAATACATTCCTGTAAACAATTCAGATAACATTCAGAAATACATTGTTCATAATGACAATTGTCTACCAAGACCATCAAAGAAACAGAAAGACCTCCTATCATACTGTTACAATCAATCCAAAATTTGACATAAAAACTAGGTTTTTATAACAAATAACTATTTGTGAGTAATTCCTACTTGACAACTGAAACAAGGTATACAAAGAAATTCTCTAGATCTCTCTAGTCTCCATGGTAACATCATCGTTCTGCAATATTCATTAAAAGGTTCACATCTCAGTACAACGCAGTGCACTGTCTGGGTACCAAACGTTTAGTAACTGTTACCACTTAATGGGGGTGAAATGACCTTTAATATTAAAAAATGTTAACTCCTTTTGATTAATTTGAAAGCACATCTTGCTTGACTTCAGATGACCCTTTCAGTCTGCACCAAACACACTGAGGAACTTATATTAAATAAGGGACACCCTGTCTTCAAGTAGGGGATTTATCAGTTTTCCTTCTTACGGTACAGCAGTGGCGCCGGCACGGGGGGGCATGGGGGGGGCGCGTGCCCCCCCAATGAAAATTTTTTGAAAATTTTAAAATGCACCCAAAAGGCGATTAAGCTATAGATTTCTGTAGGGGGTAGGGTGAGGTGTGCTTCAGCCGAGTGATAGATCTATTTAATCATTTTCTATCACAAATGTTTCTCAAACTATCAGAATTTTCGCAAATCTTTCGCAAACTATCAAAAATTTCGCGCGCTCCGCGCGCTTCAAACCTCTATCAGGGAGGTCTAATATCACCTTCCTGCAATCATTTGGAAAAAAAAGCCGGTACAGTATTACATTCAGGAGGTTTTCACAGCTTTCACCCCAAATGGCAACTGAGTTTTAACCCGTATAAGTTGGCTTCTTAAAGGGTTTCCACAGGTTAAGTATGAGAACCATCAAGGTTACCCTTCTAAAGCTGCAATTCACAGAATTTCTCTAGTTGCCTCTGCATGGTATCCCCAAATGATTTTTGACTTCCACCAAACAAAAGAGACTTATGTACCCTGCATTGTACATTCAAATACCAAGTGCAAGATGCTCAGGTTTACCAACCTTGAGATGTTATACAAACAAAAAAAATTCACACTCTGACCTCCAAATGGCTTTTGGCCTTTGGAAATTAAACAGATATTCAATTTTTGCAGAGTCATCCAATCATCCATTTTTGAGATATCCTGTAATACCAAGTTTGAAAAGTTGCACCTTGATGACTTCAATTGACCTTTAACCTTCAACTGACACAGGTTTTTTTTCTCAACATAGGTCAACCACATGCAAAGTACAACATCCTTCAAGTTCACCCTTCCAGAGACATTGTGTTTACATGTTCCCACAACTTTTCATGCATTGACCTAAAAGGCACCTCTCCCTGCAACTATATCCATTCTCCAACTACATAGGCATTCACAAGACAAGTACGACATTCATGGATTTACAATTCTTGAAATCCTTTCAAGGTATTCACACTTTCCCTTGGCTGTAACTAGGCAACTTCTCCAGATAATTTCCACTCAAACGATTTCCTACAGACAGCTCCCACCAGTAAAACTCCCTATAGAAACTTTCCCCCAACACAACTGCCATGCCAGACAATTGCCAGCCATGACAACCCCTACAACAACTTTGCATTTATATCAGTATGTCATGACAGATTTGATTGGAGAAATTAGAACACTTTACGTCATATGGGCATCTTCTCCGAATCTCATTCACATAGGATTAAAAGGCTACCATTAGACAGGTTAGAAGTTAACAAAAAGACATTCTTAAGGACAAGCAGACTTAGAGAACAGCCAGCCAGATAGACAAGTAGTAAAATAATGAATATGTCCAAGCCTGACAATGGACAACATATTACTAGAAATCTAACACAATTTGGAATTCACTTTGATTCAGCAGTTGCACAAGCCTCATTTTACAAGATTATCTCTATTTTGTGAAGTTTCTTATTTTCCTTTTAAATTATGTTTCATGGCTTTTAGAAGACACAGACTGAGTAATATAAATCAAAAAGTTTATTTATCTTAAATGAATTAAAAATTTTCATATGGAAATATATCTTTACATGATGTAAGAGAGCATGATTAAGTTAAGGGCATGCACTTTTGTTAAAATTGGGGGAACTGTACAAATCTGAAATTCAAGGTGTGTTAAAAAGGGCATTGAATTAAAATATACATTTAATTTATTGATGAGAAACTTAACATGAGAATTTTGATTACATCTGCATTCAACTGTTACATGTGTGCTGGAGATGTTACGAAAACTGATCAAATCTTCAAGCAAAAATGAACTTAGAGCAAACGCAAGTGACAACAAAGCCTCCCATGCATTTACTAGACTATCTTTTCCCTACTTTTTATAATTAAGAAACACTTTTCTGCTGCTAAATCTAATTTTTTTGTAATGTGAAAGCATCAGAAGCATGAAAAGTTTACAAAATTCACATTACTTATGGGTAAACCCTTTATCTCTATGTCTTGAGAGGTCAAGAAAAAAGTTACTTCAAAAACAAAGTAAACAATTAAGTCTTACTTATCAATACGGTATTTCAGAATGAACGCAAGTAGCGAAGGTCAAATGTCAAATGAGGGGAACCTGCAGGGAACGGACAAACTTTTTGCCACCGTCACTGTGTAGCTAGAGCATATAACACAGCCAGTGAGAGCCGCTACGCAGACACTCGGCTGATGGCGGGATGTAAACATTCAAAAATTACATGTACGTACATGTAGGTACGAGATACGCATAGTGTATATATACTGTACACATAATTGTATGATTGTGCACGTACAAAGCGTTATTGTGCAGAGACAGGTAGCTAGCTGCTACTTGACTCATAAGCCTCACAGCAGTACTCAGATTGATCACGTTATCGACGCAGTTTAGGGAAGGTTGTCATGAGTTAGGCTCACAAAATCTAGGCTATTGAGATTTATGAAAGATGATGATGCATCTACACATTTAATTTGATAATGGCGAGTCGAGAAAACGGGGACTTAAACTAGCTTCGCTCAAGTTAGTCCAACGCTAACGTTAGTGTTTGCCACACTGAAAATGCCCGAACTCGAAACGCTACCGTTAGGCCTACCAGTTTAGAATAGAAGAAATGCGTGTGATAATGATCACTCGAAAAAATGGTAAAGAAAATAATCTACGATTTCCCTTCACTAACCTTGTAGACTATACTTGATGAAGTTCTCTAGCGTCACCCGACCCACACCGGCTAGTCAGTCTGCATGATATGTACGTGTGCATGTGGGCTGCATAGTTAATAACTGCCGTATACTAGTACGCTTATAACAGATATACGTACGTACATGCCGTGCACTAGAGGTACGTGCGAGAAAGAGTACGTACGCTTCGGTAGCTATGCAGAAGACATTCCACATATGTCTGCTTACAATTCCATGTATTTAAAGAAAATGTCCTGAAATAGACACTAAGTACGATTCATTTTAGAAAATATTTCAATTTTAGCACGTTTTCAAAAAGACTTTTTATTTCTGAAATTTCTTTTAACCTTTGAAACCATTTTTAAAGCTTCTGGAATGCACTAAGGTTCTTTTTATGAAAAGGAGATTTCCATGAAGGTAGAAATATAAAACACTGCTGAAACAATGAAAACCCCTCACTTGACCTTATTTCAAAGGTCACTACGCCTGCGCTGTAGGTGATTCCGAAATACCGTACTTGAGAAGATATCATTCATGCTTGCTCCAAGTTAACTTTGGCAGTACAAACAAAGGTAGTACTAAAACTTCATCTCTAGAATCAAACATACAAACTGAACACCTTAACTCTTAGATTTACTGCTTTAACAAATAAATTTTTTTTCCATAAGCCCTTCCTGTAAAGAGTAAAATGCCTGCCCCCCCCCCCCCACCCGCTTCGAAGAATACAGCTGTCTGAAATCTGTGCATTCATCACAGCTCTATCTATACCTTGGATTACTATAAATTTCTCCTCACACTCAGACAGCAGCAATAGGTAGTTATTACTACAATTATAACAATGAAATGAAGTGAATTTAAAATGACAAGATGAAATCTACCAACTTGACTTATACAGTAAAATTTCTCCATCTTCCCGTGCAGAACATAACTCCTTATTACATAACAATCTATATCTCAAGGATCAAAAATACTGTTGGCATGTCTGCCTATATATGATGGCCACTTTTGTTTGTTAAAAGGCAAGATTTTAGCACACTTTCTTCTGTCTGTTGATTTACATTTACAGGTCAAACGAAGTCGATACACTGTCATGATACCAGCATCCAGATTGAATGGATAAACATTTAAAGGATCAATGTCTTCAGATACCTTCTTCAGTTTCTCTTTGTTTTCTATAAAAGAAAATTAGGAAGTCATGTAAAAATGCACCACAGAATGTTGGATTTCATAGTCCAGGGCTGTGATGCACATTACTATAAACATGATCTCCAGTGAGAAAGTATAAAGTCTAAACAATCACCCATAATGCACTTATCAATTGAAGGAAGCACCCCACTACCCCCGGACATGGTTAGTCACTATCCACAACTTCATTGATAAAACATGTACAGTAACGTACGCCTCAGCGAGGCGACTGACAGCTTGTGTAAAATGACACACTTCTCAGTCACCAAACTGATGAACAATTTGTGATTTTGACAGACATGCGAGTCACCAAATTTACTGACAGAAGTTATGATTGTACATTTGAAGCAATGCTGAAGGATGGCATCTTTGTACAGTGGGCAACAAATGACCCACAATGACTCACCCCTTGGTCAGTGAAGTGACTGACATTTGAGGTAACATGACTCATCCCTTTGTCACTCTGGTGACTGACAATATTGACACAATGACAGACGTATGTCACACTGTCATTGGTCAATGACCCACATTTGACTGACCATGCCCATGGGTAGTGGGGTGCATCATTCAGTTGATAAGAGCATAAGGTCATACAACAGTTCACCTTATGGATTATTTCATGAATAACACTAACCATGGTGCAGCAATCCCTCTACACTACAGGTTTGCTAGACTGAAGATTTTCTTGACCAAATTTCTTCTTCGGGTTGAGACACATACAGTAAAGATCAAAGCCCAACGCACACGGAGGTCAGAAAACACGAAACAGAAAACACTTTTCCTGTTTTCTCATGCTGACATCCGTGTGCATTGGATGAAAACAAAAAAAAATAGCGAAACACTTGCTTAGCTAAACACTTGTTTCACAAAACAAGCACTCTTGTTTTGTGAAATGTTGAACATTTCGTGAAACACTGTTTTCTTTTTTTTTTGTCCAATGCACACGGACGTCAGAAAACACGAAACGTGTTTTCTGTTTTGTGTTTCGCGTTTCTGTCGTCTGTGAGCATCCGGCTTAAGGCTTACCACAAGAGTGAGGATTACCACAAGGTAAGATGACAGTTACGTAGGTATAGGATAATGTTTGAATAAGGGGTTATAGTTAATAGCATTTTGGTTGTTGTGAACGTCCAATCAAATGGACCCTACTCTTAATTACAGGGTGCAAGTATTTTCTATCTCATTTAAACTTGCAATCACTGAAACCGTTGACTGTTTCCACACTGACTTGTTGACATCCATAGAGGATAATATACCACCATATCCGACACCAGGCAGAGAAGAGAATTCTTAAACATGAACTGAAAGTGGCCATTAGTTATTCTGTTGTCACAAAAACTAAGTGAAAAATGTTCTGATGCTGGATCATGCATGTATGGACATTATGTGCATGTTTATAGTACAACAGGTCTTTTTTCTTGACTATTTCAAGGATTGAAATGCCATACACAAAGTATTAAATAACTTTATGCACGACTGAGCAAATCCTTATGTCGTGATTTGCAAGTTCAATTGACTTCACAGCAAAATTAACAGAATGGTGCATTTATGCTAGTCAAAACTACAAAATTGATGACAACTGTACATGCATGATACACTGGTGTGACATCTGACATTGACACCAATTCAGCAAAGAAAACAGGCGAGTGAAAATCCTTCAAAAGTCAGTAACAAACAACAATCTTTTATATAAAGCTTTTAAAGAAGAAATGTAATTTTCAAACTTTTTGAAGCACATCTCTTTTGCTATTTCAATTAGCAATTTTCTATACATATGCAATTCCTGCTGCGAGCATAGTAATATTTACTGCATATTTGACTTATTCCATTACATCTTCTGTGTCTGTCATCTTACATGATACAAGCGTAAAACAACAATGAAATGAAAAACTGAGGGAAACACATTTAGTTTGGAGAAATTGAAAATGCTAGGTTTACTTGAAACACTTTCACCAAATAGAGGGGAAAGAAATGAACAGTGAAAAAATGAATAAAAGGACACAATGATTACAGTAAGTTGCTGTAAGAGATGGGAATGAGAGACACTCTGCCATCAGAGGACCATTTAAATCTGCTAGGATTAAGAGGCTTGAGTTCTTATTAGGCCTCTAGGTTTCTATTAAGAAAGGGCACCTGATACACCCACTCAAATATTACTACTACTAACAGGCACAAAAAGAAAGTTTCATGAAACCAGAATGCAAAAATGCATTGAGGTTTCGATGATATATGTTCTATTCCAAATAATGCCATGATGTCCCATGTCTTTCAGTCACTGGTCAAGTGCTATCTTAACATGTTGCAAAAATAATTTTAGGTTCATATTTGATCTTAGGAATTCCTGGGAAATTTTGCATTTTGACATCTGATGACTCAAGATGATGATCTTGGGAATTCTTGGGAAAATTTGCTTTTTGCCTTCTGGTGAACTCATGAGACGATCTTGGGAATTCTTAAAATTTTGCTTTTTGACCCCAGATGACCTTTGACCTCCATCAAAAACGATAGGGTTCTTCCTCTTACCATAATGCATGTACATACTAAGTATGAAATTTATTCAAGCTTCCTATCTTGAGATATCATGTTAAAAACATTTTCAGTGTTTGACCCCCGTGACCTTACATGACCTTTGACCTCCGCCAAACATGATAGCATTCATCTTCCCACCATAACACATCCACATACTACCTATGGAATCTATCCTAGCTTCCTATCTTGAGATATCGGGTTAACAAGGTTTTCAGCATTCGACCACTGGTGACCCCAGATGACCTTTGACCTCCACCCAAAACAATAAGGCTCTTCCTCTTATCATAACGCATCTACATACTACGTATGAAATTTATCCAAGCTTCCTACCTTGAGATATCCTGTTAACAAGGTTTTCAGCATTCGACCCCCGGTGACCCCGGATGACCTTTGACCTCCATCAAAAACAATAGGGTTTCTTCCTCTTACCATAACCTATCTACATACTAAGTATAGCAAGGCTGACACTTGCACGACTTTTGGCCACGATTTTGTCGTGGCAAGTCGTGCCATTTTGGGGCACGAACTGGGAGGCTCCCGCACTGCTCACGACTAGTTCACGCATAGTTCACGACGAGTTCACGACGAGTTCACGAATGCGTGCCCATCAGTGTCCACATTGACACGAACTAGCACGACGAGTTCACGCATAGTTTGCGCATAGTTTGCGCACTTCCCGCATTGGCAGGACGAGTTTGCGCAATTGGGACGGTGTCGTGCCGACTTGGGCACGCCATATAAAAAGGGGGCCTCCCCAACCCCTGGTCATTTTTGGATTGGCTGTGGAAGAGACAACATGCTGAATGCCAGAGACACAATCATTGCAGAGAAGAGAAGATGCCTATACCTGGCAGCTGCTCTAGCCATTGTTGAAGAGAAGCAGAAAAGGCTGGAAGAGGCAGAAGAGCAAGAAAAGGCAACCCCACCTCGAAGAAAGACACAAAGGAAAGTGTGGGTCAGGGAATGGTTGACCTGAAGGCACGAGTTTGGACAGTATGACAGTCTACTGACTGAACTCTACAAGGAAGATCAAAGGGGCTACAAAAATTACCTCAGAATCACACCTGACCTGTTCCAAGAGATGGTTGAGAAGTTAACCCCTCGCCTCCAGAAGCAGTCCACCTTCATGAGGGAACCGCTTCAAGTTGGACTCAAGCTGGCTGCCACCCTCCGCTTCCTAGCCACTGGAAATTCCTATCCAAGTCTGCAGTACAGCTTCGGGTTGAAGCAAGTACCATCTGCAAGTTCATACCCGAGATGTGTAAAGCCATCATCGCGGTCTACAAGGACGAAGTGCTGCGATGCCCCAAAACTGAAGAGGAGTGGAAGGAAGTTGCTGCCAGGTTCAGCTCCAGATGGAACTACCACAACTGTCTGGGGGCTGTGGATGGCAAGCACATCGCAATGAAGAAGCCACCCAATGCTGGCTCTTACTACTACAACTACAAGGGCTTCCACAGCACTGTATTGATGGCAGTGGCAGATGCTACCTACAAGTTCCTCTATGTGGATGTTGGGGCAGAGGGTGGTGCGTCGGATGGAGGAACATGGAGTAACTGTTCCCTGCATGATGTTGTAGAAGAGAACAGAGCTGGAGTGCCTCAACCAGAACCACTCCCTAATGACCAGCCAGTGCCCTATCACTTCGTAGGGGATGACGCCTTTGCTCTCCGAACCTGGATGATGAAACCATTCTCCCATCGGTCACAGGTCCTACGAGAACGCATATACAGCTACAGGTTGTCTCGTGCCCGACGTGTCGTGGAGAATGCCTTTGGAATTTTGTGTCACAGGTTCCGTTGCTTCTTGACGACGATGCATCAGCACCCCGGCACCATCAACCTGATCACCACGTGCGCCTGTGTCCTGCACAACCTCATCCTCATCAGATACCCACACGCAATTTCAGAAGTGGACGGCGAAGATCTGGACACACACATGATCTGATCCCTGGTGGATGGAGGACTGACCGACAACGACAGGGGATGCTGCCTCTAACCGGCCATCATACCCAGAAGGATGCAAAGGACCAGCGAGACTACCTGTCACATTACTACATGTCCCCTGCTGGTGCTGTCCCTTGGCAAGAAAGAATGGTAGTAGCTCTATGAGCTGCATCCACAGTTGTTCCATTTTTGAAGTAAAAGAAACACAACTCCCCCCCCCCCCTAAAAAAAAGTAATGAAGGAATAGAAAATAAAAGACATTAAAGAAAGGAAGTCAGAAAAAAATTAAAACACTGAAAAGAAATAATGAGAAAAGATGATTCCCCCCACCCCCCAAAAAAGAAGAAAAAAAAAAACAAAGAAATCTATTCGTGTCTCACTCTTTTCCTTTTCTTGTCTTTGGGGTTGGGGGAGGGGAGTGCCTTTCCTTCTTTTCTTGGATTTCGTTTTTTTTTGGGGGGGTGGGTGAGGGGACTTTCTTGCGTTTCTTTTCCGTTTCTCTTTCTTTTTGTTTCTCTTTTCGTTTACTTCCATTTCTTCGTTTCTTTTTCTTTTTTGGGGGGGTGAGTGGGGGAGGGGACTTCTTTTCTTTTATTATTCGTTTTCATTTCTCCTTTTCTTTTTATTTTTTTCCTTTTCTTTTCCGTTTCTTTTTTTGTGCCTTTTTCGTTTCTTCTTTTTTCTTTTTTTTAGTTTCTTTTTCTCTTTTTTGTTTCTTTTTCTTTTTTCTTTTGTTTGTTTTCGTTTCTTTTTCGTTTTTTTTGTTTCCTTTTTCTTTTTTGGGGGAGTGGGGGAGGGGAGTTTTGTTGTTTTTTGTCGTTGTCCTTTATTTTTTCGTTTCTTTTCGTTTTTTTTTTCGTTTCTTTTTCGTTTATTTTTTTTTCGTTTCGTTTCGTTTCTCTTTAACTTTATTTTAAGGTTAAAATGAAAAACAAGTGTTTTGAAATAAGATAACAATTTATTAACATGAAAACAGCAAACAACAAATATGTACAAGTATCACATTCCAACTATTTACAAATATTTAAAAGCCTCTCAATGGCTCTGACTGCCAAAAGTCTTTCACTTTGTAAAGTCTCTCACTCAGTGTCCTTGCTGGTGCTGGTGCTGGCACCGCTGCCTGGGGATACCCGTTGGACTGGTGGTGTGTCGAGTTCCTTGGAGGTGAAGAGGGTTGAGGGTGAAATACCCTCTAGGCTGCTGTCGACGGACCCCGGGGTCAGGGCCGGGAAGCTGAGTGGTGTCACAGGTGTCTTGAAGGTGGCTGACAGCGACGACACTGAAGGTGTTGGTGAAGGAGCCTGGACAAGGGTGGCTGACGGTGCAGGTGGCATTCCTGGTTCCCACTCCGTGGTCTGTCTAGGAGGACTGGCCTGAAGACTGTGGTGACTGGGGCAGCATCCAGGTTAGAAGTGATGGCTGACTGGCTGGAGGTTGATGCTGAGGCTGCTGCTGCTGCTGTGGCGGTGCCTGCCAGGTGGCTGGTTGAGGTTGATGCCAGAACTGCTGCTGCTGAGGGGGCTGCCAAGGTTGCTGCTGCTGTGTGGGTCGCCAGGTCATGGGTGGTTGCTGCTGTGGCTGCTGGAAGAGCTGACGCCGCTGTCTGTAGCGGTGGACAAGGTTGAGGCAGTCTATCTGGAATTCATGCCAGGAGTCCTCTGGGATGCCCTGCATGTGCCCTTCCAGCAGGCACGCAAAATCGTGTACGATCTTCTATTGGCCGGTGTAGGAGTGGCTGGCCCCCAAGGAATCTGCTTTGGAGAGGATCTGAAACATAAAAACATTGGAACAATTTAGTACAGCATTTCAATGCAACATATTGCACATGTCATGTCAAGAGCAATGGATCAAACTGGAATACAATCTGCATGTAGACATTGGGATTCTCACCTGCTTCACTGCATCACTGAGGTCGCTCTGGGTCACCCCGGTGTCGGCGGTTGTGGTGGCTGTCTCTGTTGTTGGTGGCCTGGACGGCTTCCCCTTGCCCTTGCCCTTCCCGGTGGTAGTAGAAGCTTGGCTCTGGGAACCTGTGGACCTCATTTCATCATCGTCATCGTCGCTGATCTTCACTGCAGCTGACTCTGGGACAGCAAACTGCTCACTGGGGACTGTCTCTCCCTGGACGATGTGTTGCGTCAGGAAACTCCAGGTCTCCATGATCTGGTCGTCACGGGCACTCCTCTGTGGCTGGCCAGCCCCACTCTTCTTCCCCTTCTTCATAATCTTCCCCACCCTGGTTCTCATGTTCTCGTAGTGCTTCTTGCATTGGGGACCAGTGGCAGGAGGCTCCAGCTGCTCTCCGACTCGGTCCCACCGGCTGTTCTTGGCCGCCACGTTGAGCCACTCCTTCTGCTTCTTGTCATACAGCTGGGGGTTCTCTTTCACAAGCTCGGCCAACCTCAACTCGACCTCTTCTTTCCAGCGGTACTCAGGGATTTCTTTCTTGGACACCCGGACCCGCTTCTTCGGCTGCCTGGTAGCCTCGTCCTCACTCGATGGCTGTCTCTGGCTTTCGAGTGGATCCTGCTGTGTCTCCGGGATAACATCAACACTTGATATGGATGACTGGGTGGAATGATCTCTCTCAGCGGTCTCTGCCTCTGGCCTGTCGGCTTCTGGCCTTCTCTGCTTTGCTCTTCCTCGTGTCTGCTTTGTTTTAGGCATGTTGTCTCTGTGATGTAAGTTGTCTCTTCGCTGGCGATCTCTGGAATGGCGAGCAGTGTCCAGGAAGCCATATACCCCCGCACCGGCGCGAGCGCCACTGTCGCGCAGTAGTCGTGAACTGCTCGTAAACTGTTCGTGAACTGCTCATGAACTCGTCGTGAACTGCTCGTGCCATGCGCAAACTGTTCGTGAAGTGCGTAAACTAGTCGTGAACTGCTCGTGCCATCAATGCGTGAAGTACACGTGACCGTGTCAGTGGGAAGGCACGGCCACGCTGCGACGCGCACCAATTCGTGAACATGTCGTGAACTACACGTGAACTCGACGTGAACTATTCGTGGCAGTTCGTGACAGTCGTGGCATGGCGTGCACTGCCACGCACTGGCACGCATCCTCCCGCATCGTCCCGACGAGTTCACGAACAGTTTGGGCATAGTTCACGACCCGGTCGCGAAATTTTGTCGTGACCAAAATTTTGAACATTTCAAAATTCTCGTCCCGACATGGCATGCAGTCACGACGGGTTTACGCACACTTCACGCCAGTTTACGACTAGTTTGCGCACTGGCACGACTCGAATCGTGCCAATGCGTGCCACAGAATCGTGCAAGTGTCAGCCTTGCATATGAAATTTATCCAAGCTTCCTATCTTGAGACATCGTGTTGACAAGATTTTCAGAGTTTGACCTCCGGTGACCCCAGATGACCTTTGACCTCCACCAAAAATGATAGGGTTCTTCCTCTTACCATAACACATCTACATACTAAGTATGAAATTTATCCAAGCTTCTTAACTTGAGATATCATGTTCATAAGGTTTTCAGCATTCGACCCCTGGTGACCCCAGATGACCTTTGACCTCCACCAAAAACGATAGGGTTCTTTCTCTTACCATAATGCATCTACATACTACGTATGAAATTTATCCAAGCTTCCTATCTTGAGATATCGTGTTAACAAGGTTTTCAGCATTCGACCCCCGGTGACCCCAGATGACCTTTGACCTCCACCACAAATGATAGGGATCTTCCTCTTACCATAACGCATCTACATACTAAGTATGAAATTTATCCAAGCTTCCTATCTCGAGATATCGTGTTAACAAGGTTTTCGGAGTTTGACCCCGGTGACCCCAGATGACCTTTGACCCCCACCAAAAACAATTGGGTTCTTCCTCTCAATATGGGGCATCTATGTAGCAAGTTTGAGAATTGTCAGAGTTTCCCTTCTTGAGATATCGTGTTAACGAGCAAAGTGTCACAAACACACATACACACACACACCCACACACACGCACACGCACACCTACATACACACATACGCCATCATGAATGCATTGGTTTCTCTTATCATCGAAACCAAAAATGTAATTGAATCCAAACAGGATATTTACAGTCCTAAACATCTTACCTCGTTTTATACAAATGTCTTCAACGTGATTGATGTAACCATCATGATCTAATCCATAGAATTCATCTGTAAAACAACGACAAAAAATTCATACTGCAAATTTATGTTTCAGCTATCAGCTGTTTTACAAATTAACGTTTCTTCCTTAATTCATCTTTGACTTCTCTTGACAACCATGTGGTAAAAGCTGACATTCATCACTCATAACACGTTTCAGGTTTAGTGCAACCATAGTTCACACTTGGTGACTGTCATGTGATCTACAGAAGAGTGCTCAAATTCAGTCTATGCCTTCAAGGAAGAGTTAAGCAGGAAAGTATTTTCATAAGTGAAAGAGGAACTAAATCTATGCAATTTGGCAAAACTTCCACTCAAATTGGACATGCAGTTCCTGAGATATCAGCAAATGAGGTTTATACTACATTTGTGACCTAAAGTGAGCTTGAAGCAAGCAGGGATTATACCACTTCCTCACATTAATGAGAAATGCTTTTTTTTTTTTTTTTTTGGTTTTTCAGTATGGTGTGTTGACCTTGAAGTTAATATGGATAGGAGCTCCCCTTGGGGATTTTAAAGTTTGTAAAAATCTCATGCCTCTCATACATTTTCATTCCCATAATATGGGACTATGGTGAGAAAACTGGCTGCAAAGTTTAAAGAAAAACAAAAGAGTGCTCATTAATGTGAGGATATGATGTCATATCTACTTGCCTCAAGTTCCCTTTGTGTTGAAAAGGTGACAACTTTAACTGCTAATATCTTGCGAACCACACATCGGATTTCAATGCAAATGTCACCAGAATGCTGAGAATTCGTACCTCTAACATTTCAAAACTTGATTGAGCTTTTGACCTCTGGTGACCTCTTGACTGAGCTTAGACCCTTCTTTAAGTATAAAACACTCTGCATGGATGAGGACTTATGCCGATCAGTGAAGTGTGAAAATTAGTGAAGCTCCTTAAACTTCAGGCCAGGAGTCATAACTTGGAAGTAGCTTTGAGTAACTCACCAAAGCCTAAAGATCTCCTCACAGATTTGTCCCAAAGATTTACTGGGATACTCACACCCATAAAATTATACATTGTACATAACATGTGGGCAATTGCAAAAAATAGCAGCCTTTGAGCTTATGTGACCTTTCCTCGGTATGGGTAGCACTGTAACTTTCTGTGTTGTGAGTGACAATTACTGGTATTTAAAATATCCATTTACAAGGCCATGGGTTGCAGTAGTGATATCATTTAAAGTTACACAACTTCTGATTTTGTCAGATTTGGCTGCTTAATCTGTTATGCCAGATTATACTGTAAACTATGTACTCAATTCCATATTCCCTGGATAATTCTCTGTCATCTTTACAAAATATCCCAACCATTTCATTTTCTCCATATTTGTTCCAATTTTATTTGTTGTGTTCCAGTGCTACAGCAAAGCTCAAAAAGTTTCCGTTGAGACAAAAACCAACATGTATATTTAGTATTTTCAGTGTGTTTCACATTCACAGCACAGACAGCTTAAACGCTGATGTACAAGCCATTGTACTTCACAGCTGAAAACATCAAGATGTAGTACGGAGTGTCACACAGTTTATAATAGGTCTGTCTAATGTATGATGTATATTCAGTAAATGTGTAAATTACACTGTGCAACACTGTCCTAGTGTAGACAATGAAGGCCTAGCTGTATTGAAGTCCACCCAAGCCTGCACTAAAAGTATACATGAACCTTGATTAACTGTGTAATAATACAATACACCTGATAGAGAGGAAAATGTTTTGGTTCCCAAGTCAGCAGCATGTTTTTCATAGAATACAGTTCAGTGCCTATAATCATGCACTCTTCCAAACTACAAGTGGAAAATGTTGATTTCCATCTGAACTGTAGAACAATCAGCAAGAGTGGCATACAGTCCACTGAGACCAGAATGCATTATGGAATGGCCTGTGCTGATAGTGTAACATTCCAGGTAAGGCTAGGTCAGTGTTAGGCTGCACGTTATTAAATAGCAGTGTGTGCAGCTTGGACCATGCAAGGCCTACAGGTGAAATTTCCAAGTGTCCAAAACGATGGTACTGTACGTTTCTTTGGGACAAATGTCATGATTGTTACTTAGGAGCAACAATAAAGGTTGGCATTTCTGACATCACCTTCATTCGAGGGACTAACATCCACAAACTTTTTCGGGCATGTTATCTAAAACTCACACAGGCTATATTTGAACAAGAAGGAACAACCTTGTGCCAGTGAATATTTAACAACAGTTATAAAGACAGTCAGACTACTATATATTTAAAAAACATAAGTCAATGGGGCTTCAACATGCCATTTCCCTTCTTTAAATTCACTTTACTGAAGAGGCTTCTTTGAAGAATCCATACATTACAGCTATGCCCTGAAACCTGTTGTACCAGAACCGGTCAATAGTTGAAATATCTGTTACCGTTTGTAGGTGGTGGCCAGACTAAATGATTTAGATAATGGAACATATTCTGCTGCAGATGAATGTTCTTTGACCTACTTCAAAATTACAACTTTGATGACCTGTCATCTACTGAACACTCTTGCCAAATTTGATAAGATTTGGATATTACCACTAGGAGTTGATGGTTTTGAGTGATTTCACTGTTTGAGCTCTCTTTGACCCCAATGACCTTTGACCTACTTCAAAAGTATAACTTTGATGACCACACTCCTGATTTGATAAAATTCAGACATAACCCCTAGGAGTTGAAGGCTTTTGAGTGTTTTCACTCTTTCATTGCTGACGACCCTAAATGACCTTTGACCTTCTTCCTGTCACCATAATTATCAAACCCTTCATATGTGATATAACCTTACTAACTCTGACAAGGAACAGTCAAAGAACCTGTAGACCTATCCAATGTTTACAGATGGACGGAAGGATGGACAAACGGACGGACGGACGGACGGACAGACCCACATACAAATGCACTGCCATGACAAAAGCTCAAATGTTAAACTAATAATATGCTCTGTAGTTATTTCAAAATTGACCACTTGTTACGGAAAGCATGAAGTTTTGAAAGATTTGTAGAATTAACTGTTATGACTAATAAACTAGACTAACATTGCTAACATAGAAAATAGAGAAAAAAAGAACAAAATTGGAACTCACTGTCTGGGTTCATTCGTTGTTGTTCGTTATCCATATATTTGCTTATACACTCTTCTTCTTCAGGTAGGACAAGCTGTGAAAAAAGAAACAGAATACAATGTCCAACTAAACAGCATGTGAATTTGTGTTCATGTTCATGACAATTTTACTTGATCCAACAACAGTACAAAAAGAGACTTAAAATGTTGAGGCACAGTGACAACAATCAGTGTTGTTATGAAAATTTCCACTACATGAAATGAAAGCAAACAGTACAATATTTATTTCAAGAGCAAAACACTTGGTGAAGTTTTGGTACATAAACATTATACTTGATGAAGTAACTGCAAAAAAAGCTTATGTTAATAAGACAAGAATGTAAAGATCCAAAATAATCATAGAATATCGATGAAGAGCACAACACACTTTGATTAAATAACAGCACACAAACATTAAATTTGATCAAATTTTTAGTATTTGAGCAGTATTTCAGTACGATTTGGTGTAGGTCAATTGTGTGACATACAATATTAAACACAAGGAAAATCTGTGTTTCTCAACTAATTTATAAGTAATTGAACCTATTGTCATACTCATCCAAAAGGTGTATTAAGTTCAGATACCATTGCAATGGACCGTGCTCAGTTTTGGTATTCAGAACTACAATGCCCATTAAAATATCTTCCCTGCAGGTGTTACTGCGATTCAGAAAAGGTGTCCTAAAAGAGCACATTTATTCAGAATGTATGTAGCTACATTTACTTTGCTAGGTAGACAAACATTTATATATACAGAGTACATCATTATGCATGCAAGCATACCCTGCTACTAGTACTTGAAAGCCTGAAACAATTGAGCTACACAAGATTATTGAAAGGATGGGGAAGGGGTATGGGGAGAATGGTAGGCTAGTAAATGGACTGTTTTGTGCATGTTCTTGTATCAGTTAGGTCACCTTTGTAGGAGAAACGTCATTTAGTCTCTACTGATAAAGCCACAGATACTCGACACAACAAAGAGTGGAACGGTCTAAGCTTTCTATATATCACAACAGCATGATGTAAGATGTATGTCAATCTTTACTGAATGCTGTACAATGATGAATCATTCCCCTCTCCTTCCCCCCCCCCCCCAAAAAAAAACAAAACCTGCCCATCATCATCCTCATGAGTAAAAAGTGGATAACTTACATGACCATCTGATGGGAAGAACCAGTAAACTGGGAAAACAGTATCGATGGAATCGCCTCGTTGGACTGCTTCTGCATCAAGTGGTGGCGCTAGACTACCAGTAGCGATCAGACGTTGTACCCCTCCTGCATCATGAGCCCCTAGATGCCTTCTTTTCCTCCTCTCAGGTTTCAGGTTTATCATACTCTCTGACAGCTGAGAATCTTTCCAATATTTTTTCATGTCATCAGTCAAATATTTTGTCTCTAACCCAATGGTATCTTTTTGTGAAGATTTTCTTTTCCTCCTGCTCTTTTTAAATGAACCTCTGTATGGGTTATTTTTATCATATGACCCTCCATAATGGTCATTTTTATATGACCCTCTGTAGGGATTATTTTTATTATATGACCCACTGTAGGGGTTATTTTTATTGTATGACCCACTGTATGGGTTATTTTCATCTTCTAATGAGTAGAAATAATCCTGTAACCTTTGTGGATAGGTTACTTTTTCGTCTCTTCTGCTATTCAACATTTTCTTTTTGGATAAAACTTGTGGATTGTAATTGTCGAAGAATTCTCTTTGCTGTAAATTGAGGGCATCCTCATCAGAATCGTAAGGAAAATCCTCAACCTCCTCACTTCTGTCAGCATCATCATCAAGGTATCCATTATCAGCGAGTAGCTGCTGGATCACAGCCTGCCTCTCATCTTCATCAAAGTTGTCTTCCAGGTAAGTCATGAATTTCTCCATCAAATCTCTGTCACTGAGAGAATCTTCATCTGTTTGTTGACCACTATCCTCTGATGGTGCAACGGTGGTTGAATGCTATTAAAAAAAATAATTCAACGAATTTAGCAATTACAAAATGGAAGTTAGGCTGCTACATTGAAATGGTTGTCAAATACTCAAGAAGTCTTCCAACTCATGTTGCTATGTCCCCTCCTTGTAAGTTCCCCTTTTTAACACTTTCCTGAATAGACAAGACATATGTTTGGCATCATATACATTGTGCTTATATTGAAAATTGACAGAGTATCTGTCAGAATACCAAACACAAGTTTACCTTGTTTGTTAGTCTACCAAAAAAGGGGATAAATAATATCCATTTCATGTATACCATGCCCTCATTTTTACTAAAGATCAAAATATCTCAAGGATTGAAAATATAATCCCACATCTTCTTTAAGGATATGGCCGGTGCCCCTCAAATTGAAAACATTAGAGCAGGTACCTTTGATGTTTAACATTTATGCAAAGCTTGATACAACTGATGGGCACCAGAATCAATGAGGTTTTGGGCCTCGTCACTTTGACTTGATGCACACAATGGCCTTACATGACTTTTCAGTAATACTGCTATTAAAGACCTTGCTTCCTAATATTAGCCTTGATGCTCCCTTACCATTGACCACTGCCTTTTTCAGTTCTAAGGTCAAGCCAATTCAATGGACAAGTTCATGCATCTAACAGACTAAACACTGACCCAAACAGACAAAACACTTATGTTTGTCTATGGACATCAAGTGCTATATGAATCTTTTACACCAGGGTTTAGGCAAGGAATTCTATTAACACCCCCTCCTTCCTCCCATACCCCCTTCCTTCCACCCCTTGAGACTGAAATTTCTCTAGTTTGCTTGAAATCTTACAAGTCTGCATGTCTACACAATTAATCTTACTGCAATTTCACTTCAAATGAGAGCAACATATTCACTATTTTTTAGATGCTTGAAATATTTTCAAGCTTGAAAAGCTTATAAGGAACTCATGAGAAAATTCAATATTAATGGAGAAAACATGTGCTATGGCAGTAATTACCAAAGGACTGTGAAAGTGAAATGTGTTTGACAAAAATTGTCCCTCGCTTTGAAAGTCATCAACATGGTCATAAAAACACTGGATGGAATTACTCACACAACCTGTGTATGGGTTGAATAAAACAAAGGATGTAGGGACCACAGCCATCACAATTTTAGAATGGCCTTGTTGCACTACAAAATGACATTTTCAAGGCCACATAGGCCTTTGTACTTCCTAAAAGACAATGAAACATATCCCAGATAATACACCAAACTTTCCATCAGGCCAAGGTGCCCTATAAGATCCATAAATATACCTTTAATAACTATACGGAACATGGCTTGCTATTATGATACCTCATTTCCAGCCCCACAATATACCGTAGAGATCATTTTAGCCCACCTAACCCCACTTGTATAATTTCTAAATTACCAGTCCCCCACATATGAATGAGACTTATTCACCATTACTAAAAGCTTAAATAGTGACTTGAAATGAGTTTCCTGATGGCAATTTCTTCTGTAATTAAAAAATTGGTAGTGGTATGCATTCTGTTAACAAAGGATCTACGTTGTTAACAGGCCAAAGGAATAATCTCAAATACTACAGTGACTGGGGGACATGGATGAATGTCTTTAGCTTCCCCAATATTACCTACACTTGGGTCTCTTTTACAATTGTGGTCATTTAGTCAATTATTAGACACTACATCCTGGTGAGGTATTTTTTTCATGTCCAGCGCTGAGTAACGGGTTACTTTCATGCAATATTAGAGGGTTAATGCCATAAACTTTGTCACTCAAATAATTAAAAAAAAGGAGGAAAAAAAAGCAGAAAGGTACTTGGGTGCAGTTTGTGAAGATGAAGAATTCCTTATTGCCTGATGGAGATCAGAACTAGGTTTGTCAAGTCAGGAAATGCTTGTGAAATTTAAATGATATATTACGGAAAACAAACAAGTTCAGAGTTAATGGTAGTTGTGTTAGTTTAGGAGGGCTAGCAGAGCTTGTGTGTTTAATAAAATAGATTTGCAATTTATTAAAACAAAAAAAATGGTCAGATGGGATGGTGCAAAAAAAAAGAGAAAATTTGACAGCACTGCAAACAGAGCAATTGAAATGAAAGTGAATGTTGCAATGCTTTTTGAAATGACAACATATTAAAGAGTGTCATCTGTCTAAATCATTCCAATGCTTCTTGTCACTAACATACCCTCTAACTTGAGTCAATACCTTAGGAACAGATCTGATGCTAGCACTGTATATGAAAAGTGAAACACCCAAGACAACTAGCTTTCAAAAATTTAGAACTTCTCATAATCCACAAGTGATTTGAAATGAATCTTCCAAGAATTTGCAACCTACACATTGAAACAGGTTGCAGTATTATTATAAAGGTGCACAATTATTCACCAATTCAGATTTTCACAACCTTACTGGATAGGAAGACACCACATAGCTACACTTTGTATTCTCAGAACAAAGGCCAATTCTGGTTAAAGGTCATGTGACATGAAAATAACATAGTTGGATATTTGATGTAAAAAGCATTATATATTCAGAACATAGCCGCAACTCCCATTAGCATCCATCAAATATTGACCATTTTACAGGGTAATTTCTATTTCTCACTTGTATCATAAATAAACATGAGCTTAATATGCAAATTTGTGACATCCAAAGATGAACACACCATATACAGCTCATGTTAGCCTTTGTTTTTTCAACCGTAATTTCAAGGACACTAGAGAGCATTGTTATCCCCTGAGGGGTTTATTTTTAAAGTTAAAATTCTTTCCTTCGAAAACATTGATATCACTCAACAAACTGTAATCTATCTGATCAGTAATTGAGAGATAATTTATATACAGTTAACAAAAGAAGAAATTTTAACACTGTGCAACACTCCACATCATTATTTTTGCATAGGCAATGCTTTCTTCAGAAACCATCGAACTTTGAAGACGTTTATTTTGATAACGGTAAAAGATATTGAAACAATTCCAATGGATTTTTCATTAGAGGACTACATTCTTTAACTGACAAGTGAAACAGCACTGTTTAGTGGCATGTCACACAACCTTTAAGGTTTTGATGTCCTCCAGATTGTCCAATAATTGGTCCTGAGATAACCAAAATCACTCAAGACCAAGGAACCTTGGAACTCAGACCACCTGTTTTAGTTGTAAAGCCTTACCACCCACACCATCAAAGCTCTTAAACCACCCAAGACCAACCCCCCAAAACCAAAGCAAGGTCTCATGGTGGTATGTAAAGGGACTAGTTGATGGGATCTTCTCAATGGTAATCCAAAAAGCACTAAAATGTAGGCTATACTTAGGAGATTCTACTGGACATCTCGAGGAACTTCCTTTGTTACACAGACAAATTAACCTAGTTTTGGCATTTTGGTATGACTAGAGATAAAAGTTCTGAAAACATCTGACACCAGCTGAATTGTCAGCTGGTTTACCTTTGTTTTTTCTTGGTAACTGACAAAAACTGACCAAACATCTGAGACCAAAATGGCACTGGTCTCATGCCTGATCACACAACCCAAATGTGGGACCAAATTGTCAAGACCACCACACAAAACTGATTTGGGTTTCAGGCAGTCTAGGTCTAGTCCAGGTTTAATGTCATCTTAGAAAACTTTACCTCAGAATTAGTAAGTTGACCTAGCATATTCTGAAACACACTGGTTTAATCTTAAACTCTCTGTTCTTGCTCCACAGGTTATCTACTGTGACATTTCAGATCACAAATATTACACAATAAAGGTAAGCAGACTGGTTATTCCATATGATCTTAGAAAGAGTCTGTGACAAAATGGAGGTATTGGGATGCCAGGTTGTAATATTCAGTGTGACGTGAATGCATTTGCTCTTCTATGGTGTCACATGATCACTGCTAATAAGTATTCATGTTTGACCTTTGACCTCATGAGAAAGACAATGAAATTAAACACTTGGTAAATACATATGCAAGCCAAGCACAGTGTTTCATGGAGTGTTGGCTTTAGGTGATTGAAAGTTTTACAGAGTGATAAGTGAATTTGCCAATGAAATTACAATGTTAGCAGCATGTTGGTGGCTTAAATACCATAAGGTATAGTGTTGCATTGATTGGCATGCCATATTGGTATCTGCCGATTTCCTTTACATTTGTCCAATATCAGTATCAGTGAAATCAAGCTAAAATGCTGATACCAGTCAACCCATGTTACGAGTCATGTACTGCAAACAAAGGTTTCTATTGTTTTGTGTGACTCTGACTGTCAATGTTGAACTAAATGTAAATGAGGTGACACTTCCTGAGAGAGTACAATAGCCTATTGTTTTGTGAACAGAATATTTGACTGTAAAATATCAGTGTCTGACACTACTGCATGATAGGTCTATTAATAACTGTGAGTGATAGGTCTACCCATAATTGTAATACTGGATATTAGTATTAGGAGTTATTGATGATATCAGTACAACACTATCATAAAATACTGATGTCTCATGCATGAAATTACAAATATTAAAAATGTTATTGTGTGAGAGCTGAAACTAGGAGTAAAGTTTCTTAATGTGTTAGACATAACACAGTCACAATTAATGGTCAATTATGTTACTAACATTTGACCATTCATACTTACATTTAAAACACAAGTTACCTCAACCTGTAAGTTCCAACATCTGTCAGTGATATGAAAAACCATCATTCACTTCATTACTTGAAACTATTTCAACTTTACCTGAAGAAAGGCTAGATTATTATTGTCCTCATGTCGAAATTTGTCTCCAAATTAAGTTGAACCAATGATCTAACAAAATTATCTCCACCATTCACTACAATGTGATTTCTGAATTGTACATGAGCATACATTACAAGAAGATGCTCCACAAAACAAAAATTATAAAGGCTCTCTTCACTGAAAGAGAGCTGTAAATTTGCATTCGTAGCTGACTTCCAGGTCAGTGTGGCAAGAGACAAGAAAAGAATTGTCCTTTTCAAGATTTGTTGATGCACTTGGAGGGCATTATTGAAGCACCACAAGAGCCTGCCCGCTTGGTAATTCAGCACAATAAGGGTTGACCCAATTCATTAAGATGTCCCACATTCCATGAAACTATAATCATACTTTACTCATGAAAGCTTTAAAACTACAGCTAAAAGGAAAGCAATACAACATTGTTTATAGCGTGCTGGTGAAATATGTTAAAAGGAAATACTGCATTTAAAATGCACCAGCATGGCATACAAAGAAACAACTTTAATCATTATTAACCATTCAGTCTATGCTATAAACTTCAGCAATAATTTTATCTCCTCAAAAAATTATGAATTACAAGATTTATGGAAGTTGCATGGTTTGAATTGTTTGAAACTTTGTGCCGACAAATTATTCTTGAGCAACAAATAACTCAATTTTCTTTCTGTAAGAACCTTATTTCTTGAAAAGGAAGCTGCCGTTATGCCTTACTTTGACTTATGTATATCATTTTGTATCTATAAATGATAGTTTTAAAAATGTGAAAATTTTCTGGAAAACCACTCCAAGATTTCCCTTTAAGGAACTCGTTGACACAATGTTAATGTAAGTAAGCCCAGCCCATCACTAAATATTACATAAAAATAAAACCTATCCTGGAGCAAGGATCAGCCAAATATTGTAAGTCCACCTAAAGGCAAACCCTTCTTGTTTAAGGTAAAGCCTAAACACCTGTGCAGTAGGCAATCCTTCAAACTTGTACAAGATACATTCAAAACAACAGTGCCAATAAATTCATAAATGGTACATTCCTTTAATCTACAGTAAACAGTACCCAAACCCTCTTTCATTACTACATGTATTCCATATAGAAACCAAACCGTATTCTTGTACAAGATCCACCCCCACATATTTATCTTGGAACCAATCACTCTTACTCTACAAGGCTCAGTCACTAGGGCTGCGAAGGTTTAGCTAAATTACTAAACGTTTAATCGCAAAATTTTGCGATCATTTAACGATTAATCACAAGTACCTATGATCAACATAGAGACTCCAAACGTGCTCTTGAACATGATGAATATCTAAAATGCGTTAGTGACGTCTGGTCTGGGGGCAATAGTTTCCATGAACCTCAAACACGGATCCTCATAAAAGCTCAACTTTGATGTCGTATGTTTACGTGTGTGCCATTTGTATATAATTATGTATTTCACTTTTTCAAAAAGAGTTATAGTGAACATCTAATTTTCTGTAATGACTGCAGATTGTTTTTCATTTCGTATGGAAAAACAGGTTTTGCGATTAATCGCTGTTAGCTTTGTACTAAACGTTTATTACACATGCGATCGTTTAGCGATTAATCGCTAAACGGTTACAGCTCTATCAGTCACTACACTGATACAGAAACCAATAATATGCTGCTATACCTTGCTTCTTGAGGGATGTTCATCAGTTTTATCACTATGGGAATGATGTCTCTCCAAGGCATCCTTTATTACCAGGTCCTTGATTTCTGGATGGTCCTTCAAAAAGTCTATAGCTAAAATTGTAGCATTCAGTTTGTTGGAATGTTCAATATCAAAGTTGAGTTCTGTGTGTAAAGAGAAGAAAAAAGAAAAAGAGTTAGATGAAAAATTGTGAGGGAAGGCCATGGAAGGAAAACATCTTGAAGCTGGGAAGCTCCTCCCAAGAAAAGATTTGCATTTGAAGGGAAATTTGGACTATTGAAGGGAAATCTACCTCATTAGACAAGAAACTATGTCAAACCTTCTTGAAAATTTTACTCATTTCTCAGGAAATTAACATGTCCATGGCTGTCCCTTGGTATTAAAATGGGGTGCCATTTCCCAGGGGCTGCTGGGCCAATATTTGCCTACAGTGAATCTAAAGCTCGAGCAGAGCTGTTGGCAGTCGGGGATCTGGTTCCTGAAGTTAAGTGCATGAAACTCAAAACATAGCAAAACAACAAATTTTTTAGGTATAGCCAGTCAAAACAGAAACATTTCACTGCCTGGCCCTTCTTGACTGAAAAGTGGGGCAGCCACGGCTGTTTTCCATGCCCCTACTGCAATGAACATTTCTTGACTCGCAGGATGAGCTTTTGATGTGACAGTACTAAAATATCCACTGAAATGGTGACTGAGAGGAATAAAAAGGTGTCACTCAACTTCTCACAAGGAAATCCAACATTAAGAGCCCTTTGGCAATCTGTCCAAGTCCATTACATAGTAACATGTTTCATGCAATTTAACTTGAAAGGCATCTGGTCATCCAAGGCAAATGACCACTCCCTGACACATCAGTTACTTACAACAGCATTAGGTCATTGTACAAGACCCACAAAAAATTATGTGAAGATAAGGAGCACCCCCACTAATCAGAAGGAAGGTTCAGGAAAACTTTAAACCTTTAGTGTGTTGAAAAGAGTTTAAATTAAACATTGTAAGTACTTGATGTATAGAATACTGCATAATCAGTGGGCTGAGGGAAAACTACCCAGTCATATGTCAACAGGTTTCACAGATAAAACTCTGGAATACACTTCAGCAGGGGTAAAGTAACATTTGTAATACTACTGTTACCATAGTTACAACTGTGTGTTGGAAGAAAATTGGCTCCACTGATTACTGACGGAACCCCTCCCAGCTGCAATACTCCCCCCCCCCCCCACTCCCTGATGACATAGATTGTTGATCTTTTGCAATAACTGCAAAATATAAACACAAATAAGGTATAATTTTTGTCTTAAATGATAGGAACCAACAATGATTGTACATACACAACAACAATAAAATGCACTTTTTATTCCTGAGATCAAACAATTACTTTGTTACTGCATCTGTTTTTACTTTTTCAAAAGTTGCATTACTTGTAGGGTTGTCATGAAAGATACTGATGTGAGTCATGTGAGATGTATCCTGTGAGGCTCAGGTGAAGATACTTAGCTAAGCTTACAAGATGTGTCACAGTATGATCATGTTAGGGTACTTACTGCAATCATGGAGTCATAAAAGATGTCTCTTCTGAAGTCTATAGTAAGATACTGTACTTTGTTGAGTCTTACCTTATGCCTCCACTGAGGTCATGTGAAGACACATACATGAGTCACACAAGATTTCTCCAAGGATGTCCATACTAGGATACTTACTGGTGTCATAAAAATGTCTCATGGGAGGTTTATGTAAAAATACTTCCTTTTGCCATATAAGATGACTCTTACGAGGTTTATGTTAGGATAATAACTTGATTAATGCAACATTTACCAGTGAGCTTCATGTGTAGGATACTTATGAAGTCCTGCAAAATGACTCCTGGGAGTTTTATGTTAAGATACTTACTTGAGTCATACAAGACGTCTCCTGGAAGTTTCATGTTTTGATTCAAGATAAACTGTCTGGTGACATCCTTTGTTCCAAATCTTTCCTTGCAAAAGTTCACTCTGCTCATTGCTGGACCATAGACCCCTATTTTAAAGATAGACAAAAATGTCACAAAGTGACAGGATTCATTTGACATGTCATCTTGAAAGGCTTAACCAGAACACAGACAAAGGTAACTGCTCCTCAAATATCTTTAAACAGGGATGATAAAAGAAGGGTGAAACTATGATTAAATCATGTAATTATAAGTACAACAATCTGGCATGATATAAGCAATCAGTTTACTAAAAAAGAAAACATGTACGCACAGGTTTTATAAGAGCAGCACAGTACTAGTCAACATCTCAAAGTATTGCAAAATATTCCAATATTTTTTATGCATGCACCGTCAAATGATTTTTTTTTTTTTTTGCAAAGGTGATACACCCTTCCCATCTAGAACCTTTCCCTTGCCATGAATCACAGGTTTCAAATGTTAAAAATAACACACATTTAAATAGTGTCTCACATGGTATAGTTTCTTAACAGGTGCTCATGGAGCATGTTACTATACTGGTGCACATAGATCTTAAAACAACATCAATCCAATTAATCTTAGTCACCTAGGGTCATCTCCAGACAAACAGCTTACTAGTCTGTACTTGCTAAAGCTGGAGAACTGAAGGGGTAAAGAGTTTGGAGTCAGGATTAAGTCTAAGAGCAGACACCATCTCTTGTATAAACATGTTTCTTTTTAGAATGTCATCATCCTTGTCAATAAATGGATTAGCCTTACATCTGGAAGTCTGTTGTCATTTGACCTTTGCATCACATGCATCAATAATTTTACCCACGCCCACTAACAGGCTGACCATCCTGGTATCGAGTAATATCAAAGGGATATAAGAGAGAGCAAATGACTACTCTGCCCCTAGAATGCTTGACAACTGTAATGTACCTGGTATACTGAAGGATGTGAAATGTCTATCAGTGCAAGAGTGGGTAACAGAAATTGCCGAATACAACTCATCTGGTATTGTCCAGCAAATCCTACAAAATTCACTATTCAACTCACTTAATAGATGTCCAGTGCATGGTCTTTTCTTTCCTATTATTAGTTTTTTTTATTTTTTTTCTCTTATATACACGACTTAAGCAAACTAATCGAAAGGATAAAATGAGGCATGTGCCTTTGTAGCTTAAGGAAGGCTGTTTTAAACAAGAAAGTGCCCAGAACAGCAAAATATCATAATTACAGTTACACTTTGAGAGAGAGCTTGTACAAGACTACAAGTATTGTACCAAAACAAAATTCCTTAAATTTTTTCCTGCACTTTCCTTGATAAATTTTCGAAATCCAAGGTTTATTTCCACCTTCATGTAGTTTCAATAATCTTAATACGAGCTGAAAACCCTTCCTCAACATGACACAATATGTAACAGACTGACTGACCAATTTTCCTTTCACACCAATCACATTCCCTAACTTTGTCCTGGTTTTGGCAATTTTTCCAAATTTCCTTTCCTGTGATTACAGCAAACTCATTTTTTCAGTATTCTGTGATTTCCAGGATGACTGGAAAACCTGAATGAGGGCTGGGAAACCTGATCGATGGCTGGGAGACCAGATCAGAGAATTTTGACTTTGTTTAGTCCTGATGCTAGTACTTTTGCTATTTCATGATGACCTGACTTCACAAACTTTGAAATTACAATGCAAAATTCAGAATGTAATAAAACACTCTACAGAAAATCAGCAAAATGAAACCATTTTATTTTAGCTAGTTCCATTCCTCACCTTCAGCAAAAGTAAATCCTGTAGTTTCATGTTCGTGACCTTCACAGAGCAAACCCCAATAAATGAAAGCATCATTGCCGAATCCTTCAAAACTAATTGATAGTGAGGAGCTCTGGACACTACCAGACATCTTCATTGCAGGATCAATCAATGGTATACCCGTCTTGCCATCTAAAATAGTCACCTGTTAAGTATAAAGTAAGTTTACTGTTATGCAACTCTTTATTTTCAAAAAACCACAAAGTATTTATTCCAGTATCTCTGAAGTATCATGACTGAACTATCTCTTCAGCAAGAGTTGCCAATATGCTTTGTGCACACCAAAAAACATATGGTCATATAAAAGAGCATAAGATTACTTCCAACTGAGGTCTGCAGCATGTTTGTCTAAAATTTTAATGAACATTTGCTGGGAAGTATAATATAAATATTCCCCCAAAAGAGCAAATTTCTACCTGAATCAGGGGCAGATGCCATCATGCCTTGTACACCTGTGTCCAAAGTAAAGAGCTCTATTGAATGTGTAACATCATTTTAAGATCAACTGAGTATGACATTTATTTCACAAGATTGACTCATGTATTGTGTATATGACATTCTACAAATTACATCAGTATAAAGACTACATGCAGTGACCTCAATGGAGACCTGCCCTATTATACATGTATAGTAACTTTTCCTACCCCCCCCCCCTTTTGGGGGGTAGAAAAAGTTCCCTTTTGGGGGGACTTGGAATGTAAATTTCCTAGGACTGACTGTGACCTTTAGTCATCAACTCATTCATTGCTGACCACTGAGGTGAGAGTAAGAACAACCATGACCACTCTAGGTGTGCAGTATACGCTACTTGCTGTTTTCACTCCAGCCTATTGTTACATAACCTACAGTGACGCATTCTCCCCCACCATATTTCATCACTCACCTGACTGTAGTAGTATAAAGGATATCCTGGACCATAGTTGAAGATAATCATAAAATCTGGGATATCATCATCGTTAAAATAACCAGCCCCAGGTGTGCTACAAAATGAAACAAATAAGACTATGTTACCAAAAACCATCACAAAGATCAAACATTGTAGCAATCAATAAAGAAAACATTTTTGTTTTGTTTCAGATATTCCACTTTTATACAAAATGTCAGTTAAGGCATACGATGAATGCAATATACAATGCTTCCAAAAACTCAGTTCTACCAGAAAAAAGTAACTAGAAAGCCTACAGGCTGAGTGACTCCTTGCCAAATGAAAGTACTTAAGCCACTCACAGTTGGATACTCTAACAGTGTTGTGTTTATATCCCTATAACATAAAGGTTGATATGATTCTATGGCTGACATTATATGATGAATGGGTAGGAACTGTTAGCCACAGAATAAATGGTACTATGATGTTCTGACCTTTAACACCTCTATGACTGAGAATGATACTTTTACAACTCTGAGAATGGTCATGCAGTGGTCAAAACTTATCTACAGGACTTTGAAAATGGTACTGTGGTGTTCTGAACTTGCCTATAGGACTCTGAGAATGGTGTTGTTGTGTCCTAAACTTACCTACAGGCTTGAGGCAATGGCAGTGTGGTATTCTGAGCTTACTTTTAGGACTCTAAGAATGGCAGTGTTATGCCCTGAACTTACCTATAAGGCTCTGAAAATGGCATGTTTTGAACTTACAGGACTGTGAGAATTGGTATCATTGTGTTTTGAACTTCCCAATTGGGCTCTGAGAATTGCAACGAGTACTGTGGTGATCTGATCTTCTGATCTCACCTAGCACTCTGAGACTGGAACTCTAAACTTACCTATGGGACTCCAAGAATGGTATTGGACACTACAGTGTTCTCATCTTCTCATCTTACCAAGTTCTCTGAGACTGGAACTCTAAACTTATCTATGGGACTCCCAGAATGGTACTGGGCACTATGGCATTCTGATCTTCTGATCTTACCAAGCACTCTGAGATTGGTACTTATAACTCACATGTGGGACTCCAAGAATGGTACTGGGCACACAAGTGTTCTGTTCTTCTTATCTTACCTAGGACTCTGAAACTGGTAATTCAGGAGTTCTGAACCTACCTATAGGACTCTGAGAATGGTACTGTGGTGTTCCAGATGACTTCATATGTCTCTCCATTCAGTGCAATGACAGTTCCATTGAATATACTACAGACTATATCAACCACACCATCATTAGTCAGGTCAACCAAAACAGGTGGTGTCATGACCCCCTTCAAAGAGTTTGAATACAGCTTCTTGGCCTGTGAGGAGAAATCAGAACTGTTATAAAACTTTTCATACAAGCTTTCAGCAGTTACTATTGCAGGGATGTTTGCCTCTCCACAAAACTTATTTCACATTGCCTTATGATCAAACAGTATGAAATTTAATACAACACTGACCAAGTCTAAAGATAGGTAACACCTATGGGTAGCATATCTACACTTTCATTTGCTGTTAGGTAATGTTTTGACAAAAGGCAAAAGTTTGATTTCCGTAATCACTGATAGTACCCCACATGATTGATGGTACACCAGATTCATCATGGTACATTGGTAGGTTACACTTCTGTGGTCTAACGTCTATAAGTTCCACAACAGGTAATTCTAACACTCTCACCCTAACCTAACCCTACCAACCCAAACATAGCCCTTATCCTAAATGTACACAGAAAAGTTGTTCTTCTTGGTCTAATGTGTAGTTGTCTGTGTTTCCTGTCCTAGTTTTGTGTTCTCTGTTAGGCAGAACAAAAAAACAAACAGTAGGCTGAACAAAAGAAAAACCAGAATGCAAAAATGCATTGAGGTTTCGATGATATATGTTCTATTCCAAATAATGCCATGATGTCCCATATCTTTCAGTCACTGGTCAAAATTTCCCAAGATCGTCATCTGGGGTTACGAGAGGTCAAAAAGCAAAATTTCCCAAGAATTCCCAAGATAGTCATCAGGGTCACCAAAGGACAAAATGCAAAATATCCCAAGTATTCCCGAGGCCTAACGTTACAGTATAGCCTAGAGGCTATGCTAAATACTTGGCAAGGCCCTAAGTAACATTAGCCTAGGTCTAGCCTAGGCCCAGCTATAAGTATAAACCTAGCCTAGGCCTATGCACAGCTGGTCACAGAAATCTCTCTGTAAATACTACAAACTTAGATGATGAGTACCAACATTTGACAGGCAATAACTGCTTTGACTAGCCCTAGCCTAGGCCATAGCTATTACAGTAACCTAGGCCTACCTCTAATAAGTAATATCAGCCCATACATACTGTACTACAATTAGGCTAGCCTGTACTGTGGCAGTTAGGCTAGGACTTAGTCACAGGACTAGGACTTTGTCTAGGCCTAGCCCATAAACCTGGAACTCTGCATTAGATTTATGTACTGAGTCTAACGTTATTGTGTGTGTAGGCTAATGTTTGTTGTTGGTTCTGTAACAACACTTAGGCCTAACGTTAGGCCCTAACTGTTAGGCCTAGGCCTACGTTAAAACTTGATCTGCCTGGTAAATTTTCCACTAAAGTTACTCACACTACTCTGCTACTCTGAAGAGGAGCCATATTACAACATACTGTGATATTCCTGCTGTAATTTTTATTATTCCATTTCTTTGTGCTATTTTTCCAATTCAGTTACAGTCAAATCTAACATTAACGTTGGGCTACTCAGCCAGCTCAACAGACCTTGGCAGGAGTCTGTCACTGCACTCAGAAACTAGCTTTTAACACAGTTTTTGATTGGTTGAAAGTGGATCTGTTTACAACTGATCAACCAATGATATGGTAGCTTATGGAATGTCATGGATCTGCTGCAAACTATCTACTGATTGGTTTAACATCAACTTGTTGACAAAAATTTAACCAATAACATAACAGCATAGGATACTGGGCTCAAATAAATACACTACAGTACTGTACAGAAAAGTGAAAATACTGTAGTCTATTCTCAGTCTTTTGATATGTTGGCTAAAGAATAATAAAGTTCGTGAAAGGACCTATTTACTCATTCAAAATTTGGATTATCAAGGAAAAATCCGTATTCCCATATTTACAATGATTTTCCGTACTGAATATGGAAAGTCCGTGCTGGTTGGGAGCTCTGTCTCAGGGTTTGACCCCCCTGGTGACCCCAGATGACTTTTGACCCCCACCAAAAATGATAGAGTTCTTCCTCTTACTATAAGGCATCTAAATACAAGGTATGAAATTTATCCAAGCTTCCTACCTCGAGATATCGTGTTAACAAGGTTTTCAGAGTATGACCCCCGGTGACCCCAGATGACCTTTGACCTCCAACAAAAATGATAGAGTTCTTCCTCTTACCATAACGCATCTACATAATAAGTATGAAATTCATCCAAGCTTCCTACCTCAAGATATTGTGTTAACAATGTTTTCAGGGTTTGACCCCCGGTGACCCCAGGTGACCTTTGACCTCCAAGAAAACAATAGGGTTCTTCCTCTCAATATGGGGCATCCATGTACCACGTTTGAGAACTGTCAGAGCTTCCCTTCTTGAGATATCGTGTTAACAAAGTTTTCAGAGTTTGACCCCCGGTGACCCCAGATGACCTTTGACCTCCACCAAAAGTGAAAGGGTTCTTCCTCTTACCATAACCCATCTACATACAAAGTATGAAATTCACCCAAGCTTCCTACCTCAAGATATTGTGTTAACAATGTTTTCAGGGTTTGACTCCGGTGACCCCAGGTGACCTTTGACCTCCACCAAAAACAATAGGGTTCTTCCTCTCAGTATGGGGCATCCATGTACCACGTTTGAGAACTGTCAGAGCTTCCCTTCTTGAGATATCGTGTTAACAAAGTTTTCAGGCTTTGACCCCCGGTGACCCCAGATGACCTTTGACCTCCACCAAAAATGATAGGGTTCTTCCTCTTACCGTAACGCATCTACATACAAAGTATGAAACTCATCCAAGCTTCCTACCTCAAGATATTGTGTTAACAATGTTTTCAGGGTTTGACCCCAGGTGACCCCAGGTGACCTTTGACCTCCACCAAAAACAATAGGGTGCTTCCTCTCAATATGGGGCATCCATGTACTACATTTGAGAACTGTCAGAGCTTTCTTTCTTGAGATATCATGTTAACATGGTTTTCAGAGTTTGACCCCCGGTGACCTTTGACCTCCACCAAAAGTGAAAGGGTTCTTCCTCTTAATATGGGGCATCTATGTACCAAGTTTGAGAACTGTAAGAGCTTCCCTTCTTGAGATATCGTGTTAACAATGTTTTCAGGGTTTGACCCCCGGTGACCCCAGGTGACCTTTGACCTCCACCAAAAACAATAGGGTTCTTCCTCTCAATATGGAGCATCTATGTACTAAGTTTGAGAACTGTCAGAGCTTTCCTTCTTGAGATATCGTGTTAACGAAGTTTTTAGGGTTCGACCCCCGGTGACCCCAGATGACCTTTGACCTCCACCAAAAATGATAGGGTTCTTCCTCTTACCGTAACGCATCTACATACAAAGTATGAAATTCATCCAAGCTTCCTATCTCAAGATATTGTGTTAACAAGGTTTTCAGGTTTTGACCCCCGGTGACCCCAGGTGACCTTTGACCCCCACCAAAAACAATAGGGTTCTTCCTCTCAATATGGGGCATCTATGTACCAAGTTTGAAAACTGTCAGAGTTTCCCTTCTTGAGATATCGTGTTAACGAGCAAAGTGTCACAAACGCACACACACACACACATACACACACACACACATACACACATACACACATACACACACACGCACATACACACATACATACACACGCCATCATGACCGCATAGGTTTCTCTTTTCATCGAAACCAAAAAAACACTGAATGTTCTCTGTAAACTTGGCAAAGCCATTCAACATTACTCTAATGTACAGAATTGGACACAATCACAAACCATCAATGAAAATAAAGATAACTGAAAGAATCGGTCCTACCTTTGTAATGGATCCAGCAGTAACATTTTCTAAGGGTACAGCAAATAGACTACCCCCACGTGTTTCACCTCCGGTACCAAACAAAACAACTTTAGAGCCATCACCCTTACTGTACACCTGCAAAACAAAAGATAACAATGAAAATGGGATTAAACAAGAGAGGAGATAAAAAACACCATCAGCTGGCACCATCACAGGTAGGGGTGAAGTTAAAGAAGGTATTGTCATTTTCACTACAACAGGGAAGGGGTGATGTTAAAGGGTATTGTCATCGGTTCTACCACAAGGATGGGGTGAGGTTAAGAGGGTACTGTCACTGGCTCTACCACAGAGGGGTGAGGTTAAAAAGGGTATTGCCACTGGCTCTACCACAGAGGGGTGAGGTCAAAGGAGGTATTATCACTGGCTCTACCACAGAGAAGGGGTGAAGTTTAAGGGGGTATAGCCAATGGCTCTTCCACAGGGATGGAGTGAGGTTTAAGGGGGTACTGTCACTGCCTCTACCACAGAGGGGTGAGGTTAAAAAGGGTATTGCCACTGGCTCTACCACAGGGATGGGGTGAAGTCAAAGGAGGTATTGTCACTGGCTCTACCACAGAGAAGGGGTGAAGTTTAAGGGGGTATAGCCAATGGCTCTTCCACAGGGATGGAGTGAGGTTTAAGGGGGTACTGTCACTGCCTCTACCACAGAGGGGTGAGGTTAAAAAGGGTATTGCCACTGGCTCTACAACAGGGATGGGGTGAAGTCAAAGGAGGTATTGTCACTGGCTCTACCACAGAGAAGGGGTGAAGTTAAAGGGGGTATAGCCAATGGCTCTTCCACAGGGATGGAGTGAGGTTTAAGGGGGTACTGTCACTGCCTCTACCACAGAGGGGTGAGGTTAAAAAGGGTATTGCCACTGGCTCTACCACAGGGATGGGGTGAAGTCAAAGGAGGTATTGTCACTGGCTCTACCACAGAGAAGGGGTGAAGTTTAAGGGGGTATAGCCAATGGCTCTTCCACAGGGATGGAGTGAGGTTTAAGGGGGTACTGTCACTGCCTCTACCACAGAGGGGTGAGGTTAAAAAGGGTATTGCCACTGGCTCTACAACAGGGATGGGGTGAAGTCAAAGGAGGTATTGTCACTGGCTCTACCACAGAGAAGGGGTGAAGTTAAAGGGGGTATAGCCAATGGCTCTTCCACAGGGATGGAGTGAGGTTTAAGGGGGTACTGTCACTGCCTCTACCACAGAGGGGTGAGGTTAAAAAGGGTATTGCCACTGGCTCTACCACAGGGATGGGGTGAAGTCAAAGGAGGTATTGTCACTGGCTCTACCACAGAGAAGGGGTGAAGTTAAAGGGGGTATAGCCAATGGCTCTTCCACAGGGATGGAGTGAGGTTTAAAGGGGTACTGTCACTGCCTCTACCACAGAGGGGTGAGGTTAAAAAGGGTATTGCTACTGGCTCTACCACAGGGATGGGGTGAAGTCAAAGGAGGTATTGTCACTGGCTCTACCACAGAGAAGGGGTGAAGTTTAAAGGGGGTATAGCCAATGGCTCTTCCACAGGGATGGAGTGAGGTTTAAGGGGGTACTGTCACTGCCTCTACCACAGAGGGGTGAGGTTAAAAGGGGTATTGCCACTGGCTCTACCACACAGAGATGGGGTGAGGTTAAAGGGGGTATTGTCACTGGCTCTGCAAAATGTTCAAACGAAATGTACGTTCATTCCAGTGTCCACTATAATTCTGATCAGCACAGATTCCCCCACCCTGTGCAGTATTTCAAGTCAATGACACCTTTTCATTCTAGCCTCCATGGCAACTTTCTGTGACTTCCTTCAATTGGCCCTAACATGCTATCATATACTTTCAAGGGGACAAGCAGAACATAGAAGTTTGTTTGCTCTGCTGGTGGTCTTTTTCCAAATGTCATTTATCTCAGAACGTTAGCACTATACACCCTTTTCAAAACAGCAATTACACCTTGTGGGAAAGAGTTTTGGTGTGTGTCTATTTCGTCCAAAGCATTTAACTGTGGACAAAAACGACGCATACCAAAACTAACTCCCATAATCCGTTGTAATTGCTACTTAGAAAAGGGTCTTTGCTGTGAAGTTTTGCTTTTGGAGAACCATTTCCTAAAGCTATTTTAATCATTATGCAATAGGTTCAATGGGTTCAATAGGTTTGATGGGTTGAATAGGTTCAATGGATTCACATGCAATGTTCAATAAAGATGCAGCAGACACAAAAGACAAATAGTACAGTGGCATGAACGCAATGGTCTTACAGGCAGGTCACACTACAGCAATCCGAAACCTGATCCGCATTTTTCTAAATCAAACCAGAAGTTTTTTTATTCAGATTTTGTTCTAAGGATGGTCACATTATATCAATAACTGATCCTAGTTTGTCTCACAATAAACTCTTCTGCTACCATTATATAACTCAAATCGCTCAACAGAGTGGTATCTATCTGAAAAGCAATCTGATTTTTGCAGGCATGTCCAATAAACACTGTCTGCCAAAAAAGAAAAGAATTTACACCAGTTTACCAAAAATTCTGTTTATTGTAATGCAGACTGTCTACAATCCCTAGGAGAGAAAGCACATTACTAGTGAAACAGAGTTACGCTTTCTTGAAAACTTTGCTGACAAACCTGTGGAGAATAGTATGACTCCTCCCCGTCTGGTACATGTGAGTGGGCTAAGACGGCTCCTGTTTTACCACTGAAAATAATGACCTTAGCAACGGATCGGACCTCCTCACCTGCAAATGAGATAAATGATGAATACAACCAGACTTGTGGTGTGAGTATAGGTGTATGGAACCATTTTCAGTGGGGGGATGGGAGGGGGGCTCAACACTTCTGGTGTAGCACGTGTGTTGGCCTGATAAACAGCATACATTTTGCCCATGAGAAGCAAATGTTCTGCCTAAATGAGGGCTCTCCTGCAGTCCCTTGCCTTGTACACCTTTGCCTATGAGCACAATGACATGAGTACAAATGCTATACCTCTGGTTGTGAGCACTAGTACACTTTTCATCAGTATGAGCAACAACTTTGCAAAAGCAACAGTGGTTCAGTTAAAATATTTGCGAGTACAAACTAATTCTCACAAGTTATTAGTGTAAGTAGTAAAATAATTCAAAGTGTGAGAATAAGTACACACTTAAAACTAAGTCTGAAAAAAACTGACACACATACATACTAGGTAAATACAGGAGTAAATGGTTCCTGACAGGGACTCATATAAAACCACTTTAGAAGGCGTCTAATTCTTTACAAATTAAAAGCTTTATGACAGGTGGCTACTAAAAGAAAATGACTTCTACACATGTCACTCCTCTCCTGCTACAGATTCAACGGTTACCATTTATCTACAAATTACAGTTAAAGATTCCTTTAATGAACTTAATGACATGGGCCCAACTATATTAAGGGTTTGCTGTCTATTAGGAGTAGCAGCCATTGTACTCAGTCCATAAGGTGCTTTGATCTCTTTGTCCCCAGGGTCTACTCCAAACTAGGAGAACATGCTTTTTCTTTTACTGCTCCCAAGCTTGGGAATAGTTTGCCTTTAGCTACTCACACTGGTAAGACCATTTTAACTTTTATGGGGAGGTTTAAAGGTTACTTTTATCTTCCTTACTTTTGGTATTATTTTAATTCTGCTCTATTTATGTTTTAAGCTTAAATGTTTTCTTTTATTTCTGTTCTTTTTGGTTTTTATCCTTTGTTGATCTCATGGGTTGCATGACTTTGTACAGTGTCTTTGATTACCTCCCAGTATAGCTGACACTTTACAATATTGTTTTAGAAAAATAAATAATAATAGATAAAATATGCATTCTTTCCACTGAAAGGTTAGTCTTTTAGAAATCTTTCCCTTGAATAGCACAACCACCTGGACATCCAGAGATGGAGAAGCATCTGCCTATCAGACATGAGGGTACACTCCAAACTCCAGACCTTGGAAGGGTCAAATCAATGACTGAAAAATGTATACTGATGTCATCTTACTAGGCACCCAGCTTTAAAAATTGCAGGAGGGAACATATACATGTACATTATATGAATATCAATGAAACTAAAACACCTCATGCATGGCTGGCTAGTGCCACCATGTTTCCATGATTGCTAGGCTGACCCTATCAACTCCAGACTTTAGAATTTACTAACTTAACTTTGGATTTTTTAAGACAAAAAGTTTTAAACAAAATTATTTGGGGCTGTAGTTTCCAACCCTCTCCCCCCATTTTTCAACCCCCTGACCCCCCCCCATTCCTCAACCATGTTGGCATATAAGTTTACTGTTGTCCTGGTTGGGGAGGTTGGAATGTATAGGAATGAAGTGATTGAGGCTTAAAAAAAAGGTTTTTCTTAAAAGATGTTTTAAAATTTAGGGACATACAGTAATTTTGACCACGGTAGGGTCACCTACATGTACATAGACAATATCAGGTATATTGTTACTGAAAGTACACAAAATATTGAAATGATATTTTCAAATTTGGGGGCATACCTGTGTCTCTGGCAGGGTCACCTGTATGTACATAGACATTATCAGGTATACTGTCACTGCAAGTACACAAAATATTGAAATGATATTTTCAAATTTGGGGGCATACCTGTGTCTCTGGCAGGGTTACCTGTATGTACATAGACAATATCAGGTATACTGTCACTGAAAGTAAAAAAAATATTGAAATGATACTTTCAAATTTGGGGACATACTTCTGACCGTGGCAGGGTCATCCCCATGTTCAGTAAGTAGAAAATGTCAGGTATGTCATTGAAAATACACAACCTATTGAAATGATAGTTTAAAATTTTGGGGGCATACATCTGCCTCTGACAGGGTCACCTCCACGTATGTTGACATCAGGTAAACAGGCTTGCCAACTCTTATGGTTTCACCGTGAGTCTCACAGTTTGGGGCATTGTTTCATGGTGAAAATGCCAGATATCACATGAAAATCACTTTGACGCAATGCCAAATAAGTTTCCTTATTTAGACCAAAATCAGTGCTTTCCATTGCTGGTTAACTCATTATTGAATCGCAGATGTATCATTGCCAGAAAAGTAACTAATTTTTAGCAAAAGATTTTCTACAGATGAGTTTGCTTGCTACAACCTGTGAACCAACACTAATAAATGATAGAACTCCTAGTTTAGAAAACACTTTTCATAATAATGTGCCAGATTTGTTTAAAGTCTCCAGGTCTGAGATGTGATTTCCAGGTTTTCTTGCAAGAACCTCAAGGTTTGCTATTTTGGGGGTTGGCAAGTGTGAGTCATTGAAAATACACAACCTATTGAAGTGATATTTTCAAATTTGGGGACATACCTCTGTCTCTGGCAGGGTCACCTTCAGGTATGTTGACAATATCAGGTATATTGTCACTGAAACTACACAACCTTCTGAGGAGATATTTTCAAATTTGGGGACATACCTCTGTCTCTGGCAGGGTCACCTCCATGTACGTTGATAATATCAGGTATATTGTCATTGTCAATGTCATCGATATACTGTGGTGTGTAGAGGTTACTAACATACTCCCTAACTTCTACATTATTTTCAAATGTCCACATCTGTTCACCGGTGGCACCGTTGACTAATTCAAATTCCTGAAATACAAACATAGCATAATTGCATAATCAGACATAAGTGACAAAAATATATATAAAACTTAAACTCTGTCAAGACTTTCTAGCTGAGTGACTCTAAAATTGAATGTTTCCATCAACATATGACAAATAGTGATGATAACATTTTTCAAAATGAGCTGATTTCAAAGCAAATCTAATCAAAGGCATAATGCAGTACCTTCCCTGGGGATATTTCTTCCAGCTGACTGTAGTCTGAGCCAGGGTACAAATTTTGCTTACTTTTTTTTTTTTTCTTGTTTTCCTGAAAGAGGTGTACTTTGGCAATTTTCAGTGTTTTTGTTGTCAGCAAATTAGGAAAGAAGAGACCAAATTTTCAAATTTTTTTTTGGAGGGGGGCATATTTTTTGCCCTCCTCTGTTTTCCCCAGGGACTCTGGCTGCCTGATGGGGCCAATCTCCCAGAAACCCCCATATTTTGTTTTTTTGTCAGAGACATGCCGAAAAGACAAATTACCTCAACATCAATGGTAAGAAGTGTTTTCAAGATTTTTAAAACATAGTACACTGGGTACAATTTTTTTTTTCTATGCAGAAGGACTTATTTTAGTAGAAGTTTTAGAAAAAGCAAATCACTCCCAAAAAAGCTCTAGCAGATACTTTGGTGTCTACTTCAATTTTTTATATGCTGGCAATTATTATGGTGCATGGGAGACCAATTTTCACAATATTTGACATTTTTTGCTCTTTGCAACATCTTTCTCAAGGCAATTTTGGTTGCTGCGGGTGCAAACCGCCAGTCTCCTCCCTTCTCCTCCCACTCCCCCTCTCCTGACCCCCTCCCACACCACCTCAATATTATGTATGTGAACCATTCCCACTTACCTCAATATCAATGGCAAAACAGTTATCCAGAATAAAAGATCAATGCTATCATAGCAAGAATTCCACCATGTAATAGAGAGGGAAAATTCATCAGTACTTCATGAATTTTAAGCTGTGGCTGGGGTCATGTCGAGAGAAAGGACCTTAACTCAGAGATGATCAGCCACACTTAAGCATTACCACTATACAGTTAAGGTCATGTAGTCTCATGTTAGGGTCAAAAGGATGGGTGTAGCAGGATACATGAAGCCTATATTCTACTATTTCATAAATTTATTAGAGAATCCTTTCCCTCCAATCTTTCCTTCCCTTTGATCTGTATCCCATAACCCTCACATAATCATTATGTTTCCAAGCTAAACTAAAATACCAAACTACTAACACTTCACATATGTTATTCACTGCTAGTGGCACTTCAGACTTATTTTACGAGCCATCTGTTCCATTATTGAAACATGCAGGTTGGAGCATCTGCAGTACTTCTCCTAATAAGCTATGTACAATAAATTACTAAACAGGGAGATTAAGCAAGGCTACAGTGCTGGGGCTTTTTCTGCAATCCTTTCAAATCACTGCCATATTCAATGCCTTGTGATTCATCTTTTTAAAAACAGACCCATTTTCATCTAAAGTTTACCTCAAAAAAAAAAAAAAGAAAAAGAAAAGAAAAAGCTTTGTATTTAAGGTGAGTATATGTAGTGTTATACCTGGCATCCATGTGCTAATAACACATGCATGTGGAAAGCTTTTGATGGATGGCTGCTCTGTCAGTGAAAACATCTTTCTTTTTTTCACTGTCTACCCAAAATGTTTTTCTTTTTCTTCTTTTTTCACTGTCTACCAAAATGATTTGAGCACACATGACATTTACTCGGACTACAGTGTATGGACAGATTGTCTCACACAGTGACAGATGCAATGTACTGACATAGCAAAATGCATATGAAATAGATACACTACGGTTCTGTACAATATGCTCTGAATTTTTGGAAGAAGATTCAGCGAGACAAGAATAAGCTTACTTTATAGTTTCACACTGAGTATATTTACACATAATTAAATCCTTCAACCACCATTTTTCAGGGTCTAGATTTATTCAATATTTCATGTTTACATCTTGAAATGCATGACACAAAGCAATCCAATGAATATTGATTTTACTGACTACAGTTGCAATGTTGTAGGAGCAATTTTTTAGTGGCTTTCCGGACCTGCTGGCAACCCCTAATTCAAACTCTGCAAGACAAACACTTGATGAAAAGAAACTTACCCCAGCCCGTCCAGCTCCCAGACAATCCTTAACACCATCCAAGTCAATATCTTCTTCACAATTGACAGCGAATATCTCTGCTATGCTGTAGTGCCTCCAGATTTCCTTCCCGCTAACACCATCTAGCGCCATCATTCCTCCAAAGCAGAGTGATTCACCTTCGTAGTATATTTTACACAACAAGTACTGGTCCCTAAATAATCCATATGCCACTAAAGGAAAGAAGGAAAGAAAAAAAATGATCATTCAAAGAACAAGAACTGGAGGACTGCCCCATGGGTAAAGACAGGAATTCATACCGTAGTTTGGTAAAAGCCAAATTCCTTTTTCTCAGTCCACTTTTTAAATTTGCACAGATTTTCGCTTTGCAAAAGCTGATTTCTGTTTTATAAAGTTACGTAGGATTTCATACTGATACAAAAGTAACATTTGTTGCTATGATAATTCACAAGATGGCATTGATTGTTCACAGTTTTGGTGGGTTTACCCTTAGTCCTGCATCACAATGTAGACATTCTTTGAAAGTGATGAGACCTTACTAAAATTGTTGCATACACTGAGGTCTATTATTTTTTTTTTTAATTAATGTTTGGAGTGGGCCTTTTTGTCTCCTAATGTTTCTTGCTTTCCATATTGTACTGATTTCTGTAAACTTTGTTTTTTTCCCCAATAGTACACTCCTGTCTTTATCAACAGCCTTTATACCAACAGTCCTACATACCAACAGTCCTACATACCAAGTCCTGCATGCCAACAGTCCTGCATACCAACAGTCTTATAGCTGGTTGGTCCTATGTCCAGTAAAATTACATCCCCATGCCAGTAGTACACTGCCGGCTGATCATGTATGACATGTATGCAAAAACACACTGAATGCAGGTGCATGTCCAGGATTTTCAGCAGAAGGGGTCTGAAATATGATTTTTCAAATGAGGCGGGAATTTTGGGTCAAAAACTCTAAACAACTCTTAAAAATCTTATGGTCGGGGTGAGCGGTGGGTCCAGACCTCCAAGACCCCCCCCCCCCTTTGACCATGTGCCTGGAATGTAAGGCTAACAGGTTGTGGGACCAATTGGCTGTAAGGCTAATGGGCCTAATGGGGTGTGCTGTTTGACTAGAGGTTTATGCAGCTGTACACATGATGACTGTCACACTACAGTATCTTGCAGACAATGCTGATAAAATTAGCCTATAGGTTTTAAGTAGTCCCTTCACCAATCTGTCTACCTATGACTACTTAATACACCCCATAAACAATGGACAAGCACAAACACAACAACTGATAAAGTGCCACTGACTGAATGAATCTACTTAAAACATTAAAAACACATTTAACAAAACAAATTATTTCCTTACTTGTACCAAAACCAAGAATGACATCTAAAATCCCATCTCGGTTTACATCTACCATCCTCACAGCTGTCTCTGTAGTTAATGTTGGAAAATTGTTGACCCAGACTTGTTCCACATCAAACCCGTCACAAGGAATCAATTCATCACCTCCCCCAGTAGATGACCCATGACCCATTTGGAGTAGCCCCTCATTTTTTCCCATTGTCACTGCATCCTTGACAACTTTGACCAGGACAAAAACAAAGAGAATTAATGATATTAGTGCCAATAATGAATAAAATATTCTGAGGCAGCATTTTTTCCTTCTGTAGTACCAAGTGGGCTTTGGTTTAGGATCTCTCAGTTGGATTTTGGATTTTTTACGACCAGACATCAAAGGTTTGGAAGGAGTCTCCGATATATCATTCTCTTCCTCTTCCGAAGACCGTTGCTCATCAAGGTAGACATCTTCATAAGGGAAGGGTCCCCTGGACATGGTAGATTAGTGGCAGAGCAGGTGGTACCACAGGGTACTATAATGGCAGTTTTGCAGACCAGAAGGATGCCTTGAAATGTTAACATCAAGTCTGAAAGAACAAGATATTAGAACTTTATGAAGAGAGGCTTCCTGCAGGGTTAACTTACTGTGGGCTTAAAGTGATACCAATTGTATCGATCCTAGTCTAAATCTGCTGATGCAGTACCATGTACTTCATACACGTATGTTTACCAAATAACGATTGCAATTTATACAGAGAAGTAAGCGAATGAAACTAAACTAGCACAGAACCTTGATATCAACACCGGTGTAAAATGAACGTCCTGTACCAATACAGTGTTGCTGTGGGTACTAAAATAGTTGGTGTTTCTTCTAAAACTGCTAATGAAGCAAAACCAATGCAATAGCAATGGCTGATTTGCTACAAATGTTCAGTCTAGGAGGAAAAAGAACTAGGTCACATTTCATCTGTGTGTGTAGATTTTTTAAGTGAAGAAGGTGGGGGGGGGGGGGGACTTTTGTTTTGACAAACACCAAGAGAGCAAACCTACAAGATGACAGCAGCTTCCCTTCTTTTCAACCCCCGTGGGTGTACACACCAAATAATCCCCCTACACCTGCATATGCTATTGTAAGTGATACAACAGATGACAGGATACATGTAGTCATGTACCACTAGAATATCTAGCATCAGGTAAAATTAGTAACTATACAATACTGATTTGCCACATTTGGTGCCAAATACAGCTAGTTAAGGCACCAGATGAAAGCACCAAATTCCGCAACTTTCAAGGTCCTGTATGTGACCTACTGTACAGTAGGCCCTGGCTATACCAGCTTCATAATTTTTACACTTGCATCGCATCTACATGTCACACTACTGTATGTCCATATGGCATGCTCATCATTTATTTATGAATCAAAATGTTTTAATAACTCTATGGATAATTCCTCCTGGGAGACAATGCAATGGAATGTACATTAATTGGAGTTTATTCAAATCCCTGTAAGTCCTACCATACATCACTGAATACTGCTGTAATTAGGGGCACTGAATAATTTTACCATCAATTATAAAAGAACAATTTGTTTGTATGTAAGTAATCTTCTGGGAAATATGTATGAAATATCTAACATATCTTTGTTTCATAAGAACATTTCCCATGCTGCATGTAAAATCTTTTGCTCTACACAGCATATATACTGTACATTAAAGGGAGTATCATTCTACAGCAGTGCTGCCAATAGATCTCAGAATTTGGGAGCAGGAGGGGGTGGGGTCCTCTTCCAAAATAAGTTGAGGGGATTTTAGTTCAAAGAGGGTGGGGGTATGATCTGGAAAAGTCGCTACATAAAACGTCAACTTTTTCCCAACAGGTGCTGGATATTTCCCTTTGTAATTTTTAAAACTTGCAGGATTATTGAGAAAAGTACTGGAATTTTACTGCATAAAGCAAAAATAACACTTGTTTTCAGACTCATTAAAGGGAAATATTGCATTTATTTTATGGTAAATTTTCATCTTATTTAAACCAATATTTATAGATACAGAATGATAGACAATTCGAAATAAGGCAGTGCTGTACCTTTTCTTTATAAGGTTCTCACAGGAAGATATTAAGTTACTTGTTAGTTAAACAAAGATAATTTGTTCACCCAAACTTAAAAATTCAAATGATGCAACATCCATAACTCTTGTCATGCATAATGTTTGGAGGAGATAAAGCTATTGCTAGAGTTTATTGGTGAAACTGAACAATTAAATAATGATTGTAGGTATTTTCTTTGTTTGCCATCTTGGTGCATTTTAAATGTAATATTTCCTTTTAAGCCTAAGTATTTTTCTTAAGATTGGCTTTGTTTGGTGTTTCACTTCTCAGGCTTCCACTGGTTCTTTTATTTAAGACCTTATTAGGAAACTGTAGTCATTCCAATTAAAGCTCTCTAATCTCATCCCAGACAGAAAACATTCTCCCTACTAAGTTTACTTTTAGCCCCTCCTGCAATTTAAACAAAAAACACCTGTCTAATACACTTCCAAGACAGAGAGGCACAGTACCTAGCCTGCACTGAGTTTTAATTGCTTGAGGCCATATTGATGACACCATTGTGTGTGAGCCTGATTGGGAAAACAACTAACTGTGCAAGTCATCAGTGAGCAACAATATTGTTTGGATGAATGTCAAACAAAGTGCAGTCATCAACTGTATTCACAACTACAGGGCTATTCTTGAATATATTTGGGCAGGCAGTTGCTATCAACTCCCTGGTTTAGCAGGATGCCATAACCTGTATCCTACTGAACATGGGTTTAAGTCATGAACAGATCACTTGAAAATATGTGACAGTAGCTTTGTTGAAAAAACTTAAATTCAAGCAGAATATTCCTTACATAATATAGTATTCCTGTATTGAAACATCATGAACTCAACTGGAAAGAAATAAAGATCAGATCTGAAAAGGTTCTGCTGATATTTCAAAATAAATTTGGGGTTAACACCTACAGGTATTCTTTTTAATGTTGTACTTTTGTTGTTCCATGTTTCAAATGTATGAAAAACAAACTTGAAACCTCAAAAAATGACAGTATTCCACTAAATAATCCTAAACATATTAAAAACAATTATGATATTCATCAACCAAAGAAGAGTAACCCCCTGCAGTGAATGTACAGATTTCCAAGCAGATTGCAGTCCTGGGGAAGGATTCAATTAAGACTCATCTGAAGATGACCCATGCCCTCCCTACCCCTCCCTACCCCTCCCCAGCCCTCCCTACCCCTCCCCTTACCCCAAAAATATGCCTATGAGCAAACCATGGCACAAATCTATTAAGTGGCATGTGAAAGATTTCAGAGGTGAGGAGGCACAACCTGTGATTCCTCTGACTGATATGGAGGAGTGCCACAAGTGCACTGAAAATGCAACACTGATGTCAAGTGCGAGTTTGCAAAAGTAAGGTCCAGGAGCCTACATTACAACCTCCAGTGGGATCCAGAGGCAGAGCCCTGGTGGGAAACCAGGGGGCCAAACACCAAAAAGTTCCAACAAAATTATGTCTAGAGGCTTGACTGATCAGGCCTCCATTTCCTGAGGAGTTTATGATCAACCTTTAAGTCTGATCTGTCATGGAAGAGCCCTACTTAAATCAAACTTAAGACAGAGCATAACTCTTTATCAAACAGGGTTCAGATTTTTTTCATTTCAGGTTTTGTAAAATTTTGATGTCACTGACTGAGATTTCAGGTTAAGTAAAAGCCAGCTAATGAAATTCCAAAATATATCCATGAAATGAACAATTCTTCACTTGATATATTTTAATTTGCTGGTTTTCTCATCATACAGCAGCTGAATACAATGGTTAGGGTAATTTCAACATGCCAAATTCCTTAGGAGGGCTAGTTTGGGTGCATTAACTTTAAACTAACTGTATAAGGAAAACTCAAAGAGTGGGGTTAAAGACAATGTTAGGGTTCCAAAACTGCAAGAGGCATTGATGCAAAAAATTGTTTCTACTAAAAAAAGTGTTCTACATATTATTCTCATGACACCTCAATCATAGACTAGGCCATTCAGTACACACCTGAGGCACATTTGCATGTGCAGTATTCCTAACAGCCTACAGACTGACCATAAGCCTTGTATGGTGGCAGGTTCAGGTATTCGTCATAATAGATTAGGTGGGGGGAGCTGGGGGAGCTGGGGGGAGGTGAGGGAGGTGGGGGAGGTGGGAGGTGGGGGAGGCGGGGGGAGGCGGGGGAGGTGGGGGGTGTGGAGGTGTGTGGGACCAAACCTGACCTCAGCCCAATCGCGGTTCGGGCTGAAGCAAGATATTTTGGCATTCAGAATGCCCTACTTGCAGGAAACCTCAACTTACAACACGACTGACTGGAATGTGTCTAGTGCCATGTGTGGGACTCCACTGGAATGAAAGAATACTCGGCATCCCAAACCCCCTAGATTGTAGGAAACTGCATTCTAAGTCCCCCACACGAATCTGGCACGACAGTTCTGTTAGTGAAATTCTTCACCATGTGTGGCCAACAAGGCTGTCTGTCATCACTAACTAACTGGGACAAAATCTGGAATCCTCATTTCTCAAGATTGCTGGAAATCCCTTCCTAAATTTCAAAAACACAAGCTTGCTACCACAATCATGCATCAACCCAGACTATGCAGAGTGTGTTCAGAGAATTTTATTTTACTCCTTCCCTCATAAGATCTACATTTGTTGCTGTTCCAAGAAATGGTTCACTCAGAGGGTGGACATGGCATCAGGGTGGTAGAGACCCAGGGTTACCTAGCTGCAGGTGTGAATTAGAGGTCAGCAAAGTCAGGGACAACAAAAAAGAGAAAAAATTTGCCAAGAAGACTATCATGCACAGCTTGCCCGTATGGGGGATATTTGGCATACCAAACGTGCTCCATGAAATCACTCTTTCCAACACCTTGACACATTTCTCATGCAGTTGTGATTTGTTTCATCCTGTATCCTAGTTACCCTGGCTACACAGACTCTTGTCAACCACAGGTTCCTGAAACCTGCTACAAGGTTAAAAGAAAATCAGTAGTACTTGGGTCGCAGGCTGGAGATGATACTGACTGATGCCTTACCCATGGGGATAATGACCTTTACTTGCTCAGTGCTGTAAGGAAAAGTCAGATTTTAACTACAAAATAATATGACCCGGTTGGATAATTCAAAGATTTGGGTACTTTCTTTCTCTACAATAATCCCTCTCTGGCTCTTCACTCTCTTTCTCTCTTTTCCTCTTTACCTTAGATCCCCTGATGAAGTGCTTACCCCCTGCAACTGACCTGCAGGTGGGGGGCCCTTTGCCTCTGACCCCCCAACCAAAAAAAAAAAAACACCACTACTGGATGTACTTATGGCTTGTAAGAAACTTGCAAACTTGCAGATGAAAACACCTTGATGTATTTTTAAAACAAACATAAATCCAGACAGCAATTCTATACTTTGCTTCCCCATAGTTTATGCAGACCTGAAAATAAAGTTATTAAATTTCAAAACCACTGTACTACAAAACATTTTAAAGTGATGAGAATCCTGATTATATGGATACTGAACCCAAACAATAGATGCTGGTATTATATACAATGAGGTACAACAAATATAATGGTGTAATGGTAAAATAAAATACTGTATTACATACAGTATAATGAACACAGTGTGGCAGACAGTGTGAGATGGTACCGTAGAATTGTTAAAATGCAGGGTACAATAAAATAACTGTATTCAAGGAAAGACTGACTGAAGTGGGATTCTGAGATTTCTCCTAGTATGGAAAGTTATTGTACTGAACAAGTATTACCAATCTGTTACAAAATGATTTTTAATACAAGGCTGCTGCCAAGCTATGTGCTCTTTTTATTTTTTATTTCTTTTTATGATTTTTTTTTTTTTTGCATTAAAGTTATAGGCCTACATCTCCAAAAATAATCACACTGTAGTGTACATGTATGTACTATACATGCAGTGTCCAACAGTTCAAGGCTTCACTTGATCACAAGAACACTAAATCACAGATCCTAATTCTGCCATAATCCTAATCCTATGCCTAGCCATAATCCTAATCCTAACCCTGGTCCTACCCTAGAGTAATCCTTAACCCTACTAATCTTTATTCTTTATCTAACCCTAGAGCCTGTAACCTGATGTAGACTTTCAGTCAAGCTAATCCTCTGTTTTGTGAACTTTCAAAATTACACCACAACCAGAATGACTACCTTCTGTGCTATCTACAGCAATAAACTGAAAGACAGACGCTCATCACCCCATGCACATATATGTGGTAAGGGGTATCAATTATCTGAATTGGTTACTGCCCTTTGACTGACATCAAAATCAGAAAACTCACAAGATGAAGAGTATGGTCCTGTTAGCTTTTAGGGGCATATTTTCTCATGCCAAACATTTCTTCCAAATAAGTAATACTTCCAGCCCAAAACTGTTTAAGCATTTCCTTAAGTATAGATACAACCTAGTCTATTACAAGGTGCTGATGTGTGGTCATAACACTCTCTGTGCATTGTGTGAAATGTGAGCTAGTGATTTTATCTACTCAAATGAATGAGCAATGCTTTCTCCAAACCATTATTTTTAGTTTGAACAGGTCTGATATCTTAATTAATATTAAGATGTGGAAGAGTGCAAGGAAGGGTTTTTCACCCCTTCTGGCCCCTTGGCATGTTGAGCTCCACACAATGGGGGCGGAGGGAAGATGAAGGTGGTATACTAATCATCGTGAATCCTGCTCCCAGGAGCAAGACTAAGAGGAATTTAGATTACACATTTAGTACATGTGTTTTATCTATACAATATTGCCAATAACAGATTTTATCAATATCAGATTTTATCAATATCAGATATCCAATTTAAGTATTATTCAATAATTATTCCATGCATTTACCATTGGCTATTGTGCACTACTGTACCTTCAAGCATCATTTCATCTACTGATTTTAATGCTGCAACTTACAGTCAGACACAAGAAATATTTTATGAAGAAAAGGCTAAAAAATATTTGGGGGTAGTTGACTAGGGATAGTTCAGGCTAATTTACTGTAAACTGATATTGAACACTGTACAATACAACAAAAATGAGGGACAAAGCAGGCCAGTACCAGTACTGAAATCAGTCTAATGCTAATTATACACCCAGGGCTATGCCTATTTGATTCTGCATATCTGGTTTAAAATTTGAACCAGCCTTGCAGAGGGGTCTCAAGGAAAAGAGGTGGTGTGCCTTTCCCCATGAAAAACAACTGACATTCTTCAGGCTCCCTGAGTGCAAAACTGTGCACAACAGGTAGTTTCCACAGTTTGAAAAAGTCAGTGATACAGTAGGGCCTACAATGTTGAAAATAATAACAAACAGTGCCAGGTAAATTTGGCAGTTTATATACATGAATGACCAGTATTCTGCATGAATAATGGGTGTCATTAACCTGAAGACATTTTGCTGTGGGATTATCAGCATCAGCTTTTGATCCAATTGGATCGGCTAAGGCTGGGTCAAATTTGGTGGTCAGTCTGAGGTTGGACCAACATCTCTACAAGGAACAACCCATTTGTGACTTACATACGACATTAGATGGATGTCTGAAAATGTTGTAGTCCCTTAGCTGAAGTCTGAATAACATCAGATGGACACTGAGGTTTTCGTCCCAAACAATACCTGATAGCCATCTTTGAAGATGTGGATCCAATGTCAAATTTTTGCGAGAAAAAAACGTAGCAGACATTGGTCTGGTGTAGATGCTGACCGTAAACCAGCATTGATCCAGCAACAACATGTTTACAGGGTATCAGGTACTTCCAAGTTTACACACAGTCCTGTACACCCCTGCATTGTTTCCAGCTATAGTCAATAAGAAAATATCAGTTTTAATCCATAATCAACTTGGTAACTTAAGTTTCCATTCTAGAAACTCCTTCAGAACTGCCGAAGCCCACTCCAACTGACTCTTTTCCCTCATTACCAACCCCTAGCTGTCCCTACCCCCTGTTTTAGTTTTCTTTTATACTTTAAAAATGATCAGACTCTCTATATGACACTGCAAGGCTCTACCACACACAACCAAAATATTCAGCACAAATTAGTTTCCCACATGGTTATAAAAACATGTCACCATGGTTACATGCTACTGTGCTGTATGCTGCTGGCAAGTTCTGCAAACCAATTACTGTAACTAAAACCCATGTACAGAAGAGCAACTGGGAGTGAAAACTCAACCATGGTCACAATGCTTATTTCCATATGAAGAGTCATGACAGTTGGTTTAAATCAAATACAGTGGTATTGAAGGGCAAGAATTTGCCGTCCATACTTTCAGAAGCATAAGGGGGAGGGGATAGCAGTAGCATGAGGGGGAGGGATAGGGGTAGCAGATGGGCAACTCCCCCAACAATTGTTTCTGCTCAACCCCCCAAGATTTCTACAACCATGCAAGCAAAATACTGAGTGATTCTTTTCCCCCCTGGACCTTGCCCATGGTCTGCCTAATGCCCATAGCCAGGCAAAACTGAAGAGGGGTAAAGAGGCTTCCAGGGGAATGAAATATTTTGTTGAGGGCGAAGATATGTAAAGTTGCATTAACCCAATGGCAACTTGAAATTTCTAGGGAGAAAACTTTTTCTAGGGGGCTTCATCCCTTTTCCCTGTCCCCTCCCCTATGCTACAGGCTTGGTCTGCCCTCTCAAACATGGTGGGTGCCCTCTTATACTCACACGATACTGTATTTATTACAGTAACTGCACTGTCTTGAAAGTAAGCTGTAATTTTAACTGGATTCCTCACAATTAACTTTCTTACAAAATGTTGGTCAAATTTCCAGGTTAATCTAAAACATTATCTCTAAGTACAATCAACATTAATTTATAGTCAAGCTTGTTATTGACACAAAAATTCAGTTTTGAACAACACACAAAAAGAAACTACAGTACCCATAAAGCTACATGAAATCAATAGGGAAAGCCTTTTTCCTATAAAATACTGTACACTTTATGACCTTTGTTCCCTTCTTCACCCTACAGGGCCTAGACCATTGTGTTACCTTCAAAGACAAGTTACATGGTTTGCCAATCTACAAGGTGCTGATGGTATTTTGGATTGAGGTGGTAACCATGGCAATTTTAAAATAGACTTTGGTACTAGAGTGTGATCCATAATGTTTGAATACTGAATGTGTAATGTAGTATGCTAAAAGTAAGCAGCTAGAAACACCACAAGCTTTGTACTGTATGATCAGCTTCCTAGCAACAATGTGGAGATGATAAATCAAATTTTGCAACATCTGATATCTGAAATCTGTCACGTATTTTTCATCATGTAAATAAACCAGATGTCTATAGGCTTTCCGAAACCTACATGTACCTACAGGAAGAGCAAATCATGTTTTGAAATAAAAAAAACCTCAAAACAATCTATGCACTGTTAATTTATGTCATTCCAATTGCATTCTCCTTGTCTCCCTTCCCTCCCACCTCTATCCCCACCCCCAGCATCTATCCCATCCCTCCCATTCCCCAAAAAGGAAACCAAAAAAAAAAATTCCAGACACAGGCTGTGATTGTCCTTCACTGGAACAACTAGAGTACACAGTTTACAAAGTTACAGTAAGCAAGGTAATGTACTGCATAGTAAATATTACTGGATTTTCAATTGATCGAACTTTCATTTATGTTCCTTTACTTTTTTTCTGTATATGCAGTGCCAGTAAATGCGTCTGCAGTACTGAGTACTATTTCAAATTCAATTAGTTCCTTAAAATATACAGAACTTTAAAAGAAGGGTCCAAGCTCAAATCAAGCTTTGATATATTAGAGGGGTACTTACAGTATTCTAAGCAATCTGGTCAAATTTCCATTGAAATCCGACGTGTGGTTCTCAAGATACTGTATCAGCAGATAAAGTTGTCACATTTTCAACACAAAGTGAACTTGAAGCAAGCACACATGTCATAGCCTCACATTAATGAGCAGTCTTTTGTTTTTCTTTAAACTTTATCGCCAGTTTTCTCCTCAACAATCAAATGTTATTGGCATGTGATTGTATGACAGGCATGAGAAAATTACAAACTTCACATTCCCAACAGGGAGGTCCTATCCCTATTAATTTCAAGGTCAACACAACAGACTGAAAAAACAAAAGAACCAAAGTATTCCTAATCAATGTGAGGAAGTGATATCAGGAAGCTGCCTTGTGATATAACTCCCCCTTGCTTCAAGCTCACTTTGCATTACAAATTTAGTAACTTCTTTTGCTGATATCTCGAGTAATACATGTCTGATGTGAATAAAAGTTTTACCAAAATGCAAAGATTTAGTTCCTCTTTCACATATGAAAAGTAAATTTGTTGCTTAAACCCTTCTTTTAAGGCATATCCCAGTGGCTTTTTACAAGGGTCTCATGCAAAAGAGAAAAAAGTTCCAGTTTATGCCCTCTAAATCCTGTAACAATACTCTCTTCCTAACTTGAGATATCTGATATTGAAGCATACTTATTTTTGTCAAAAAATACCTCCAGTTCTCATCAAGGTCACAGAATTTTTTTTTAAAGTGGGCACATTGCCTCTGATTTCTTTTGTTTTTCTTTATAATTGGATGTCCTGGTTGTCCTTGAAATTTGATACTGTCAGAATGTTTGAATATCTTTCTATGTAGGTTTAGCATAAATCTACACCATATGTACAGCATAACAAACAAAGTTGCTAAATACTCCCTACAGCGGAGTCAATATCAAAGAGAAATTCAATGCTATGTCAAATTAATGTGCAGCGATGACATCACAGATTCCCCATAATGCACTTTATCTTGAGAAAAAATTGTATTTCTTTGAAAATTGGTATCTTCCAAATCATACTTTAAGCTACTGAAATGTGGTTTTCACCTCCTTAAAGAGAAAACTTTTCCGTATTTTTTGAAGTCATTGAATTTTGTCTCTGGCAAATCCCTTTAACTTTCCCTATGATGCCAGTCATGCATAAACTGATCTAACCATGCATTAGATATGGACAGCTGTCATTATCATTAAATGGTTGTATATATACTACACAGAAACTGTTTAAAATGGGTGGTTCATTTTAGTAGAAGCTCAATCAGAAATGCATTCTTGCACTATTGCATGTACTGTAAAGTGCATAATAAAGCTTGAAGCATACAGTAATTCCTTGGGATATGTTAGAACAGTGATCCTTAAACTTTTTGAGGATGCGGGCCAAATGGAGAAGCTAAATCGAGGGCCGCAGGAGAGGATCTCAGACTTAGAGAGGGGATAATAACTGGAAAAAGTGAAACCCATACTTAAAGAGGTCCTACAGTTGTATCTACTTAAAGCAAACAGCTGAGGTCAAAAAATTTTGCTCTCCTGGCCTTCCAGATTGTAGGAAATCACAATCTCAACAACAAATTTGCCTCTTCAATCAGGAGTGAAGCAGAGGCCAAGCTCCCCAATGGAGCAGCTGGTTTGATGAAAGGATGGCAAACACAAAATTTTGGCACACAAAGAACACCTAGACTTTTGGGGTTACTACTGACAAAAATATGAAAATTTGTGGTTTTTATTTAGCAATCTGCCCTACTGAGAGCAAAATCTGCTGCCACTGGCCATCATCAGGGAATTGTACTCACTGAGGATCCCTGATGAAAATGGAGTTTCCCCGATGATAGGGGTCAGGGCTCCTTGCACCTCCCCCAGCAGTGCCACCCATCTAAAATTCAGTGTATAGCATACAGTATGTGAGTCACCAGTATGGTCGTTTTGATGTTTATCAAGCATCAGTGTGCAGTATATAGGTTCTTCAGGTGACGTCATAATGGGCTCCATTTTACCTGTACCGCCATTTTGGACTTCAAAAGTAGTGCACATGCAAGACCTACACTGTGTGCACACAGTAGCAGCCAATGCATGGAAAGTTTTGTCCTTTTTTTTGAAAGAATATTTTCTCAACTATAGACTTGTCAACTCTCATGGTTTCACCATGAGTCTCACAGTTTCCAACATCTTCTTACGGTGAAAATGCCATATCTCAAGGTGAAAATCACTTTGAGGCAACTTAACGCTATCTGATAAATTTCCTTACTTAGACCAAGATCAGTGCTTTCCATTGCAGGTTAAGGTTTTATTGAATCACAGAAGTATCACTGTCAGAAAAGTGACTAAGTGAAAGATTTTCTACGGGAGATACTACATTAAGGCTATTTTCTTGCATTTGTCAGTTTCTTCTAGCTTTAAATTGACATTGCAATGGTGGTAATCTTAGCGACCTTCCATGTAGCTTTTACAGCCCTACCCTGTACATGTGCAATGAATTTGGTAGTTCACACTGTCGTATGCTCCCTACAACCAGTGCTGTTTAAAATCTCCAGGTTTGAGATGTGATATCCAGGTTTTCTTGCGAGAACCTCAAGGTTTGCCATTTCTGAGGTTGGCAAGTCTGTAACAATTGATTGTGCATATGTGTAGACCTGCATTTGGGCTACATGTGTTTGGTTTAAATGCTTCATAACGATCACAATGAAAAAGTCTTATCGTAATATCTTTTGTCGCTCACCACATATAAAGTGAGCACTGGGCAATCAAGTATGTGGACTCCCAAGTTCAGTATTTCTTCAGAAGAATTTCTGAACCAATGTAGCTATACCTTGTACATTTATTACAAATCGATCATAAAACTGTTGGCCCTGTGATTTTTTCTTAACGATTATGCAACACACTTTCACAATCATCAAGAAAACATTCTTTACAAAGAATGTACTAAACAGTTAAGCCTCTGACCTATACATTTCTACACAGTGTACATGTTGCGTGCGATAAGTTTGACATCTAAAATGGCTGAGTTTGTTGTCATCACATGTATTTGTGACATCAGTAAAGCACCTCCCCATAAGACAAACATTTGGTATTCCAAACTAAGTAGGTTGCAACACTGTTGGCCCTGTGATTTTTTCTTAACGATTATGCAACACACTTTCACAATCATCAAGAAAACATTCTTTACAAAGAATGTACTAAACAGTTTAGCCTCTGACCTATACATTTCTACACAGTGTACATGTTGCGTGCGATAAGTTTGACATCTAAAATGGCTGAGTTTGTTGTCATCACATGTATTTGTGACATCAGTAAAGCACCTCCCCATAAGACAAACATTTGGTATTCCAAACTAAGTAGGTTGCTGAGGAAAGCCACTCTCTGAAACTGATGAAGTCACAACAGTTCAATCTGCATTTGTATGTGAGGAAGCTCTTGATCAATTATTCTCAAATGCAGTGAGGTACAGAAATGGGTCTGCTGAGTTCAAGGGCTGCATTCCCAAAAGTGAAAAAAAAGCTTTAAAGTTGATTAAATGATTCTATTTTATTAAACAGATCTATGGAGATAGCAAGCTCATAAACCAGAATGCAAAAATGCATTGAGGTTTCGATGATACATGTTCTATTCCAAATAATGCCATGATGTCCCATATCTTTCAGTCACTGGTCAAGTGATATCTTAACATGTTGGAAAAATAATTTTAGGTTCATATTTGATCTTGGGAATTCTTGGGAAAATTTGCATTTTGACTTCTGGTGAACCCATGACATGATCTTGGGAATTCTTAAAATTTTGCTTTTTGACCCATGTGACCCCAGATGACCTTTGACCTCCACTAAAAACGAATGCATTCATATTTTCACTACAACGCATCCACATACTGAGTATGAAATCTACCCAAGCTTCCTACCTGGCGATATCGTGTTAACAAGGTTTGCAGTGTGTGACCCCAGTGACGTCAGATGACCTCTGACCTCCACCAAAAAGTGATAGGTTCATCTTCTTACCAAAACGCATCCACATACCACATATGAAATCTATCCAAGCTTCCTATCTTGAGATATCATGTTAACAAGGTTTTCAGGGTTTGACCCCCAGTGACCCCAGATGACCTTTGACCTCCACCAAAAACAATAGGGTTCTTCCTCGTACCATAATGCATCTACATTCTAAGTATGAAATTCATCCAAGCTTCCTATCTTGAGATATCGTGTTAACAAGGTTTTCAGGTTTTGACCCCAGGTGACCCCAGATGACCTTTGACCTCCACCAAAAACAATACGGTTCTCCCTCTTACCATAACACTTCTACACACTAAGTATGAAATTCATCCAAGCTTCCTAACTTGAGATATCATGTTAACAAGGTTTTCAGGGTTTGACCCCCGGTGACCCCAGATGACCTTTGACCTCCACCAAAAACAATAGGGTTCTTCCTCTTACCATAACACATCTACACACTAAGTATGAAATTCATCCAAGCTTCCTACCTTGAGATATCCTGCACACAAGGTTTTCAGGTTTTGACCCCCGGTGACCCCAAATGACCTTTGACCTCCACCAAAAATGATAGGGTTCTTCCTCTTACCATAACACATCGACACACTAAGTATGAAATTCATCCAAGCTTCCTACCTTGAGATATCGTGCACACAAGGTTTTCAGGTTTTGACCCCCAGTGACCCCAGATGACCTTTGACCTCCACCAAAAACAATAGGATCCTTCCTCTTACCATAACACATCTACACACTAAGTATGAAATTCATCTAAGCTTCCTAATTTGAGATATCATGCACACAAGGTTTTCAGGTTTTGACCCCCGGTGACCCCAGATGACCTTTGACCTCCACCAAAAATGATAGGGTTCTTCCTCTTACTATAACACATCTACACACTAAGTATGAAATTTATCCAAGCTTCCTACCTTGAGATATCGTGCACACAAGGTTTTCAGGTTTTGACCCCCAGTAACCCCAGATGACCTTTGACCTCCACCAAAAATGATAGGGTTCTTCCTCTTACCATAACACATCTACACACTAAGTATGAAATTCATTCAAGCTTCCTATTTTGAGATATCATGTTAACAAGGTTTTCAGGTTTTGACCCCAGGTGACCCCAGATGACCTTTGACCTCCACCAAAAATGATAGGGTTCTTCCTCTTACCATAACACATCTACACACTAAGTATGAAATTCATCCAAGCTTCCTATCTTGAGATACCATGTTAACAAGGTTTTCAGGTTTTGACCCCCGGTGACCCCAGATGACCTTTGACCTCCACCAAAAACAATAGGGTTCTTCCTCTTACCATAACACATCTACACACTAAGTATGAAATTCATCCAAGCTTCCTAACTTGAGATATCGTGCACACAAGGTTTTCAGGTTTTGACCCCAGGTGACCCCAGATGACCTTTGACCTCCACCAAAAACAATAGGGTTCTTCCTCTTACCATAACACATCTACACACTAAGTATGAAATTCATCCCAGCTTCCTAACTTGAGATATCGTGCACACAAGGTTTTCAGGTTTTGACCCCCGGTGACCCCAGATGACCTTTGACCTCCACCAAAAACGATAGGGTTCTTCCTCTTAATATGGGGCATCTATGTACCAAGTTTGAAAACTGTCCGAGTTTCTCTTCTTGAGATATCGCGCACACAAGCTAAGCGTCACAAACACACACACACACACACACATACACACACACACACACACATACACACATACATACACACATACGCCATCATGACCGCATAGGTTTCTCTTTCATCGAAACCAAAAAGGCACTTGACATTTTAGTTTTAATTTCAATAGCAAATCAACACATGTTCAACATGAGACATTTTCCAACTGTACATTCACCTCACATCGTTTGTAAAGATTCAGCAGTTTGGCTTACTGTACTAGGCTTAGAGGTCTAGGCCTAGAGTGGGGAAATTTTTTTCCTATGGCAGGTTATTTTGACAGTCATGGTACCACCCACAGGATAAAGGCACCATAGGTGCAGAGGTAAACCCTCCCCACAGTCTCGGAGACCAAGTAAAATGAAGCATGTTACCAAATGACTTTGGATGTGCAAGGCTAAACCTGACCACTAATACCACAGCTTGACAATTTGTTAAATGTACGGTATATCTTTAATCAGACTTTAAGATGTAAACCCATTTTCTTTAAGAAATAATGAACACGCAGCTACGAAAAGTTAAGGTTAATGTACCAAAAACATAGCAGATTTGAAGACATTTCACGGATATACTTTCTTCACTTTACATTGCAAACCTATCCACTGTTTTAATCTTCAACAAGCTCATAGCAGGTGGATAGGTTCTGACATTCAATAGGCCTATAGAATCCACAAGTAACAAGAGCATCAATGATGCTGTAGCTCAACTACAATTTCCCTCACACACAGTTACTTTTATGTAGTTTCATTGGGATACAAATCAAGGAGTCATGGACTGTCATGATCTAACAACTTCAGTGCTATAGATGTAAATGGTCACAACAGTGGCATATCAGCTAGTTGCCCGGCTTGTGACTTTTTTTTAAGTGTTTGTAGGCACAATACTATAGGTAATGCTGCTGACGAAAATGAAGGGCTACATATACCCCAATTTGTCACGTCCGTCAAAAAATGAGTCCTATGGCAATATACATCATACAAAACATACTAAACACTTATGGAAAAGCACTGGCACGGATTTTACCATCTGACTTCTTGTCTTTGAGACCCCAAATGCCATTTAACATCAACACAAAGTGGACCTTTGCATCATCCACTGAACACCCTGTCCAACTTTGACAGATTTTGACACAACCATGACTATTTCAAGCCTTTTACTTGATTATACTGTCTGCCCTCTCTTTGACCCCAAGCAACCTTTGAACTTCTTCAAAAGTACAACTCTGATGACCCATCAATTCATCTACTGCCTACTCTTGCCAACTTTGATAAGATTCACACACAACCCCTAGGAGCTGAAAGCATTTGCAATATTCCAGTATTTGACCTCTCCTTGACCCCAAATGATCTTTGACCTACTTCAAAAGTACAACTATGATGACTTGTCATCTACTAAACACTGGCCAACTTTGATAAGATTTGGATATAACCCCTAGGAGTTCAAGGATTTTGAGTGATTTCACTGTTTGACCTCTCCTTGACCAAAATGAAATTGACCTACTTCAAAAGTACAAGTTTGATGACTTATCATCAACTGAACCCTCTGGTTAACTTTGATAAGATTTGAATATAACCCCTAGGAATTGAAGACATTTACAACATTTCACTGTTTGACCTTCCTTTGACCCCAAATGATCTTTTACCTACTTCAAAAGCACAACTCTGATGACTTGTCATCTTCTGAATACTCTGGCCAATTTTGATAAGATTTGGATATAACCCCTAGGAGTTGAAGGATTTTGAGTGATTTCTCTGTTTGACCTCTCTTTGACCCCAAATGACCTTTGACCTACTTCAAAAGTACAACTTTTCTGACCTGTCATCTACTGAACACATTTGCCAACATTGATAAGATTTGAATATAACCCCTAGGAGATGAAGGATATTGAGTGATTTCACTGTTTGACCTCTCTTTGACCCCAAATGACCTTTGACCTCCTTTAAAAGTACAACATTGATGACCCATTATGTTCTAAACACTCTTGCCAAATTTGATAAAATTCAGACATAACCCATAGGAGTTGAAGGCTTTTGCATCATTACACTGTTTGACCTCCTTTTGCTTGACCTCTCTTTGACCCCAAATGACCTTTAATCTACTTGAAAAGTCCAACTTTGATGACCCATCATTTACTAAACACTCCTGTCAAATTTGAAAAGATTCCAACATAACCACAAGGAGTTGAAGGGTTTTGCGTGATTTCACTCTTTGACCTCTCACGACCCAAAATGACCGTTGACCTACTTGCTGTTACCATAATTATCAAGCCCTTGATATGTATTATAGCCACACCAACTTTGACAAGGAACAGTCAAAGCACCTGCAGACAGCAGCTTATTTTCCAATGTTGACAGACAGACAGACAGACAGACAGACAGACAGACAGACAGACAGATGCATATTGCCATGACAATAGCTCAACTTGTTGAGCTAATAACTAAGTGCCACCAAAAATATTTCCCACATAATTTCCTAACATAGGTATGGCAGTACACTCCTGTTTAATGCCAATACACGTAGCATACCTTTGCCCTCACAGCTGCACAATATTACACTGTACCTCCAGTACCACTAAGGCTCTGCCAGTATTATAATTAGAAATATAAAATTACATGCACCTGTGCACCTTACGTAAAAATATTAAAACATAACTTCATACGTGCAGTATACAGAATGTGAGAAACGTGCAGATTCTCATTACATTACAGACCTGCACAAGTTGAACTTGCAAATTTTTTATGCATGATATAGCCTAATGTTACCATCACAAATCTGTGGTAGTCTGAATTGCAGAAGTCGAACAGACCAACACCCACGCATATCGAACATGTTTCCATTTGGGCTGAAATCTTTTGGTAATATTTTGGGATCTAAAGTTCAAGTTGATTAACACTGTTTTTGAAATGTCTCTTTGGATTACTGTTATGTACACTTGCGCAGGCAAGAACTGAAAGTTGCATGCACAGTCAAAATGTTACATGCATTTGTGCATGCATTGGCAAATGGTGGAAAACGAGGAAATTCATCAGGTTACACACTATCAAAACGAGGTACTACCGACAAACGAGGAATTCCTCGGGTAGAATAATGGTGCAGTTGCTATATTTAGACCAATTACTGTAGCTGGATGTTTTGTCAAGTCCATTAGAGTAACTACCTCGTTTTTGCTGTGATCAGTTGGTAGGTGTGTGTATGTGTGAAAGGTCGTGTTGCATGGTGGAAAACAAGGGTGTGTATGGACCTGCACACCTACCAAATGAGGTAAAACCGCCAACTGAGGTATTGCTTGGTTGGACTGATACTACAGTTGCTATTCTAATACCACTTACTGTGGCTAGACAGTGTTTTCCAGATCATTTTGAGTGCATACACTCATTTTAGGCAATTACCTCGATTTCCACCATTCATATTAAAGAATGGGTGTGTGCATGCCTTACTACTACTGGTTCTGTGCCTGGTTTATGCATAAAGATGCTATATAGCACAGTAGTGATATTATGCAGTGTATCTTAGAACTAAAAAGTATACAGAAAATGGTGAGAAATAGTAGGTTCAAATATTTAACTAATCCTCAAATGTGTCTAAAATTATATTTTTGAAAAAGCCCAATTGTCCAAGAGCAATCAAAGGGTGCCACAGGTGGTACATGGCCCACAGGCCACCTGTTACCCACCTGTTACCCACCTGTTACCCACCCCTAGATAAGCTTTATAACCTACAATCCTGGCCAAAATTATCTGGGACAAATCCCCTGCACCCCACCTCAATGTTGGTTTTGAAGGTGAATTAAAGTTGAGCGCTGAAGAGAAGAGCACGCTTTTCGTTTTCTCAACATTGAACAAGGGGTGGAGTAGAAGGTCGGGAAGTGTCCCAATAATTTTGTCCAGGAATGTCTGAACACCTGTATATAAAGGTAAAGGACAGTGGAATACAACAGAGAACATTATGCTTATCATAATAATGGTAAGGTTCCAAGTGCTCTGTTCAAAGACAAGGCAGTTGGATGGGGGGGGGGGGGGAGGGGGAGGAGGAGGGAGAATGGAACAAAGCACTGCATTATTATGAACAAATTAATGAACGTATTGATTGAATCTTAATGTAAATGTAGGAAACACCCCAGGGTTATTTAAGTTTACGAAAGGGTCAAGCACGAGAAAATTACTAAATTTATCGAGAATATAACCACTTCCTCATATGGCTATCAAAATTTGGTTTTCACTTGGGCAGAGAGGGGCATAAAATGCTGTGGAGACATATGAGGGATGGAAAAACTGAAGAGTGTGAGACAATTAGCAGCAGCCAGTGATATAAGAATATAGCAGCTGTTTACTGTCCGTCGGGAAGGAATGCCGCACGAAATAGGACCCTGAGATAAGTTGTAAATGTCCCTACAGATCGAGCAGCCTATAATGTATCTAATAGGTAGCAGTATGAGCGTACAGTATGGTTAGCTATGGTAAGTCTGAGGTTGCAACATGGCTATTCTTCTTACTAAAAGCGACTGCCAAACTCACAGTGTTATTTGCTTGCATACTGCATGTACTGGTAAATGTCTCACTGCATGGTATTCATTTACAAGTAAAGGTGGGAGGCCTTCTATCTTTAGTACTCTTTGTATATCTTTCTTGTTCTGAAAAAACGTAAGATTTATTAAAATCTGAATGGCGCCACAGTTGACCACTGACTGAAACGTTGACCATTGATCACTACACAGTAATTCAATGGGAATAAATGGTTGACCGTCAGTTTTAACATGTAAAAGACAAGGTGGTCAAGATTTTTCTGTTCGCTTAATGGTCAACCATTGCGAATTTGTTCTTTCTGTCAAAATTTTCCGTCCTGCTTTTCACGGCAGGTCTCACATGATCTTGTCTGTATTAATTCATCCTTAAATCCCCTTTTAGGCAACCAAGCGATTATATTTGGACCAAAAAGCGATGGTAAACCGTGGGGTCAACCGTTCGACCAGGAGTAGGAGGAAGACCTGACTAGTAGAAATAGTGCCATCTACTTCACGACACAACCGCTCACCTATCGTCAATGTCTATTGATACTCAATTGTTGGCCAGAACCTTTTCTCTTGTAACTGTCTGCTGGTTACGCTGTAGATCATAAACATATTTAATATCCGTATAGTTGTTTTGAGGCACAAATACATTCAACTAATAGCCTCTGTACACCTTTCTCCCTTGAAGTTCCCCAGCCCGACTGGCCAATTATTTTTATACTCCTAAATAGCATCACTGTTTTGTGTAATAAATAACCGCTAAATTATCCTCTTGAACTGCATTATTTGCATTCAAGTTATTCCTGCTTAATAAGTAAAAACTCAGAAATTTTCGCATAAAACAATCCAAAAGGCCTCATATCACTTTTTTCCCAACACCAATAAACTTAACCAGCTACCAGATTTGTCGCTTGCCGTTGCCAAATTTCTCTTACGTTCAACACGAGACTTCTGCTATACCTTTGTACAGGTGGTCAGACAATCCTGGCCAAAATTATCTGGGACAAATCCCCTGCGCCCCACCTCAGTGTTGGTTTTGAAGGTGAATTAAAGTTGAGCGCTGAAGAGAAGAGCGCACTTTTCGTTTTCTCAACATTGAACAAGGGGTGGAGTAGAAGGTCTGGAAGTGTCCCAATAATTTTGTCCAGGATTGTAGCCCTTGAAGATGACTTAGAAGCAAGCATTATGTTCCTACTTCTGTATACAAATGCATCTCTGGAAAAAAAAAAACAATTTTACAAGACTACTTCATGACTAACCTGACAACATTTTGCCACTGGATCAACTTCAGTTTCAGCATCTATGTGGATCTAATGTCTTTGAATTTCTGTTCATAATCATTTTGATGTTAACAGCTCAACTAGACTTTACTGGGACAGGTCAATTGGACTTCATTGAGAATACCCAGTGGGTAGGTTAGGTTAGATGAGGTTTAACGTCCCAGTTTCCAACCAATTGGTTCAAGTCAAGACGATCACGGCCTTTTCTCCAGTTGTGGCTCACTGGCTTGTTTTCCCTACTCCATTGTTTATGCTGAGCACCAAGCACAAAGGAAGTAGGTTCCATTTTTAAAGTCTTTGGTATGACCCGGCCAGGATTTGAACCCTAGACCTTCCGGCTGCAAGTCGGATGCTCTAACCACTTGACCACTGCAGTCCATACCCAGTGGGAGTAATTGCAGAATACCCTGCACATAGAAGCTCTGTTTGGGAAAAGCTAAGGCAGAGTCACAGGCAACAAATGTAATTTGTAACTCATCTACATGAGTTTTGAATCACTATTCTTTGGCTACAGTATGATTTAGGTATCTTGCTAGTTGTAACCTTTTAAGAGGCTACATGGATACGAAGTAAAGTTAGTCTATTTCTTTTAGTGAGAAGTAAATACAGGAAAAATTCAATTCCCGTCACTGGGATCCATATGTTTTCAGAGGCTATGGGGATACAAAGTTGATATTCCAAAGCAACTTGTGTTATCTTATGAAGGTTAACTTGTCTTTGTGAGGATATGAGGCTGGGCAGTCTAAATTTAGACTTTCTTTTACAAGCTGTAATAAAACACAGTCAGGATTCAAAGTGTGTCTTGAAGAAGCTATGGGGATAATGCAGTGACTGCATAGCCCTGTTAGCCCCTGAAAAGACAGAGCTTCAATGTCTTCTACTTTTTCTTCAATAAGCCAATGATTTTCTGCTGCACAAATCACAAAATTCTGTTTTTAACTTTCCAAATTCCGCAAAATTCTGTTTCAACCATAACTGCTTTCCTTGATTTTCAGATTTTGGAGTTATTATGTTGAAAACAAGTCCTAAACTTGTCTGATTACGATCCTGAAGGTAGCAAATAATTGTAACACACAACGGACCTAGCCTAATACACTATAACATAGGCTCTAGGAGCCTATATAGCTGCCACGATAATGGCGATATCGCCATACATCAGCAACATACTTTTGCCTCGATGATATTGACCAAAGTTTTTTCACAATCGATATCGCAATAGAATCAAATAAATGAGTAAACCTCTGTGAACCCTTTTGTTTTCTAATTTTTCTTCTCAAGTTCAGACAAAATGCAATGCCTTTGTTATCCTGTTCCTAGCATGTGGCCCAAATATGTTTATTACTAAATCATATGGGTGTACAAATTGATTCAGTTTCTCAGTTTAAACCACAACCATAGCCCACATCTCTCACAGAACAAACAGTAAGACAGAAATACTTAGAAGTCTGCAATATTCAGTGCATGTACAGTAGGCCTACTTGGACATCCTACCGTGCTTTACCTATACATGAACAGTTTCCATTTTATTACTTTGGCAAAGGGTCTTGAAATTAATGGATTTTTGATGAAACTTTGAGCTTACAATTGAATTCTGTTGGGTCTATTCAATGTACTATACATGTACATCCTTGATATGGATAGTATGATTATCAGCATGGTCATGGCAAATGGACTACAGTGTTACGTACTCAATATCGTGACATTGTCGTAGAAATATGGCGATGTCAATAAATGAAAAATGAAAATATATCATGGCAGCCTTTTCCTTTACTGGCAAAGTTTTGCAGATTTTTGTAAGTATCCTTCTTGTTTTCTGATTGTAACTTCAAGGCGTTTTGATGATTTTAAGGTGAATTTGCCATTATTTCAGATGGTAAAATGTCTATGTATGTCATTAGTACATACAGGCATTCATTTGACATAGTTTGGAAGAAAAACAATTCAGTTTTTTGTCAAAAATTAACATTTTGAAGCCTAATAATTTTTGCTAGGTTCTGTGAAATTCCGTTCAGAAAAGTAAATTCCACTCAGTATTCTGTCAAAAATTTACATTTTTCCAAGCCTGAAAATTTTTGCTAGATTCTGTGAAATTCCGTGCAGAAAATTAAATTCCGCTCAGTCGATTGTCAAAAATTTACATTTTTTAAGCCTGATAATTTTTGCTAGATTCTGTGAAATTCCGTGCAGAAAAGTAAATTCCGCTTTTTTCCGTAATCCCCTTTTTCCAGGTATTTTGCCTACAACGTTCAGTTAACCTAGGGAGATCCAGGTCCTTCAGGATAGAGGTCTTAGATTCTGGCTCATGAAAAGTTTGAACTAATAACCAGAAAGCCAAAAGGCTTAGTGATTCCTTGCCATATTGATATATTGTAACAAACATGAATCACCCACATGACAAGCATGAGATCCCTCACAGTTATCCTACTTGAGATATCATGTTAATATGGCCAAACGCTTTTGAAACCTTGCAACCCAAAATGACCTACATGCTAAATATTAACAATCCACAGGCCAAGTATGTGATCCCTCATAGTTATCCTCCTTGAAATGTTTACTAGCTCTTGACCTTTTGTGACCTTAAGTAACCTTTGACCTGCATGAAAAATAGTAGGGATCATCTACTCAATATGAACAATCCACATGTCAAGTGTAAGATCCCTCACAGTTATCCTTCTTGAGATATAGTGTTTACAATGTTTTGACCTTTTGACCACTGGTGACCCCAAATGACCATTGACCTCCACCAAAAACAATAGGGATCATCTACTCAATATAGACAATCCACATGCTAAGTATGAGATCCCTCACAGCTACCCTTCTTGAGATAACATGTTTACAAGACTTTGACGTTTTGACCTCTGATGACCTCAAATGACCTTTGACCTCCACCAAAAATACTAGGAGTCATCTAATCAGTATGGGTAATCCACATGCAACATATGAGATCCCTAACAGTTATCCTTCTTGAGATATAGTGTTTACAATATTGTGACCTTTTGACCACTTGTGACCCCAAATGACCTTTGACCTCCACCAAAAACAATAGGGATCATCTTCTCAATATGGACAATGAACATGGTAAGTATGAGATCCCTCACATTTATCCCTCTGGAGATACCGTGTTTACAAGCAATTTCCAGGATATTTACTATTTGACCTCTTGTGACCCCAAATGACCTTTGACCTCCACCAAAAAGAATAGGGATCATCTACTTAATATGGGCAACCTACCTGCTAAGTATGAGATCCCTCGGAGTTACCCATCTTGAAATATCGTGTTTACAAGGTTTTGACCTTTTGACCTCCTGTGACCCCAAATGGCCTTTGACCTCCATCAAAAACAATAGGGATAATCTACTCAATATGACCAACCCACATACCAAGTATGAGCTCAGTCACAGTTATCCTTCTTGAGATATCCTGTTTACAAGCAAAGCATCACACACACACACACACACACACACATACACACACACACACACACACACACACACACACACACACACACACACGACATCACCATCGCACAGATTCCTTCTGCCTTTGGCAAGGAATCAAAAATGAGCTGATCTCCTCTGAAAGGGATTTGCCAGTGACAAAAATCAATCAATTAAAAAAATGTAGAAAATTTTCCTCTTCTAGGAGGTGAAAACCGCATCCCAATAGCTGGTTGCATTTGGAAGATCTATACTAATTTTCAAAGAAATGCAATTTTTTCTCAAGATAAAGTGCATTATGGGAAATCTGTGAAGTCATCGCGGCACATTAATTTGACAAAGAATTTCTTTATGATATTGAAATTGTTGTAGGGAATATTTAGCAACTTTGTTTGTTATGCCATACATATGGTGTAGATTTATGCTAAACCTACATGGAAAGATATTCGAACATTCCAACAGTATCATATTAAAAGGACAAAAGGACATTCAATTATAAAGGAAAACAAAAGAAATCTGAGGCAATGTGCCCACTTTACATAACATTCTGTGACCTTGATGAAAACTGGACGTATTTTTTGACAAAAATAAGTAGGCTAGTCTTTAATATTAGATATCTCGAGTTAGGAAAAGAGTATTGCTTCAGGGTTTAAAGGGTATGAACTGAAAATTAATTCTCTTTCACATGGGACCCTTGTGGAAAGCCACTAGAAAATGCCTTGAATACTTTCTAGCTTATCCTGTATGAAGCTGTAAGTCTGGTGTGGATCCCGCACACTGCTAGCGTACCAAAGTGCATTCCATGTCAGGCCCATGCCGAAGTCACGCCAAGAAAAACAATATTTAGCAAACAAGAGGAAAATGCCAACTCCACTCCAAAGATCTTCAGATTGAAGTGCATGGAATGCAGACTGGCTAGCATAGGCCTACACCAAAACTGGCTGGAGAAGACCTTTGTAGGCAGCTAACTTAACAACACTTGAGCAAAAAAGACAGATTCCTTTGGAGTACCCCTATGGTTCTGTTGCCTTTATTACAAATAATCTGAACATACTTTTTCGAACTAAGGTAGCTAGTTATAAAAACCCCTACGCTACCTAGGCTAAAATCGAGTCAACCTTGAGTAACTTCTCACCGTTTAAGACTAGCCCTTGAACAGGGCTGTGCATTACGTTACATGGCCTAGGCACATTCCACTCCACATCACAGCCCTTGCGCTACTAACACTTATAATCAGCACATTAAGCTTTCACAACAAAGTGTGTTCTAAACTGGCGAATATTATGCACATCAAAATTATATAGCAAAATTAATGTGCAAGTGTTTTTCAATCGAAAAGTTACCAATAAATCGGCTTTTATGGACCATCTGGACAATCCAGCAAAATGAAACTTCGATTCTGATTCACATCTCCTCTGTTTGAATGAACCCGCGTACAGTCAGTGTTTCCACATAAATTCCCGAATCACGTTAATAAATTTCCTGGAATCCAGATACCAATTGACTGGTCCAACAATTGTTAGACCTAATTAATGTAAAGAGGTATCCATTGTTCATTATTACTCAAAATTTCTAAACTGCTTTCCGAAATTATTGAAACATGAAAATTTTCCAAATTTCGGGAATTTTCGAAACAAGTGGAAACACTGCGTACAATGCACTCACTCGAAGGCTTACAAATATGGCGTATTGAGTTAGTGTTACGTTCAGTTTTCGACTTAAAATACATCAATTTTTTTTGTTGTATTTGGGTGAACTGCTTATGCAGAAAGGAGGATGCGGTGCCAGAGGTCCTCTGTGTAAAGTTTGGTGAGAAAACATAACTATATGTGAACGTGAGAGATGATGACCCTGGTGTGGGTCGGCTAATGAGTTGATTATTGGTGTTAGTGGCGCAAGGGCTGTGATGTGGAGTGGAATGTGCCTAGCCTAGGCCATGTAACATAATGCACAGCCCTGTTCAAGGGCTAGTTTAAGACATAATTGGAACAAACAGGGTTAATTCTTTTTCCTGGCAAAAATAATATTACACTTTGAAGGCTGAAATCTCAAACCCCTTGGAAGTATTGGCCCCGAGGCCTACAGTTGATTATCAAATATCATCAATGTCATCCTGCAGCTTGCGTCAATCACTAGGCTCATCTAGGCCTATACTATAGCCTAACCCGGTAGCCTAGGTCTTAACAGACAATCATCAGCTAAAAGTCTGACAAGTGACATTAGAAGTGGCAACATTAAGGATATCATTAATGGGTGCCAAAAAAGGAATGGTCCGTGGGTAATGGGTGTCAAAAAAGGAATGGTCCGCAGGATGTTCTGCAATTGTGCCACCCCACAGGCGCCCCTTACGTTGCATAGTATACCATATACTACATATTATATAGACGGAAAGGTATGTCACAATCTCCTAGCTCGAACAAACAACTTAAGTTTCTTTCATGATTACTGCACTTTTCTCGCCAAATTTGAGCACTTGTGGCAGTTGAAGACTGTGAAACAGCTACACTTCAACTGCCACAAATGCTTGCAGAAAATGCTAGCCCTTCCACTTTCCAAAGGGTTTTCAAAGTTTATGAAATTCAATGTTCAAAACTTGTTCATATTGATGCTAATATAGGGCCTAGGCCTATACCTGCAAGATTTGTGTAATAAAAATTAAATCATAATTAACAAATTTTGGAAGAAATCTTGAAAGTTACTTTAGAAAGAGAACTTTAGAGAATATTTGAGAAGTATTTTACTACATAGTGTGGAAGTGCTGAATGCTCTCCTTTCAGCAGCTGCCATCCTCAGACTGTTACTCCATCGAAATTTCATCCTTCAGACAACGCCATGTGAAATTATTCGTGAAAAAGAACTGCCTTGAGGTACCTTATGACAAAAAGTCTCGATATTGACAAATTTGGCGAGAAAAGTGCAGTAATCATGAAAGAAACTTAAGTTGTTTGTTCGAGCTAGGAGATTTGTGACATACCTTTCCATCTATATAGTAACATGACCTAATAAGGCCACCTTCGAATGTCGTGCATCGATACAGTCAACAAAGCGCGTCAAAACTGCTGTCACAATCAGTGCGTCAATTTTTTATATAGCACACACATAGGAAACACGGATCATGGCCACTTTACGTCCGGCAGATTAGTACAGTCCAATTCTAGAGATAATAAAGTTTTCAGACTTTTTGTTAAAACAAATAAACAGTTATTAAGAGAGTCGTTCTCAAAATGCTATTAATTGTATTATATTATTTAATTTTTAAAATTGTCTGGCTATTTTGTGAACGACACATCATTTACCATGAAAATGTGAAAATTTCAAATCCCCTATTTTATAATGTAAAAGCCCAACCGGACGTATAGTGGCCAAGATCCGGAAACTCCCTTGCTAATGCGCGTGAACCTGTTTTTCAAGCACTTGCACGCTAAGATATGCAGCTCAAATTGAACGCACAAACTGCCTACACTGAACCTGTACATACAGCTCTGTCAAAAATTGTAAACAGCGCCCGCTGGCCTTATTAGGTTACTTCTGATTTTTGGCTTGAGCTGCCAGTCTGCATTTCGTGCACTTCAATCTGAAGATCTTCGGCGTGGAGTTGGCATTTTCCTTATGTTTTCTATTGTTTTTCATGGCGTATCTTCGGCGTGGGCCTGACATGGAATGCACTTTAGTTGAGCTGGAAACGCTGAACTTGTCGTAATGGTATCTCTTGAAAGGAAAAATCTGTGGTAAAGATTTATAGCTCTCAAATAAGGTCAAGTCCACCAAAACTTTTTCAGGTACAAACAGATTCATATTCTTTTGTCTTGTTTTTTAAAAACGAAAACTTTCTTAGAGTGGCCTTGTTAGGTTGTGCCATCATATAATAGGCCTACATAGTACATGGTATACTATACAACGTAAGGGGCGCCTGTGTGCCACCCAACGTTCGACTCGAATACCTAACGTGTCCCTAGCCTATGGTATGTGTGCATGCCGCATTCATGGCTATGACTGAGTATGATAACATGTTTACCGTGCAAGTTAACATTAACATTACTAGGCCAGTCTGTGTCCTTACCAAAGCCTAAGGCTAGGCTAGGCTACACTCACAGTACAAACGTTTCTATCAAGTCTCACTTTTCTGACAGATTTAGCACAAACGTTGTCCGTCGTATCCTAACTTCTTTAACTGAATGCGGCCTTCCTTTTACCCATGTCTTCCAGACTGTCACTGCAGTCTTCCTTGCCCTACACTAACATTAGCCTATTTTGAGTTTGCCTCAGCAAAATAGCAGCTGTCACCTGCACTAATTTCAGGCTGTAAAAAGTGTCATGAGCATGCTCACGTTCATAGCCTTAGCTAGCTTTGGAGATGGCCTCACTTTGAGATATCAAGGGTTAACATCCACTTCCGGGTAAATAATACTGTAACTGATCGGTGGCGCTATGTACTTAGGGCCGTATATGTAGCTCTGTCTTTAGTATACCCACAGTCCACAGTCTGCAAACCACACTAAAAACATAATGGATGGAGTATTCGATTAGATTAGTGTCGCCAAATCATGGCTAAAAAAGAAAAAAAAAAGAAAGAAAAAGAGGAGATCCTCAGAAATATGGTTTAAAATGAAACTAAAGGCCAAAATAAGAATGGTGGAACTTTGGAAGAGTTTTTATGGCTTATAAACAGGGGTGACTGACGCCTAGGACGGGGGCACTAGCAACCGTGACCCAACAATTTAATTGTGACGGGTTTCCGAGACTGATCGGGAAAGAGATATTGAATTTTTCGGGTCTTTTCTTTGGAAGAAGAGTGGGAGAAAATCGGTGTTTAGTGGTAAAAATTGGCGGTATTATAGAAGAAAATTTGGAAAAAGGTCAGGAGGTTGCCATGGTTATTATAATTTAATAATCAACTCGCCTAGTCGGTACATTGAGGTCTCCTGCTTGGACTCTTTAGTGACCATGAGACTATACTCTGTGTCCTGAGGTGACTGAGTCTTTTCAAAAATTAGGCAACTTTGCAGGCTCATTTGGAAGTTTTTTAAGGGTCTGATGTTGAGGAATGATGCTCGGTCGAGTTTTCATCTAGGGTACTTCAATGGGGGCAAAACAGTCGTTCAGTTGATGAAATTGGCAACTGATAAAGTCCTTCCTTGAAGGACTGACGGTACGGCCGTTCGGGACTGTTTTCCTCAGGGAGGGCGGTGATTTTTGCCCCACTACAGACCTCACCCGGGCCCCCGAGGCGATTTGCTAACTGAGACAAAATATCTGCCCAATTTAGTCAGGTACATTTGGGGTGGCCTCCCCCAGCCCCTGGCCCGTAAGGCCATGAAGAAAGGGCTATATATGCATTGTATTTAAAAAACAACAATAACAAAAACGATATCCGCTACAAATGGGCAGAGTTACTACGCAGGAGAATTAAAAGAGAAGTTCATATCTCCCATCAGGGCTGTAACGAGTCCGGACTCGGACAGTCGATTCCGGGTTCGAGTCAGTTTTTCGCAGGACTCGGAGTTGGCCTGGAATAGGAGGTCACGGAATCGGATTTGGCCCGGAATATGGGCCCAGCTGGACTCGGACTAGGAGCCGATTCCAGTCGAGTCCACAAAAAAAAAGTTTCATTAAAGTTACCTAGACAACATTATTATTGGTGGACAATTTAAGAAGCAAATGACCACATACACTCAGCTAAATTACAGGCAGTGCCGTGTAGATAAACTTTTTTTCCAGGGAAGTCAAACACCTAAATTTTCCGATTTTTTTTTTCTAAGTGTGAGCATTACTGCATTAGGGAACGTTCTGGGTGTCCAGATGGCAAATTTCCGAATTTTTCATTTTCCAGGGCGGGGGGCAATTGTCCCCTACCCCCTGTAGCTACGCCACTGATTACGGGGTCAACCAGAGTATGAAACTGACTCCCGAAAAGTCCCCGTTTTCATCTTAAGTGTTATTGTAAATAGTACAAAAAGCATTTTTATGACTGAGGCGCTATATTGTCAAATGGCCGGCCTTGGAATTGACCGGGAATTGAAAAATCTAGAATCGGAATTGGCTCGGAATCGGAGGGTACTTGACTCGGGCTGACCCGGAATGGTGGCCACTGGAATCGGAATTAGCCCGGAAATGGGTTACGTGGACTCGGTTACAGCCCTGTTGTCCATACAGGCTACATCAACAGTATGATTGGGGAAATGACAAATGATACTTAATCTTTTGGAGGTACATAAATGGCCAAAAAGGACAAACATAGTATGCCCAACTCTTCACTAGTAAACTAACTGTTACTGATCGGGACAAGGCCCTTGCTTTTAATTTTCAGTTTACAATTGTCTTCACTAAAACAAGGTTTAGTGTTACTCCATTCCGTAGATCGACTTTTAATAGAATGGCTGATTACTAAATCCACCCACACAGCTGAAAAGCTGTTAAAGGGCCCAGGGTTTCCGCCAAAGGTGGGAAAGGGGGGATTTGTCCCCCCCCCCTTTCCAGAAGAAGGTGGGTAAAATCCCCCCCTTTTCATTTCCATATAAATTAAAAAAATTGTCCATATCTTGGTTTCTTACTTAAGAAGAGGGCACCTTTGCAGCAATGTTTGGACTTTCATAAGTAAATGGCCTTTAAAACCCTTCAAAATGCACCTTATAGGGGTCTTGAAGCAAGCTTTTGTCCCCCTGAACCCACTTGTAACTTAAGCCAGGGACAGCATCAATTTGGACTAGGAGTTTAGGAGCAATTAATCCCCCCCCTTTTTTTTGCATTTCTGGCGGAATCCCTGGGGCCGAATTAAAAAAAACAAGGCTGTGGCACCGGACAACATCCACACTAGCTCGGGACCTGTGGATTTGAAAAGAGCTAATACTTGCCCTGTTTACAATAAGAATGACAGTACTCTCAAAAGCAATTACAGGCCTGTCTCGCTCATCTGTAGTTGCTGCAAATTAAGTTAGAGCACATTATAAGTTCCAACTTAATGGACTTCTTTGAATCAAAGAATATCATATCGACAAAGCAACATGCATTTAGAAAGTCTCATAGCTATGATACTCAACTGGCGTCAGTCATTGAAGACTTGGCTTCATACCACGACACAAACAAGCAAATTGATGACTGTAAAAGGGCTTTTGACACTGTGCCTCATGAACTACTCAAATCAAGCTTTTTAGTCTCGGTGTATCTAAACAGATTCTGCAGTGGGTTGATGATTTCTCTCGACCATCCACTTAGGGAGCTTGCATCATGCATGGGCGGCTCTAAGAAATTTGGTTTGGGGGGCAAACTCAAGTCCGTATTCAGGGAGGTTCGGAAGACCCCCGGCAATATTAATGGTCAGCTCCGGATAGTACAATAGGAGTATGGTTAGTATTATGTATTACAGCCGGCAATACCCCATGTAGTTTTCAAAAGCTCTTCAAAGACCATTTCAGGCAGTCAGTCATGAGCTGACTACTTTAAAAATAAATACAACCATATCAACCGATCGCTACTCCACAGGGGCGGAGTAAGAGGCAGGTGAAATGGGCAAAGTGGCTTGATCCATTTGTATAAAATGAACTCCACCTTGAAATATTTTGTTGTTTCTTTCATTGTGTCACAATATGTTTCAGCTTTGCCAATAAGCCATAAAATGTTGGTTTTCTTAATCTAACGAAAATTTCGAGCATGAAGACACTCGAAATCGGTGAAAAGATAGCACTATTTTGGATCTCATTACCTTTCCGAAACGAAATTTTTAAAGGGGGAGGGGAATTCACCTAACTCAGAACGACATCTCATCCTATATACAGATAGCTAGGCCACTAGTCAAAAGTCTCACTACACTGAGCTTAGATTGACTGTTTGGTGTGTTTATTTTAAATCAACTGAAACGGTATGCTTTAGCACAGAGGTGGAGAACCCTTTGCTTCTAACAGGCCATTTGGCAGTCATAAGACCGCTTGTGGGCTGTCAATTTGAACAAGGGAAGAGAACCTCTCCTTCTATGGGAAACAATACGTTTAGACTACAAAACATTTTGTAGACAGACACCTATATGCTAAGGCTGGCCAAGTGACACCCGGGCAAAACTGCTTTTAGTCGTGGATGCTAATAGTGGGTTGTGTATCTAATAGCCCCGAAAGCTCTGAAGTGTCTGCAAAATTATGGGTATTTAACTCCACCATTACCGTTACACTCTGTAAGTGACATTATGATGCCTAAGCTAACCAGATTACAAATATCACAGCGTGATCATTTGTTTTAAATTCCTTAGCTCGCACTAATGGCAGGCGGGTCCATTTGTGATGTCTGAAGTATATATAGTAGCAAACAAACCACTAAGAAAACGCGCGCAAAGCGCCGAAAAAATGTCGTTTTGAAAGCTTTTTATTAATCTTCGCATTGCATTGAAAAGTTACTTACAGTACTTCTTTAATTAAAAACCCACTCCAGGAAAAGAGAGGGCCTAACCCATCTCGAATTACATGTTTTATTTTTTATTTTTTTTTGAAGATTGAAGACCATGCTTTGCAAACTTTGGGGGGGGGGGCAAGTGCCCCCCGTGCCCCTATGGCGAGCCGCTAATGACTTGCATTATCCCCCCACAACCCCCTCCCACGATTATCTGCTCGGGGTAAATCATCATCCGGATGACCTATTTGAGTGTACCTTGCACAACTAAGAAAAGAAAACATCCCGAGTTTATATCTATAGTTTCAATGGAAACATCAAAATATTTTGCTGCCGTGGCTAGTTACACAAATTCAATCAAAAATTAATTTTCATGTGTGAAAGAGGAACTAAATCGACTCAATTTGGTGAAACTCCCATTGAAATCAGACATGTGGCACTCAAAATATCAGCACATGAAGTAACTACATTTGTGACCCAAAGTGAGCTTAAGGCAAGCAGGGGTTAGCCTATATCACTAGTTCCTCACATTGATGAGAAATGCTTGTTTCCTTTGTTTTTTCAGTCTGTTGTGCTGACCTTGAAGTTTATATAGGGATCGGACCTCCCCATGTGGAATGTGAAGGTTGTAAAACTGCTATCCCTCTCATGCATTCACATTTAAATAACATAGCATTGTGGAGGAGAAATTGGTTGGAAAGTGTTAAGAAAAACAAAAGACTGTTCATTAAATGTGAAGCTATGACGTCATATGTGCTTGCTTCAAGTTCACTTTGTGTTGAAAATGTGACAACTTTAACTGCTAATATCTTGAGAACCACACATTGGATCACAATGCAAATTTTACCAGAATATTATATCAAAACCTTGATTTGAGTTTAGACCCTTCTTTGAAGTCATAACTGAAAGGTTCGATATATATATATATATATATATATATATATATATATATATATATATATATATATATATATATATATATATATATATATATATATATATATATATGCAGACAGAACTGTTTCGATCTTGTTAGATCTCATCAGTGCAGCTCAGAGTAGGTTTCAAGACTGAATGGCAAGGCTGACACAAGCATAACTTGCGTCAGTCCGGCCTTTCACGGTACACTGCCTGTGAATACCAAAGTGCACGAGCTCTAGTAAGGAGCGTGCTAGCATAAAGCAACAGCATTACGTCTTGACAAAAATGTCAAGACTACACAAGCAGTGTGCCATCTTGAAACTAGAAAGTGCTCAACAAAACAAGGTCTTACCGTAGCACTGCCATGTTAAGGAGCGTAAAAAAAAATAAAATACCGAAATATAAGAATTTACACGTAGACAAATTACGGAAAATCCTTCAACTTTATTGCGACGTTTCGATAGGCTCTACCTATCTCCTTTAAGTGTAAAATAGCTCTGAATCATATGAAAGTACGTACGTATTTATACCAACTACCGGAAAACTAAAAAGCTGTGGCTACCATGCACCGTAAAAAAAAAAGTTGATTCAGACAATTCTACACCTGCAGTCCGATTATGAGTTGGTACGCCCGACAGGTAATGTAAAGTATCGTCCCCAGGGCGTGAATGCAACGTGCACGTCACCTGTACCGGTACGAATAACAGCATTGCAGTATACAGTGCAGAGAAATCTGTATAGACCATACACTTTCTGATTTGAATTGGTACTATTTGCAAGATGGAGGAATGTTGCAGGCACTCGGGATGTCCCGTCTGGTCCGGACGCCCGTCCTTGTGATTGCATATATTGCTTTTGCCTTCATCAAGCAATCAAAAAACAAAGTCTGCTACGGTCAATTGGTATACTTTGAAGTATAAATTTCAGTCTGGTGCGCCCAGGTACGATGGGCAACTGCACTGTATACTGTAATGCTGTTATTCGTACAGGTGAAGTGTACGTATGTTGCATCGCGCGCTGGGTACGATACTTTTCATTACCTGTCGAGTGTACTAAGTTACCAACTCATAATCCTATAGTTCACGTAGACTGCTGTATGCTCCATCAACAGGCCTACTAAATTTCCGCGCCATTTCGGATGTTATTGTTTTAATATTGAAGGCCCCAAACACCGTGTACGGTGACCATGAAATAACTGCAGTAGATAACTGCAGTAGATAGCCGCATTAGGAAGTCCTTAGACAGTTAGATGACAGTACGCATTGCCACATAACGAGGTAGGAAACCAGAAAGCCCAAAGGCTTAGTGATTCCTTGCCGAATGGGAATGCTTTGTTGCACTGAGGTTTACCCCTCAAATTTTATCTTTCTTGACTACATCATTTTATGTTTTAACAATCTGACCTCTGCTGACCTCACATGACCTTTGAAAACAAGATGTCATTACATGACAGTGTTATATGTTATATAATGACTTTTTGTGTCCGTTTTGGCGGTAATTATTTGACAGTAAAATATTCTTGGTCATTGATATGTGGCGATGTGAGACTGTCACATAAGGACTTATGCAGTCTGTGCTATGTCATTATCTGACAGCATTTTGGTACCTAACATAATGACTTTAGGACTACATAATTTTGTACTGCATTTTTGTCCGTTTTGGCGTTTCATACCGATATTTGTCAAGTCGATTTGTCACAGCTATATGGTCAAAGTGACTGACGCTTATAGTTCACTCTACTCATGCAATAGTGCTTTTCAGACATAAGTTTTATCCCTACAAATCTGAGCAAAAGGCTTTTTCCGAAGTGAATCAAGAAAACAGTTAGCAGCGGATTCGCTCTTTATGCAAATATTTGGTCGGTCCATATCCCAAGAGGAAGAATAAAAAGTCTTCAGTTAATATTAACATGTGAAGTGAAGTGACGGAAATGTGCCATTTTAAAAGTTTCCCCAAATCTTACGTAAACGTTTTGGAAGTTTAGTTTCAATTTTCCCACGGGAATATGGGAGGTATAATTTACTACCGATCACATTTGAAATGTAAGAGGCAATTTATTCCTTACGATATGGGGGACAATCTACTCAACTGGAGGTATAATGTAAATCATCCCTCCCTGAGAAAGTCATCCGGGAGGTGGTAGGGGATGGGGGAGAATGACACACGTTGGGAAACAACTGCACTGCACACATCACGCCCGTAGACATACGAGGTACGAGGTACGATACTGAAGGGGGCGAGATAGGTTCAGGGGGTGGAAATGATATGATTAAAGGAAAAATAGTTACCCCAATTTGAAAAAGTGTACCCTGTATCCCATTTTATTAATGGCTCTTTTTGATCATGTGACAACGTTTGTGTAATCAAATTGTCCAGTTCATGCAAAATGACTCCTTAATTTTCCTTATGTATTCAAATTTATATTTGTAAACATCATTGAAGATATTATAGGGGCCTACTTGAAAGTGGAATGAAAAGAGATTTGAAAGATTTAGCAAATGTTTGAAATATGTTGAGGTGAATGCGTATTCCCTTTAGAGAGGGGGTAAGGCAATGGTAATTTTAACTTTACTAGTAAGGAGCAAACCTTTTCCAGGGACTCCTCCCCTCGGTTCCCCATTGGCTAAGGGCTTGGCACACATGCAGGGTGATCTAAACTGGAACAGATCGGATTGCCCAATAAATGCGTCAAACATTGCGCAAAGAATTGGAAAGAAAAGGGGCAAAGAAATCAGTAGTTTTCAAAAATAGTGATAAAGCTTACGAAACACCTCATCAGGGCCTCTCCCAGGAACTCGGCGACAGTGGACCACTCCACTCAAATCACAAACTAACCGGGTTAAGGCCTGGATTGTCTTACAAGCGCCAGCATGCGTGAGCCTCCTTACATTGGGAACTTTCATTTTCTTTGGAATTTTTTTCTTCATCCATCAAAGGTACTCAAACAACAACAGAAAAAAGAAACCGTTCGTTGCCTAGCAACCGAGACTGACGAAGCTTTCTAATTCAATTACAATAGAGAGTTTTCCACAATACAAATAAGAAAGCAACTTCGGACTTTGTTTACATTTTGTAACGATTGCTGTTCGTTGAAATGCACAATACTGCAATGCTACCACTAGTTCCGTCGAGTCTTAGAGTTTAAAGCCGGTGCTGTGGCCGAGTGGCTAAAGGCTGTAGCATTTGCAACGATGAAGCTTAGCATGACCGCGGGAGGTTCGGAATTCAATCCCCGGCCGGTCAAAGTAAGGAGGGTTTTGTTTTTTTTTTTCCATCCAGGAACAATATCTTTGTTATCCCATCTGGACGTGCCTTTGAAAAGATACTAAAAATGATCTAAATCGTTGAGTTGGTTCCACCCGACGTGAAGTTGTTCATAAGTCATGGGTCTTTCCCATGTTCATTGTCGCTTAGCGTCGTAAAACGACTGCAGCCCTACAAGGCCTCAATATATATATATATATATATATATATATATATATATATATATATATATATATATATATATATATACATATAGAATTATATATATACATATATATATATATATATATATATATATATATATATATATATATATATATATAATAGAAATATGGTCCACGTGTATTCCGATAAATAACAGGTAAACAAGCAGAACACAAAGCATAGTTGACACAGCAAGAAGATTTAAAAAGAAATTTATTGTTGAAATTTTCGGTCCTAACTAGGACCCTCATCGGCAACTACTAGACTGACAAATAGATAAAAATACAGACGCTGTCGAGAAGTGCAGAAGCAGTATTAAAACATTTAAAACAGAATTCAAAAATGGGCTGCAACCAGTGTAGCATGAAAAGAGCACAAAAGGCGTAAATAACTGCCAGGATATAAAAGAAAGCAGAAATAAATGGTAAAAACCAGAATGTACAGTAAGATGTGCTGTGAGACAACTGTCCAGAGAGCTGTAAAAGCTGCAAATAAAGGCGCATTGAGGAAAGTTAAGTAAAACTAATTCACCTGGGGGATTAAGGGCGCTGGCTGACCCATGATAAGAGGTCAGTCAGGCCTTGCAGAGCTGATACGGAGTGAGAACTCCTAAATCTTTGTTGATACCTTGAACAAAGGAATTAATTCTTAAAATCCATTCTATTTCTTTACGTTTACGTAATGCTGAAGAACTGAAATTAGAACCTACAAGAATGCATTTTAAATTCTCAAGTGAATAACACAATGGCTAACTGGAATTAACACGTGATTTACGAACTTGGACATGAAACCCTTCATTGATGTTAAGGCCTTTAGGAAAGACAGTGTCAAGCCTCCAAATCCAGCTTGTTACTTTATCTCGTAGGCCGTGTTCGCTGTCAAGGACTTCTAAAATAGTGAAATTGAATTCGTTTGGGGAATGAATGGAAAGGTGCTCATACAAACGCCAGCAATCATTGCGTTGCCTAGTAGCAGGTCTAGAAAACGAACGTAAGGAGGTCTTGTGCTGGTTTTACTAGTACCGAGCGCGAAGTTTAACAGAGGATCCCACGTACTGTAAATTGCAAGAAGGGCAAATGATATAATAAATGCAAAACGTAGAATTACAAGAACCTCCCTTCGCTTTTAAGTTAAAAACTTTTCCATTACCTTGGCTACGCAGGGAACTAGTACTTAACATAATATTACACAAAGAGCAACGCTTGTTCCCACAGGGTGTGCAAGCCTGGTTGGGGTCCAGAAGATCGTTCCCAGGGGCCGCTTAGCGCGAACAAGAGTATCACACAGGCTGGGTGGGTTACGAAAACTTAATACGAGCAGGTTAGGAACCGCATTACGCATGTAATCAGACTGAAGAAGGAGAGGCTGATACTTTTTCAAAATTGCATATTTTGAAAAAGTATATATATATATATATATATATATATATATATATATATATATATATATATATATATATATATATATATATATATATACACATACATATATACACATACATATATACTGTACACACATATATATATATACACATACATATATACACATACATATACTAATGTTCAGGCGCGTGGCCAGGATTTCGTACTGGAGGTGGTTTAACATTACACCAACCCAAGGACTCCGGAGGCACCGCTGCCGACTACAAAGCAGGCTATGGCCACTGAATGTATTCATGATGGCTCAGGAACCCGATCCAGGACCTCTGGTGGGTTTCATGGACAATGCCTAAGGGGAGGGCCGGAGAAAAACGCAGAAATGTGATTTTGGACACTATCTCTTTATCTCAGTTGAGTCATAGTAGTGTGGTTGAACCCCCTCTGATTATATTATGTTTGCGCATGTATCGTTAGTACACCACTAAGGCAAAATTCGATGGCATAACGTTACGTTAGTGATGATAATTTCACAAGTACATATATTTTATTGCGTTTAAGAAAAGTCTCCACTGCAGGCTAAAACCTGAAACCAGTCCCAAATGGAGTTCCTATCCCGATTGTACACGACACTTAAAAAATTGCCCTAGAGGGTCAAATCCAAAAGTGGTCAACCTTAATGTGTAAAAATGAACTTAAAGGCATTGTCTGGTGGCATTTTGTAGGGGGTCTTATATGAAAGATAAAAATTTTTCATTACATGTCATCCAAACCCCATATCAAAACTCCATTCCTAACTCAAGATATCTCTTCCTAAAGATTGGTTACTTTTAATAAGAAATACCTCCAAGTTTCCTCAAGGTCACAAAACGTGATCCAAAGTGGGCAGATTGCCTCAGATTCCTTTTGTTATTCTTTATAATTGGCTACCTTGTTTGCCCTTGAAATTTGATACCGTTGGAATGCTTAGATATTTTTCCGTGTAGATATAGTGAAAAACTGTTCCATACTTATGGTACAGCAAATAAAGTTAAGGAATATTCAATATAGTGATATAAACATTATAAAGAAATACAAAAGCTACATCAAATCCATTTGCCCAGATGATATCACAGATTTCCCATCATGCACTAAGAAAACTGAAAATGTAGTATTTCTTCAAAAATTTGTATCTTCCGAATGCAAGATGCTATTGAGATAGGGTTTTCACTGCCTAACACAGAAAATTTTTCTGCTTTTTTTTTTTTTGAAAGCATCAAAAAATCAAAAATCCTTTTAAATGATCAGTGGAAACTTTTACGTTATTGTGTTAGGCAGATATTAAGGTGCATTTTTTCATAACTGAATACTCCACTATTTTATGTATTTCATGTGAAATTTGGGGAAAAAAGTAAGGAAACTGCTATTTTAGTGCAACGGGACGGAAATATCTTCATTCAATAGCATCACTGAATGGTACTGATGTCACAAAGTTTCTTCTCACCAGGTAATTTTGAATGTTAGGAGGTTAATGATAGTGCATGAAATAATTTTCTCAATCCAAGGTATATAAGATCAATCGCGACTTTTGCGGTATAGATTCCAACCGTTGCATTTTGGGGCCACGTTTTTACATTTATCTGCAAAAAGGGTGGTAGGATGAGAAATAATTGTTATGATCTATCAATAATAAATGAGTTGAACCACATAAATCCATTTGCCTCTGTTTAACTCTGTTCATTCAATTTCAACAAGAGATAGAAAATTCCATGATGGGACGGAATTCTTCCAGCAACGGGATGGATATTCTTGTGGGACGGGACGGAATTCCTTTCGTGACGGGACGGAACTCTTTGTGTGACGGGACAGAAAATGAAGTGGGAGGATGTATCATTTTACATAGTTACAATCATTTCATTCCACCATACCAATTATGTTTGCTCTCAGTCAACAGTGATGGCCCTATAGATGGCATGTTGAATCATTTTCCCCCAAATTTCCTCTTGCCAACCTGAGGCAACACATGCACATTGAAGTTTTTCACTCTATTCTGGGCTAGTTACATGATATACTGTGGGCCTAATTCTTATACGAATTCCTTTATACTGTATGAGGCAAGGACCATTTCACATACTGTAACAGTCGTACCTCCTGAATTCCGATTGAGCCCAAGCAAAATTCCAATTCGGCCTAGCTCTCGAGCATCGCATACCAACTTGTATTGTTCAACTTCACTATAATGAATGCATGTACTACGGTAAAGTAAGACTTCATATAAAAGGGGATAACTAGGGCGTTTCCTCCACCTCTACATAACCTCGTTAATAAACAGTCTGATTGCCACTAGACTGGGAATATACGGTGTTTATCACAACTTACAACTGGCTATCTAAAATTTCAGGGGATACTGATAATCAGGCACACGGAGAATCAGGGAGGTACGTATATATAAGTGAGACACTGAATTTAATGGCAATATACTGTAATTAATTTGTTCACAGGTTTGATGGAAGTATTTTTGTATGTTTGAATAATGTATAGTTTTGTATTTTTCATGTATAGGTGCATTTTCGTGACAATAGTTTTGTATTCATTTTAAATGTATTTTGACGTGATTTTTCTGTTATTTTTATAGTTTTCACGAAGGTGGCACATGAAGGTGGTACACGAAGGTATACGATGGTAGCTCGAAGTTAAGGATTAAAAGGGAAAACCGTCACGTAAATACAGAAACCGAAACCTTCCGTGAAACTGCTCACTCTTCTGGCTGTCTTTTTCTTGAGTCTGGTTCCCATTCCGGCCGTCCCCTGTTACACATACCACTCCGCTATGTGTGGCCACATTTTGGCAATCCAGAGGCATTTCTGCTCCCTGACAATTTCTGATGGGCAGAGTCCCACCCCTTCCCCGACCTCCATCATGATAGCCAATGTATACCATTCCTATCAGTGAAAGAAGGTCACTTATCCAACCTATTGTATCCTATGGCCCTGAAACAAATATGGAAAATCATTTAAACTTTGGCAAAATACCTTTAATTGTTCTCTCTGAATGACAGGGATGGTAATTTATGGAGTGACAATCAGAGTGGTATAGTGATAAGATCTTCGGTGTTGCAATGGGTCAGATCCATCAAAAATATCTTAAATGGTTAAATTAAATTATAGCTCGATATCATCAATCAAGAGCGTGTATGTAAACTGACCTTGGGAATTCTTGTGACTGTTTGGCCCATGGTCTTGGGAATTGTCATTGACAAAAATCACTAGCATTAACCAATCTCAGGTCATGCTTGGTCTTCGATCGACTTCAGCGTGTACGGAAATAGTTTTAGTAGTGAGTCTAAATGTCTGCCATATAGTAAGGTCACAAAAATAGTGCCCAAAACATTAAGGAGACATCAAATGTCTCCCTAATAGCATTCTCATTAAAATAACAAATTAACAAAGAAAATTGTCTTTATCTTATATATATATATATATATATATATATATATATATATATATATATATATATATATATATATATATATATATATATATATATATATATATTATATATATATATATATATATATATATATATATATATATATGTATATATATATTATATATATGTATATATATGCATATACATATATATATATATATATATATATATATATATATTATATATATGTATATATATACATATACATATATATATATATATATATATATATATATATATATATATATATATACGTAAAAGGTGTTAATCAGTCAATGGTAAAGTGCTCAACCTGTAAAGGGAGCTTAAATATTGAAAGGTTGTAACTGGGTTACTACACGACAGCTTTACAGAACTGTACTGTACTGAACTGTACGCTGTATTGAATAGTCGCACGAATTCCTTAGGCCATTGCTCCTCTAACATAGGCACTTGCCTTATACTGAAAGAGGATATTTATATGAGAATGGAAAACTTAGCCTCAAGCAGGATTCGAACCAGCGACCTCCCGCATACAAGGCGGATGCTCTGACCACAGAGCCATTGAGGCCTATGTGACAAAGCGCGGCCAACTGAGCGTAAATACTGTCGAGTCAAGCTTTCCATTGTTACGTCATAGGAACGCGTCCCATGTAATATTGAGTAGGTAGAGTGACGTAGCGACTTTTATATGAATGAGTGAATCAACGCTGTATTGAATAGTCGCATGAAGACCTTAGGCCATTGCTCCTCTAACATAGGCACTTGCCATATACTGAAAGAGGATATTTATACATATAAATATCCTCCTTTAGACCTTAGGCCATTGCTCCTCTAACATAGGCACTTGCCTTATACTGAAAGAGGACATTTATATGAATATAAATACTCTTATGAATACTCTTTCAGTATAAGGCAAGTGCCTATGTTAGAGGAGCAATGGCCTAAGGTCTTCACGCGACTATTCAATACAGCGTTGATTCACGCATATATATATATATATATATATATATATATATATATATATATATATAAATATATATATATATATATATATATATATATATATATATATATATATATAACGCTAGATCGACTGTCAGGCGAAATAGGTATACCGCCAATACGACCGGCGAAGAAAAAAACAATAAAATACATAAGATTATATTTCCCCTTTTGGTTCTGAGATATATATGCACGTTATTTCAATGGCCCGTAAGTCCTTAGTGTTAACGGATACATGCACGTTAGTTGGTGTGGAACTAAGTAATTGCATTAACATTATGTGGTAAATCGGACTTGCGTATAGAGTTACGCATTCCTATATAAAACAGTGTGTAACACGTTAAGGCGAAACGATTTCTTCGCCTAAGGGTCGAGTTCTCCCAACAGTCGCGTTTTTTCATACGGTTTTTCGCCTAAATCCCAAATTAGCAATATATATATATATATATATATATATATATATATATATATATATATATATATATATATATATATATATATATATATATATATATTATTAATGATCAAAATCTGAACATGGAAAACCATGTTGATACTTTCTGTCGATCTGCCAACTGGCAGTTGAGAAACATCAACCTTCTGCGAAAGTATCTTGATGATAAAACTTGTGAAATTCTAGTTCATGCATTTGTTACTTCTAGGCTTGACTTCCACAACTCTTTGCTTTATGGTTTGTCTGATTTATCCATAAATTTGAATTTTTAGTGTGCAAGTCAATGTAACTTTCGCCCTAAGTTAGTATCCACGCTTATTATTATCATTATCATTATCATTATCATTATCATTATCATTATCATTATCATTATCATTATCATTATCATTATCATTATCATTATCATTATCATTATCATTATCATTATCATTATCATTATCATTATCATTATCATTATCATTATCATTATCATTATCATTATCATTATCATTATTATTATTATTATTATTATTATTATTATTATTATTATTATTATTATTATTATTATTATTATTATTATTATTATTATTATTATTATATACAGTAAAAGAATAGAAACAGGTTGTCAGAACAGGTAAAAATTCATTAACCAAGCAACGTAAAAGTCTGACCCTTAAATCATAAATCCTATAGAAAACATCCTAGCTGGAATGGGTGACTAAAAAGTAACAATGCGAAAACCCTGTAGAGACCGTTCAAAGAAGTTTAAAGGGCAAGAGCAGTCGCCCCAAACTTATTTTGAAGCAACAGCTAAATCTCACAATTTTCTTCTTATTTCTCTTCAAAGTATCTTTCATAATATTTATGGACTTCAATATTTCATATTCAAGGTAAACCAATCAGTTACTTCTAGTAAATTTCACATTTGAGGAGCAAAAATATTGTCACATGACTCTAAAGAGCCAATCATGAAACAGGACAATCTACTACACTACTTCAAGTTGGGGTGACTGCATTTCCCCTTTAAGAGAAGTAAACATAAGCCTGCGTAGTCACTCCACGTTTTTGGCAAGATACCTGTCCAAACTAAACTTAAGAATGCTAAACAATTAAAATAAACCTGAAAGCAATCAAAAGTAGGCTGACTTAGGCTATGCTGAATCTCTGATTGGATCATGGCCACTATCCGTCCGGTTGTTCCATTCCATTGAAAAATAGGGGGTTGCAATCTTTACTTTCACATTTTTATGGTAAATGATGAGTCGTTCTCAAAATAATTCTTCTTAGATAATTTAAAAATAAAGGTGGACAACATACTGTACAACCAAAAACAGTTTGAGAACGACTCTCTTAATACCTGTTATTTCTTTTTAGCAAAAAGTATGAATACTTCAATATTCCTAATATCGGACTGTACAAGTCTGCCGGACGGATAGTGGCCATGATCCCTCTGATTTCGTACCTGTGCTTCATGCTTGTCAGTGGGAAGACCATACAGCAAAAAGTGAAAAAGACAACATAGGCAAGCCTTGAATTACCGTCAACCTCATGGAAATTGGAGTTTCTGTGGTCAAACCTGCAGCAAAAGTGTGACCACTGACCTCTGAGGAATTTTTCCTCTCAGTTGTGGAAGCACTGTGCACATACAACCATAACGTGCTTTCTGGTAGTGTGAGTACAGATATGGATGAGGATAGAGATGAAGGGCTGTGCTGCTGCGAATACGTCAATCGTCATGGCGAAACAAGTCACATTTTGGCCCTATGCTGTGATTGCCAAGAATTGGATTCCGCTTGTGACAGGTATTCCAACTAATGTAAAAACCCAGATCCTCAAACCGTTTTAAGTTATTTATTGTACGCCTAGGCCTAGGCCACAGGCGCCCCTTAACATTGTATAGTATACCATATACTATGTACTGTATTATATAGACGGAAAGGTATGTCACAAATCTCCTAGCTCGAACAAACAACTTACGTTTCTGGCACAATTACTGCACTTTTCTCGCCAAATTTGTCTGTGTCGAGACTTTTGATCCTAAGGTACCTCAAGGCAGCTCTTTTTCCCGAATAATTTCACTTGGCATTGTCTGAAGGATAAAATTTCGATGGAGTAACAGTATGAGGATGGTAGCTGCTGAAAGGAGAGCATTCAGCACTTCCACACTATATAATAAAATACTCCTAAAATATTCTCTAAAGTTCTCTTAACTTTCTAAATTTCTTCCAAAATTTGTTTAATTATGGTTCACTTTTATTATTGTAAATCTTGCAGATATATATTAGCATCAATATGAACAATTTTTGAACATTAAATTTCATAAAATTTGAAAACCTTTTGAAAAGTGGAAGGGGTAGCATTTTCTACAAGCACTTGTGACAGTTGAACGGTAACTGTTGTACAGTCTTCAACTGCCACAAATGCTCATAGTAAATGCAAGCCCTTCCACTTTTCAAAAGGTTGTCAAATTTTATGAATTTCTGTGTTCAAAAATCTTGCATATTAATGCTAATATGTATCTGTTAGATATGTTAGATTTGTAATAATCAAAGCAAAACATAACTGACAAATTTTGGAAGAAATTCAGAAAGTTAAGAGAACTTTTGAGAATATTTTAGGAGTATTGTATTATATAGTGTGGAAGTCCTGAATGCTCTCTGTCAGCAGCTACCATCCTCATACTGTTACTCCATCGAAATTTCATCCTTCAGACAATGCCAAGTGAAATTATTCGGGAAAAAGAGCTGCCTTGAGGTACCTTATGATCAAAAGTCTCGATACAGACAAATTTGGCGAGAAAAGTGCAGTAATTGTGCCAGAAACGTAAGTTGTTTGTTCGAGCTAGGAGATTTGTGACATACCTTTCCGTCTATACATACTACATAGTATATGGTATACTATACAATGTTAAGGGGCGCCTGTGGCCTAGGCTAGTAGTAGTAAAGGGTTCAAGGCCTCGGTAACATTAAAGGGCAAGAGCAGTCGCCCCAAACTTATTTTGAAGCAACAGCTAAATCTCACAATTTTCTTCTTATTTCTCTTCACAGTATCTTTCATAAGATTTTAGGACTTCAATATTTCATATTCAAGGTAAACCAATCAGTTACTTCTAGTAAATTTCACATTTGAGGAGAAAAAATATTGTCACATGACTCTAAAGAGCCAATCATGAAACAGGACAGTCTACTACACTTCAAGTTGGGGTGACTGCATTTTCCCTTTAACGTTAGGCCTAACGTTAATATTGCAGGTTGGTGAACGATTAGTCTGAACGTCAATAGGCTAGACAATATTGCTGTGGAGACCGGTTTCGCAAATTTGAGTGAAGGCGTGCGAAATTCTTCTTCATGTTTGTAAATACTGCTCAACATCCCATCTGGATCTAGAAGAACACTGGACAACACTCCTGGTGGCCAGATTTCATAGTTTGTTAATTGCGCCCGGAATGTAATTGCTTGTACGAAATTGCGCGCCAGTGCCGCTACAAACTGAATACCAGTGAATACACACAATACATTTACAGGACTTTCATTAGGCTTCCAATCTCAAGAGTCCCGAAACTCTCAGCTTTCTTTTTGGAGCGTCCCCCAAAATTTTCAAGGGTTTCCAAAATTTTCCAAGAGTCCCGTACTTGTACTGTAACCTATACGATATGTACGTGTGTACAAGATATGGAGCTATACCCTAACCCTTCAGACAGGCATATGTGTTGAGCTTCCCTCCCGGAGCACATCCCAGGTATAATAAAATATGCAGCAGTGTTCGCGCTAAGGTGCGGGATTGCGTGAATCCCGCTTTTGTCTTTGAAATCCCGCACAAAAATAAATTTTATGCGGGAAAATCCCACACACTTTTCTGCAGCTGAGATCGTAACTACAATTATAATACACACATTAAATTACAATCAGTATCTTTACCAAGTGATAACCCCCTCCTTGATTTTGAAAATCCCCCCCAAAAAATTTCTAGAGAGGGAATTCCCTCTCAGGTTCAATTCCTTAGCGCGAACACTGATATGCAGTTTATTTTTATTGTGCAATAAGTATGCATGCGTTTACACAAGAATCCATCATAACTACTGCAAAGTGTGAGGTGGAAATGACAGGTGTTTTAGTACGAACGTGAACTGTACCGCGTGACCAGAATATGTCGAGCTAGCTCTGCATGTCCGAATTGTCACAATTAGGGCTCAGAAAATATTTTTCAAAGAGGTAGCCCGTCGGCCAGCCCGGTGCATTCCATGTAAAGCCTACGCCGAAGGTACGCCGAGGTTTTCGTGACCGTACGCCGGGATTTTCTGTACTGTGCACATATAATGCATGTATAGCAATCCATCGGCGTGCATACATACGTACAGTATATATGTACGTGATACGTACACAGTCACCATACATTGGCAATGCACGTACAGGTATAGTATACACACATTATAGCTAAGTCAGAGGCAATCCATAAGCGATTGTACGTACGTATGTATACATGTACGTAATGCCTACACCATTCATTGGCAATACAAGTAGGCCTACAGGTATATATTACACAGTACTGTGCGTGAACATACTAGCGGGAGTTGACTGAATCGGCCCGCCGGTATGCCGGGAGTACCGTTTGCCCGCTGCTATGCTGGGGAGTACGCCAACTATGCCGGCAATCCTCAACTTACTGCATTTTGCACGCCGACAAAGGCTAGTTTCTAAGCTGCCACGCCGATCGAAATCGTATGGCCACGCCGAAGATCTTCGGCGTATAGTGCACTAAATGCACACTGGCCCGTCGTGCTTTTTGGTAATTTAGACTGTGGTAGCCCGGCAAGATTTTGTTTGAGCTCGACAAACATGAAATTAGCATCCAGCAGGCGTAGTTCCTTCATTTGTTTGTAGCACGAATTATCTATGCAAATTATCCCACCAGGTGCTTCGATTTTTCAACTAAATAAAGATAAAACATTTCAGATTTTGTTGAGTTACAACTGTTTACTCTAGTTTTGTTCTAATTTGAAGCAATTTAGACCACTTTCGTGCCGTTCACATAGCGCGTAAGTTTGGGCGATACTAAAATTATGGCAATAACTTTTCCGTGAGACTTCACAATAATAAGAATTCAAAAAAGGACTTGTGAAGCAAAATGTGAAATAATGTGGCTTGTATTCTTTCCTTTCTTCTTTTTTGCTGTCCTGAACATATATTTTCTTCATTTATGGCATTCTTTTTTACATTGAACTGATGTAAAATCAATCAATGCTCGTCCTTTTCTCCACATTTTTCCATTCGAAGAGACCAAAAACATTCTCGGTCAAAAACCGTATTATGTTTGGTATAGGAATTGTGTACTCGAACTAAGGTGTAGCGGTATATCGATATAATCGATATTAGTCGATATTTGCTCCTTAGTAATATCGTCGATATGCGTTTTCAAAAATATCGATATATAGTAAAGTCTATATATAGTACTAATATCGATATTCTACTATTCACTTGGATACCGATTCTTCTAAAATAGCGACACTCAACACAAATATCGATATTTAACAGCAGTGACTCATAACGGATGGGAGTGTTTTTAAAAACCGATACCTAAGCATCGATAGAGTCAAGTTACCAACGAATCTTTGGCTAGCTTACGTACAGTAGGTCTAGGTTCACCTCTTGTGACCTTCGTAGCACAATACTGAGCTGTTCATCACAATGCTACGAGCATATAGGCATGCTGGTATGAATTATTTCTGCGGTTTGCATACACAGTGGAATGCTTCAACGTAGGCCTACTGTGTACACAGTGGATTCGGTACAGACTGGTGACCGACTGCCAAAGTACACGTGGGGCGTAAATGGCTGAATTTGTACAGAGCTAGCTCATGAGCCGTATCAGTGACACGAAAGTTTTTTGTACAGAATTGGTTACTGCATGCAAGTTTATTCCGAGACCTCACAAGTAAACTAATTTTTCATGATATTCAGACTTACTGTAGGATGATCTATCTGAAACTATCTCACAGAGAAAAGTTCCACAAACAGAAAATAACGTAACATTTTCGCAAATACATTCGTTAGAAGTTCAGTGTTGGTACACATACTGTACTGTACTACGCATGATATTCCATAGGCTAAAGGGTTTAGTACAGCGTCGTAATTTTTCGTTGGGGAAGCTTTACGCTAATTCTGTTGACAACATGAATGTATGCAAACATGTACGAACACGCCGCAATCAGTCCGTACATGTATACAACACGTGTAGTACTGTAGAAAATATTTACAGTTTGGACTCTTCCATACAAGCTATGCAGCATACATAGGAGTATTGTGACCTTTGACTGGATCAGCGTACTTTGATACGAGGGTTTTTTTTAACTATTTTGTGGGATGTATATTTTGTTTGTTTGGGCGGAATTTTGGGAGTAGTATCGACTGTAACATTTTCCATACATTAAAAAAAGATCGCTGGTCATAGATTTGGTCGCACATGTGATGCAAATTGTCGGTGGCCGTGACGCTACGAAGCAAAACATCTAGCTACCTGAAAGCTTCACTGGAAGCATAATAACACTTCAACAGTTACACAAACTCCAAACGTATGGTATTGATAGAAATGTTTTGAAATGGATAACATCATTCCTTACCAAATGGAAAATGTGTGTTGTCGTCGATGGTGAAACCTCAGAGTATGCTTCTGTTGAGTCAGGAGTCCCTCAAGGGTCAGTACTTGGGCCACTTCTGTTCTTGTGCTACATAAATGACTTACCTGACTGTGTCTCCTCCCAAGTGAGACTATTTGCTGATGGCTGCCTCCTTTATAGGCCCATAAAAAAAAACCAAAAAGATCACATTGCCCTGCAGAAAGATCTGCAAAACCTAACTTCGTGGGCAAATACATGGGGTATGAGCTTTAATGCAAAGAAATGCTACCTATTGAGGAGTCGATCTAAATCATCTTTTTCTATACTATCAAAGATAGCATACTTCAACAAGTTAAGAACAGCCCCAAATAGGGCGTCACTATTTCGGATGACTTCAAATGTTCAATGCATGTAAATAAATTACTGCTAAAGCTGGTGCTATGCTAGGTCTTTTAAAAAGAAATCTTAAACATTGCCCAATGGAATGCAAAAACTGTGATACATATCCCTAGTTCGAAGCAACCAAGAGTATGCTGCTTCCATTTGGGACCCTTACCAACAAGTGGTTATAGACTGCCTGGAAAAAGTCCAACACAGAGCTGCCAGATTTATTAGTGGTGACTACACATCTAGAAAAAAAGGCTTTATGACTGACCTCCTTAAGCAATTAGAACTTCCCCTACTAAAGAACCGTAGAAAAGTCGACAGGCTTTGTTACTGTACATGTATAAAATTTTGAATAACCAGCTACCAGCTGTCCCACGTGACCACTACCTTACAGAGCTTCCAGCAAGAAGAAGGGTCAATCCTAAGCAATACAAAGATTCCACCTATTTTAACGTTATTGAAAATCAGACCAGTAATAACAATAAAGCTCTCTTTGGAGAACCCCTCAGTATAAGTCTTCTTTCTTCCCATCCACCATACTTGATTGGAATTACCAATGAGGAAGTTAACTCTCAGACCCTGAACATCTTCAGGTGTCGTCTGACATCTTGCTATTTGCTTCCAGTCTCTCATTCCATTGCATTTATGCCCTATGGGTGTCTGCGACATACTTATCCTGATCCTGATCTGATAACAGTGACATTAAATGTGGCGTTGTCTGTGTGCAAACATTCAACATTTCCTTCCCATCAAAGTTCACTTTGGCAGATGTTTTCAATGTCAGTCTTTCAAATGGAGACAACTACATTGTAAGCCTACAAGAAGGTAAAATCATCAAGTCCCTGTACAACTATGCAGAGTTTTACTCTGCAGTGGGGCAATAATTTTGTATTGTGTTTGACATAATGTATGCCAAAACAGGAACTGAAACAGTTTTGGAATCATTTTTCGTGGCGTTGTAAAATAAGAAATGGACGCAGAGCAATGCACTGATATCTTAGGTGTCCATTCCCAAGTCGATTGGTGTTTGCCACCTGTAATTCAGTCTAAGTTCCTGTTGTGACATGGCAAAACTATACATCAATGGTTCTAAGAAATTGGTCTCCCAGGGTTTCCCCCAGGTGGGGTTTTGAGAGTGTGATGTGGTAACTTGCCAGAGAGGAAGTAAGGTGCCATGGGAGGGAGAAGTGCTCCCACCATTGGGCGGGGGTCCAGGGGGAAAAGCCCCCGGAAGCTCTGGGGTCAGGGGTAGCGCCAGGATTTGCCCGACAGGGGGACCAAGCTCCCCGATGGGCAGGCCAACAACCCAAAGCCTCAATGTTTAAATCATTTTTGAAGTCAATTCAGATTGATATGGTCAACATTTTTATTGAGGTCTGATGGCTTCACTTACTCTCCATGCTCCAATTCAAAGCCTTGGGCTGTAGCCAATCACATTCATTCTTATATGATTGCATCTATGTATTGGCAAATCAAAACATAATTCATTCATATGGCCTGTAATTAAATGCTATCTTACCGATATTTCTTGTCACTTTTTCCAAGCGTATGCCTCAACTTAATTCTTCTTAATATGGGAGTTCTTTCCCACATTTGGATTTCAGGGGGAATTTTTGGACAATTTACAACTCCTTGGGTGCAAATTTAAGTTGTTTAAAGGCAATTGCAAAACAAGGGAAATGTCTCAGGAGTTCTGTGTGTTTTTGTTGTCAACATGAAAACATTCTCTACAAAGGGAAAAATCGATTCAGTGTCTTTGAAGTAATTTTCATGGGAGAAAAAGTATGAGGCGGTAATTATGGCAATTTCTTGGTGAGGCCATCACAAATTAAGGAATTAAGGAATTAAGTACCAGGGGAAACCCTGGTCTCCCTTGTCACCATGTGCCATTTTACTCCAACCATCGCCATTGAAAATATAATCACAGACATTCAAAGACCTGTATTGCTATAATGTTGATAACGCGGTTAGGAAAGGAGTTTCTTACTTAACTGTGTAAGACCCTACTGTGCTGGTTGAAGTGTACATAGAAGTAATACAACAAGTAATACAACAAGAAGTAATATTTTGTACATTCGTGTACTACTTACTGACCAATCTGGTGACCAAAAGTTCAACTGATCTTTAAAAGGGTTATTATGTTAGGTGTAATTTAGATTGTAGCATTGAGCACTGATGTACAGTATATTGTTTAGTATTTTATTGTTGAAGTTTTAAATTTCTGGTTAGTTATTTTGTGGATATTGTTTTTCCCATTTGGTTGACAGTGAATGTCATTGCCAGTTATAGCTACTCTATTTAGGAACATGGCTTGGAAGGCCTGTAGACTTGTATGATGAATGTTTGAAGTTTACATGGATTCGTCATGGGATCGCTACTAGTGTAAGAGCACAGGTCTAAAACACTTACACCTTGGAAGTCATATTGACATACAGTATGACTTCCTGGGACCAGGTCACATGTGACCCATATGACCTAGGACCAGGTCACATTGAAATCAAGACAAATGAAAAGAGTAGTCATGGAAAATATGTTTGATTCTCCTTGCATTTATATATTATTCTTTCAGTGTCTCTTATTCATATACATAATACATAGGAACATGGTGGATTATACCCGCTTCTAGCTTATACTTCAGTTAAATCTTTATGCTGCCTTATGGTTCACTTTTAACCGAGTGGCATGGCTCAGTTGGTAGAGCACCGGCTTGTCACCTGGGAGATCGGAGTTCAAATTCTGGTCGGGTCATACCAAAGACCAAACATGGGACCTGTTACCTTCCCACTGGGCGCTCACTACAAGGGACTGGAACAGGCAAAAAGAAGGGGTAGGTACTGTAATTGGCATGTTACCGTCTGCATGATAAGTGCCCCAGGGCTTGATTTTAACAGTTGTCCGGTAGCCCGTGACTACCAACATTTGTGATGGACAACCAAAAACTGGTAGGTTGGTTGTCCATTGGACAACCAAAGTTCATGCAACAAGTTAACAGACTGCTTCTAGGGTTACTGCAAATTTCTTTGTGGACTACTAAATTTTCTTTTTCACAACCAAAAAGGGCAGACAGGTTGTCTAACAGACAAACATTTTAACTTTTCCTAAAATTGAGGCCTGTGCCCCCACCTTTACATTAACATCACATAAGAGAGGCTTCACCTTGTTTTGTGTACCTGGTGAAGTATCGGAGCAGACAATTGCAGTACTCAGGTCTGCAACCTTGCTCAGCCTCATAATACTGTAGACTGTTCAAAACCTCTGTTGGTTAAGTGTAACATAAAAAAAACATCATTTGAAGCATTAGTATAGTTAGTTGTGAAATTAAATTTCCAGTGATGATGTCCTCTGTGTTAAATGTCCCTCAATTAGGCTATCCAATATAGTTGTAAGCCACCACCATCCTTGCATATCTGGAAGAAGATGAAAAAACATGTTAGTCACTGTGTCGGAATTTAGCAACTGATACAAGTCACCTAAATTGTAGATAAGTCACGTAATATATATAATGGTGATTGTCTGAGCAAAACTCACTGCCCAAAAGTGCCCGTATGGGGGCAAGACCTGACCAACATTTGATGATGCAGAGGTCTGTGAATCTGGCCCAAGGCCACACATGGACGAGAAATAACGAGTTACTTGCCCGCGCAAAATACAAAGTTTCCAGTCTGGCACAGTTAGTCCCGTTAGAGCAGGAACTTGTTAAAGTGTACCTAAAGTCTAAAATTACAAAAATACATGTTACAAGCTTGAAAAGTGCAACCAAATGGTTCAACTCCCATCTTAACAGGACATCCCTGAGATGAGATATAAAATGTTGAAGTTTATTCACTCAACTTAAAATGGTGGATTGCACAATAATTTGTGATGTCATTCTTGTATTACTCAAATTACAGTGTTTGTTTTTCCTTGTTTTTTCGAAAGTCACTGCACCTCTGTGCCAAAATGTGATCACTGTCTTACTGTTATAGGGTGACTTGGCTACAGTATATAAGTCCTCTCTGTACAACATACTGTACCGTGCAAGGGAACTGTAATTGTTTCAAGGTCCTTTAAACATCTTAAGTTTAAAAGGAAACAAAAGTAGTTCATGTGAGTTGTACAAGAAGAACTTCACAAATTATTGCGCGATCAACTGTTTCAAATAAAGTAAATAAATTTCAACATTTTATTTCTCAGCAATGGAGTAAGCTATGCAAATGGGAGTTGGATGAATGAAATTCACTTTCCAAACTCTAAAATATGTATTCTTGTAATTCTAGACTTAAGGTCCACTTTAAGGAGGAGGCCCTGAACTGCTTTGTGTCTTCAAGTTGCATAGTGCTAAAATGGAAGAAGCTATATTTGTAGCAGTCCTTGTAATGTTGATGCTTTGAGGGATGAAGGATTAGTTGCAAGAGGTTTTCCACTGGTAAAGCAAGAAGGCCCTTTTTAGCCTTGCAGAGAGTTGTTAGTCTGTTTACAGCTCTTCTATCTTCAAAGCTGTTTCACCCTAGTTCATTTAACATTTCAGTCACACTACTATGTGAGGAATAATCATGTGCACACCATGTGGCACAAAACTAGTAGGATGAGGAGTGGGCAGTGCTATGAAATAGGGAGGTGTTTAGTCCAAGTTTCTGTGCAAAGTAGTGATATGTTTCTGGATGGCAGTCTTAAAGTGGTCTGGTTTTTCTAAGGAAGAGATCTCTGTGAGCTGGTTGTTCCATTCCCTGGTTGTTCTTGGAATGAATGAGAATTTGTGACAGTCAATCTGGGTATAGTGTTCAATATAGGTGTTGCTGCTGGAATGATGAGTGTGATGTCGTAATTATTTGATAGAATGGTTTCAGGGTTGGTTGGTGGTACATACTGTAAGATTTGTGTTGATGATGAAGTGTGATTTTGTTTTTCAATCTACAAACTTTTCTGGGAAACATAATTTCCCTTTATAGCCACATAAGATTGTCTCAATCTCATTGGTCACCATTTATGAACCACTGTATACAGAGGTCAGTGGTTGATCAAAGTTTGACTGCAGCAGTAATGTAGAGCATACAATATTATTAATACTGACATACATTAAATTACAGTTTTTGAAGGAAGTTCTAATGCAGCAAAATTTTGTAAATGGTATACATCAGTTGTAGATATGAACTATTCCTTGTGAATTGATGAAGGTAGTTGATGAATGTGCACCAGGGTTCTCAGTTCATGTAACAACTGGTCTACCAAATATTATTTCCAATTGGCTGAACCACTTATGAAGTACTGTAGGCTTAAAGTTGTTGTATTGTGGTTTTCAGTTCCTCTGTATTTATATTTCAGTAAATAATTTATCAGACTCCTGCCCTCTAGAACATACCCCACTTCCCCTCCCTCTCAAAGGCATTCATATAATTTCTTTTTAAATACTGAGTGTTACAGTAGAAAGTACACAGTGTGTACAGGACTTTATAATTCTTGACGTCAAATTGTGAAAAACTTTTAAATTTGATAAGACATTGCAAGATCTAGGACATTTCTCATACATGGTATGTGGATGTGTCATATTGAGTAGATAAACCCTATTGTTCCTGGTGTAGGTCTTGCTATACAGTACTCCCACAGTAGCCTGTGTTTATCTGCAATACTTAACTATTCACATGTGTCACAGTATTAGTTCAATGGTACTGTACAGTACATGGGTATTAAAGAAATAGGACACTTACTGTAGTGAATAAAGTGTCTGTCATTTTAAAGCCATAGAAACGTCAATGCATCTTTGCAATAGGGCAAGTTTTTGCTTTGCACTCTATTAGAAATGCTTATTGTAAAAATCCATGCTGCTAAGTATGATGACAGTTCATAGTGGAGTGTTTTACCATTTAAACTTTTAAGTCTCAGTGTGTAAAAAGTTGAAGGGAATATGGACTCGCCCCACATTGAATTAGTATTTCGGGGTATCCTTATTCATGAATGGCTCTTGCTCTACTCTGTAAATCATGTGAAAACAGTTTTTTACCTTAAGTTTTAAATTTATGCAAAACAACCCCTTTGTTTACATTTAGAATGCCACTTTCTTGTTCTGAAATATTATGTAAAATACTTGCAATGGAAATAAGAGGAGACATTGAGTTCATGCATCAAAGTAAGTTTGGGGACACTGCCTATTCCCTTTAACAAAGCGTGTGAAAAATTTAGTTTTATGTACTGTGATAACAGAGACTTTTTGTCTTCCTTTACAGCCTCTTTAAAGGTGAAAGTGTTGGAGATGAACAAATGAGCCTCTTGTCAGAAGACATTCTGGATCGACTACGCATTCCAAATCCCTTTGGAGATGGTGCCAAGAGAATTGATGAAGTAATGGATTTGACTGTACTGCCCCCTATATTCTTCCTTCCACTGGGTATATACATTGCATCAATCAATCCAGTCCTAACATTGCTGGTCTGTTTTGTTTTTGCTCCAGTCTCCATTTACTGGTATTATCGGAGAGTTCTCAAACATCGCCAGAGAACCCAGTTTTTCATGAGCTGGGCTTTGACTTCCTTTCTATCTATGTATGCTCTGATGGCGCTGGTCGTCTACCCTGAAGATGTTATTTCTCCTATTGAATTTGCAGCAATGACTCTTTTATTTTCATTTTTTCACTTGTGTTTCTTTTACACAAGGAGAGGCCCAGACCAGGTGATCTCTGACCCCACATGCAATAAAAGTAACCATTCTGATGTCACTGTCCAACAGTCAAAAAAAAGAAACCATGTTTCAGATAAAAGTAAAAGACATGAAGCAGGTCTTTGTGCAGATTCAAGTGAGAACTATAGTCATATAGAGGGCGCTTTCCACGACAAGAATTATGATTGGTGTCGTTATTGCCAACATTCAAAACCAAAAAGGTCCGGTCACTGTCATATCTGTGGCCTTTGTTTTTATCGATTGGATCATCACTGTGTTTGGTGAGTATGAATGTGTCAACTTTTAACAGTTTAAGATTGGAATAGGAATTTTGCGTTCAAATAAATTTTTTGGGCATTTGTTTTCACTTTTAAAGGCACATCATCAATACTGTAACTGTATTTAGTTGTAACATGCCGCAAAATATTGTGTGCGGTTTGGGGATAGGTTGTTTAAGAAAACACTGTAAGCACACAGAAAGTAGGTATATAAGCTACAACACATCTTTTAAATTGTCTCCATTAATATTCATGAACCCATCTTTTTTTTCTTTTAATTACAGTCAGAGAAAATGGAATAACTGATTATGCTAGAAGAGTAATAAAAATGATAATCAATTCTGTCCAGTAGCTGACCCCGATTGGTATTTCTACACTTGAATGCACCTAGGACATCCTACATCTCTCCTGTGGCCAGCACCTGTATGCATGGCCCTCTGCCCTGACTTCTAACATGGTCCAGAATATCTGACGTCAATAATGAGGGGCAAGTCTTCTGTCTACAGGCTTCATTTTCCCTGGGCCACAACTCTCACTGTACAGATTGTCAATGGAACTGGTCCCTTTGCCTCTAAGCCCCAACTTCTGTGGTCATCTCCCCCTTCCATTCAGTAACCAGCTTTAATGGGGACAGTCCTCAGCTTAACTTGTTTTGTCTTTATGCAACATCCCTTGAAGTGTGTGGCCTCAGTAAATCATCTTTCATTAAAACATGCTCAGTCATAAAAATATACATACCCTTTTACAAGTGTTACATGTGTCAACCAGTGTTGTAATGAGTCACTCAATTTTGCAGTCAAGTCAAGTCACTACATTCAGTGTGACTCGAGTCAAGTCAGTGACTTGAGTCACCATATTATTTCTATGAGGAAGATTCTGATACAATTGCTCAAGTCATTTCCCTTCTGAAAATTAGTGACTCGAGCCATGACTCATTACAACACTGGTGTCATCCCTTCCTCAACACATCTGAAGTACATATATCATCCCGTTGTTTATGACATGTATGTGTCAACCCTCGCTAGACACATCTAAAATATGGAAATCCCATTGTGTTACACAAGTCTTAAGATTCCGTTTGATTGTAACTAACTACTGTACAGTACTAGATTCTAGGGTTTACTCCTTCATTTGTTATTGGTTCCTTGCATTAGCAAAAGGAACCTATGTAGTCAGCTTGGTGTGTGTGTGTGTGTGTGTGTGTGTGTGTGTGTGACTCTTGCTTCGGTACGCTGTATCTCAACAAGGGAAAGTTGGACTAATTTGAAACTTGGTATATGGATCTGTCATAGTGAGAAGGTGTGCCCTATTGTTTTTGGTGGAGGTCAAAGGTCATGTGGGGTCACCAGGGGTCAAAGACCGAAAACCTTGTTAGCACGATATCTCAAGGTAGGAAGCTTGGATAAATTGCATACTTAGTATGTGGATGCATTATGGTGAGAAGATGAATGCTGTAGCTTTTGGTGGAGGTCAAAGGTCATCTGGGGTCACTGGGGGTCAAACACTGAAAACTTGTTGTTAACACAGTATCTCAAGGTAGGAAGCTTGGATAGATTTCATACTTGGTATGTGGATGACTTATGGTGAGAAGATAAATCCTGTCATTTTTGGTGGCAGTCAAAGGTCATTTGGGGTCACTGAGAGTCAAATACTGAAAACCTTGTTAACACAATATCTCAAAGAAAAAATCTTGGATAGATTTCATACTTGGTATATAGATCCACCATAGTGAGAAGCTGTGCCATACAGTTTTTGGTGGAGGTCAAAGGTCATCTGGGGTCACCAAGGGTCAAAAACTGATAACCTTGTTGTTAGCACAATATCTCAAGGTCAAACTCTACAAACCTTTTCAACCCATATCACAGTGTAGGAAGTTTGAATAGATTTATGATTTGAGGTGTTGCATTAAATCCAGCAGCAAACCCATATGAGTTTTATCGGATGTCAGAGGTGAAATCACCAGATGCCAAAAAGCAAATTGCCAAAACTGTATCATTCCAGCACATTAAGATCACATTCACCCAGTGACTGAAAGATGTGGGACATATTTCAGAGATGCCAAGTATCTCAATTTTAGTTGAAATTATAGTATTACAATTTTAATCCATAGTTCTGCCATTATGAAAATCTGCATCAAATACCGCTTCTTACTATTGCAGAAGATTCTCTGCCCACAAAGCAGAGGACTTGTGAAAGTTCACTAGACAGACATTTGTCCTTAGATTAGGACATGTGAGCTTGCAGAAATTGGAAATTGGAATTGATTAATTAAATGCTACTATGGGTTGTTAGTTTTATAAAGAGAATTAAGTTACTGATCATTTGGATCAGATACCATTGAGCGTGCATGAATTGTGATTGCTTAATTGAATAAAACAAATTGTAACTGTGTACTGTCTGTGTTGATATCCCTTGAAGTGCCTGTATTTCTTCAGAGCAATTATTTATGCTTGAATGTGTTAACACAAGATGTGCATTGTCTACAGAGCAGATTTTGTGCATCTACAGAAATACTGGTTCATTCAGTAGTTGGCTCAGTTTCATTACATTCAGCAAGGAACCACAGTGCCCATTGGGCTCTTTTTTCCCCCGCAAAACTTTAAAAGCTCATGATTTGGTTTAATCTGTGCTCATACCTCCTCTTGTAGAAATTTTCAGTGTAATGGGTGTTCCTGACAGTTCCATGGTAACATGCAACCCAAAAGGAGCAGTTTGTCAATCAAAAAAAGTTTTAATGAAAGATACAGTGTATTTTAAAGCCTTCTAGTGTTCTCAAGGTGTTTCTCTTCAAATTTTTCAACTTCTGAAAGTTAACTCTAAACATGTTCAAAATAATTATTTAGTGTATTGCTTGAGGTTAGTGTAGCTTTTGTTATGAACCCCATAAATTACTTTCGAAGTACTTGTCTGCTAGTGAACAGTTTTGCCAGCTGGTAAATTCTCAGGGCATATAGATACTTAACTGCACTTGAAATTAAAGTTGAAAGGAAGGATTTTAATTCTTTGTCAGTCCTTCCATCCACATGGCAGATTTGCATATTTAATGATGTTTATTCACTTGTAAAATGTTCAGTATTTGATGAATTTTATGGCTATTTGCTACAATTTTTTTATACTACAGTACTTGCATAAAATACTCACACATGTCATTTCATTTTACCAGACCACTAACTTACAGAACCGTAAATCTGCGTGAACATACTATTTTACAAAAGTGCAATAAAACACAGAGGATACAGTACTGTATTAAGTTGGTGACTTATGAAGTTCCAGTCCAAAGTCTGAACCATATGTTGTGTGATTATTAATTTGGTAACATACAGCACTGTCACATTGTATGAGTGGATTGATTGTACAATTCCATTGCATTGTATTATTTTTAATCTGCCTTGCCACTACTGGAATAATTTGGTTTTGAAATATATGGCAGTAGAATTTTGAAGTTTATTGGCTTTTCACCATAAGACCAGTGGAAGTATTGGAGGTGCCACATGTTATGAAAAACCAGTACAGGCTTTTGTAAAAGCATCTGGGAGATGGGTAGAAACATGGGTCATGTGGGAAGTTTCAAGGGCTGAACCACCAGTGCCAGCAATTTTTTGTCGTATTCATGAATGTAGAGACAACGTGATCAGGAAAAGAAAAAGACCAGAAGTCAGGTGCATTACAATTCTGCATTATTAACATGTGTGACAGAAGAAATCTTGTTCTCCAAGATATGATTTTTGTGCATATTTTGACATTATATTCCCTAAGTGTGGTAATTCCAAGGACCAAGGAAAGTGGCATCACTACTCATCTCCAAGCCAGGAGTCATGACTGTGAAACAGAGTTTAATAACCTGCTCAAGCCTAACATTATTGGTGGTGTTACAACATTACTTGCTTGTATTATCACCAAGCTGATCAAAAAGTTTAACCATTTCAATATCCATTCACAACTTCTTAATGTTGAACAGATCATCTGTAAATTCAATATCACTATCTGGTGATGTTCAGCATCAAAACATCAGTTTTTGATCATATTGGTGCAAAACATGTAATTTAAATAAAATTCACTCAATTTTATATCCAATACTATTTGTGACTGCTGTGTGACAGACAGTTACTTCATTACAGTCCCCTCATGAAAGTTTGTGACATACCATAAAATAGGCCTATGTGTATAACCAGCCAGTAATGGACAGGATCAGATAATTACAGAATTTGTTAACTTGTATGGTGGGAATTCTTATGGTGTGAAGCAGATTTATATCTGGCTAATGTTTAGCCTGTCCACGCTTGTTGCTGGTCACTTCCAATGTGACGCAACCAGCCAAATTTGGCATCTAGTGTTGCCTCAAAGTGCCAAATGTGAGTTCATTGGCTTTGAAACTCATGCACAAAGTTACGTTAGTACTCAGTCGTGCAAAAATCATAGGCATTAAGGCCTGTGTGTAACTGTGTGATGACGACCTATTTATTCATATGTTTATGCTGTTGATTAGAAATGTTTGGCAAACATTAAATGCAGTTCATCATTTTCTGGGGAAAACTGGAAAATATTACTGCATTTATTTTTAAGGAAAATGTAGTCAGTGTAGAATTTCCAAGCTGGCATGAAAATTATGTTTGATGTTGATTTTTAACCCCAGAAAACCTCAAAATTAAAGGCTATAATTTGTGTTTTACCAGCATCATTCTGACAACCCTAGTACTTACAAAACATAGCCAGCATTGTAAGTACAGGTAACTTTATTTATATATGGCAGACATGAAGCTCAAGGAAATTGACAGACAGAAAACCATCAGAACAGTACTAGTCAACCTACTTGTGTCAAAGTTTGATACGGTGACTGCATCACTGGGCTAAATACTGCAAAAAATGAGAAACAGTATACAGGGGCCAGTTTGACTAGGGGAAGAGGGCAAGTTCAATTATTTTTCTTAATATTGAACTTTGAAGCATGAACTGTAGCTACCAGAATTTATGTAAGAAGTGTATATATACAATATGTATATTGGACTGAAGCAATTTCCCAGCTTGGGAGAGTCAGTTTATTGGCAGCCCACATAATTTTTATCATATCACTTTATTTATTTGCTTGTACAGATCATTTGATTTTACTCATCTCCCCCCTTACCCCCAACTCCTTTTCCTCCGGGCTTTCCCCAACCCTCATTTAACATATATATGTATTATGATGTTAGGCCACCAATTACTGCTCTGTTAATTGCACTCCCATATAATTGACATAGAATACGTTTGAGACTTTGTACTGTACATGAGAGAAAATTTTTTGTCAGCATTGCTATCAATACAGACACTGCTTTTTAGCAAAATTATATATCCATACAGCATTGTAATCCATTTTAGGTTTGGGGGGGGGGGGCAGTGTATATAGAAAATTCACCTGGGATAGAAAGATGGTGTAATATCTTGTAGTAATTCTTTTACCATGACAGTCCCATCCCCATATAACTTGATTGGAACAAATGCAAACCTGCCGATGCTGCCATTTGTTATAAACTCATCTTACAGTGCAGAAAATTGCTCCAGTTTCTCGAGAACACAGATGAGCAGTTTACAGTAATCAGTGAAAATACATCTTTTAATTTTCCTTTCCTGCCATTCCGCAAGACATCCTGCTAACATATCTGGACCAGTGAGCTGTTATGGATGGAGATCCAACACCCAATCTGATTACATCTATCAGATGGCATGCACTTGAGAATAATTTAATACTTTTCATAAGCAAAGACTTTGATTGACCTCCTTTTAGTTCCCCTTCTCAATTTGTTTGACTTAGCTTCTTGTTGAGGGTTTGACTTTTTCATACTTATGTAATCCTCAAATGATGACTCGGTAAAGACAATGCTTTGAAGTGATCTGTGTACAGGTATGAGGCTGGGGAAGGGGGCATGGCAAGGGGGCAGGCACATGTGCTCCCCCTAAATTTTAAGAAGACCTCGAAAATTTGGGGAAAGATCTGTAGCAACTGGGGCAAAATCCATGAAATTCAGGCAAAACTTGTTTAGAATGGCTCTTAGATTTGGGCAAAAACTTTCCCCCACCCCAGTCCAAATGGTCTCATAGCCTTATGGTGATCTAACCCTCTCCTGCCCTCATTTCCATTCAAGGCTATGCATCTATGCTTGCAAGCATACTGTACATTAGTATACAAATGCAATCATTTTCACCCATTATGATCTAACGTTACATCTGCTGAGCCCCCTTCCTCGCTTTGTGAATTCAAGCCTTGCAAATACAACATCGTTGAATGTTCGTCAGTACTCCCTTATCTTAAAGTCAAACCTAGGAGAGTTTTGAATGAGGTATTACTTACTGTATGATTTATTAGTTATACATAGTTGTACATTCCTTCCTATCATGACCTTTTACATGCATTACTGTAAATCTAAGTTGCTATCAGGAGGGAACTTCCCTAGCTTTTCCTGTTTTTTCCAGAATGGGGAGATCTCTTCACCCCTCAAGAGTTCTTTCTTGAACTTTGACCTACACTTCAAGAGATAGACTGTCAGCCTTTCTATTAAACCTTCCCTGCTTAATTTGCAAAACTTAAAGCTACAGTACTGTATATGTACCTAAAAGCAATATGCAATATGGTTTGCAGCTCAGCCCACCTCTGCCACCATTAATATCATAAACTTGTCACTCAGTGCTATTGCTGCCATTTCAGAAGGTTGAGAGAGAAAACAACAACACTTCACACTGTGCAGTCTAAATACTCCTTTATTTCTCCTTTCCTACCATTCAGCAAGACATCCTGCTTTACCAGCTACCATACCTTAACTACCTTCATCACAGACTCACCTTTCCTGTCTTCCATTTAAGATTTCTACATGGATGCTTGGCACTTGCAATCTTAGGTTAAAGGGAATAGGCAGTCACCCCAAGTTTGTTTTGCAACATGAGCTAAATCTTGCAAACTTGTATATCTGTCCTTATGTTTCTGAATCAAAATATTGAAAATTGAAAGTAAATGAAGGAGTTACTCTGTATGAATCTAAACAGGAAGTAGCAAAAATATTGTCATGTAACCAAAAAGAGCTGTTCCTGAATAGGATACCAGGGTAGAATAATTCAAATTGGGGTGACAGCATTATCCCTTTAAATCTGCCTAGAAGAGCTTTCTTCCTTGCTTTGTGGATTCTTTGCAAATACATGAAATAGAGCTAGTGTAAAGGGAGACAGCAGTTGCCCCAACTTTATTTTCAGGATCTGCTAAATTTTACAGATCTTCTCCAATTCACTCACAAGTACCTTCCATCATGCATGTTTCTGCACCAAAACATTGAGTATCCAAAGTATAAAACCAATGACTTATTCTTCCTGAATTTAAGATAAGTAGCAAAAGTAAGTTGTCACATGATTGATAGGAGCCATTCCTGAATTAGCATGATAGGGTACACTAATTCAAATTGGGGGACTGTATTTTCCCTTTAAGTTGAGATATTCCACAAAATACTGTGCTATAGTTTTACTTTACTAGCTAAGTTCATGAGCTGAATGTATGGTCTTCATTCCTAAATCAGTAAGAGTCCTGGGTGTTGAGTCAGGAAAGTATAAAGCAGATCATGCATTAGTTTTTACTCTAACAACAACATTGTGTTCCTTAGGCTGTCATTAGGGATTGTTATGTGCCTTCTATTTCAAGAGGTAGACAAGTCTGTGTCTTCTTATAGTTGAGAAGAGAAGAGTAAACTTTGTTGAATCCAGTGGTGGAAATTCGATCTGCAGTAAAAGGAATAAAAATGAGTAAGGCTACAATTTACAAGAATGTTCATGACAAAATGCCTGAAATAGTGAAATAAATATGAAATAACCAGAAAATAAATGGTAAAAGTCATATAAAGTGTAGTGAAGAATGTGTGTAAAAACTAAATCCACAAAAGTCCATAAACACAGAAGAAATAAAGCATTTACCTAATGTAAACCACCACTGCACCAACCAACCACCACCATACCCAACCATGCACCACCACAACCACCACCAAACCACTTCTATACCACCACCACAGCCACCACCAACAACTGCTAGCATCAGCAACCACCACCAAAAAAAACCCCCTGCCATCCACCATAGACCGCCACCTTCTTTGAAAAGATATAATCTGTGCTTGGTCACCTGCATAAAAAAGTAAACTGTTAAGGCCCTTTTACACTACAGTAGGTGTGACATGATGTCACATGAAATGACAATAAAGTTGAAGTAATGTTTTAATATTCAGTATTTACTTAGACCCTTTCGCACTAGGTACGTGTGATGCGATGCGACACGATATGGTGCACTAAAATTGAGTTGAAATAATTTCAACTTTAGCCCACTTGTCACAGAGTGATACATGTGTGACCAATGAGGAAATAGAATTGCTCTTTTGTTAGATCACATGACTAATTAGTAAATTTGAGTATCATTGCAAGATGAAGAAAAAGCTGCCTGTGGTGTGAAAGGGCTGGCGATACTTTTATTGTGCCATATGGTTTTGCGCTGTGTCGTATCGAGTAGGGGCTTTAGCCTATATGAGTGATCTTGTGTCACGGTTAAGTTTATGTCAGCCCTGTGTCATAGCACTGCAGATGTGTTATTACAAAGGTCTGGTAGCATGAAAATGACGTTTACAATTTTGATATAAAAGGATAAAAAAATGTAAAAAATAGTGACAATTCTATCAAAATTTTGCAAGTATTGACCATTCTACAGTGTGATCTCTATTTATATGCAAATTCATTATGAATAAACATGATGAATGAAGTATGCAAATCTGTGATTTGGAAAGGTGGAGTTGTTAAGACATTTCTAATGTTGTGCTTTGCTTTTTCAACCTTCATTGCAAGGATGGCTGTTATGTTTAACATGTCGTGAGGGGGTACTTCAGAATATAAGAGTTAACTGGCGGAAGAATGTAAATAAACTGTAAGCAAGCTAGCAAGTACTGGCATGGTAATTTACATGGGGAACAGAAAAAATAGTAATACCTGTAACACTCCACATCAAAATTATTTGCATAGGATGTGAGTTAATTCATAAACGGTCAGGTTTTGAACAGGTTTTCTTGTGAGAATAGTTACAGATTTCAACAGACCTTCATAAGGAGTTTTATTGTAAAATTTTGGGTTAAAAATGTCTTCTTGTCGTTGTATACTGTACATGTGTAAGGCAACACTCTGATGTCACAGTACATACAGCTAGTCCTGAAGACATCTATGTTCACCAAAATATGTAACAATACAGTAACATTGTTAGGCCATCAGGGAGGAACTCTTTAAGCCTCTCTTGCTTTGCATACTAGAAAGAAAGAAAAAACCCACAAAAACATTACTAATTTATGATTGGAAGTTAATGAATTTTTCTTCTTTTTGCAATAATTTCATCTTTCAGGTTGGATTGCTGTATCGGTAGAAATAACCACTTCTCTTTCATCATCTGCCTTGTGGTGTTCATCGTAGGATGTCTGTGGGGGTCTCTCAGGGTGATTGTCATTCTCTTTGGGGATGACGAGGAAGACCTTCTTCCGCAATGTTTAGAGGTGTATGCTTCCCGAGTGTAAGTCATGCATTTTAACTTAATCACATTGTGTGGGCATGTAGACAGCTACTTAGCTTTGAAGGGGCAAATTTTTACTTTGAGTGTAGCTTGAGCTAGTCAGGGTATTTTTGCCATGAGGGGTAACCTTTCCCTTTGGTCCTTCTGCACCGACCCCTGGACATCAGGAAGCAAAACACAAAGAAACTTTTACCCTCCACCAAAAAATGTGGATGGCCAGTCAGCATAAGTACACTCAATTTTTATGAATATTCATAATGTTATGAAGAATCATGCAGTTTTATTGTTATTGATTAGAGTTCACATATATGGGTACAGTATTCATTACTGTACATTCCTGTGACTGTCGGTGTACCTGTTTGAGGAGAGTCCACAAAGATGGAGAACACTGTCTTATATGAGCTCTGTTGTCCCCTTCCCTGGTTATTTACTTAGTTGAATACTTAACATATATTAAGCTGAAGCTTTATATCGCTGACCACGTATTCATTTGAGTGGCACCCCATCTGCAGCTGTGCATCCCTAACCATATGTGCAGTATTCCTGTGAGCGGAATCCCATTTGTTGTTGTGCATCCCTGACCATGTACTCTTTTGAGTGGAGTCCCATCTGTAGCTGTGCATTCCTGACCATATACTCATTTGAGTACTAGAGTCATAGATCTGTAATTTTACATCCCTGACCACATGTCCAGTGCCCAGGTGAGGAGAGTCCCACCTGTAGCACAATATCCCTGACCAGGTACTCATTTTAAACCAAAAATTTTTTATCTGTCCTTGTTTGAGGAGCACCCATGCATGGCTCTGTGCATCTATGCCTATCTGCTTGTTTGCCTAAAGACGATGAGTTTACAGTACTTTAAGTCCTTTAAAATGGAGAGGTGGTTAGGGGGGTTGAGGAGAACCAGTCTGGGAATGGGACTATTGTTAATACTTTTCTTTTAAATGTGTGATTTTCTGTCCTTAATTGTAACAGTTGATGAATGAGTGAATATCTTTCTTTCTCCATCTAAACATCATTTGCTTACAGACTTGTGGGAAATATGCAACATTTTTCTCTGGGCTGAATCATGCCATCTTCATGCATTTGTGTACAATTAGTTTGTTGCTATGGAAACACTTCCAGTGTTTTACTGTAGATTTGCCCATTCACTCACTGCTTGTTTTCTTGTCTAAACCTTCTATGACTCTTACAGCTTCAATAAATCTATATATAAACTTTAAAATGAAAATACTTCTAAAGTGTGTTTAATTTTTCTTCATTTGCCCACTAGGAGGGCCATTTTATTTGTCTCTGCCTTGTATGTTCTCGGCTCAGGAATAGCTGTCATATCCCTGCTCATTCATCAGCTGTGGCTCATTTCCCACAACTGGACTTTCAGAGAAAAGAGGATGGCCAGGCTCTGGAAGAATGATAGCACACTTCGGGAACTGAACAAAGGTTTCTTTACGAATTGGAAAAACTTTCTCTCTGGTGATGGTGATTAACATTGTTAAAGAGAGATGCTATGTAGGTATCCTAGTGGGCAGTGTTCCCTCTAGGAAATACTCCATTGAGTCAAATATCCAATATGTCATCAGGTTGCTCTCTGCAGGCTCTGGGTTAGGGTCCAGGACCAGCACAGGGCCCTGGAAGCTTGAGGGTTTCAGGTGCTTTCTGCTGCTATCATATAAACTACAGTATTTCTAGCACTCTGCAGGTTGCTCTCTGCAGGCTCTGGGTTAGCCTGGAAGCTTGAAGGTTTCAGGTGCTTTCTGCTGCTATCATATGAACTATTTTTAGCACCCCTTAAGGCTGAAGGACATTCAAATTGTATCAAGTTTGGGAGGAAGGATAATTAAACTTTTTTCTACCTTTTTGTTTTGCTTTTGTTTCCTCTGAAATACAGTAACAATCTGTTAAGTATAAAATGGCATAGCTATGCTATGCTATGCTATGCTATGCTATGCTATGCCAGAAAATGGCATAGCAGAAACACTGCTGGTTGGTGGACTTCAGTTGGACAGATGTGAAGGCATGATAATGTGACAAACAGGCTGCAATCATGCAAAACAAAGAAATTTATTTTAAAATGTTTAATGTAAATTTCAAAAGTGATGGTTGGATATTTATGTTGTAAAACATCAATCTTCACATGGGCAGATATTTAAATTGGTTCAATCACCTAGTATATTTTAAATAGAAAATACTGCATGCAGGAATTAAAATTACCAAATATACACTGAACCAATTCATTGACTTCTAATTGGTCCATACTGTTATGAATGAAACAATACCATGCTGTCATTTCTGACTACTAAGGTAAAATATTTACAGTCTTTTCACACAGATGTTGCATCAGTTGCATAATATCAGTGATTTGGTGATTTTCTAAATATCACAGGTAAATTTCACCAAGATCGAGGTTGTTAAACCAGTAAAATGTTACAGTAGCTAATGCTGATATTGATCCAGCTGGTATTTTCAGGCAGTGATGCAGTGATAATAACCTACTCCCATCCCACTCCAGCCCCCCATCCTGTTACCCTTGCTCTTCCCTAAACTAACCTCTACCTACTCTCCCCCATGACTGTACCCCTTCCCTGTTGCCAATTAAAAATGTAATGTAGCCACCATCACTGTTAAATATTTTTCCTACCTTTGCCCCAAAGGGGAAATTCCCCTTCCCTCAGTTCCCTCCCTGTCACCCCCTCCCAACTCTTGATTTTATGACACTGTTTTCAGGCCTTGAAGAAATAATGACCTACACTGAAAAAATGCTAGAACTGGAGAGATGAAAGATTTTAACCAATCAAATAGTCTTGGAAAACCTTTTATATTATAACTTACAATTAGAAGTTAAATTTATGAAAGAGGGAGAGCATTAGCATTGATGAGATGAATTTCTTCTTCCTTTAAGTATGAACTTGTAAACCACTGCACTTTTTATAGGAACATTCCATTGGTGCTGAAGATTATCACTCATTTTCCCAGAAAAATTTGGATCAAACTTTGATATTACAATGGTCATTAAATTGTCTAGAAATCTTTGTTTGGCCAGTGTGTGTAGACAAATTTAGTTTCTCACAGAAAATATACTCATGACATTGAAATAATATTTTATAATGTTAATAAAATAATTGCACTTAAGCACTGCCACATGTAAGCTATCAGTAGGAGTTGTACTGGGTGAATCATCTTGAACAAGCAATGATAGTTTGAAGGCAGTAGGCTTTGCTTTAAAAAATCAGCAAATTCTTGCAAGTCTCCTCTAAATTGCATTACAAGCACCTCTGAAGATGTTTCAAACATAACTGTTACAAACAATAGGTAAAGCAAGGAGAAATTCTCCTTAAATTTCACAGTTCACTAACAATGTTGTCACGTGATCAAAATAGGCCAATCATGAACCAGAGTGTGACGGGACATACTATCTCTGATTGGGGTGACTGGCTATTGCCTTTAAGAAGCCAGTAATCAGACCAGTTTTAAGTGCAGATGTGGCTGCAAATCTTGGATGATGAGAATACTGTGTACCCAGAATACTTCCCTCTTTGAAGATGCTTACATTTACTTCCACATTTTCACATAGCATGCAGAGTTTGTCTCATGGGCTTTTCCTAACCCCTTCCATTTCACATGGGTATTTGTCCTAGCCTTAGTGATTATATGACTACAATATGTAGTTATCCCAATTAAACAATTGTTTTGAGTAAAAAAAAAAAAACAAAAAACAAAACAAAACCTGCCCAAACGGCACTGGTGGCATTGACTTGAAGCATTGCTCATGTCAACCACTTCTCCTTTTGCAAATAACCATGTGATGTTGCTGTGGGATTAAAACCAAGTTGAAACCATCGTAGAAGGTAACCAACTCTCTATACATGGTATCTGCAGGTAGTAGTGAGTGATCTTCTCTCAAGTGAGATGGGTCGATTGGTATGAACAAAACCATTTTTGTGTAACCTTCCCTGTGATAGCTTCCAACCCAAACTATGTCATATACCCTTCATAGAGTTTTACTGTAGCTCCACGTTCAAACATTTTCTCATTGGGCTATGTTATAGTGCTTTATTGCTGAGGTCTCAAAGTACCTCCCAAATATTTGTAATATGTATTTAGACTAAACTGTCATGTTGTAATCAATTGAGACATTTTTATTATTGTTGGCTCTTAGCCATGGTAAAGGTATAGAAAGTACATAAAATAGATGACTAGTGAAAACCATCACCTATTGTTACTCTGTGAAATAACCAGACTACAATGTAACTATACATAGCATCTTTCTTGATTGTATTTAGTGTTCTACATTTACTGTCAATCACCATGTTATGCCAGTTTGTAAATTAGTAAGCATTCCATCCAAATAAAATGACTTAATTAAAAATGAATTAGTTATTTAGAATAAATAGTAAGTGTCTTGGAGATTTCAGATTTGTATTTAAGAGTTCCATCTTTTGATTATTTTTTTGACAACTGAAATAGACAAAATGATGATGAGACACTTTTTTTTTTTGCTTTTTTGAGGGGGGGGGGGGGGATGCAGCCTCTCCAGTTTTCAGATGGGGGGGGGGGGAGGGCATGAGAGAAGGATGCAGTCTCATCAGTTTGAGGGGGTAGGGCATGGGGGGAGGGATGCAGTCTCTCTTAGTTTGAGGGGGTTAGGGCATGGGGTAGGGATACACGTTCAATACCCTGGTATCTTATTTATTTCATGAAAGTCTTTTTGATTCCTTGCCGTAGGCAGGCAAGGAATCTATGCGATGGTGATGTCGTGTGTGTGTGTGTGTATGTGTGTGTGTGTGTGGGTGTATGTGTGTGTGTATGTGTGTTTGTGACGCTGCTTGTAATCGCGATATCTCAAGGTAGGATTGACCGACACTTTTCATATTTGGTATATAGATTTGTCATGTTGAGAGGAAGAACCCTATTGTTTTTGGAGGAGGTCGAAGGTCATCGGAGGTCACCAGAGGTCAAAAACTGAAAACCTTGTAATCGCGCTATCTCCAGATAGCGATGACCGACACTTTTCATATTTGGTATATAGATTTGTCATGTTGAGAGGAAGAACCCTATTGTTTTTGGTGAAGGTCAAAGGTCATTTGAGGTCACCGGAGGTAAAAAGCCGAAAAGCTCGTAATCGCAATATCTCAAGATAGGAATGATGGACACTTTTCATATTTGATATATAGCTTTGTCATCTTGAGAGAAAGAATCCTATTGTTTTTGGTGGAGGTCAAAGGTCATTTGAGGTCACCAGAGGTTAAAGACCAAAAACCTTGAAATCACGATATCTCAAGATAAGAGTGCCTGTATGGATGGATTTGTCATGTTGAGAGGAAGCACCCTATTGTTTTTGGTAGAGGTCAAAGGTCATTTGAGGTCACCAGAGATAAAAAACCAAAGAACCTTGTAATCGCGATATCTCGAGATAGGGATGACTGACACTTTTCATATTTGGTATGTAGATTTGTCATGTTGAGAGGAAGTTTTTGGTGAAGGTCAAAGGTCACTTGGGGTCACCAGAGTTAAAAAGCCGAAAAGCTCGTTAATCACGATATCTCAAGATAGGAATGACAGACACTTTTCATATTTGGTATATAGACTTGTCATGTTGAGAGAGAGAATCCTATTGTTTTTGGTGGAGGTCAAAGGTCATTTGAGGTCACTATAGGTCAAAGACCGAAAACCTTGAAATCGCCATATGTCAAGATGGGAATGGCCTATATAGATTTGTCATATTGAGAGGAAGAATCCTATTGTTTTCGGTAGAGGTCAAAGGTCATCTGAGGTCACCATAGGTTAAACTGCGAAAACCTCGTAAACGTCTTGTAAACATGATATCTCCAGATAGCAATGACCAACACTTTTCTTATTTGGTACATAGATTTGTCATGTTGACAGGAAGAAAGCCTTTTGTTTTTGGTGAAGGTCAAAGGTCATTTGAGGTCACTGGTGGTAAAAAGCTGAAAAGCTCGTAATCACGACATCTCAAGATAGGAATGACCAACACTTTTCATATCTGGTATATAGATTTGTCATGATGTAAGGAAGAACCCTATTGTTTTTGATGGAGGTCAAAGGTCATCTTGGGTCACCAAAGGTCAAAAAGCAAAATTTCCCAAGAATTCCCAAGATTGTAATCTGGCATCACTGGGGTCAAAAAGCAAGAATTCCCAAGATTGTTAAATGGGGTCACCAGAGTTCAAAAAGCAAAATTTCCCAAAAATTCCCAAGATTGTTATATGGAGTCACCAGAGGTCAAAAAGCAAAATATCCTAAGAATTCCCAAGATCATCATCTGGAGTTATCAGAGGCCAAAAAGCAAAAGCAAAAGCAAAATTTCCCAAGAATTCCCAAGATTGTTATATGGGGTCACCAGAGGTCAAAAAGCAAAATATCCCAAGAATTCCCAAGATCATGATATGGGGTCACCAGAGGTCAAAAAGTGAAATTTCCCAAGAATTCCCAAGATAGTCATCAGAAGTCACCAGAGGTCAAACAGCAAAATATCCCAAGTATTCCTAAGATCGTCATCTAGGGTCACCAGAGGTCAAAAATTTTCCAAGAACTTTCAAGATCCAAGATCCATTGGAGTTGAATCCCTTCCAAGACACTTCAGATTTTCTTTTTTGTTATATTTGGTGGGGTTCAAAGGGCGTGTGAGGTCAGCAGAGGTCATATTGTTAAAACATAAAATGATGTAGTCAAGAAAGATAAATTTGAGGGATAAACCTCAGTGCAACAAAGCATCCCCATTCGGCAAGGAATCACTAAGCCTTTGGGCTTTCTGGTTTCAATCTTGTGACAATGTTTTTGTTACTTAATTGTTGAATTCATGTATATCAACTCCTCAGTTTACCTTTAATGTTCACATTTTTCATTCCATACCATGATGAATCTTTTTTGTTTTTTGGTGTGTGTTTACATTACATCAGCATGTTCCCAACAGAAGCATTACTTTCATAATAAACCATTAAAGTGTACCTAAAGTCTAGAATTTTAAGAATATATATTTCAGAGGTTGCAAAATAAATCTTATTCATCCAACTCCCGTTGTCATAGCTTGTTCCATTGCTGAGATATTAAATGTTGAAATTTATTCACTTAAATCCAAATAGTGCATTGCACAATAATTTGTGACATTCTTGTTGTACAACTCACATTAAACTGCTTAGTTTCCTTTTGAAATTGAAAATGTTTATATGACCTTGAACACTTCCTGTTTGCTTGCATATCATGTTGAGCAGAGAGGGCTTGTATAGTCAAGTCACCCCATAACAGTAAGAACGTGATCACTTTTTGACACAAGGTGCAGAAGCTTTCGGAAAAACAAAGAAATACAAAGAGTGTAATTTGAGTAGTACAACAGCGACATCACAAATTATTGTGCAATCTGCCATTTTAATGCGAGTGAATAAACTTCAAAATTTTATATCTCAGCTTAGGAATGTCGTGTGAAGATGGGAGTTGGACTATTTGCATTTATTTTTCAAGCTTTGTAAATATATATTTTTGAAATTTCAGACTTTAGGTACACTTTAACTATCACTACAAACTCCGGCAATAATTTTATTCCCAAATGTTACATATTACCAGAGTTTTGAAAGGTGCATCATTTGAATATTTGTACAGTTCCAGGCAAAAGTTTTTCATGGGATGCTAATCAGTGAATTTCTGTGGCTACTTTCCATATTAATTGTTACCAACTATTTTATTTTGAATTGCCCAGCATTCTCAGTTATTATCCAGTGCTCGATCCATAGGTATAAACATTTTTGTATTAAACACATACACAGTATTTTCATTTAAACAATTGAACAATTGAGATGGGGACACCAGCTGACCAAAGGTTTACTAGAATGAAGGTTCACTGTGCTGAAGATCTGCCTGGCCAGAAATATGCTTTCCATCAGAGCCTGGGTAAGGGTTTGGGTTAGATACAGAAATAGGATAAGGATTAGCCTCAGGTAAGATTAAAGTTTGTGTGAAGATCTTGATTAGGGTTAAGATATAAGTTTAGAAAGTAGAGTTTGGATCTTTAGTCTAGTGAACCTTCCATCTACTGACCATTCACTGTAGTGGACCCACCCATTGAAACTACATGTGCACCCTGCTTTTAACTGGTGCAAGTTTAAAAAACTAGCAATAACTACCAAGGAAGATGTGGATATGTTTGAAATCTGACATTTTTGGGGAAGTTTACATCTATTACAATTTTTTGACCAAATTTCAGTTTTGGCTTAAAGAGGACAGTGTAAGAGATTTTTTTCGAGAAAACACAAGCTGTCTTAAAGTGAATCGTTGTTTAAGTTTTTGTTATAATCATACAATAAATTTCAGTTTTAACTATCTCTATAGATACAGAATCAGTACTGTTTGCCTGCAATGTGACCGTTTTTATTACCATAGCATCATGACATTTGAGTAGGAGTGTTTACCCATTATGTACCTTTGGTATATTGAACTACTGTAAGTTACATTTAGGAGTCTAATAGCCTGGTGACAAAACATGAAGTTGAGTTCCAACTATATCCAGTGATTAAGAGCAGCTAATGCCATTTTCTTTCAGATTTCATAATTATTTTAGTAACTTTGTATAACCCTCCGAGTCACATGTGTTTATGTTGCATCAGTGTAAGTACTAAGTATGCTCTTGAAAATAACCATCTTGAAGTGTAAGTTGATCAAAGAATTCGTTTTGGAATGCATGTTGACATTTAACAGGGATGGTGCCAGGATTTGCCCGACAGGGGGGCCAAGCTCCCCAACGGGAAGGGGGGGCAGCAACCCGATAAAGGTGATGAGTTGAGGATGAAGAACAAAAATTTTGCCACGGGAAAAATATTTGGCTTTTTTTACAAATATTTGAAAATTTGGGAGTTTCAGTAAAAAAATTTTGAAAAATTTGGATGTTTTTGGAAGAAAATTTGAGTTTTTTTTAATGAAAATTGGAATATTTGGGGTCTTATTGAAGAATATGCCCTTCCTATGAGCAAAATCAAGCACATTGTCAGGGCGACTGCAGGTCATTGGGATTACCTATTTTATCGTTCGGATTAAGGCTCCTCGACAAAATTGGAAAATTTCCCCAATGGGGGCCAGCCTCCCCCGATGGGTGGCCATGGAGGCGGGCCCTCCTGGCCTCCCCCCTCCTGCTGGGGCCACCCTTGATATTTAATCTAATAAGTGATACTTAACTCCTTTCATAGAGTAAAAGATGAAAACTGACCTAGTACTAGTGTTATAAACCTGAAATTTTTTCCTTTAAATCTGACAGAAGCTAGGCTAAAGGTCACTTGTTATCAGTACTTGTCATAAAGTGTTATTCGATACTCATGTAACCAGTTTAATATTAACTGTACGGTATTGTGGTCAAATTAAACCCATCAGCCTCTATAACACTGTAATTTAATCTGTGAAATTGTTTAATTTGAAGAGGTGGTATGAACTAATTTGTAAAGTTGTTTCATGGGAGCAGTGGAGCCTGTCAGTTGGGAATGTTTGGGACACTTAATAAAATACACGTACAGTGAGAAGTGCATTTTACCAAAGTTGAGTAATTTTTATCTGAAATGTCAAATTTTGAGTTACATATATGTGTTGAGATCAACAGTCTGTATTTTGTTGTAAACAATAGCATATTATGACCATTTCAGTTAATATCTACCATCAGTTGAGAAAAAACAAAAGGAAATTGTTGCCAACTGTCTTGGAGTTTGTTCCATCTTGAATTCTACTCTACCCTACAATATATACAAAAAAAATTAGCACCCCTCTTTATCCCAAAATGGTAAAAAACTGTACATATTCCTTTTATCCAGTGTGCAAATCTTTTCAGATTTTTTTAGAAATGAATTGGTTTAACATTGTGATATCATTACCTAATTTGGAACCTTAAACAGTCATTTGAAGTTAGCCACCCTCTTCTGCCTTTCCCCTCCTATACACCTGCCCCTTCCCCACCATGGTGGCATAGTTTCTTTTCAATGTTGTGACAAGATTTATGTTACTTTAATAGTGTTAAACTCATCCAAGATAACTCTTTACTTTTTCTTAATACAAAATGAGGGGTGGCTGCTGTACAGTAGCAGAGAACTATTTGACCAAATACTTGTGTTTGTGGAAGGGGGAAGGTGGTGTTAAAGACCCCTTGAAGCAAAATTTATGGTTTGAAAAGTGAAAGTTAATGGAAACATCTCCAAGAAGAGGGTAAAGGATTTATTCCCATCCCTCTAGAAATTCTGCTTAGTCTGTTTTGCCCTTGAAATATTCAGTATGTACCTTGTGCATTATCATTCTTTTTTTGTACACTACCTTGAGTGAGGCTAAATGGTTACCCTAGTTACGAGGTATAAAGATCTACTTATCTTGAAAATTTCATTTTTAAGTTATTTATAAGTGCTGTGCAATTTCTGTTTTTTTTATTTGTTTGAGTTTGGACCATAAGTTTTAAGTTGCAATTCAAAAGACCTTTATTTGTTTTTATATTGTTTATATGATTAATCTACATAATTATTGGGGTAATCTGATTATCTTATTGCATCATTTCTATTGTTGTGTGTTTTGTCCATTGATTCAGACTCAATATGACTGGGATGATCCCATGAAAAGGTCTGCTAAATAGATGAAAACCATTCCAGTGTTCTTTTATCATTAAAGATCAAGCAAGTTTTTATGAATAACTGAATAACTTTTCACATATTTCAAGAAGATACCAAATCCAGCACAACTTTAATTGAAAAATGAGTTGAGTCATTGTGTTAAAAAATTTACAGAATTTTTATATGTTAAATGTTTTTTTACAATTATTGTTTGTGCCATAGAGAATCAACGAACAGAAATCTGTCAGGAGGCATTAGGCACTTAATTGCTTTTAACTCTCATTGGTGTTTGACAAGCAGTATACTGAAGTGTACCTGTAAGGAGACTTGCAGTGCATACCCAGTATTCTTTGGTTCATTTGCCTGTATGTTTGTGAGAATGGGTGTGTACAATTGTATTATTGTATTAGTTATTCAGTGTTGTGGAAACAAAAGTTAGTGTAATACTTATTTTAATGAGACAGATGTGTACAGCTGATGGTACTCAAAGACACACTGCACCGTTGAAAACATTCTAGTGAATTAACATACCACTAAGAGATGATGCATACTGCACTTGCTTGTGAACTACAGAAGAGAGTCTATTCAAGGGTTATATTGATTTAAGTAGGAAAGTTTTAAGAAAATAGAGGGCAGTAGACTTGAACTTTTAAATACAGTAGGATCACACAAAGCACTTCACTCATGTTAAGTCATTGTCCTCTTAATATTCAAGACATGTACCCAGCTTGAAGACTGTACTTACATTGTAGACTGCATTGTACTCAGAATGGAGACTTTTAATTCAAACTATAAGTTTGCAAGGGAGAAAGAGGAAGGTCATAATAAGTTTTAAGACTGGTTTTTGAAAGTCTTTGTTTCTAATATTCCTTTGAATCTAGAACTTTGAGTCAAGGTTTTTTAATACTCCTTTGAAACTAGAACTCCAAGTTAAGGTTTTTTAATTTAAACTCCTTTGAAACTAGACCTCCAAGTCAAGGGATGGGGGGGGGGGATGGTGGGACGGGGGGACGGGGGGGTGATGCCAGTACTTTCCAAAGTGATGTTTTTCAGAGAAATTGTGATAGTCTTGCCTGCTGACATTCCACTGGGAAAGTTTCATGTTTGGTGGTGCTTGGAGTATAGTGTTAGGAAAGCAGGAAGATGGTGGGGTTGACTCCATTATGAAGTTTAATGGGGGAGGGGGAGGATGTAGTTTTCACCCTTCCTCCATCCACTGCATTATACATTAATGACCAATAAGCATTCAATCATGTATTATTTTAAAAATGACAAAATGCTTCACATGATTCTGTCCATTCTAATATCCACAAATCTTCCAGATAGGCTACGTATTTGGTAGGTTCAGCTTTTAATGTCTCAGGTTAAGAATGGACAGTGCTGTAGCTGCCCTTTGTTCAAAGTCCTGATTACTTTTTGGTTTGCCAGCATTGTGGTTAAGTGTCTGGGGAGGGGAGGTTAAAGAAGTATTGGGTAGGGAGGGGATGGCCAAGAGCATATCCACTGCAGCATTTTTGTCAAGTTGAAAGTGGGGGTAAGATTTACAGGGGCATGGGAGGGGGCTTGGTGCTACCACTGGAGGCTTTATGTTATAAATTTATAGTGACAAATGGAAAACAGTATAGGAATAATCAGAAAGAAGAAACTGAGGGATATAGTCAGGGAAGATACAGGAATTGAAAGGATGTGTAACAAGATACATCTTCAACCAACTTAAAACAGGCAAGCAACAGGACTTTGTTTTTGTTCAATGGAAGGATGTCTGCTATACACGTCCCTGCTACTATCAGCTTGCTTTTAATGTAAGAGAAAGGGGAAAGGCAAGTTGGACGGAGTTGACGGAGTTCCTTCTTTCCATAACCTTTTATCTGGATGTTGAAAACCACTGCTTTAATTGCAGCCTTTTGATGCCTTTCATGCATGGGGTGCCTCAGTGGGGAATCTATGACTGCCATCCATTGCCTGTGTGAGTGTATTAAATGTGAGAATGGGGGGATTGGGGGATGGGGGTAGTTGTTGCCCGAGTGACTTGTCACCCTGCAGATACTGTATGGATGTGCATATATTATTAGTTTGTGAGGGGAGGGAGGTTGCACGGATTGTATGCATTGCTCACTCTTTCAAACTTCTGCAGATAAAATGGGAATGACTGAGCCATTTCAACCTACAGTAACATTGTTCAGAGATGCCTTTTATGGAGTATATCGCCCCCTTAATGATGGTATATTGACTGCAGGCCTACATAGTTGGATGGTCTTTCACACTTTATGTGTAGCTGTGGTCATAATTGTAGAAAAGGTCTTTCATATCATAATGTGGAAATAATCATATGAAGTTTCCATCAAGCCAGAATTTTAGTTTAAAAAGACAACGTATGTGCATCGAATTCATTCCTTAATGCTCCTTTTGTGTGTTTTTGGTGAATTGTCACTGATTAGGCGAATCTGCATGTGACTATAGCATGCAGTAGTCATCCAAAGTGTACCATTACTGCCTTTGTAGCTAACAACATACCATCCATACAAATGCTACCCCTGCTTGTCAAAAGCATATCCAATGGCTCAATCCAGTTTTCAAATCATATCGTTGTGGAAAAATTTTTTTCACAAAGATCGTTTGGGAAGTACTAAAATTTGATTAATAGATACTAAATAATTATGCAATAAATGCTTTTGTAATTGAAGATTATTGGTACTGTACAAGTTGGTTTGAATGCAGTTTTAAAATGGTCCCTACTACCATTGTAAAATGTAGAGGTTGTGTATAGTTGAATATTTCGGTATTCCAGAGTTTATATTTTCATTTTCATATCTATGTGTATATAAGTTCATTAATAACTGTTTGATTATTAACTTTATAATAATGAAATAAAGGGAAAATGGACAGCACAAAAATCACTGTATGTGCTTGTTTACATTTTGTGAAATCTCAAAGTACAGTAGCACAATTTTTTTCTTCTTTTTTTTTATCTGTCTGTTTGTCAACAAGGCAACATATGAGATCAATGGGAGATACCACTGCCTATAGCTACAGGTGAAGTCTGAGGCAAATATGCCACCTACCCACCCACACAATTTTCACAGCTATGATTTAAGTTACGGATGTTGGTGGGACATGTCTCGATCTGTATATTTTCCCCTTTTTACATAAACTGTGCCCCCCCCCCCCTCCCCCAACTCCAATTTAAGTACAGAAGCTGGCTGATAGCTGTGAGATATAGCTTAAATGGTAAAGTTTACTTCCTTGTGATGAAGGCTCATGGCCAGGGCAGTAATTCTGATGGATGGGGAGGATATTCACCCCACCCAACCCCCTCAGTTTTTCAGATGCAAGTCTGGTGAGAAAATGCCCCAAACCATAAGTGATGACTGTTCACCCCTCCAAACCTCCCTCTCTTGACTGTTATTCCCCCAATTTGTCAGCCAAGTTGTCTGCCAACTGGTCAAAGCCTTTATAGTGGCAGTGCCCCTTGTCACACATTCTTGGCTATGCACCTGGGTGGGGCACTTTTGTCAATGTATGCATGAAGAGGATCTTCAGTCCAAACTGAAGCTCTTAAACATTTTTTCTTCCCCTGGATGCCTTCCACAACAATCAATGCAGCCAACTCAAGGTTTAAGGATGCAGATCTTATTATTTTAAAACTGTAGCCCATGATACATGGCAGACATAGCTAATTCCTTTACTTTGTACCACAGTGTAAATGAGATTCACAGGCCTGCTTGAGCTGTATGGAGAGTAGGAGCTTTGTAGTGCTGGGCATGGCTAACTAGTCACCATGCAAACTAACTAGACAATATGCCAAGGCATTCATAAATATCTGCAAAGTATGTGCTTTTCAAGAAGATCTGTCACTTACTCTTGTTGCTAGGAAAGCTCATTGTTCCATACGCGCATCATAAACAGTGTGAGTGAAGTGCTCGTGGACTGTAGATTGTGAAGAATATTTAATAGGAGGGAACTCATGTATCACCATGCAACTGAGATTGCCTGGCAGTGAAGGGCAAAACACCCTAAGTAAGTGATTAACAGCGCACAAGCACAGCATCACCATAGATATTACTGTGACACAATGTACACTTGCCCTTCAAAACCAGAGAATTGCGGGATCACATATGACGTCAGAAAGACACACCTTCAGAAGCACAGTGTTTGCCTGCTGGCTGCCGAGGTTAGGTTTTGCAATGCTCTCTTAACTACCTCCTTCATACTGTAATCATGCAGAGAAATAAGAATTCCTACACATCAAGATAATTTTTTGTAAATAAAAAATCATTTTTATTTCTATACATTACACAGAAAGTTCACAAATTCATGCAAATATCCATTTTTTCCTTGTGGACATTTTGAGACAAGGAAATTTACCTTATCACCATTCAAATTATAAAGCATTGTGGTCACTGACCAGCGATCTCCTGCAATGACAACACCGATCTGACAAAGCAGCATGCTTAAGTTAATTACTCACATTTCATAGTACATGTACAGTACACATATTAAAGCTTGTGATAAATGCAAAATAAACCTGATACCAGTACTCCAGGGCATTTATGATTTGTATAGTACCTTCACTGAAAGGGGAAAAGAATAGAGGTATGAAGAAATAAAGTAAATATAGATACAATTGCTGTAAACAAAACAAAAGAGACGACCTCCACAATACACCAATACAAAACACCACCCCAGATATAGCCAATAAATCCTTCCCAAAACAACCCTTGGGGTGCAATATGGTTAAAGGGCCACCTGCATGTTCACTTTCTTAATGGACCAATGATGCCTATTTAAAATTTCAGTAAATTAAGCAGAATTCATCTATTGCTTGGCTCCATCTACATCAAGTCAGGAATAGGGGGAGCTTACTAAAACCCTCCTCACCTATGTAAACTATATCTCTTCCCCCCACACTCCTTGCCTGTTACAAAGATAATTCTATACTCCATTCCTATAATTCTCTGTACATTTTTATAATAACCATATTCCCTTTAATTTTCCCTAAAACTATATCACAGTATTAAGTGCTTTCTTTATATACAACAGCATAACTTGACCCCTCCCTTATCCCCCTCATAACTTGACCTCTCCCTTAGCCCCTTCCCCTTCATAACCAAATAAAGAGCTCACTAGCAGGTATGATCACACTGTTTATAAACTCTGTAACATACATACTCAATAAAACATTTACAAAACAAAAATAATGTACATACTTAACTGCATAAACAGATGAATACCTATAGAAAACACACATGATTCAACTGCTCTTGAAAAGAAAACTCAAAATGTGAGGTCACTGGATGTCAAAGACTGGCGATGTTTCCAACATGATATAAAACCTTTTATTTCCATACAGTAAATGTATTTTTTGTTTTGGTAATTTAAGCATCTACCCAGACATTTTTGTCTGAAATGATGCATCTTGAATATACATAGAAAAATAATCCCTTTCATCACAACATAGAGGATGCTATACAGTATGCTTTGACTTATTTTTCGTTATAAAATGGAATCAATGCAATCATGATGTTGTGAGTTTGTTTTGTTGGTTTGTTTGTTTGTTTGTATGTTTGTGCCATAAAATTGGTAAATACTGTATCTCAATTGAAAACATTGATATTTCTCAAGCTTGATAGGCAAATGTATTTTGCATTCAAGTACTGTCATTTTTGGTGGGTGTCAAAAGTAACCTAAGGTCACTAGAGGTCATTGTCTAAAATCATTTAAACATGGAACTTGAAGGAAGAAGGCATGACTACTTCTCAAACTTGACAGTGGTATCATGCATGCATTTCTCATTTGCATTAAAACAACCATACATTAAATTTTTATACAGGTCAAAATTCACCTAAGGTCCTCAGAAGGCAAAATTTTAAAAGTTGTAAGTGTGTCAAGGCATAAAGGATGGGAATTTACATACTTGGTATGTTAATGTGCTACATTTTGGAAATGACCCTTGCTGTTTTTGGTAGAGGGCCAACATTCATGTGAGGTTGACATTAAGTTACAGAGATGTCATTTGAAAAAGACTTGTAAACATGGTATCTAATGGCAGAAAGCATTAGTACTATTCTCATACTTGGTTCATGTATACACTACATTGAATATAGAATTCTATTTTTCTTGAATAGATGAAAATGGCCATTTGAGGTCACTATTATTAAACTAAATAAGGTTTTGGTGAGGTAAATTCAAAGAAGGATGAATGGGTAATTTAGGAACATTACAACATATCATTTTGATGTCATTTTAGTCTAGTTAATAGCTGTGAGAATGTATGAATTTAACTCTCACTTGTGTTTTGGGCCAGCTTAAGTACTGAAAAAATGGAAAAAAAGGTGAAAAACAGAAGAACTACAATGCAGTGGAATTTCCTCCACTGGTCTTAACCAGTCAAGATGTTCAAAGCTTCTAAAATAATGGAAAGCAGCTACAGGTATACTGGTGTCATAAATTAATAGCTACAAGTGATTATTTGTACAAATATTATTTTTATAGCTTAAATTTGGCATATAAAATGAGAACTAGATTAATTTATAAACTCTGCATTTTTGTGATAATACTGCAAATGGAATTCAATGATCTTTATAGCAGAATTACACGCACTGCAGTCAGGATGTCACAGCTGGCACATTCCCACAACATGACTAGTTGACCTTTCTTTATATGGGACAACTTTTACTTTGCTAGTATAACCTTTAAGTGCCACAGTTCAGATGAAACAGTGACCTGGAAGACTCAATTGACACAGTCATATCCTGCAAAAGCATTACTGAGCTCCTTGTTCTTTCAACAGCCTATTGGGGTGATGGGGTTGTTAATGTATAGACAATAAAATGGTGGGGTGTGAAAAACAGCTTTTTTTAGGGCAGCCAATACAACATGATACCAACTTTCATATACTTCCACACACACTAAAACTTTACTTTTTCAGAAAAGTTCCAAATTTCCAGTAAGGATTCCAAACTTTTGCAACTGTATGTATAGATTACAGCATTAAGAAACTGACAAACATAGACGATACCTGGGGGGAGCTGTTGTAGGGTTTAAAATACATTGATTTATGACTACATACAGATTCGTTATATGTTCTTCAGTTATAATGCATATCAGGTATTTGGTTGAGCATATGTAGGTCATATTGAATTTTCATACATGATGAAAAGTACTTTCATAGACTTGTCTTGGTAGCAAAACCTGCAGCCCTAATTGTTAACAGCACTTGGCAATGACAAACCATTAATACTTAACAAAGCCCATCATTTCTACAGTAAAGTATCCCACTGCATGGTACTATAGCCCATAGTCCATAAGTGCATCCTTGAGCTAGTGGCACATTGAATATACCACCAACAGGGTGCAGTACTAGTGGGCTTTGGTACCAATGGGTTGAATTTGGACAGCGGGTAGTGTGGACATGTGAAACACTTAACAAAATGGTATTTTTTGGATCTGGCTAATCTGACAACATATTGTTCATTTGCATTGTTGATCATGAAACTGTTAATGTACAGTATATATGTATTCAGCACACCCTGCTAACATGTCCTGGCCAAACCTCTCATAATCTTTTCAAAAACATCATATGCATATTAAAACCTAAGACGTACATAACCATCATTTGCATACATGAAGCAAAAATTTTTATGAACAAAATTATTTGATTTCAACAGTGATTGCATGCATGCACTTAATTAAGCATGAATTTCCATATAAAAATATTGACTATTTACCTCTATTGTGGGTACGCACAATTCACATTTTACAATTAATATATTTTTCATGCATGATTGACCACCATTCTCACCAGCTCAGGCACAAAGATTATTTGGCAATATACATCGCAAGGACATAGAGAGTTCTGTGTTAAAAACCCTGTTAACACCTGTTAACAGGACAGGGATTCTACAACATACTTACCAACTATCAGAGCTGTCAGAACTTAGGTCTTTAAGAATGGGAAGGGGAAGGGAAGAGGGCTGAACCATTCTATTGCCACAATTTGATATTTTCTAAGGTAATTTTGAACTTAACAAAAAAAAACTTTAAATGAAATTATTTTAAGTGCTGCAGCCCTTCTATTCCTGCCCCCCCCCCCCACCGCAGTCTGACAGCTCCTGTTATTATGATGAATCACAAGCACCGTATGAATGTCCTTGCAGTGGAATTATCTTATAAATAACACCCACACTCTTCTTTGAATAGTTGTCCCATTCTATCTGGTAAATAAATTTTATAGTATTGTTTAATAAGGGAAGAGGCTTTTATGGATATTTGATTATGGGAGACCATTTCAAAAGGTGGAAGCCAAGTGCACCCCTCATCCTTGATTATCTGACAACCACTGCCAGCATTGCTGATACATTAAATCTGGGACTGAATGAAAATCTCAAACTGAACAGCTGAGATTCCTGATGCCAATTAAGTGACACTTCTAGGAAATTAATACTACTAAAGGTTGAGTGGATCACAGGAAGAATTTCTCAATGATATGGCTATTAACAGTTTTCAGTCGAGAGATATGTATAAACGACCACTATCTGTTTAACTTGGTGAAAAATATTTTTAAATAATAGCAGTTCCTTTAAAAAACATGGTTATTCAGGGTGTTTAAAAGGATGCTGCACATGGTTCCTGATGTATCAAATAGATTTTTCCATATATATAGTTAGAATTAAAGATAAGATTCCTGGCAATAATTGCCCCCCTCTCCCCACTAAATGACCATAAGAGCAGCAGTAAAGCATGGAATATGTACACATCTTTAATGTTACATTTGGACTCTTGTAGAGTGACATACAGAGTTATACCTGTTGCTGTATTTTAAATGCAATCTTACTTGAAATAAAACATCTAAGGTTTTTACCGCAGTACCACTCATAAATTTGGGTGTATACAACATACACAATCACTGTACTAAACATATCCATATCATTTTATTCTGCCTTTAGGCTGCTTCAAACTACTGTATTCCCCAAATATGGTTAACTATGATTTACCAACTCAACTGCATTGCCAAGCTTTTTCTTTTTCTTTTTTAATCATTGACCAGCTTCTGGTTGATCAAATGATTCCTCCTTTTTCATTTATCTCACTTCAATAATATACACACATTATGTCATTTAATTATCAACAATACAACCCTTACACTTTATCTCTCATTGTTATGTTTTATACAACAATTATCCTACATATTTTCACTTCTTTTCCTCATAATTAGCCATTTTGTGACTTTCCTCACATATATAACTCACAACTTTACTCATTTCAAGAGGTCACATATATATACTTCCGTCTACATTTTACCATTAAACATGTCCATTCTGAGTTGCCACTTTTGAAAAAGTAACTCCTAACAGGAAGTAAATACAATAACACCAAGAAAAAACCCTCATAAAAACACACAAACTAAAAAATAATAAAAAAAAAAAAAAAACAACCAAACAACCCAGAGTTACAAAAACAATGAAAAGTTAACCAAGTTCTTTGAACACTTTAGTTGCATAATGTCAGAATATACTCTCATGATATATACGTATGTCACAGAAACAGCCTCCATCTATAGTAAGTATATAAATGATAATATGTCAAACAGTGTAAACAAAAACAAGAAGAAAGAAGGGATGCTTTACAACCCTGATCATATGATTATGATGTAAATTGACATGTAACTATCCCCAATCATGTGAAGTTATCAGAATTAATGAAGTATGAAGGAGTGTAGAGCCTTGCCAAAATAATTTCAAAATATCTAAATTGTTAACTCCATAGAGAAATGGATATATTATGCAGTACAGGGTGCAATACTCCAGATAAATATACATCAAGCAGCTTGCTCACTGGTTCTTCACCACTTAGCCATAACTCAATGGGTTGATTTATTAAACATCACACAAGGGTGAACTTGACAGCCCATACAACAGAAGTACAGTAAAGTGTGAAAGTGAGCCAGCAGTATCCCCTTAAGTTGACCCACCCCTGTTTGCAGAGCACAGTAAAGCATGCATAATTATCCATAAATTACTACATTACTTCAAGGGTGTTCCTACCCATGTCTTCCTATATACAAAACACAGGACATGCTGTGCTGAGCTTCTGAGCAAGAAAAAAAGCTTGTGGGGTTTTCAGGTTAAGGGAAAAAACACAAAACTGTGCTATGACACAATAGTGCATTCAAGTTCACTCTGTCTTAGTGAAATAAAGTTGAATATGCACTAATTTTGAAGAATATGCTCGGAGAAAGTATGCTACTGGAAAGGGGTTAGGCTGCTAATTCATTAATTGGAGGAAAAATGAAATGTACTGTACAACACTTAGTTGCACCACAACTTGTTACTAAATGTTGAATTCATGCAAGGTAAGTCCTTGTTCATACCCACTGGGGTTTCAACAAGTACATGGATCCAATAACATGAAACTGCATGGTGCATAGCATAACCCAAATGGCATGCTAGGTGATATCTCATAGTTGTTATAGATCAATCAATCCCTGTCATGGAAGTCTTTTAACTTATTCTTGGTCTACCTTTAATTTACAATATTTATGTGCTCAAACATCCTGAAAGATGCTAGAAATGGAACTAAAGGAGAAATTTGAAAGATTCTAGCTGACTTTTCAAACAAGGTTGGGCAACTACAAGTTCTTGTGCTCCTTAACCTACAGTATGACATTGTACCAGACAGTCATTAAAGATATGATCATGCCTAAGAATATCAAATTTAGATAGGGAAATAAATAGGGAAATCTATTGGCTGCAACATTCACTCATAACACGTCATGTGAATGAAAGAAAAATTTACATGAATCCATGCAAAATATAAAAAATGCAAACAAATAGTGTAGACCAACTAATATTTAATGAACACTATCATGGTCTGGCTGAGCCTAAACTTTATACTGGAAGAAGAAAATAGGAGCTTGCACTACTATCAAAGAAAGAGACACTCTTCCATAAAAAGATATTTACATGAAAGATACTTGAGTGAAATTGTGTCCTCCAAAATAATAAAACTATAGTAACATGGTGAAGAGATTTTTGTTCGACTTCCACTTGAATGATCACTCAAACTGACTGAGTCAAAAGGAATTTTTGGTTCGGTGCCAAGAATGAGACTACTGCATATTAAAAATTTACCCTGCATACTAGGACTGCTTGTGTCTTATTTCATGACAGTACAACTATGTGTTACACAACTGGCAGTGACTACAGGTGTCATACATCTGGTAGTGATTACAAGTGTCATACACCTGGTAATGACTACAAGTGTCATACACCTCTTAATGATCGACCACAAGTGTCATACACCTGGTAGTGATCGACCACAAGTGTCATACACCTAGTGGTGATCGACTACAAGTGTCATACACCTAGTGGTGATCGACTACAAGTGTCATGCACCTGGTAGTGACTACAAGTGTCATACAACTGGCTGTGACTATAGGTGTCATACACCTGGTAGTGATCGACCACAAGTGTCATACACCTAGTGGTGATCGACCACAAGTGTCATACACCTCGTAGTGATCGACCACAAGTGTCATACACCTGGTAGTGATCGACCACAAGTGTCATACACCTAGTAGTGATCGACTACAAGTGTCATGCACCTGGTAGTGACTACAAGTGTCATACAACTGGCAGTGACTATAGGTGTCATACATCTAGTAGTGACTACAAGTATCATACACCTGGTAATGACTACAAGTGTCATACACCTCGTAGTGATCGACCACATGTGTCATACACTTGGTAGTGATCGACCACAAGTGTCATACACCTAGTAGTGATCGACTACAAGTGTCATGCACCTGGTAGTGACTACAAGTGTCTCACAGCTGGCAGTGACTATAGGTGTCATACATCTGGTAGTGACTACAAGTGTCATACACTTGGTAATGACTACAAGTGTCATACACCTGGTAGTGATCAACCACAAGTGTCACACACCTGGTAGTGACTACAAGTGTCATACACCTGGTAGTGATCGACTACAAGTGTCATGCACCTGGTAGTGACTACAAGTGTCACACACCTGGTAGTGACTACAAGTGTCATACACCTGATAATGACTATGTGTCATACACCTGGTAGTGATCGAGTACAAGTGTCATACATCTGGTAGTGACTAAGTAGGTACATAATATATTATGCTGAAGGTGAGTACAGAAACATACTCACAGGTAAATACCTAATATACTTTATTGAAACTGAGGATGGAACCATACTCACAAGTCTGTGCACAGTATTCTGTACTGAAGGTGAGTATGGGAACATTCTTAAGAGGACGAGGATAACGTACTGAAGGTGAGAACAGAACATGCAACAATGAGCACTTAAACTTAACCGTGGTATACACTATAAATAACTCTATACTATGAAAGAACTTCTATACATCTACATTTCTACTCTCTGTACAAGAGGGCCCATTGTGCCATAAAAGATAATATGTAATAATTAGCTATTTGTGTGGAAGATACAATTGGCAGGAAGCCACTGATTTCTATCATTAATGAGACACAAGAAAAGGAAAACTATAAAAACTACAAAAAAAAGACAAAACTGAAAAATATTGAAATGAGAAGGTATGATATGATTTCAGGACTGCTAAGACAATGTACTTTGTAGTATTAATACATTTTCATCCAATTACTGCATTTTCTGAAGAGAGGAAACATACTGCAACATGTATGCAAGCATCCTAAAAATGCAGTTTGATGACACACTGTGTCAAACACTAAACAGTTATATCATCTTAAATATGCAAGACTGTTCTAGTCCGATGCCAAATGGCATTGACTAAACTTCCCTGATGGAATTGTGTGACAATGACCTTAGCCACATTCAGTCAGGTAGCACCATAATATATGGTTCTGTCAGGGAGTATGGTTGAGCAGTGGATCTTGCAGGTATGTTACCTACATGACACATAAAAGCCAAAGACATTCAAAAACAGGTCAGGGTCAGAGTAATAGCTCCTGAGGTTTGTTTGTTGTATTAAGTAGCACAGCTAAATTCAAGCAGGTGCTAAGGGGGTGTAACCCTAGACCCCCGGAAAAAGGAACCATACAAAAGTATGTGACAAAAATATTGTTGACCTCTTTTTGAGGTTCTACTCCAAAGCCTGTTTTGTTAGTGAGTCTACTGGAACTCAAAGATTCTAAAAGGTAAAAACAAAAAAAACAAAAAAAAAACCTGTTGTTTTACCATGATTCAAAAGTCGTTCTCTGGGGTCCTTGATCAGAGTTAAGTCACAGACTATTAAATTCTGAATCCTACTTTATTTGATAACTTTAGTGTAATAGATTACTTTTAAGAGGAGAAACAGTATCAATGGTAACTATCAATGCTAATTAGGTGATTTTTGAGCAACTTATTCATCAGTTAGTGCTAAAAACCTTGAGAAAAAACACTGAAATAATGTACTACGTAGGTAAAGCCTATTGTGGTGGAAACTAGTGAGAAATCTGTACAAGACACCATCACACCAGTACTACCAAAGTGCTGCATATGGGAACAAAATGGTTTCTTTTACAGTTCTTAAAAGAATCCTTATAAAGCAATTCCAGTTTAATACCACACTCTAATTGACACAATTAGTCCAATATGTCTTCAGTGGAATCAGACTCATTTCATTAATAACCACTTTATTTTTTACGTGTGGACTTGCAGCAGTTCATTGCACTGTTAACTAGCATAACTATGTCAAGCATTATATCTGGTTATAAACTTTCCATTTGTGCACAAGAAAATACATGATTAATTGTGAAATCCTACAAGTAAAATAATACATTGCAACAAACTAAATAATACTAGTGACTTGTCATACATACAACTTTAATATCTGATTGTCACAAACTGCAGCAAGGGTTACTATAATGACCCTCTTGTGATCAACACAAGGCATTCATCTGAACTTAACAGCTGTGTGATTAGTCAAATTCTGCAGTGACAAGAACAAACCCCCTGCTGGAGCAGCACATTTACGGTACTGAACTACTCTCTGGTAGGCAGAGTAACCAACTGGGAAGGGGGGGGGGCACATCAATGCAAGAGGATTGTCATCTGAGGGGAGGGGTTTAAAGAAGGGCTAGTCCCCCTCCTCTTTGAAAAATTTCTTCACATTCCATGGTCTAGGTCATCGTCTAGGATGCCAAATGGAGAATCATTTTCCATTTTCTCTACACTCATGTTCCATATCTCTCTGTTTGATTAATAAAAACCAGTGACTTTTTTGGGGGGATGGGGGTGGTAGGTGCTCCCTCTTGCCCCAGTGGCTACAGACCTGCTCTCCTTTATCATTACTTAGCTTCATACATCAGCTCTAGGAGTAAAGAGGCTGCATCAGCCTCACATACCATTCTACAGCCATGATTCAAACAACAGAGACAAGTACACAATTCATATCGAGCCTACCATCTAAACCCTGGAAAACCAGCTTCTCCAGACAGTGATAATGTATCCTACGTCTGACAGATGCCCTGGGCTCTAACTGATTCCTCAAGTTCCGTAACCATTCAAAGTCCCTTGTAAAGACACTGTGCTAAAATCATCACTTTTTGTTATGTCATACGACGCAATGTCTTGTCTGCCAACACAACGGTTGGTATAACTGTCCTGAGCAGTAAATACCTATGGCCTCTGACCTCTGATCTCGTGAATATTCATGACTTCATTACCCTTCATCTCACACACACTCCAGACCACTTTCTGGGTAACCTGGGGGTGGTACTATCTGTGTCATAGCATTCATGGTTTTGGTATTTTCTTCATTTTTCCTGTTTTCCTCCTGAATTTCTTCCATCTTTTTGAAATCGAGGTCAGCATATTCCGTCTCCGGCTCTGTCCGTATCGGGGGCTGATTCGGAGGGTGGTTGGTGCTGTGTACAATCTCCTCATAAATCAGACCATTGGAATGATTCTGTTGATATTAAAATAAAGATACACATACAAGATATCAGGCTTTGAAGAGGAGGCAAGGGAAAAGTAGTGTAAAAGTAGAATCAAACTTCTCAACAAGAGCACCAATGATGCTGTAGCTCAACTACAATTTCCCCTACAGACAGTTACTGTAATGTAGTTAGATTAGGGATCCAAACCAAGGAGTCATGGACAGTCATGATCTAGCACCTTCAGTGCTATAGATTTAAATGGTCACAGCAGAGGCAAAATACCATAGGTAATTCTGCTGACAAAAATGAAGTGCTATTTATACCCAATTTGTCTAGCCCATCAAAAAACAATTCCTATGGCAGTATTTATCATACAAAACCAAAAATCTTATGGAAAAGCACTGGCATGGATTCACCATCTGACCCTTTGTGACCTCAAATGGCATTTAACATCAACACAAAGTACATCTATCATGACCCATCATCCACTGAACACTCTAACTTTGGTAAAATTCAGACACAACCCCTGGTATTAAAAGGCTTTGCTTGATTCTAATGTCTGACCTCTCTTTGGCCTAAACGACCTTTGACCATCAAATGTACAACTCTGATGATCATCATCTACTGGATACTGGATAATGACAGGTTGTGCAATAATTTTGTGATGTCACTCTTGCACAATTAGAATGTCTGCTTTTCTTTGTTTTTGGTAAAGCCACTGGACCTTGATTCAAATCGTGATCCCTTCTCACTACTATAGAGTGACTTGACAATACAATCCCTGTCTTCAAAACATACTTTAATGAGAAGAAGTAGTTTTTCTTTTCTTCAAGGTCATCTTATCACTTTGCTTTCAAAAGGAAACAACAGCATTCAATATTTTTTAACAAACACATCACAAACTACTCAGCCATCCATGATTTCGAATATGACGAATAAACTTCCACATTTAATTTGTTAACAAATAACTGAACTGTGAAGATGGAAATTTGACCATTGACAATCATTCGGTCACTTGTTTAGTTTCAGACCTAAGGTGCACCTTATAGAGTCAGAACCCCTAAAAAGACCACACTAGATTTGACATCAGTGGTAACACATATGCATATTTGAATACTCACTGTTGGCGATGGGTTGTTATCTACAGGTACCCCATGGCCATTGGGTTGTTTTGGAGCTGTGATAAAATTCAAGAGAAGAAAAAATTGAATTTGTCACAAGAATCATAAAAGAATTTGCTGCTATTTAAATATTCTTGACATTAAGCACTCCCTGTATTTAATCTGAAATTTTACGTAGCTGCTGTGAGTTGGTGTATACAAAGGGATGTACGATATAGAGTACGGAATGATTGATTATGGAATATGTAAATATATACTGATATTGCATAATAACTAGAAGCTAATCTCAATAGGACTGAGGGGTCAGAAGACCATTCAGAGACCAAGTTGGTAATTGCATATAGTACAAAATATTGTAATTAGAGGACTATACTTTGAACTTGTGTGTGAATATTCATGATGTTAAAACTACCTCTGAAACAGCCATAAATCACACCCAATGGAGTCACCCAGCTAATATTAACCCAGTAAATTAAGTCATTTGTTCCAACATTTCAAAGCAACAGCTGTTAAAACACTACCAAGGTACACAATATGTGATTACCAATGGCATCATCCCTAATGTTTTATCCTAGTATGTGGCTTAATTGTGCCTTCACCAATCTTTTTCAGCAAACTACAGTTATCTCTTAAGGCCAGTTTATACTTCCCAATTTTCACACACTATAAAGCTATAAGATCCATACGGGGTCATCCTTTGCTCTTCTGAGCCAATCACAAATATAGTTCAAGAGCTGAACAGCATTCAACTTTCATAGCTCTGTAGCACCACAGTGAAGTTTGAATCAGCCTTTACAATGTGCACATGTGCATGACGGTGAATTGGGTGCTATGATAAGTGCCTAATTTTACAAGGAGCAAGTTGTGACAGAAAAAAATGTGAATTTTACTCCTAAAGTTTTGACAGCATTCAGAGACTTGAAAAACCTTGTTTTAAGGACATGTTCAAGAGATACAGCTCTAATGTAAGATTCTATGCCACAAGCTGTCCTTAATACTTGTTTATGTACATTTTACTGTGTTTTGTTGTTCGTATGAAAAATGAATTTGAATTGAACTGAATAGAATTCCTCTGCATATTTTCAAACTCTTATATTACTATGGTTCTACCTGCCTGTCAACATAATGCTATTTTCTATCCCATGGTCTATTTTAACATTCTAAAGCAATTAAATGTGATTGGCTTATTTTCATCATTCATGACAATTTTTTTCAATGTTTTAAACATTTTTTGGCAATTTCCATTTAATTCAGTTCAAGTTTTCAGATTCATGCTAACACGACAATCTGCAAACAATTGCATGGTGTCATAAAATCTGCACTGACAAATCCTCTTTTGGATATTATTAACCCTGCAGCAAGAAAAGACTGCTTTTAGACTTGTCTCAAGTATCTTAGAGATAAAACTTCCTTCAGGGATAAAATGAAACTAAGCCAAAGTAACTTATCATTCTACACCTAAATATCTTATCCACCAAAACAAAGAAAGAAGAGAATAAAGATTACGGAAAAAAAGAAGACATTTTTGCAACCATATCTCCAGCTTATTACAAGATTTCATGATAATAATCTCTGTTGACATTTTTGTTTTTATTTTTGCTTTCAGATCTAAGTCTAACAGCTTTTTTGAAGATGTTCTTTCACTACCATAGTTTAACATTGCTCTCTCCATGGATTATCTGATGAGATATATAATTTACAACAACCATGCCTTGACATAATATTTATTTACTAGTTGCCATCAAAATCACACAAATCAGTTTGTTTATGTAGTTAATAGCTGTATGTCATAGGTCAAGTCAAACTTGCTTTCACTAGCATAAGCCACCCTATACCCAAATAAAAACAAATAAATAATGCTAGTTTAGCAGCTAACCAGTTGTTTCAATTTTGTCTGTTACTGGAACTTTTTTTCTCAATTTATAGAATTTGTGTGAATAAAAAATTGGAAGTGTACACAGGCCCAGGTATTCTTTTAACGTTACAGAGCTATCCCATTTTAACTGTACCACATGTACGGTCATGAGTATATCCACTGCAGACAAGAATGCTATGTAACTTTTTTACCATAAATATGACAAGATTCAGAGTAAGAAATATTTGAATAAAAAATGAGGTCAGGCCACATTTGGGGTTAGGCAATGATGCTAATCTAGTATTTCCTTTATAAGACTTCAAATTCACCGCCATCAAATATTATCATTTCACATAGAACAAATACTCGATAACTTTCATTGTATACTGGCTTGCTTGGAGACTAAATTTTTGATAAAATTCAAAATATATAAATGCAGAAATTAATTACCTACTTAAGCTGCAGAATGTAGAGCTCTTTTTTTCTTAGGGAGACTATTACAAACTTTCTCTGTGGATAACTAACACTAACAGTACAACAGTGATAATGCTAAGGCACTTAATATTTATTGGATGGCTATTAAACCCAATAACCCAGCTAGCATGGTCAGTCAAAGGAGATTTCATTGTGCATTTAAAATGTGCATCCCTCAGTTAGTTCTGTGACTGACACCCTATGTTAGCGGCAAATTCTCCAGTCACAGAACGCAGCAAATATTTTTCACAGACATCTAAGTCCCTGAAATGCCGATAATTTCCATATACATGGGTACTGAGTGTAACAGATGATCCACAATGACTCACCCATGGTCAGAAACATCTGTTGTAAAGCAACTCAATCCCTCAATCTGATGATAATCAGTATCAGTGCTGTGATGTACATGTGAGCCAGTGTCATTTGTCAATGACCCACCACCCATGACTGACCATGCCAGGGGTGAGGGGTACAGTGGCAAGTCATTAAATTGATAAATCCATAACTGATTATAACATTCAAAAAAACTATATTTTCTCTGGATTTCATACTCTAAGTTCTTCAAGCATTCTTATTGCTCTGTTCGAATTAAATTTCTACATTAACATATCAAATTTCACAATTCATGTAACACTGAATGGCTATGGCATCTTTGAAAGAATGTTATAATTTCAGCTAAATACAAGTGAATTTTATTTATTGAGGTAACAATCATGACATCATTAGAACAAGATATGTAATTACAATATTATGAGAAGGTTTAAAAAACAAGACAGTATTAAAAAAGGGCCTAACCATAGTTGAGGAATGCATGCCTGAAAGCCACTGCAATCACCATGCAACTCACACATTAAGACACCAGGAGTGGTAATCTGAATCAATAACTTTAATTTCATGAAATATCTTTTACATTCTACAATGTTGTGTGAAAAAGTAATCTCTAGATCCCACTTAACATGTAAATATCTTCCATCATGAAGGCAAGAGGCTATCCCATTCAGTTCTGTAAAATTAAAGTATTAACTTCCAATGGACTTTGATACATTTTTGGTCTAATAAATTTGTTTTAAAAAGACACCTCTTTCAAGAGAAAGAAAGACAGACAGTAACAATACCTATTAGAATTAAAAGGATACCCTCTATTTTGGGACGCAATGAACATGCAGATGGAATGAGCTTCCTGCCTCCATGTAAAAAACAGCGAAATGCACCCACCTCTTATCATGGAGATCCATTCTCCTGTCACAGATGACTGCTCTTAGATCAAACCTTGGTCAGTTATTGTGACCTGGGTTGACCATAACTCCAAGGCTAGGTTAAGGGGGTCATGGCAATAATTACATACCACCACATCCTCTCTCTTACTCAAAAAAGGTCACATGTAACCAAATTGCTGTCCATTTTTGTTTAAATTTCAGTGTGTTTGTATTCCAAAAGAGCTTTGCCCATACCAAGAACTGAAAGGCATTATGAACTGTTGCCTAGCCAGAGACTGACATTAAGGTTGAAAGAATGGACCAAGGTTATATTTTGCAAGGACAAAATTAACGGTGAAAACTGCAATTTTGAACAATAATACTATATTCTGTCATCCCATTTGGAAGGGGGATAGAGAGAAAGGCTTCTGACAGGGCGAAAACACCCCCTACCCCTTCTAGCTATACCCCTTGCTATGATGTGTGACAAGCAGGAACTAAAAACAAGCCAACGAGTGACAACTAAGGGACATGCTTCCCTGAATCTCCTTGATATTAAAAGGTGTTACGATTCTTGGGTGTCCCTTTAAATAAGTATCCACCTCCAACCACAAGGCTTTTTTACGAGGAAAACAAAAGGAACAATTGCACAAGGCACAGGGTATCACTAAACACCAAACATCTTACTGGGTACCCTGAAAAATTTTATACTCCCCTTCACACAAGGAGATACATGACAAACTGGCCTTCCTACAAATTGTCAGCTACAACTTTGCCTATGAGTGTATGGCTCAGGTGAAGCATGGAGCTTGAAGATGCAACTGACTGACACAAACTTTTCAAAAGAAATGCAATTCAGGGCTCCTTGCATATACAATGGCTTTAGGTGACAGGGTTGGTTATATGATGTACCCCACTAAGATGATACAATGATGGGGTTTCAAATACAGCCTTTAAGTGCAGTCAATACTACATAACAACTGAAGTGGTACATGCCAAGATGCTAGTTGAAATTAAAACTACAGATACTGCTTTACTCAAAAGTAAAATGCTCCAAAATGCAAACAAATAATCAAAATCAAATCATGTTTTACATAATTATCTTTGTTTTGAGTATTTTGATTTGTACAATATTGGAGCATACAGAAGGCAAATAAATGGTGAAGACATTCAACAGCTTTTGTATAATACAAGCAGTACAAGCTAATTTGGCCACAAATTTAACAATTTGATATTTCCTACAAATTTTCTTAAACTTCTAAAGTCTCACTTGTACCCCCAAAGTAGAAAATTTAGAACACTAAAATTTATAAAAAATTTATCAAAACCCAAGAAAAAATTTGTACAAAAATAAAGTATAAAAATTTAAATACAAAACAAAAGAATACACAGGAATAAAATGATCAATAGAAAACAAAACACAAAAGACAGGGGTTACCATGACAATGAAATAATATGGGAAAGCAAAATTAATAAAAACGAAAGCAAAAAAGTAAATACCAGCATAACAGGTGGGGGATCGTTGTTCTGGTAAGTTGTTAGGGTCATAAATGGTGCTTGGTGTGTAGCCTGCAGAGTTAAAATGAAAACACGACAAAATACAAAAACAATATCGAAACCAAATGCAAGACACAAATAAATAAAACATCTTCATGCATAAAGGATAGCAGCTGCACAAAATATTTTCTTTACTTACTTCAGGTGGGTCAAATGAGGACAAGGAAGAAAAGAAAACATAGCTTGGTTTGAATTAGGAACTTACTAGAATCCTAGATGATCAAACGTATGGGAACCATGGACAATGACTTAATGAAAAGAAGTCAATCTTGAGATTTCAGAAAGATTAACGATGACTTGTAGTGTAAATACCATGTAGGCCTGTGATGTCTGATTTCATGTACTAGACCATTTACTAGAACAAGTGCTCGTCTTATGTTTTATATGTATGAGACCAGTTTGCTTTAGCAATTATGCTTCATGCACTTGTCAATGAAATGACTCACCCATCTGACCTCTGTTATGGTCAGTCAAGGTGAGGTCATTGTTCACTCTACAGATGTATGTAGACCCACCCCTCAGTCAGTTCTGTGACTGACATCTTGCATATAAATGTAACACACCCTTATGTCACAAAAGTAATGTATAACCTATACTTGTGACTGATGCATGTTAAAGAAATGCCTGAAAATATCCTTACACTTCCATCCTGAGTGTAACAGCTGTTAACCCACAGTGACTCACTCAGGGTAGCAATTAAGTGACTGACATCTGTAGTAAAGTGACTCATCCCTTAATTGCTTTGGTTACAATACTGTTGCAGTAATACACATGTGAATCACATTGTCATTTGTCAAAGACCCACCTGTGACTGACCATGGGTTAATAATGTGATCCATTCAATTCTTAGGTGAATTCCTTCCAAAATGTGTGAATATGATTAAGTGTGAGTACAAACATGGCAGTGCGCAATTTTTTGGCAGGGAAAGGGGAGGGTGCAAAATCTAAAGAGAGAGCCACCATTACAATAGTGCATAGTATACTCTACCATGAAAAGTTTTGTCAAAAATGCTTCCCTTGTTGCACCTTCCATGTCCTACAAGTTGAATCTAAACATTTTTTACTTTAAAATCTGGGAATTTTAGACAGGAAAATGTGATAATGTCAGGTCAATGTGAAAACTTTTTAGGGGAGGGGCAACTGTGCTCACTGGGTACTACTGCCCATGGGTATAAATTTAATCTCATGAGTGCTTGTACAGCCAAATGTCAGTGTAGCAGTACAAGTATGTTCATGCACACTAAAAGTCTGTTAAAAATGTATTGTTTTCACAGCTAGCTTCAGAAGGGGAACATTTTCATCAATGATAAGAAAAAAAGGAAATTTCTAGAGATAGTTGGCAATTAAATCAATTGACATTAATTTCACCAAAAGTTTACTCCTTTTTGGATTGTGCTGAAGAATGTCAAACCTACATCTTCAAACTTAGCAAAAGGAAAGTGAAAAAAGAAATTAAGAGGCATTATGGAAATTGTTTCAATGATCATTTTAATAACTCAATCACAAAATCTTAAAAGTGAGAGATTAAATAAAGAAGGATTAATTCAGAAGTTACTAAGTACAGTTACTTTTGAGTTTTAACATGAATTCCAAGTTTTCAACTCCATAGATAAAAATTGTTGATACAATGAAAATCATATGTTAATTTGACCAAAAATTTACTTATTCCCAACTTGTTGCCACTAACTGCAAGAATAGAGGGAGCATATATGTAAAATAGCCTTTTCTATGTATTAAACAAGCAATTTTTTAACCCAAACCATGCTATGATGTCATACCTGATCATTCTTTTAATAAAAGTGCAGCAATTACAGGAACAAAAGTTTTCATGCACAAGCTTTTCTAATAGAACTTACATAGGTTTCTGACATTTCTGACTATCGCAATGGTTATTCACATCACCAAGAAATAACTGGAAAAGATCTTTCACAGTTTGACATAGAGTGAACACAACACTGATAAGCTCTGTCTTTCGAGTGCAATGCATTATGGGTCTGGAAGATGCTGTTAACATTAAATGACACTAGTAGTAATTCCACGACATCCCCTTTTTACTTTTTGCTGATTAAAGAACTTTCTTTCAACTATGTTTACATAAGTCTAAAATAATTTAAAAGAATTGATCCATTTCATGTGAAGTCTTGTAATGTTATGGTTCTATACCAGATGTAGTTGTGAAAAGCTTGAATACATTTTGCACCTCACAAAGATGTGTAATAGCATGCATAGACGGTATGTTTTACATGCACCAATGGTACCACTGCTTGACTTTGGATTGGCACACTGTGCACATGTGTGCACTGCTTGTCTCCCCCCCCTCCCCCCACATGCCACTTTTTTGAGATGTCATTAGAAACGTGACACATAGTACAGTGGGTAATTTACAGCAGCTGGAAGCCTTGGTTTCTGCTTTAATATTTTGGAGGTATCCATGTTCTAACTAGTTACCTATTGGAGAAACAACCCTGCCATTTTGAGACACAGTTTAAATATTCTTCCCTTATCAGTGGAGAATACCTCTGTCAAAGAATGGGGGAGGGGGTATAAAGGACCACTGAAACAAAGGTTACAGTGTGAAAATATGAAATTTGCTGGGAACCCTTCAAAAAGAGTTGTGGATATGTCCTGATCCCCACCCCAAGGGTCTTTATCTATGGCTCTTACATATCAAGCTAAGTTTATCTTTTCTCAAATTTTAATTGATATTTTGTTATTTTCGTGAATTTGTACATTGTTTGAAAAGACAGGTTTAGTTGTATTCTTATTTCAATTGCTCTTTCTGATGTGACCTTTTGAACAACTAAAGAAGAAAAGGTAAAAAAGAAAAACAACACCAGCCAAAATAGGTCCTGCTAACTGTAACATGTTGTGACTTTATCTCTTCATATTACAAATATATATGCAAATTTAGCTCATGTTTATTCATAAATGAAAGTGGAAATGAAGCTCCAATGGGTCTGGTCTTTCATTCTGTACCTTTGTAAATGTCGGTAATACTTCTTCATAGTAAGCAACATACATTTTGTTTTGATGGATTCTGATGGACATTATGAGCAATACATTTTTTTGTCAAAACTCTCATTGGCAAATGCCCTCAATCAATCTGAAATATTTGAGTTGCCAGGTCATCACATGGAAGTGAATATTTTATATTGTTCTCCAGGACAGTCCCTCAACAACCCCCCCCCCCCGGCCCCCACCAACTCAAGCTCTCACCATGTCTACTCCAATGACAGAATTACCCCTGGGCAATTTCCACCATGGATCATAAAATGGTTTCTATGGGGGGAAGTTCTCTGAGGGATTATTATCATGGTTGGGAATTGTCTGGGAGGAAATTTTCAGAGTGGTTTCTGGTAAGGGAGTTGTCTGAACTGAAATTGTCAAGGTTGGAAATAGTCTTGGGAGGGAGGATTATCTGAGGGTTAGTTAGTTAGACGAAATTTAACGACACACCAACACAAATGTGTCATATAGTGTCAAGCAAAGTTTAAACACGGTGCAAGTCCTTCCCTTTAGTTGCCTCTTACGACAGGCGGGAAATACCGTGGGCATACTCTACAACCCCCAGCCCAGGATTATCTAAGGGAAATCGTCAGGGAAAATTATCTTGGAAGTCACCCAGAGAATATAATCCATGTGGGGGTTGTCTTGGGGAGGGGGCATGAAGGGGAAGGGAGTTTTCTGGTCAAAAAAAAAGTACATGCCCTGACTTAGTACCCAATTAAAAGTCTTCTAATAAATCAAACTTGAAATCAACATAAATTTTCCAGTTACTAAAAAATACTGAAAATTACCAAGATAAGAGAATTCTTATTGGATTTAAAATGTTATAATAAGAGTAAAGCTGTTAATTAACTCCTCAAGCACCTTCACGCTACCCTCCCCAAAAAATAATAAATAAGAACAAACAAAATTAAAGTGTCAGGTACAATTCTTGACATTATAGAGTTTATTAAATTTACAGCTTGAATTATTTTTCCTCCAAATAATATAAATGCACTATTCTCCACTGATGCCCTCTTCCCGTTAGCCCCTTCTCCCACACCAGTGGGAGTTTTGAAGTTCAAACAAAAATTTACACTGACCAACACACTCTTGGAATGTCACGAAAAGTGTACGACTTTCAGAACTGCAAGAAACCCCCTCCCCTGTCCTTGAATGACAAAAGAGACTTCAATTTCACATACTACTTGCACAACTGACCACCATTAGGGATCTAAGTTGAAGTATTCATGCAACACAAAGCACTGGGGTGAGGTGGGGTGGTGATAGGGATGCATATTACTTACTTCAAGTTGCAAGAAAGGAATATAAGAGAACACAGATAGAAAATGATTTAATAATGACTCTTGCTTCATTACCTTACATTTTTGCAAGGCAACAACATATATGTATGTATACAACACTACGAACAAAACAGTCCTTACATGCCTTGCTGAAAGTGCCATTTTTGCTAATCTATCACTTACTCTTCTACAGTATTTGGAAAATAAAGAGGAAAATAGTCACTCAATACTACAGCCAATTCTCCCCCTGTCCCCGTCCCCTTCCCCACCCCACCCCACCCCACTCTAAACCATGTACAGCTACTTTTACTACCACATGCCAGATAACTATATGATTAACCTTCCATTAGTAATATTAATGTTCAGATCATTTAACAGCCAAAGAAGGGATTTGATTTTTTCCCTTTAACTGCTGTTTCAAAGTAAGGGAAGGGCCTCTGCTGACTGACCACCCTTCAATTGTAATTTCAGGAATTTCCATTTTGTAGTGAAATGTTACAGTTCACAGTCCTTTTGAATCACTTCCAACATGACCTCCATAAAAAATTTCACTTTCTTTTTCCTCTTAATTTTATTTATTTATTTATTTTTTTGATATGCCACTTATAAACTCCTTCCCTCAACCTCCCTTGCTCCAGACGAAAGAATTTTTGTGCCCATTTGAGAGCCTACTGTTAACATGCAAGTGCTCCAGTGCAATTCATTCAAAATGTGCAGTAATAAATGCAACAAGACTGCATAACGTAAATCTACACAATGCATTTGAGTCGTACTCAACGACAGATTCACAATAGTGGATAAAATATAAGTACCAAACTCATAAAACATGACGTTTCTCTTACCTGGTGGTAAAAATGCCTCCTTTTCCCCCTTCCCCGTGTTATTGTCATAGTCTTTGCTAAATGATTTATAACCGTCAGTTCTGCAAAGAGAAAGGGGTAACAGTCACTTGAGACTGATCTTAGCGGACGTTACAACCCTTCATGTATCTTGATGGCAATAAGCCGGTACACCTGTGGCTCATTAAAGTAATAAACCTGTCACCACGACAACATACAGCTTTAAGGATCCGATACTCACCTTGATAAAAGAAAAGGGAAAAATACTGACGAGTGAAAAGGAGGAAAGGTATTGTATAAGAAAGGGATAAAATAATAAAAATACTAGAGATGCAATCCTGCTCTTGATTTGTGACAGTGATGGAGACTACTACAGGAATGCAGTCAAAGTTTCCTGTTGGACAGTGCATTTATTACTATAATAGAGTCTTTGAAAGGGTTTAATGTTTAGATTTTTAAAAAGGTTTAAGAGAAGCCTCCTGGATACTATCATGTATACATCATTATGTTACTCTTAAAAGTGTGGACATATATACAGCAAAATAATAATGGACTTCTCTGTGTGTCTATCCATTGCTTTAACTGACAGTACATGTTGCTATGCCTAAGTGGACAAAGTTAATGGTATTTAAGCAAAGTCAGGGTTTTTGACTGGAAGGTTGAAGATTTAGGTTGGATATTGCATATAACAGCAATCTATGGTCTTAACCATCCAAAAGTTGAACTGATTTCAAATCAGGCATTAAACAGTTAGTTTGATGCCCTTTCTGAAACGTTGTTATACACTAGCCATTAATATTGGGTTCTCCTCTATCCATTCAAACAGCAACATGAGTGAAATATCAGTCCTCAAGGACAGAATAAATGAGGATATGGCCAAGAAGGGGGGGGGGGGGGCAGAACAAACTAAGCCAGTGAGCCCTGAGGCATCTCAAAGCCTTCCCTGTAGGCACTGGGTCCAGCTTCTGACTTGGGGATTTCTTCCCTAATGAGAAATGCAGTTAAGGGTGGAATTAGGGAGTTATACTTGAATCTTTTCCTAAGAAACAGAAGATTTGGGGGCATTTTGGGGGATGGGGAGGTGGATACGTTGGTGGGCAGGGTGGTGGTTGAGACATGCAGTGCTTTGACAACCCCCCTCCCCACTCCTTAAGGCTACATGGCTGATGACAATAACTTTGATAATAAGTTATCTGCGCACCACCATAAAATTTTTTTCTTCCATGCAATAGCAAGGGATAAAACTGATGGCTGCCATGAAGATGTCATCATAAGTTACACCTAAAGAACTGATCCCATACTCCCCCTCCCCCCCCCCCCATTTCCCCTCCCTCTGCTTAAGGCTACATGGCTGATGCCAATAACTTTGATAAGTTATATGTGCAGGCAGCACCATAAAAAAAATTTTCTTCCACTCAATAGCAAGGGATAAATCTGATGGTTGCCATGAAGATGTCACTGTAAGTTACACCTAATGTACTGATCTCATACTGCCCCCTCCCTCCCTATACTTTCCATCTTTTTCTGTCAAAAAGTAACAAAAATTCAGTAAAACACACTCTTCCCTTTAAATATTCTGACAAACATACTTTTAGACAGATTTTCAACTTTATCAGTTGAAATCCATACAGACATCTTGTTAGTGTTCAGATTTAGCACAGCATATACACAGTTTTAATTCAACACTTCCTATCATCAATTAGTTCCTAGTTACTACCAGAAAACCTCTGGATCCCATCAGTGGTAATAGGTTCATCTATGTCACATTTTATTTGACAGGCCATAAAATTTACCTCTGCTAATCACTTTCTTTCGTTGTTTTTGTGTTGTGTTGTTTTCTTCTATGGTGTGTATACATTTCATACAGAACACTATTTGAAATTAAGATTCAAGCTTGATTACCTTCTTGTTCTCATTAAAAAGAGTTTTATATGCTTGGTGAGATTTTTCATGTTCACATGATATCAATTTCAATAACCAACGAAATCTAATTTTTTCCATTTTTCCTCTGAATGTCAGTGGGTCAATCCCCAGGCCACTACATCAAAGTCTCTTCATTTTGGCTAAGCTGGCAGAAACAGTCTGCTACTATCATAACAACCTATAATGACTAAAATTGAAACCCAGGTACCCAGCCGATTGACAAACCATGCAATTTAATACCTCCAATGTATTACTGGATTGACAGAACAACATTCACAATTTTTCTTGTAAGGGGAGGGGTTAAGAAAATTTTAACTTTTTACTTTTTCTAGATAGGTATAAAGAACATAGGCTTTGAGTTGATGCCAGAGTACTTTTATGCAGCTGGCTATAACAAAATCTGTGTATCATACTTGTTACTAATCTAAAGCCATTTTCAGACTACTTACTGCTTAATGCCCATAAGTCAATGAGTTCTTTTGATGTCTTTACATATTTATGACAATCTTATTCCTGTAACCAAAACATACATAATGAATTTTTCAGACAACCAGATCAAACACCTATGAGACACATCTGAGGTTTCAAGGGGAAAATGCAGTCACCTCACTTTAAAATTAGCCTACCTACTCTCCTCCCCCCAACCAAGTTCATTCATGGATGGTCATTTTATTTTTGTTGTGAGTTGTTTGATTTCGTCAAGATGAAGCAATCTTTAAAATGCGACGTTTATGTTCTGAATCAGCATGGAAGATGCTGGCCAAGGAAAGAGAACTTTGAAAGATTCAGAGGGAGAGACTGAAAAATGAACTTTACAGTCTCAGAAAAGCTGAAAAATCCCATTTTATGTTTCTCAGACTTTTCCATATTTTTGCCTACTTCTTTAAGAGTACATAAATATTCCTACAAAATGCTACTGAGGTTCAAACCAACCTCACCTGTAATAATATCATCTACTGGATCACAGTATGGTTACAATGCGGCAAACTGTGAAGATTATCAAAACCAAAACTGTAATATTAACACAGAAGAAGAGAACCAATTGAACTTGTACTTTGAACTGATTCTGTCACCTTAGACTTAAAACAAATTAGTGGGCAGTTATAGACGACTGATTCCAGGTGTCAGTGCCCTGATACCAAGGGACTTGATGTATCCCACACCTGTGTTTCGGAAGTCTCTCAGCGGGTTTTAATACATCAGGTTCACCTAACTGTTATCAGTAAAACTTACCTTTTCTTCATTTCAAAAGGTTCCCCACTATGAACGTTAGAATGTGACGGTTTCCTCCGACACAAGACAAAGAGAATCAGGAATACGACTAAGACAATGAAGACAGCTATAACAGCGATGATGATGATTAACTTGGTGGGTGGTTCATCGTTTACAACTGCCACTGAAGGAAGATCAAAAGAGGATGGTGATGTGAGGAAAACATTTGCAATTAATGATCTTTGTTTCATGTTACCTGCAAAGCCCTTAAAATGTGTCTTTAATCTTAATTAAGAATTTGGATATGATAATGAATTGAAATAATTACTTTAACCTTCTCTGCTGAGGCAACGAACCAAAGAGGAAGGAAGGGGGGAAAGAGTTTGTCAAGCCAATGACCGCTGAAAAACCTTGCTGAAGAGTTTAAATGGGTTGTACCACTTTGGGTCAATTCATAACCTAGCTAAGAAGACATGAGGAATTTCTGCATGTGTGTTTTTTTTTTTTTTTTTTGAAGATTCCAGCAGAAGCTATAAGAATCATGCAGTCCCTCTTATGCAAAAACTGATCTAACATTTGAAAATAACTCCCCTCCCCCTGCAGTCTGAAGTTAATACCCCAAAATCCTAGTCTGGCTTAGTTCTTGCTCTCACAGTTATTGAACATTGAGATTCTACTGTAAGCTGTTTTCTCAAGATGAAAAGGACTAAACATCTATGTATTTTGAAATCATCCAACAACTAATTTTCATTACCTTGAGACACCTCTCTGACCATTCATCTGCATCAGATTAAATCCTGAAAACAAATGTTGCTTTGCTTACAATTCAAGGCTAGCAAATGGTTAAAATGTTTCGTCTACAGAGTGTACCTGGTAAAATGTTATTCTTGTTTTAATGACTTGTATTTTGGCATTCATGCACAGAGAGTGTTTGCCACCACAGATGGATTGCTCAGATGTGATTGACTTTGTGGTGCATTTTTTTTTTTTTTTTATAAGGAAAATAAAAAATCAACCTTGGTTTGAAAATAGTAAACAGAATTCCGAAAAAAGAATTTAACTGAATTTGACACAGGTTGTGAAAAGGGGAATTACTTCCTGTTTCCGTATTAACTTCAAAATTACGAGAGCTTCTGTTTTTTGTATCAACAGATATCGTGAGCATAAAAACAGTTTCAGTACTAGTAGAAGAATAAAAGTGTTTTCAAGGACTGCGCTCATTTACCGGAGAGAATGACTCATACCAGGCACAATACGTCTCGCAAAATATACAAGGGACTTTGAAGAAGGACTCTTAATGTTAGGCCACTTGAAGGTAAATGTTTCTGTTAGATTTATGAGACTGTAGAGATGGATAAACAGAGTAGCTTTCAGTCTGTCATTAAAACACCTTGAACTATACTAACGATGTTGACATCCAAAATCTCCTATTTCTTAAAAGCAAAGTTGGATAGCTAATGGTCGGATTTGGGATGTAGGTCACTACAAAACTACTTGCTTTGGTAGTGGATTTTACTACTTTCCTTAACTTAAAAAGATAGTGCTTTAATACAAACTGATGGAGTGGATAAAACCAGTCATGAGGTTTAGGAAAAGGCTTAAAACACACGAGGAGTCCAATCTTTAAACTGAGAAAGGGTCAATAGCAGAGTGGTTTTTTTTTTGGCCATGAAGTCTACTTGTCCTACATCTGTACCGAAATGATCTTAATTTGCACTAAACTATTAAATTAGACAATCACTTGTGGCAACATTTCACAATTAAGCCACAACCCTGTCATCTCCATAAGTATATCAGTGACAACTTGAGTAAAACCTTCAACATTTCATTAACTGATTACAAAAATCAATGCTCACAAATTCTTTGAGTTTGTTTTGGTTTTGCTTTTTACAAAAAAGATTGGGTAGTAGGAATGATTGGGGCACAGAGAAGTAAAGGTGTGTTCACACCAAAAGCCGAAATCTGCTGCGTTTTGCGAGTGGGACGGAAAAATTTTTCCCAGTACGAATAGGGGCACTACTACTCCAATGAAAATTCAGAAATCGTCCCATTTGTTCTAAAATAACAAATTTAGTGTCCCGCCCACAAAACGCAGCAGATTTCAGTTTTGGTGTGAACGCACCTTAAGTAGTAGAATGTAAGCATCTATCTTGAGTAACACTACACATATTTGACGAACTGATAACAAATATCGGTAGATGACAGACTTTCTGTGAATATTTTGGTTTACTTACATGCTATTGCTTCCACTGAACTGCACTTTTGTGTCTCTGGTATGCAGGATTTGACTCTAATATACGACAGAGGGAGGTCTTTTGGTATTGTAACCTTCACACCTTTCATTAAACAAGGTAGCGTTTGTTCTTCCCAACTAGATGGTGTCGATGACCGTACTTCCAATCTTAAGCATGGACCCTCTTCCATATTTAAACTTCCAGATGGGTTTTTCGTTGTAAAGACCTCTCCAGTATCTGAGTTGTATGTTATATCTATACCTAGCATGAATCAAAGTGAAATATACAACATGGTCAACAAAAAGCAACATGTGTGTCTTGCTCTATGATTCAAATATTTTGATAACTTATTTGGATGATTTTTGAAATATTCCTCAAAGTAATTCAGCAGTTCCTGCATACAAACCATCTTTGGTGTGTCTTTCATTTTGAAAGGTTACCACTAAATGCTGGTAAGCCTGACATATGCCATAACCATTGCAGGGTACAGCAACTTTGCCTACTCAAGTCTGACTTCACAGAAATATCAACTGCGTTATGGAGACACAATGCAACAAGCTCTGCAACCTGGTTTCTATGCATACACATACTGCAATGACTGAAAAGTTTTTTCTAAACCCCATCATTCCCTTGTCCAATTGGGGTACACCATTTTACCATCTCATAGCCTAGGCCACTGCATGTGTACAGAGCTCAGTATTGAATTTATGATATTTATGTCAACCAATTGTGCCTTTGACATCAATGCTTTACCTGAACTGTAAACCCATAGGAGAACCAGCAAAGTTACAGCTGTTCATTTTTAATGAGACCAACAAGACTCTCCCCTTACATTTCCCCTAAGACAACATTCCATCAGCTGATGACTCCTAGATGATTCCTACTTTCAGTTCAAATTTCCAGAGTGGGGAGGTGTTTGGGGTGCAAATTGTTTAGGGTTGGGAATTTTCCAAGGGCTGTCTGGAAAGGACAGTTGTCTGGGGATAATAGTCTGGTTGTCTGTAGGGACATTGTCCAGTCAAGATGCAAGTCAGAACATTGTCAAATATGTACTCACCAAGAGAACAGAGTGCAGTCATTCAATAATTGTTTGATATATCAACTGGGCTCTTCAAATCATTGTTACTTTCTTGATAGAAAATGGAGAACATAATCTCCAATAAGTTCCAAAGAAAACTGTAGAAACAATTGATTCAAATGATGCAACCAGGGAGCTGGATCATTCATAGCTCATGTAACATGTAAATTTTGGGAAGAAATGCTGCTGCCAGAGATTATTGGTGAGACTGAATGGTTTATTGGTTATAAAAGCTTTTTTTCTGTCTCTGTAATGTTAATGAAATATAGACACAACGTTTCCATGAAGTTTAATTTGTATAGGCCGATTGCATGAACCAAACTTAAACTGATCAAAGTTTTTATGAGACACATCCCTCACACAATAAAAACACATCAATGTTTTCATTTTCACTATTATTCACCTTGGACGAGTGCAATTTATTCCCCTCAATGAGAATATCAGATTCTAAAGTTTTGGTTTCCCATAGAAGACTTCTGCTACTTGTCAACAGTAACAACCTTGAGGCCTCTCTCTCTCTTCCAAATGATAATAATTAACTCTTGATGTTTTTACTTTGGCCCAGGGACTTTTAAAATATTAACCAGGTTAACTTTCCATGCTTTACAATTCAAGACTTTAGAGTGTTCAGAAAGGGAAGTCCTAACATTATTAACACAGGAATAAAGGATGACTTTTTTTTTAGGGTTTTTTCCAAAATCTGCCCAGGAAACAGGGGTTGGCTGAACTCAGGAGAGGAAGGGGGAGTGGGGTAGCAGACACCAAGTGCAAACACCAGAGGGATGCACACCTCTGGCTATTACATACCTTAGTGAAACCACATTCAAATTGTTCTTGGATCCATGTTTCAAAACTTCAAGGTAATGCTAAGTTTTACCAACTTAAAGAAAAGTTTAATCTCTATTAAAGTATTCTCTTATGATTTGCATTCACTGTGTACTTCTGCTTCTCAAGATTTAGCATATGATTTTAATTTTCAACCCAAAGTGAACTTGGAACAAGCAGGGTGGACATATGAAAGCCTGACATTGATTAAGCAGTGACATGTTTTGTTTTGAAAGTTTGGTGTTGTAGTGTCAGTACAGGTACAGATACCACGAGTGGTATACAGGAAAGGACCCAAGCAAAACTTAGCTGTGGGTATGCATACGGGTCCTGACCAGCCAGTCTGGGTAAGGGTACAGGTGCTACAAAACTGACCTTTACACCATATTTTCTTTTCATATTTCATGCTTTTGTGATGTGATGTATGACAGGCATTGGAATTTTAAAACTACACAAACCCTCTAGGTATTAACTCACAACCCTATCTATTTCAAGGTTAAAGCAATAGATTAGTTATCAGAGAAAACAATGCCTTAATTATCAATGTGAGGAAATGACATCACTCTTTCTTCCTTCAAGTTCATATTTCAAGGTCCTGAAAAAGCCATTCTTTCAATGTCACTACAATTACTGTAAAATCAAGCATTTCTTTATTTCTTCAACACTGATGAACCTGCCCGGAAATTCTCCACCCTAATGGGAACACTTACCTTCCTTAGCTGGTGACAATGCTGTAAAGAACAAAACAGAGAAATAGAAAAAGATGAGAACAATAGCCTAAACAAATTAATTTTATGTGAAACTTTATCCCCATTACTGTAGCAAGACAAAGTAATTGAAAACAGTCTCATCAATACACCTATATGTCGTAAAATGACAACTGGATAGTACGTGTGACATGTTTTCGTTTTATCTATTACTATGACTATTATTCAGTTTATCACATCTCCCACACTTGATGGGCCACCTTTTTACAACTGCACTCAAGCATTCACAAAACAAAACATCATAGCCTGCTGTAAATTACACATCTTATGACCCATCAAGACCTAACAGTAATTTGATCCTTTAAAGGGACTGTTGTATCAATCCTAAACATATTTCAAAATCACCCCATACCTCCAATAACAGACTTTCAAACATGAGAGAAATTTCATGTGTGTGAACACTGTCCTAGGGGACATGGGGAGGGGGAAACCCTTCTCCTTTGAAAATTTTTGAGATAGTAAATGCAATAAGATGCTTAATGGTGCAATATATTCTGCAAAGCAACTTAGATACTGCGTCATTTACCATCGGCATCATTTACAACCTGATCTGTCATTTGGTGCAATTGTGTGTTGCCATATGGCCGTATTCACCTTACAGTATTGCAAATTTAGCCGTCAAAATTCTTTGCTGTGATGATTGTTGTATTAGAGATCTTGAATTTGGCCTTTTTGAGTAAGCAAGTTCAGCTGAGGTTGTTATGCATGTGGTAAATAGTGAACAGTGTGTGTGTGAGAAGCATGAAATGCACGTGACACGTGCGAAATGCGTGTCTGCCAATGCGTAAGTCTGCCAATAGCAACAGATCATTACACTTGGATTGACATAACTCAACAGCGGTCACTGGTGACTCGAGCTGAGTATAATCACTAGTTTAGCAGACAGTTCACTCATAGTAATGTGTGGATATGGCCTTGAGCAATTTAAACTCAGTACTGAGCATTAAATTAGAGAAGTGGCTAGAAGTAAATTAATCAGGATTAATTTCTACTGTCTAGGAAGAGATTTGTTGCCCCTTAATATCAGTTTCACCACAGGGCTTGACTTAACTGCCAGCACCCATGGCCCTTTATGTTTACTGTAGTGCCCCTAAAATGCATCAAAAAAAAGTTGCAGTTAGTACCTTTCACTCACATACAGTTTTGCTGTGCTCTTCTTTAAAGAGGGATTTGCATCACCCCAAGTATCACTTTCACTTGGTGGTAAGCCCCACCCATATTAATTTTCTTTACTGCTTCTCCTTGTGCAGACACAAACATAGTTCACTGCTCAAGGCCACATCCTTGTGAGCATAAAAGACCCCATGTGTAATCAAAACATACTCTGTGCATGCTGTATAATATGAGCCATTCTGCATCTTTTGAATTTTGTAACTCTGATGTCAATCAAAGAGTAGTCACCAACTGAGACTTTTGCTTACCCCCATCTAAAAGTCATACTTGGGGTGATCAAAATCCACCTCTAAGTTTTTGTCAAGCTCTGCCACTAAATCTAATTCATCCAAGACTACCTACAGTAACTAATCCAAATCTTTCTCCATTAGCTCACCCTCTGTGCCTTCAAAAGCTACATTAACCAGACTTCAAAGAAACTGGGTACTTCAGATGCCACTTCACCATCATCAGTCACCTTTTTATTTCCCCGCTCCTTTAACATCTTCTCTGCTAACTTTATTCTCCCCTAAAGGGAAAACTTTATCGATGACAATACACTCACATTAGGAGTGTATGGAAAGTATTTACCTTACCATCCCATTTCCTTTAGTATTTGCCCCTACTCCACCCACTCTCCTTCACTCTTTCATTCCCATGTTTCCACCATCCCTACCCCCCCCCCCCACACACACACACACAGATACACATTTTTACATCCAAAATGTAAATTAAATCTTACATTCTTCACTTGGCTGTGCATCTGAACTGAACAATTAAGGTAGGCATACCTCATATAATCCCATCTTTATTTCCCCCCCCCCCAAATATTTTCCAACCCCTTCCTCAATTTCCCTTCCACCATTTACCAGGTCATCTACCTCAACACTGTCCTTTGACACCAGATACAGATAAGGTGGTCTTTTATTCCCTGTAAGTTTCATATTTACACAACAAGCAAGTATGAAGTGCTTTTCCTTGATGGGTCAATATTGACAAAAAGTATATATTAGAAATTTGATAGAAAATACGACCATGGCATTTGTTCGAAACCTAAGGTTTACGAATGAAGGCACAGAACAGCCATTTACCCCTCCCTCCTCCTCAGCAGCATATTGTGCCCAAAAGTGGGAGATAAAGTGTTGAAAAAGCATACGGTAGGTGAAGGAAGTTGTTCTCGACTGGGGGAGGGGGGCTGAACGCTGTTTCGGACTGCTGACCTGTGGAAATTTGTTTGGATATTTTAGGGTCCTTAGATGCAATCTGGTGTAACATATTGGGCAAATTTATGGATAATTACTGTAATTTTTTGACATCTCTTTCTACAGAGGAAACAAATAAGGGGTTTTTCGTCCTTAAATTGAGGGGGGGGGCAGAGCATGGCCAGAGCATGTATTTTTCTGCCCCATCACTTTCTTGACTGGGACCCCCCCTGCCCCCGCTTCCTATGCCTATGTGAATATTTGAGTCAATGGAAGCATATTCAAGAAGTGGGATGATATATTCCTCCCCTCTGGATTTCCCCCTAAGCCTCCCCCTTACCCCATCTTACCCTTCCCAAGTCCTTGCCTATTCTCCCCCCCCCCCCTTCCTACCTCATCTTCCCAGCCATATCAACATTTCTTTGTAGAACCACACTTCCGTGGTTCCAACCTGCAGACTCTTCCACCCCACTGCTGAATTCCTTGTTTACCTATCAAGCAAACATTAAGTGTTGCATGAAGGTGTATCAATGGCAGTGAACCCACTGTGAAACTTGATACAAATACGGTATTTGCTCAGCCCTGCAATCCATAAAGGGTGTAGAAGAGCTCAACAGTAGTGACATGAGGCTGTTAAGATAGCATCAAAGAAGCCAAACAAAAGGCTGCCCCCCACAGGCAACTTTACGCCTGGAAGTCAAAAACCAAGATGAATGGACTGAAAATAACACTACATTTGTACAGATGTTTGATTTACTAGTGACTGACAGCTCATAAAAGTTACAGATAAAAAAAAGGGCCTCACAAAGTCACAGTGCCTGGAGGCAGTTCACCCATAACTCTGCCCTTTGACTTGAAAAGTCTAGTCTCTGATTTAATCAAAGTATTTATGAAAGCAAAATTGAACATATCGATATCAAAAGAAACTTGACAGAACTTATAGAATAGCCTCCAGTAAAGGACAGAGGGATTAGATCAAACTTCATGCAGGACAGATAATGTTAACTTAACTGCAAACTGTAGAAAACAAACAAAACATTACAATACTAGGCTGTTATTATTCACTTTCAATTTTCCCACATTGTAAACTACATAGGTCTCCCATAAGGTAAGCTATGGAGATGGCTCCTTGGAGTGTAAGCTATGGAGAAACTGGTTCCCTAAATCTTGAGCTATGGAGAAGGTTCCCTACAGAGAAAGCTGTAGCACTGATTCCCTCCAGAGGTAAAGTATGGAGAGAGTTCCCTAGAGGAATAGCTATGGAAGTGGTTCTGAATAGCTAGAGTAAGCTAAGGATGTGAGGAGCATAGTGACTCAAAATGTCACCACAAATGGTGGGTCCCCTGTTCTTCACAGCATAGTAACATTACTTCACAGTGTATGAAGTGAAACACACCCCAAGGCTGGTCACACAGTTTGTGAATCCTTGCTTAGTCACATTTAGCAAGCAATAGTGAACTATTAAATTTTTTTTTTCAGTTGAAGTTCCTCCAATCAATTTTTCTTTTAGACCCTACATTACATTCAATGCTGTCTCAGGATCATGCCAGACATAAAGCTCAATTGAACTAAGCCAATTTTGCTGAAGAGACTGAACCCTGGAGACCCATAGGAAGATGTTAAATGTAGATGAATCTGAAAAATACGTCTGCATAACTGAGGTGTACACTATACAGCCTTGCAGTAATATGCACTGTGGCAATTTTGGTGAGTTGTGACTTTAAACTAGAAACTAGTAGAAGGTTGCTATTATACTTGACTTGGACTTGCAAAAATGACTTGTCACCATCTCAAACAATGCAAGCCATTTTCTGTTATATCCACACTTGCATAAATACTACTGAAATCCCTCATGAAATACTCAGTTTTTTCCATTAGTCTAGCTTTTGTGATCCTCCTCCCAAAATATGTCTATCTACCCCCATACTTACCCCTACCCCTTAATTTCTGTTACAATACACCTACAACATCTTCTGTATGACAAAAAAGTTACACAAATCTGTAGTTTTATAATGTTGTGGAAAATAAATGAAATAAAAATGAAATGGACAATGGCAAGTTTTCACACACAGCTGGGCAAATAGGCATGTACTCACGTAGAGTTATTCCCTCTCGACTTAAATAGCCATTGCTGTAACCAACTGCATTGTGACTGTAGAGTGTTATTTTATATTTTGTGTAAGGCAATAGATTTGTAGCAGTGTAGTTGGGTAAGGTTTGTTGCCTGTCTTCACACTTGGACGATCTCCCAACAGGACAGAATGTAATATCAAAATACTGGGTCTCTCCACCGTCCTCTCCTGGAGTCCATGAAAATGCCAGAGTGTTTGACGAAGTCAGGCGTTCAATCTCACGAAGGTTCAGTGGAGATTCTGGAACACCTGATGGTATAAAGAAAATATTAAAATACTTTTTAAGAATGGCTCTTAAAATCCCTAAATTTCTTTCAGAGTAACATCAGCTGGCATCTCTAAATATGTGATAATTAACATGAAAAGAGGGCAAATTCAAATTAACCCCCTATGGACATAGGCCAATCTGATTGGCCGAGGACAGACGAGTACAGAACATGTGACAGTTGCAAGACAAGAGTGGCAGAAAAGCGATGAGCTTTCAAGAGGACCCAGGTTAAAAGGAGGAAAAGACGGATCAAAAGTTTAATGGCACAGGAGAAAATGGAAGTTTGTAGAGTGACAAGAGTAGAACTTTTAAAGGTTTCATTCATTTATACTCAAAATTGTCAAAAGCATCATTATTGATCTTTCAGACATTTTCCTAGTAGTTTATTAAAATGTCATTTTATATACTTCTAAAAGGTCCAAAATGAAAATAGAACTTAAGAAAGACAAAGTAGGATAAGGTAGGAATCAAGAGAAGTTGAAAGGAAGTACTTAAGGAAGGTCTTAAGGAACAAATTCAAACTAAGAACAGGGTAAAAGGAAGAAAGCAGACTGTGTGGATACGTCTCCCAAGTTTACCCTAATTGTCTTCACCAGTAGAAGCTATATAGTTGACCTTGTACAGTATAATGACATCAGTTAAAAAATTAAGAGCTGTTAGAACAGTTTTTGAGATTTAGGATGGGGCCAAAAGTAAACTTTGTTAGGAGAATTAGAAACAATTTACAACAAGGAAATTGGTTCTTTTATATCATTGGTCTATGTCACAGTTTTGTAAATACAGCTATTTTATAAAAGTCACAGAAAGTTCAACTGGTCATTTGGTTCACAACTTTTCATTCGACCAAATATTCCCTAACTTTTTCCCTGAATTTTTTCTAATTAATTTTCAAAATACTGCAACACTTTTTTCAAGCTACATCACTAGTTCAACATAAACACAGCCACAATAAACCCATCATACTGGTTGGACATGACACAGATTATGACACTGATGACTCTCTCCTGGGCGAAACTAATTCCTTGTATTTTCCCTAATTTGAAGCTTTTTTTCTTTTTTTCCTTTCAAATTTCCTGACTGGAAAAGTGTAAGTAGTTTTCCATGGTTCCTCCAATGTCCACTGTGACTAAAGATCTTAGCATCTTTACTAAAGAAACCTTACATCTAAAAGCATTACAAAGTGCACTGATGAATACACATAATAACCATACCATCACTCAGCCCTGATACACATGAATGTGTAATAAATTTTCCATGACTTTAAAAAAGAGAAAATGCAGAAAATTTAACATGAATGTGAAATAAACTATAAGCCTACTCTCCAAAGCCTGATCTGTCCCCTCCCATGATGCATCTCACTATTTACCTGGTACATAATGGATTAGCCAGAATGTTCTTGTTCATTCCTATTATATTATTCCCTTAGGAAAAGGACTAGAAATGTAAGAAGGTCAAGTTTACACATAAAATGGATTGGTCCCTTTACAAAAACCTCATAAGGAATGGATTATCCCTACAAAAATTCCTGCACACCAGGTTGACTATTGTATCCATACTTCAAAAAATGTAAAACATCCTAAATCAGAAATTTTCATTCTGTTTAATAAAACTTTTCAAGTTTTATAACCCATACAGCTTTACCAACTAAACCAGCAGATGACAAATATTTAGTTTCCTGTGACAAAAGTAAAAACTTCCATTTCAATTTGTAGTGAAGATTCCTTTTCTACGAAAATGCATAAAGCTACCGACACCTCGATAAATTGACATTTGTCTGTGCAATATTTACATAAAGGGCCAATTTCCACATTCAACACATACACGTTCTCCCCACCCAGTTTACTACAAGCTCATCCTTCAATTAATAAAAAAAAGTAATGTTTCTACTGCATTATTCCACAAACAAAGCATCAATGGCCTCCACTAATTTTAAATTCCTCAAGGCTATGTTCTGTTGAGCACACTGCTCTGTGTAACCAGCCACCTACACTTCATCATATCACTAATCTTTTTAAGTTATCTCTGACAATGCAGAGTAAGGCAACTGTTTGAATTTACTTCAATCAAAGCACAGTCACCACTTGTAAAAAGAGATAACCAGGGAACACTAAATATGTTTGGGGTGATGCCAAATTTCCTTGCATGGACAAATCAACTTGACTTTTCAAAGTTTCCTGTATATCATCACAACAGATTTCCAAAAGTGGACCATTATTTCAACCCATGTGCAATTTGACATACATGTCTAAAAACTGGCCATGTGGACAATCATTTAATAGGAACCCTGTTTGTATACGTAAGACAATACACAAAAGACTGGTCACTTTCTCTTTCAGACCAATCACACTGGCTGGCTTGGCCCCTGATTTGAGGCCTTTTTATTTTCATATACCCTGACTCATTTTTTGATTACAAAGGGAATTCATTTTACAGGTATTCCCTGATTTTCAGTTTGGCCAGGAAAATTGAATATTCATAATAGTGTAAGTTTAAATATGTACTGTATTTACTCCAATAAATGCCCCCTCTCCAATAAACACTACCCTTGATTTTTTTTATCACATTCCATGTAGCGAAATTGTGACTTCCTGTTGAGAGGCACTTGCCGAGAGAAGAGTCCTTAATCTTCTAGTATTTTGTGAAACACGGGCGGGGGGGGAGAATTTCTGTTACAATAACGGAAAAACGGAGACATAACAAGACTGCTGGTGGATAAGCGGCCCCCTCTGACCTGACATTCTCTGGCTCACAATCTTTAATATAGCATCTGCAAAAGCTTCTGCAATGCTGATATTAAGGTAAGATTCCTTGCTGGTAAATTTGATTCTAATATATGTCCCCCTTCACAAAAATTTCATGTGGGGTGTTCCATACAGTAAATTCCCCACAACTTACTGGTGTGGGTATTCACGAGCGACTATACTTACCCCTTGCTGCCTACAATATGCATTATTCCCGAGCAGAGCGAGGTCCCCGAAAATCATTTTAGCACCGCGCCCCCAACGTGACCGGAAGCCGGTCTCCTGACCCGCTGACCCGTCCTCTAGGACTGAGCGCCAGCAAGTAAGGAGTTAGCCTCCTCTAACCAAAAAGGAAATAACTTTGCCACTTACCTAAGGAGAGGGGCGATGCCTGTGAAGGCCCTGGCGTCAGCGCCGGAGGTAATGTCAAGGTAATCATTTGCTAGCGACTGCCGACGCCCCGTTCAGTGAAAATGGTAGCACATTTTTTTTTTTTTTTTTTTTTTGCGTTCGTTAGGTTCCGCCATTGTAAATACCTGTGAGTCAGACTCTGAGAGCGTGGATCTCATAATGAATAAACCCTCTTAGCAGCAGAAGGACTGGTGCATGAAATAAAGTGTACTGCTCAAGATAAAGACACCAAAGTATGTCAGAATGGAATAAGGCTAAGATCTGACACAACGCATCCACCAGGAGCACTGCCGCACCTGGACCCTCTCCGGGGAGGGTAGGCGGGCGGCAGCAAGGGGTAAGTATAGTCGCTCGTGAATACCCACACCAGTAAGTTGTGGGGAATTCACTTCGCAGACATATACTTACCCCTTGCTGCCTACAATATGCATTAGACTGGCACCGTCCCACACGGACAAGGGGGGTGGAGTCTAGCGAGGGGCCAACACAGCCCGACCGAAGGCTGTCTCGGCGGCAAGCGTATCCGAAAGATAGCAAGCGACGAAGGTGGAGGGGGTCTTCCATGCAGCCGCCTTGAGGATGTCCTCAATGGGGACGCCCGCGAACAGCGCCTTCGACGCCGCCATCCCTCGGACCTGGTGAGCCCGGACCTTCCCCCCGGCATGCGGCGTGATCACCTCAGTCAGCCAACGAGAAATGGTGTCCTTAGAGGCAGCCGTGAAGGGTCTCCGTGGGAGGACGAAGAGTCTATCGGAGGCGCGCACCTCCTTCGTCCGGTGCAAATACCACTTCAAGGCCCTGACAGGGCACCACTTCCTGTCCTCCGGCACGGAGGAAGCCGAACTGATCTCGGGGATGAAAATATCCCCCGGTAGGAATGTCAGGGTTTGGTTCCTGGCGAGAAACTGGTGGTCTGGGATGAGCCGGACCCCATGGTTCTCAAACCTGACATGGCCCGGTCTGACTGAGAGCGCCTGAAGGCAGCTCCTGCGCCTGGCCGAGGCCGCCGCAACCAGGAAGAGGACTTTGCGAGTCAGCAGCTCCAGGGGACATAAGTGAAGGGGCTCATATGGCTTCTGGGCGAGTGCCTGGAGGACCCCGTTGATCGAACAACTGGGAACCAACAATTTGAGCGCCGGCCTTGAGTTACTCATACCCTGAAGCAGCTGCTGGAGGACCGCACTTGTCCCCACCGTAGATCCGTCAGGGAAGCCCTTGTGGACCGCGGCTATAGCCGAGCGATAGTTCTTGACGGTATTTACCTGTTTGCCTTCCTCAAACAGGACCATCAAGAACTCGGAGATCCGTGCCACGGACGCCGTATCCGGATAAGTCTGGTGGTTGGCACACCATTCGGCGTATCGGGAAAGTCTAGAATTGTAAGTGCGCCGGGTGGAAGGTCTCCGTGCTGCGGCCGCCATGGAGGCAGCGTTGTCAGGAAGTCCCTGTGATCGGAGGGAATGCCTGACAGTCTCCATGCAGTCAAGTGCAGATCCTGGACCTGGGGGTGGAGCACCCTCCCCCAGTCCTGGGAAACCAGGTCCGGTACTGGAGGGAGCTCCACTGGTAGGTCCGTCAGCAGGTGTAGGAGGAGTGGGAACCATGGCTGCCGGGGCCAATTGGGAGCCACCAGCAGGATCCTGGTCCTGGAGAACTGAACTTTCAGCAGGACCCTGTGAACTACTGAAAACGGCGGGAACGCATAACCGTCGAACCCCTCCCACGAGAGGGCTAGGGCATCGGTGGCCCAGGCCTGAGGGTGGTGGGTTCTGGAGCAGAACACCGGGAGCTTCCTGTTCTCTGCTGTCGCGAACAGGTCCAGGTTGGGTCTGCCTAAGAGGTCGAACAGGCAGTTCGCCCACCTGGACGCCAGTTCCCACTCCCCCTGACTCGCCCGTCCCCTGGACAGTGCGTCGGCCAGTGTGTTCTCCCTCCCCACCACATGGGATGCCCTCAGCGAAATGTTCCGCTGGTGGCACCAGTGGAGGAGAGACCATATCCGAAGGCACAGCTGGGGGGAGCGTGTTCCCCCGTCTGTTGATGTAAGACACCACCGTCGCACTGTCCGAGAAGACCATCAGGTTCTTGCCGCGCATCTCGTCCTGCAGAGCCTTTAGGGCCCTTACGACTGCTTCGAGCTCCAGAATGTTGATATGGAGCGCGCCTTCGTCTGCTGTCCACACCCCTGACAGGGTTCTGCCTCCGCAGAAGGCGCCCCAGCCAGACAGCGAAGCGTCTGTAGTGACTGTCAAGGTGGGGGTCCAACCCCCGAATGGGGTGCCTGACAGAAGGTTGGATTCCTGACACCACCACTGTAGGTGCGGTAGAACAGGCGGAACCAAAGGTACCGGTGTCCGTAGATCCCTGGTTGCCGGGCGGAAGTGTGCCAGCAGATGAAATTGTAGAGGGCGCATGCGCAGGCGGCACTGGGGGACGACGTCGACCAGACTGGCCATAAGGCCTAGAAGCTTGAGCCAGACCCCCGCCGAGCTTCGAGGGGCGGCTACAACCCGGAGAATAATCTCCTGGAGGGAGGTGATCCTCTCTTGGGAAGGGTAGGCTCTCCCTTGCCGAAAGTCTAGTCGGGCCCCCAGGTGGATTAGTTCTTGCGTCGGGGTGGGGTGCGACTTGTCCCAATTGATCACCCACCCCGTCCGAGAGAGGAGGGTGATGGTAGCCTCGACATTTCCTGCAGCCTGGGCTTCGGTGTCCCCGAGGACTAGCCAGTCGTCTAGGTATGCAAAGAGCAGTACACCGCAACGGCGCAGCTTGGCCACTACTGCTCCCGCAACCCGAGGGAAAACCCGTGGCGACGTGGACAGCCCGAAGGGGAGAGCTAGAAACTTGAAGCTGTCCCCTTGATACTCGAAAGCCAGGAACCGTTGAAATGCCGGGGCTATAGGGACATGCAGGTACGCATCCTTGAGGTCCAGGGACGCGGCCCACATCCCCTTGCGTAACGTGGGGAGCATGACCGCGAGAGTTTCCATCCGAAACTTTCGCGGTCGGATGTAGGCAGCGTTCAAGGGCCTCAGGTTGAGAATAGGCCTCCAGGAGCCGTTCTTCTTGGGAGCGAGGAAGAACGAGGACCGAAAAATGGGGCCCTCTGTCCCCGAGGTCCGGAAGATGGCTCCCTTCCGAAGGAGGGAAGCCATCTCCCCCTCGAGGAGGGCTCTGCGGTCCGGGTCGCTGGGGGTAGGAGTGGGTCTCCCGCCCCCGTGGGACGGGGGAGGGGACGTGAACTCTAGCCGGTAGCCGCTTTTGACAACGTCTACCACCCAGCGATCCGGACAGAACGACTCCCAGATGTTGGCGAAAAGCCTCAACCTCCCCCCTACCGTTGGGCACACGGTAGGGTGGGCACCCCTAGGGCTGGGAGGGGGGAACTGGGTCGAGGGCTGAAGGCCATATGAGGGCCGACCTGCCTGACCCAAAGTTCCTCTCCCTCGGCCCTTGGCCGCTGGGGCTCCCCTGCCACCCCGTCCCCGGCTAGACGGGGGGCCCGCCAGGCCGAGTTCCCGTGGGAAGAAGCCTGCTTGGGGGGCTTCCGAGCCCTTGGCCTCTTAGAAGACTTTGGCTTCCCTCGGGAAGCCGTACGGGAAGACGGGGGTGGCACCGGACGTGGAGGGGGCTTGAAAGTGGCCGAGCCCGTTTCCTCATGCCGCTTGACCTCTGCGGCCAGTTTCTCCAGGAACTGACTGTTAAAGAGGTCAGGGCCCACGACCGGAAGTTGCTCTAGGCGGCCCCTCGCCTCGGACGACGGCCAGGACGGGATAACATCAAGGATGTTGGATCTGCGCACCTGGACCGCCTTCAGGGCCACCCTTGTAAACTGGTCAAAGACCAGTCGTGACAGGGGACCTAGCAGATAAATCAGTTGGCCCATGTCCTCTCTAGAGAATTGGACCTGGTCCCCTGGACACTGTAGGTGGGCTCGTCTGAGGGCCTCTGCGACCAACAGAAAAACAGAGGAGAACTTAAGGCCGGCCCTTGCGGCAAGATCCGCCTGGTACCAGTCCTCCTCTGTCCTTCGTCGCAGAGGGTCCCGGAACATGCCCGAGGCAAGCTTCTGTTCAGCCCTCACCTTGTTCCGAGTCTCATCGGAAACGGATGGGGGCTTGAACAGGCTGTTCCAGTGCTCCTCAGGGACCCGGATGGCCTTCTCCTGCTGGGCAGGGAAAGCTGTCCAAGGTCTCTTAGCCGCCAGAGCTCCAAAGCGTTGCTGACAGTGAGCATCCACTGGGAACTCTGGCGGTCCCATCTCCACTGCCTCGTTCGTGTGGCTCAGCCTAGACTCAGAGTCGGAAGGGGCTGGCCTAACAGGCACCTCAAAACCCAGTTTGGAGGTCAAGACCTCGGCTACTGAGTTCAGAAGGCCCTGGGGGAGGCTGGTCCCCCGGGGAGACTCAGCCTCCTCCGGGGTGGAAGTGGGAGCCGGTCCATCCTGGTCGCCCTCCGTCTCCTCCTCCCGTTCTTCCTCGTCGAACTCGTCAGAGGCGAGAACTTCGAGGGAGTCTGGGTGAGGGGAGTGAGCGTCAGATGGGCCCGCCTGAGAGAGCGCTGTAGGTGCGGTCGGAGGTAGAGAGGCCTGATCACTGGTGGTCGGGTGGAGTTGGGCCATTTGTTTGGCCACCTCTCCCGAAATCTGTGGTCCCAACATGGATGCGAACTGGGACATCCATGCCGGGTCCGACGGATCTAGGCCACTCTGCGGGCTCCTCCTCCGGCGCCGGCGTGGCCGGCCCCGGCGGAACCCAGCGTCGGAATCGAGCTCCGAGTCCGATGAACCGGACGAGACCTGACCTCTGGAAGGGCGGATCGAGTGGGAGCTCCTGGACCCCTGGCCCACTGAGTCTCCTCCCCAGCCTCGACTCCCAGAGGGACCCCTTCGCTCTCGGCCAAGGGGGCTCCGGTCCCGAGGATGCTGGGTGTCCCTTGTAGCAGGAGCCGGGACTGAGTTCCCGGTGCCCTCCCCTGGAACTGGAGCCAACGTGTCTGGTTCCCCGTGGCCGGGTCCTGGGACCCGGTCTGGGGACCTGCACCTCCTTGGGCTCCCTGTGGAACCTGGCCCCATGATGGAACCAGCGGACCTGTGGGAGCCAGGGGAATCTGGCTGGACTCGGCCCCTGAACCCTGGCTCCGAGGAACCAGGGAACCAGAGCCTGGAGCCGAAGCTCCCGAGTCCTGTGGAACCGCAGTTACCGGAGAACGCCGGTCTGCGGGTCCGGTGGGGGCACTACCATCTGGGAGCCCAGACGGTATGACCCCCGAGCCTTCCTTTGCGGCAGAGCACGAGGCTCCGGCACTAGGAGGCTCTACCTTCTTCCCCTGTGCACCTTTATCCTTGCTAGCCTTCTTAGACTTCTTCCTGGGGGCCCTGGGTCCAGGGTCCGAAGGCCCTGGAGCCAGGGGGTCTGGGATGGCGTCATGGCGGCCTTGGAGCTTTGCCCGCCGAGCTTGTAACCAGGAGTCAATCTCCTGCCACTGCTCGGGGCCAAAGCCCATGCAGCGCTCGCAGGGGTCAGCCCTCTTGCAAGAGCGGCAAATGGGGCACAAGACATGGGGATCCCAACCCCTACCCGGACGAAACTGGGAGCACATCGCACAACGGGCCGTATTTGGCACATCCATGACTCCCAAAACCAGGAAGAAGTACCCACAAATTATGTGAAACTATCGAAAATTATGAAAACAAGCGATAGTAAACAGTAGGAAAAGGTATACAAAGATAATACAAAATTACAATGCAAAATCTCAGTCTTACGGCGCTAATTGAAAAACCGTAAGAAAAACACTGAAAACGGGAGGTGAGAGAGGACACTTAATGTGTAAACCTCACTCTGAGAGCCTATGAGAAAATTAAATAAGAAAGTGTAAAGCTGTAACAATACTAACGAGTAAGTCTTAAAAAATACGAAGTAGGAGATATGCTACGATGTATAGTGAAGTGTTAGGCTGTAAGCCTAACCACTAACGTTAGACTAACTCAACCCACGCCGAGAGAAAAACTCACGAGGAGTGAATGGCGGTAAATTACAGCGAATTACACTTATCGAAAATGAAATACAAGCACTAAACGGTAACGAAGGTAGATAACTAACGATCGGAAACCTAGCGTTACTTATCGAAAACTCCGGAAAACTTGGAGGCCTCTAAACTCCTTACTCATGTGCTGAGCGCGAAAGGAATAGAGGACGGGTCAGCGGGTCAGGAGACCGGCTTCCGGTCACGTTGGGGGCGCGGTGCTAAAATGATTTTCGGGGGCCTCGCTCTGCTCGGGAATAATGCATATTGTAGGCAGCAAGGGGTAAGTATATGTCTGCGAAGTGAATATTGTTTGTAGGTGGCTATAGTATCATGCCCATCCCTTTGAAAAGGTGAATGAAATCACCCAAATTTGAAGGAAGAATGAGGTTTGATGGATACAAACATAAACATCACTGCAATACACAAATAGATATTTTTTGGTATTTTGGATTTGTAAAATTGGTAACATACCAATATTTTCTGCAATATCTTCTTTCTTTGTATGCATGTATGTTGCTCCAGTGTGAATATAAATAAAATGACTAAAAAATAAACAATATATTATCAGCATACTGTTAAGCGCAGGTCACACTACAGCGATTTTGGATCAGATTACAGTCCGATTTTTTTGAGTTTTAGTTAAAATCTCCATCTCTGGTTGGAAAGAACCAAAAATTTGCCACTTTGTGTAAAGAACCAAAAATTTGCCACTTTGTGTAAATATATGATTTGTATCACATGACTATGAAAAAGAAATGAATACTAATTATTTTGGGACGTCACATCGACAGACAGCTTTTATCAAACTACACATGTCGATTAATAGCTGTCTGTCGATGTGACATCACAAAATAATCAGGTTATATTTCATTTACATAGTCCTCTGATACAAATAATATTTACACAAGCTGGCAAATTTTTGGTTCCCTCCGCCCAGAAATGGAGAAGATTCTAACTAAAACAAAAAAAAAAAAAATCAGACCGTAATCCGATCTAAAATTGCTGTAGTGTGACCCGCCCCTTATGCTTATGCTGATGTTTCAAGTAAAGGAGGCATCACACCGGATGTGGCGCTGCCCTAAGCCAAGCTTGAAAAAAAAGTTAAACATAAGAAATTACTTAAAGGTGGCCACACAAGTGCTATGTTACGCTGCGCCGTGAATCTGTGATCGCCCCTTCTGTATCCATTGTCTTTAACTTTTCCAAGCACAGCACAGCACGGCACAGCACAGTGCAGCACAGTGTCCAGTGTGATCACCCTAAGGATTTGATCACTGCATTACGCAATACAACCCCTTTAAGCATTAGAACTTCACCGCATCTGTATCTTTACAAACAAAGTCATGACTTGCAAAAGGTAAAAAGTATGAGTAGGCTGGTAATTAACTGTGTCACCACATTCAATTGTTTCCAGTTTATTCCTCTGAGAGGTAATTAAGATATTTAATGTTACAGAATTAAATTACAGAACATAATACAGGACAGCCAGCCATGCAGGCTAAGACATCATACAAACTTAATTCTGTTCATTTCTTCTTTGTTTTTAATTTTCAACTGGTGTACAATTAAAAATATAACATCAGTCTTGTTAGCAGGGTACAAAAGACTATTAAGGTAGGATCATTTGCACTATTCGACAAGAGAGGGAGGGAGGGAACTTCCACTGCACAAAGGGGATGTAATTTCATTTTCTAAATATGTTGATACAATCATTTCTCATGTCACTTATTGAACAATTGTTCAGAACATTTTTCATTTATTTTAAAACCATCAAGCAGCATTGACCCTGGAAATGACCCACTTACTATGACACATCTCACAAGAAGTGGATTTTTGCATGCTTAGTCACTCTTTAAAGGACACCTAAAATAAGCTTTAACAAGACAAAGTAATGACTTCAAAAAAAAACACAATTAAGTGTAAGAGTGACATCACAAATTGGTTAGTACTAACTATTATTTCTGCATAAACTGAATAGATTAACTCAATTTGTATGTAAGTACTGTGATACACTGTGTAGATGGAAAATTAACCACAAACTTTCATTTTCAACTTCTTTTATGTGGTGGATGGGGTAGTGCAGAGTAATTCTTTTTTACTTAAAATCCCTCTCAAAGACAAAATCCCTCACAAGGCTTACATCTAGCCCCTCCTTTAATTTTAATGGACTTTTTCATTACCAAGGCCAATTTAATACTGATGAAGACTTTGCAGATGCTTTTCAACCTTTCCAACAAGGTACTTTAAACCCTTGTCTGACTGAGTATATATTGCCTTTGTGTATTTCCACCAGGTTGTGCAATGTGCAACACATCTCACTGATTTGCACATAATCAACCAATCAGAGAAGCTTAGAATTAGCAGGCAACCTATCATTTGAATCTATCCTTTGATGACATCAAAGGAAAGCAACAAATTTCCCACTGCAGGCAATTATAGGGAAGTAGAAGGTAAACGGGCGTTAGGTAGATTGCAAAATTTAAGGATGGACCCATTAATATTTCCAAGTGATAAACAGTCTCCCTTTAATGCATGACAATGATTTCAAAATGTTTCACATGACTGTTTCTCTCCTTGCTTGTTCTCATCTGGAGGTAATTGTCTCCTCCATCCTAACCTGTTTACAAAGTCAAAAGTGGAGTAATTCAAGAAAGACCCTGCCCTTGGTCTGAAAAGTACAATCGGAAGGGCTCCTGACTTTCAGCTGGAAACAAAATCATTGCTGTCATGTCTCACGGCAGCTCGATAAAACCTGTCACACAGCAGCAGATGGTCTACAGCTTCGCATCGATATAATTTATAATCTTGTTGGAGCACTTCCTGAATGATGCCGATACTGCCATTTTTAGGAAACAATCGTGGTACAAATGAGTTCAGTAGTGGCAAACATTTTAATGAATACTTTAACTGGTAAACAACATTTAGAGTAACAGCTACGTGCTATCTGTCGCAGTCCATCTAAAAACAAGGGGCAATTCTTGATGGATGAACTTGAAGCTGGAGGCTGACAAACTGACAACTTGTGTTGTCCTTTCATACAGCACAATGACATCGCTGCAGCAAACAGGGAAATATGTGTTTTCGCCAACACTCCCCTCTCTCAACTATGTGAAATTTGTGTTTAAGAGATTTTCAGCCTTATCATGCCTCATAGCCTTTTACAGTCCAACCTTTTCATTAATGTGGTCATAAAGCACCAACATAGCCACTGAATCATTGGCAGATTACAACTTAGTCTGTCTTCCAATTAGTAAGCTGTTATATAACCTGTAAGGATGGTTGTGCTATTCAAAAAAACCATGTATAAAGAGCACAAGCCCATAACCATTTCAAGACACAATCGCTCACAGCCTTTGATCTAATTTGGTATAAAACTGCAATATTTTATTGTGTCAGAACATGCACCTTCACCCCTCCCCCTACCTTTACCCCATCATCCACACCTTGTACAGGCTCTGATATTACATCACAGGGAGATAAAGCATCTAAAAATTTTACAACCACTGGCAGGAACTTGTCATGAGTAGATAATGACTTTTTCAGATTTTTGCATTGAACATTATTAACACCTTCATGCATGCATAATATTGACAACTAATGCAATAACTGTGTAACAATTTAAACTAAAACAATCTATCATCATTGAGCCGAGTAACTTCTCCTTCCATTATCATAAGTGTACAAAGCTCTTTGAAAGTGTGTGGGGGAATGAATGTTAGTGATCAGTGTCCTGGGGGAGGAGTCCAAGGGGAGGGAGTGTCCCCTCCCCTTTGGAGGAAATCTTCTGAAAATTTAAAGTGCCCTAGATGCAAAATGGTGCAATGTTTGACAAACATTGAAGTAATTTTATCCTATTCAATGACATATTTTGGCAGCATTTCATCCACAGTGGGAGGGGGGGGGGGGGGTTGAAACGAGCTTTCTGCCCACCACCAGAGTGCAGGGGTGATTGTAAGGATTTCCTGCCCAGAAACTCTTACAACATGTTACAACTGGACATATATATGGGACTGGTCAGAATGGAAAATCCAAAGCAGTCCAGTAATTGATAAATCACATAACACACTTGAGATGACCACGCAGTGCTCTCAGGAAACAACGGTCAACCTGCAGAAATAGTCTGCTGCCGCAATATAATCTCACTCCACAGCACTGGCCATGTCATACGTGTGAGCTCTCCAGGTAACAATGCACTGAAATTAATTAAGTGGGTTGTGGCCTTGTGCTCAATGGGCAAGAGGCTTGTTGTCAAGTTTTCTGATAATTCGCACCATACATGTTTGCCTTTTTGTAAGCTTGAATGACATATATATGTACAAGACACACATGCACAGGATATCTTTATTGTGTGACTACATTACTGCACCATATTCTCAATCGGAAATGAATAAAAGTCGCCCTTGAAATCATCAAGTGGAAACAATCCAACAGCACGAAGGATGCGATGACGATGAAATGTACCATAAATTCTTTCTAGGAAAGGACAAAAATATGAGAGATAAAAAGTTAAACATCACTTATACTTACTGGTACCATTAAGAAGAATCTTGATGATGGCTGTGCCGTACGAGTTAGTGGCGTTACAGAAATACCAGCCAAAGTGCTTCTCACGATTGATTTTGAAGAAAAGCAGTTCCCCACGTATAAGGGAGCCATTGTAACTGTTTTCCATTTCAACTTGGTTGGATATAGCATGTTTGCCAGGTTCTGTCTCTAGGCGATGTCTTGTTACATTGTACCAGGTGATGGTAGGGGTAGGGTTACCCCAAGCTTGGCACACCAAGCCCTTCTCCATACCCTCCTGGGTGCGAACCAGTTTTGGGACTGAGGTGGGTATGATGGGAGAATCTGTAGAAAAAAGAAGTTAAAAATAAACATAAATTCACATTCACTTAAAAATTTGTTGCAAATCACATGAGATCTACTTTCAATTTTTCAGTCATAGACTGCCTACTTTTATAACTAGTTTGCAAATAGACAGGTTTTCAAGTTGAGGGTGAAAAAGAATGATAAAAGGGGAACTACAATTAGCAATAAAATAGGAGAAATTAGGATTCTTTAAACCAAAAGTAGGATACAAGTAGAACTTTTGCAGGCTTCATTCACTAATATTCAGCAAAATTGAAAGTGTTATAATAAATCTTCTGACACCTTCACAACAATTTTTATATGCAATTTTTCATGCATTAGTTTAAAGTCAAAAGCTACGATAAAGAAGAAAAAAGGAGTATAAAGTAGGATTTTTAAGATAAAAGTAGAAGGAGAGAGGTTTAAAAGTAGGATAAACAGGAGTCCTCTGAAAACTGGAACTGGCCAAACTTAGACAGCTGATCTATGAATCAAGTTTCATCATTTATTACAATGTAGACCATCCATGTACATCCATGTAAAATCTATAATGGAATTCACAGACTACCATACATTATGCTTCCTGATATGAAATATACAATTCATTTAGTATTGCCAAAATTTATGAGGCATAACATAACTTTTATGAGCATGCTATATAGACCCTTTTCCAAATAGCAATTACAAAGGATTGTGGGATAGAATTTTTGTACACATCCTTTTTGGCCACAGTAAAATGCCATTTAACATTAACAACGCATACCAAGAACTCTATCCCACAATCCTTTGCAATTGCTATTTGGAAAAAGGTCTATTAGCAAGTTTTAACCAATACAGATGTAACCTACTGTATTCACACTGAAAGAGAACAACTACCTCAGAATGGCTTGCAGGTATTTGTTTCAGACCTTGTGAAAACTTTTTTTTTTTGAAGGATGAGATATTGATATTAAGTGATTAATGTTCTTAATTTTGTTATCTTGGCCAGAAGCCAATGAAAAAAATATTACTTAATGGGAAAACAGGTACAGCTTAAATTATAAGTCCTTTAATATTTGTAATACTTGTTAGAATATGTCACATTTCATGACATACAGGTCCATGTGGTGTATCACATTATAATCTACCTAGATATGAAATTACAACTTGATGACAAGTAACTGGTGCATCCATTACACTGAACACTTCAATCAGGATTCACGTTAAGGAGCAAACTAAAATCACTGCAATTTGAATTTACCAACCTATGAATACTAAATTATGAATCACTCTTTTTGATCACCTTTTATGTTCATAGTCCCAGCAGTGGCATAGCCAGAAATAGTTGTATGGGGGTGGGGGAGGCGCCATCATTTCATTTTGCTGGGACTTCAAATATTGAATCATATATTTTTACAACCTTAAGTTTCCAGCAGGAGGCTTCTAGGGGGTGAGAGATTTGTGAGGGTTTTACGCCATAACTAATTAACAATACATGTATAGGTCGATATAAGTAATGAAGAATGCTTAAAATTTAGGAGAAAAATCTGCAATGTTTCAGGTGAATACCCTTCATCAGGCAGCAAAATATCAACTGATCAAAAAACGTGATTCAAATGAAACGAACAAATGCATGGTCACACGACTCGACCCATGCGTGTGCATTGGCAGCAATCGTAGAGTGTGTACATACACAGTAAAGCAATGTGGTAAAATAAGGCAACCACACGTAAAACAGTAAAACCATGCAAGTGCGTGAAATAACTAAAAACTGTCATGATATGATCCAAAACAAATTACGCAATGTCAAAAACAAGCACACATTTGCTAAGTAAAATAAAAGCATCTGGATTTGTTAGTTATATGAGGTTTTACGGCTCATTTTTTAACCAACTGGTTTAAGTCAGGCTGGCCACAGCAGTTTTTCCAGTTGTGGCTCACTGGGTTGTTTTTCCTACTCCACTGCTTATGCTGAGCACCAAGCACAGCGGCAGTAGGTTCGAATTTTTAAAGTCTTTGGTATGACCCGGCCAGGAGTCGAACCCCAGACCTTCCGGGTGCAAATCAGATGCTCTAACCACTTGACCACTCATGTAGTCGGTCAAAAAAAGCGTCTGTAATGGGCGAGACCAATCCTGTAGAAAACAGTCGAAAAAATTCGGGTTTAACAATAAGTGTCTATTCGGGACCAGGGTCCCCAGCTTCACCATTAACCTGTTTTTTCTGCAATCAAGCAATCGTGGTTGCAACCTCGGCATTAGATGGCTGCTGTGACCATCAAGTCCTGTATCAAGCAAACTGATGGGGGTTTGAAATGACTAGCTACCAGATCACCAGGAAGGTTTTGCTTGATGGACTGACCGTAAGTGTTCAGTAACTCAATCAGCCAGGCGTCATTTCCTTTCACCAACATACAAAATGGCATACTGCTTACAAGTTAAAATGTATACTCTGTTAGGGGATGTACAAGTAAAATGCTGATTAATGTTGAAGCGGTTGTTGTTGGGACCCACAACAGAGAGGAACTTGTCATTGCTAACTACTGGAAAAGTATTACATAGTACATTATTACAAGGAAAAGTCCCTGGAGGGTCAGGCTTTAATGGTTGGGGATGAGAGGCCTGAACTAAGTGACTTGGAATATTTTTCTCATTTCTGAATGCCTTGATAGGTGGTTCAGGGAAAATCTCATGGGTAGAGGGATCTTGGCCAAGGATTTCTATGTTCACATAAATGGACTGAATGATCCTTCCATTCATCCCATCATTCGGTCCAACTTTGGTATCCCACGTAGAGCGATACACAACCATACAGCTATAAAGGCCACTACTCTGATAACCACTGCATGTCAATACTGACTGCTAGGATATTTAAGTAATTAAATAGTTTTTGTCAATTTCTATTGCAGGACATCTAGAGTGTAGAATGTCAATCATCTCACAAGTAACTTTTTCGTAATTTCATTTTTTTTAAGTCCTCATTGAAGACATCTTACATTTGTATGGATCAATGAAAGTAAACTTGTAACAATTATCTTTCTCCAAGTATGCAAACACCATCTTCAATAAGACCTTTAATTTTGAGCCAAAATTTCAATGAAACTGAAAATTTTTATAGTTTTATACACAAAAATAGCTAAAAGAAGAATTGAAGGGGTAAAGGGAGGAGACTTAATTAAATCACAAAACCACAAGCCACATAATTAATCATTAATGTATCTTAGAGCTTAATGGGATGGCGAACCATAGATTCGACTGTTACACCAAATAGTAATTTGAATCCATTTAATCCATGCACAGAGAAAATGTCTCCATAGCTGACTGCTATGGAAAATGAAAGGAAGGCCCTAGGCATTACATTATGAAGTAAAGTTTCCTATTCAACTTGAACCAGAAAACAAATCAGATATTCCAAGAGGCAAGCAAAACTGTAACCAAAGACTGGGTATGATGAAATTTGCTGATGTACCATCTCTGAATGATTTCAAAAGTACATTCCACCAACATGTGGAACAAGACAACTTCAGCACAAAGTACAAAGAGGTCAAAGGTCATTAAATAGTTCCAATCTATTTGTAACTTGCACTGCCCATGTTGACTCACAGGTTTATATTACAACCCTACCTTTGAAATTTAAAGAGGACATGAAGAAAGTACACAGAGGTTTCAAAAGGTTATCGACTCGGAGAGAGTCAACCTCCAGTGGTTAGCAATCATTTCGTGTCGTCAACACTAAATCCAGTCATTCAGTGAAGGATTTGGAAGCAAAATGTATATTCCATCTCGATTATAAGGAGCTGAAGAACGTTTTATTGAGAAGGTGGATTTTGTAAGAAAACACTTTCAATTCAACATCAATTTAGAATTCATCAAAAGATCTCCTTGTAGAAGCACAACGAGTGCATGTAGACATGACTAACCGACACTTCTGAGGGTGCATATTCAAATATAATGGACTTTCCCTTTGTGATGCCGCTATTTAAGTCAATATTTATGAATAGTATTCTTGAAGTGCCCTATATATGTGTGGTGAATCATACACATTATGTTCATAAATGATGCAACTGTAGCCAAGTCAGTCATTTTGGGAAACTGCCCCAAAGCAAAATTTTCACCCAAATGTTTTTTAAAAGTCATCAAATGATAACTGATGAATAATTTTTTCTATCCTTACTCTTATTCCATCATGTTTTCTTTTCTTTTTTTGTATTCACTAGCTTTTACTAGTTCCTATCTTTGGCAAACTAATGTACAGGCAATATCTGTTGCATAGTTGGCACTGAATCCCATGTTGCTTTTCAAAAGCATAACCACGATAACACAGACAGGTTTTCCCAAGTCTGTCAGTTTGTTACGAAGGGCACAACAATGTTCTCAACATAATTGTTAATATGATGATTTTAATGCTGAGGGATGTATGTTGTACATATGGCAAATTAATCTTTCCTTGGGGATATTGGACAACACCTGACTGAAACACCACCCATGTTTGTTTGTTTCACAATACACTCTCCAAGGTGGGGGGGAACATAGGGTGGAAAAGAAGAGGATGGAGGGAGGGGATGGGGTTATATAGGCATAGAGCTGCTACATTTTATGGTGAAATCTCAATTCTTATCTCTATTAGAATCTCAGTACAGCCATCTTGATTCTTGACCAAATACAGGAGCAGGGGCCCCAACAGACTGCAGTTTCATAGGACCAAAGGTTCACTACAGGTCTGGGGCATGCTTACACCAACCCTGATCCTAACAATGGCCCAAACTATTACATAGACCTTCAAGTCTAGCAGGCCTTGCACATAGTGGCATTTCCAAGTATGAGTCAGAGAGATAATGTAGAGGACTTATATTTGAGTTTCTACTTTATAATACTGTTGGTAGCATAGTAAAACAGTTGAACTTTTAGCCTCCTAAAATCTTCCACGGGCCATGGTAGTGCATATTGCCATCCACAAATGGCCCATGGACTGCCACTTAAGAACCAAGGGTATAGGGCATACAAACTTATACATTCAACCATAAATCAACTAAGATGGAGCGTATGCCTAATAATGCACAAACTGTAGTCCATTGGTTGTTTTCATCCCACCCAGGTGGTGACCCAGTTTCATTGTTTCTGATCCTTAGAATAGCACTAAAAGAGTAACAATGCAGAACATCAATATCTTTGTAACATAAAATCAACAGGCTGTGCGGAAACATTACATGTACAAAAATCACCAAAGGTATAAAGCTTAAAATACAGCAAATTGTGACAAAAGAAACAAATTCATACCAATTCCTGAAACTTCTACCAAATATGTTCTCAGCTTCCAAAATGCAGTCAGCATATTTCCCCAGGGTTAACGATGCATACCCGACAAGCTTCCGACAGTGTGCATTCTTTTAAAGATACCGACACAAAGGTGACGGTATACTGTGAAACTAGGTCACATCTGTTAAATCAATTTCTATGGAAGACTGACCAAGGGATGTCCACATTTCGTGTTAACATGGGAAATACTTGATGTAGGGCATCCTTAAAACCAGTTCAATGATGTTTTGTTACGCTGTTTGCACACAGATCAAAGACTTCTGGCTATCTGTACATACTCTTAGCAGCGGTACTAAAAATAACATTTTTGCTAGTGGAACATCTATTCAAGGGTTTCATTCACCCAGGCATGTTTCTCAATGACATGAACTGACGCTAGCTTACATGCTTACATTTTTGGCGTGGTGCTTGTAACAACATTATCAACAATTGGAATGGCTTTTTAATTCAGTATTAACCATCCGTACATATCCCACACACACCACACATACCATTTATATGCAAGAACGTAAAATTCTCCCTACTGAGTTTATTTCTCCACCTCTCAAATTCAAACAAAAAAAAACACCTGTTAAGTATAGCTCACAGACAAAGTTAAAGGAGTTCGTGCACTGAGATGAAATTGCTCAAGGCCTCACCCACAGAATACTGTATGTGACCTTAGTTGCGAACACAACTGACTACACAAGTCATCACCGGCCAACCAGAGAGAAGCTACCATTTGTGATGCTAAAGCCCGCCCTTAAATTGTAGCCTATAGAGGGATTTCAGTCATGTGACTTTAACTAACTAGACGCAATTTTGAAGGGCAAGATCGCGTGTCTTTTTTGTTTTGAAGGGCAAGTGTCCATTGTGTCACAGCAGTATCTACGGTTACGCCATGCGTGTGAGCTGTGAATTCGCTTACTGAGTGTGGGTTTTGCCCCTCAGTGACTGGGAATCCATTGCGCGTGACGTCAGATGAAATCCCTCTATTTACCATGAATAAAATTTTAGGGTGGTTAGAACATTACGCATAAATACCCATGTGGGTCAATCATACTGAGATACCACTTGTCCACACACAAATTCCACAATGGACCATTTACATTATGGAAGCCTACTTTAATACTATGAATGTATTCTTGGGGTTGATGGAGGTGGGGCTAATTAAAACATTATCACCGTGTGAACCATCTATTCATATTTTGTTAAAAGCCATCATATTCTAGCCTAGTGTGGATGCCCATTTCTTAAAGGGAGTTGACAAAAAGACATGTCACACATAAACGGCCTTGCCAAATAAGTGTTAAGTAATGTTTGAAAATGCAATGAGAGCATCAGATACTCATATGGGGGGTTTTACAATTTCATTGCTATAAAGATTTTTGAACACCCAGCTCAGTAGGATGTCTCTGTTGGTTGAGCAATTTAGGCTCAGGGTCTGACTAAATCTTCTTTTGTTAGAGCTAGCCCCATGGAATTTAAATCACTGGACTGGAAACTAACTTTAATAATAATGCCATGGTCCTATTCAATAATTTGAATGGGTTACTGAAGGTGAGTTAAAGTCCTTACCAACACCTTGCTTGCTGACATTCATTCAAGTATTTTTTTGTCTTTTTTTTTTTTTTTTTTGTCTTTTTTTTCTGTAGGTGTTGTTGCATTTTGTTATGTGAATATGACATGTATAGATGCAGGTATATGGCCTTGTACTTGGTGTTTTTTTAGTGATGGTGTTAATTGGTAAGGAATGAGAAAAGAGTTGGGGGAGAACGAAGGACAGAGGGGGAGAGAGAAGGAGAGAGGAGGAAGAGAGGGGAGGAGTTTTGAAATTGTTGATAAGACACAGTACTAAGCCAAAAGTTCCTGCCTATGCCTAAACAAAGTACTCTCCTATGTTTTACTCAACAACAATATTTCCATGAAGCTGGGCTTCACTGCTAGCTACTACACAGTCTACCCTCTTAATTTCCAATATTTGTCAAGAGTGGTATAAGAGTAGTGAAGGGGTCTATGGATGAACAAAGTAGTTTCCTGCATTGATACTTCATACATTTACAGTTGTTTTACATGAAAGGTCTGCCATTGTTGGTTACTATGCATACTGCCTGTCACAGCTCATGGTACTGATATTGCACAACAGTAGAAACCTACACAGAAACAACTATGGTACAATGAATGCTGGACTGCCAGTATGTCCAAACAAAGGAGAAATCCGCATTGCCACAGTGACGTCAGTGAAAACCTTACATCTGTAAGCATAAGCATTTAGGCATAGGAAGCAGGGGGCTTAAGCCTCCCAGTCAAAAATGTGGTGGGGCAGAAATATGCTTCCACCCCCTCAATCCAAGGATGAAAACCCCTCATTTGTTTCCTCTGTAAGAAATGTCAAAAATTTGCAGTAATTTACCATAAAATTTGTCCCATATGTTGCAACAATTTGCATCTAAAGACCCTCAAATATTCAACAAATTTTCCAAAGAGGGTGTCCCCTCTCCTTAGACCCTTCCCCCAGGACAGCAATTCCAAACAAGGGTCAGCAAGCTTACATACTTTGACATAACTCTCTAATTTCCTTCTACCTTCATGCTGACCTATTTTAAAGAAAGACTCTTGTCTTCCTTCTCTTCCCTTCTACCCTCCCTACCCCAATTCCCCAGCCCTCCTTATGACATACACTTACCACTTCAAGGTACAGTAGGCTCAAAGCCTCTGAAGGTAGGAACGTGTTCATCCCCCCCCCCCCTCCCCCATACTTTTCTCAGCTTTGAATTAACAATATGCTTTTGATGGGCCGATGTGGATCAATTCAAGGCCTCCTTCAAAAGTGAGCCTGTTCCTGCAAACCTGACCATCTGCAAGGTACGGGCCCTCTCCATGGTACTTCATATCACATCTGCAGGGCCAATGCCAACTGAGCAGCTATTTTTGACATTGTAATTTTTGAAGTGTAAAGGTAAGATGGTAACATAAGTCATTATTTTTATCGTGCAACATTGTCACATGAGTGGTGTGTTGTCAACATCTGAAATTACCACAAAATTTTCATAAAAGAGGTCAAAGTTCAACTTACACATCACAGCTACTTTGACAAGGCTGCTGTAGACCCTTCTTCCGATCCCATTGTCTGCTACACACCTGTACCCTTTAGCGTCACTAATCTGTACCTCATCAAACACTAGTTTCCATTCATTCCCATTCCTCTCAATACTGGTGGTGTTGAAGGGTGACCACTGGTTGGACCCTGGTTCTATCATCTCCCACTGAATCAGGTCTTCTGGCACAGGATTGGCCTCCACCAGGCAGGTAATGGTAACCTTCATACCAACCCTGATACCTGATGATGGTGACTTACTGACCTGTTTGACAACTGGTTGATCTGTTAAAAAAAGGTAATACTTAAAAAGAGATTGGAATGCTGAATTAAGTGATTAGCGAAGGTTGGGTTAATAGAAAATATATTTCCAGGCCCTCAGCCATGGGTGGTGAAGTAAATCTTGGGACCACCCAAGACCCCACAGCCTCCTCCCTCAATTTTGATCATGTCCCATAGTTTAAAGGAGGAATACTTGCAGGTCCTACAGCCATGGGTGGCCAGGCCAGCAGGGCATTCTGGAGTAATACAATCCCCCTCCCCAGTCATACCTATCGATTCCTCTCTTATTTTTTTATCAAACCTATGGAGTCAGTAATGGTCCCTATGATAGATACATGCAAAAATTCTGCAACCAAATCAATTCTGCCCCTCCAAACACTAAACCGTGATGAAATTAACAAAATGGCTAGACGTCCGAATCTTTGTGCTGAGAGTGTCTTCTTTCTCAGTAATATTTTAAGTACATTCATGTACTCATTCTTCTCATCTTGAGATAAAATATGTATGCTAACAAAATGTGAAAGGTTGTGTAGTTTCACCCAGACTCCCTGGTTTGTGAAGAGAGAACAGGAGGCTGAAGGCCACCCTCTATCGGAGACTGGCCTACTCCACTGTGTCATCAAACTTGCCAGGACCTTATTACGGGTAGGTGAGGGTTACAATTGTAGAAAGGAGTAAGAGAGGGATGATGTAGATTCTGTGTATTGACAACTGTAAAATAAACCCCATAGCCAGCCAGCCAAGATGTTGAGGTAAAGGGGGGGGGACACCCAATGGGTGAGACCTCTTTAGGGGGTGAGACCTCTTTAGGGGATGAGGGTGGGATCAAATGTTCAGGATATGTTAGGATGTTTTTTAATTTAATCCTAGATAAAACCAAATAAAACTTTGTATTTCTCAATGGTTGCACACATTCTGCATAGGTACAAGTATAACAGTTATCTCATGATAAAGCAATTTTTAAGGTGCAATACTATTCGTTGAACATTTCATCAATTTCTATTTTAATATCAATTTTTATTTAACAACTGTTACAATTTAATGACCTTTTTTCATCCTAGTTATGATCAGCTATGTCTGGAGTTTTCTAATTCCATGTAATGGTGATGGGAACCATTTAATGTAACTTTCATTATGTAAGAACAATGTTTTTTCACATATGGTCACAATCTTGTACTCCTATTGATGTAACTGCTTTTCACAGTCCACTTAATCTTCAAAATATTTTTTTCAAAATATAGTTACTTAACTTACACAAGTTACATTTGCACATACACAACAGGTTCAACTTAGGCACAGAGAGAGATGTATATTAAAAGAAACAAAAGCAGATTTGTGGTATGTAAATTGACTTCCTGCTGCAATAAAAATAATTACACTGAAAATGAAATAGTCACCAGGTTGGCTTTTTACCGTCTTTTGGTCAAGTTTATGACAACCAAAAATTGTATTTTCAGATAAACCAGCTATTTACTGATGCTGCTTGTAGAGTCTATTTAATAAGCATTTCCTTCAGCAATTATGTGTAATTAAGTGAAGTTTTATGGGGAACAACAAATTTTTACAAAGGGAGAAATTTGTCACGTCTTTGATGGGTCCACTATGCAAAATTAATACTTCTACCTTTTTATGAATGATATGCAATTCTATCAATGTGAAAAGTTTTGAAGTAATACTTAGTTATTTTCCTTAAAGGAATTCATGCAAGAATACCACTTTTTTAGGTAAAACAGCTTACTGCCTTTTAGTTCTTTTGATTCTACCGACAGGTCAACAAACCAGTTTTTAAATTTAGCACAGACAAAAAGACTGGGTCATTAGAACTGCATTTCTTGATAATTCATAACTGAATCTGTCCTCTCGTAAAACCACAATTAACAAATTTGTGGAAAATTAGGGACTGACAAAGGGCATAAAAATTTGACCCGATTCTTCTCTTTGAGCAATAAATAGGCTTAGATCAATTATTAGTATTTATTTGTGGCATCAGTCAATATTATTAAATATTATTAAATTTGGCCCTTAGTCAGTATCAGTAAACTTTACCTTGGGTGTCAGTGCCAAACTGACATTACTAGGCCAACGCTTCATAGAAATGTACATATTTTATTTTAGATGACCATTAACACCAAAATTTTACACTATGTAAATGAACTTTTAACTTTGTAGCAGCACACAAGAGCCATTAATTTTTATATGCCCCATTTCAAAAATATTTTCACTAGACCAGTATCAGGCGATATTTAGACATGAAATATTAGTAACATCAATTTTTGTAATATTGCTAAAACAATAGAAATAAACTTTGAATGGTGCACCCTATCAAGCATTTCAGACAAAAGATGGCAACCCACAAACCACGATACTACAGACAAGCAAAACATCACTGTGCATGCTCTACTCACTGGTGGTTCTAAGGTGATATTTGAAGAACCCCAACCCCATGAATTCTTCAGTCCACACCACCCACACACCAGTCATTACCCTCACATAAAATTTCAGCAGCAAAAATGTTATTCCACTGTTATATCTCCCCCCCCCCCTCAACTCCCCTCCCCCAACTCTCCATTTACTAATGTGCTGCCCTCATTACTTGAGCAGCCTTCCAGAGACTTTACAGTGTTTTCTTGGGACTTCTGTCCCGATTTTATTGATTCTTTTGGCACATCTAATTAAAATATTATCCATGTCACGGTCCTTTTTTCTATCAAGATCTTTCCAAATTTTGGTTATCTCAGCAAAAACATATTCTGTGATGTTAGCATTACCTTTCACAGGGGTTAATAGGGGTGGGGGGTTGAGTTGGGATCATTAACTTTTAGTTCTATCCGTTTTTTCTTTTTTCTCAATACTGAATGATATTTTATTATTTTACTGTGATTTTTCTGTTATTGCACGAGCCATTTGAGTTGAAATCAAAACATGTAACTTTCTTTCAGAATTATGATTTAAGATGTTAGTTTTCTTACAATGCATATCAAGGGTACATTCTTCAGAGAGTAGTCATTTCCAACTTGGTCCTGGCCTTTTGGGGTATGTAATATTTATGCAGTTTGTATTAGTTGTTAAATTTTCAGACCTCAATGCACAAACCTCACACGATGGACTGGGTACTTGCAGGCATATGTTTATAATCTTTGCTGCATGGTGGGGGAAGGGGGCACATGGGTAAGAGGTGTACGGGAAGCACTGAGGTTGCCCCACCCCCATCTGAGCAGAATACGTGCTAATTTTGAGGCAAATTATATGCTTAGATTTGTTAGGCAACCTTGTGAAACTTGCATTTCCCAGGCAAACATATACACAGCTCCCTGACTGGGACTGTTGGGCGAGGGGGGAGGGGTTGGCTTCTGTCCCTACACAATGTCAACCTTACCTTTGAAAGCTCATAATACTAACATGTTACCTTTATATTTTATGAATTATTTGTCAATTTTGATGGAATTTTTTAAGCATATTTTCATATCAGAGGGAGCCCCATATTATATGTACTTCCATCTGGTAAAAGCTTACATTTGACAATTAATTGCTTACAGTGTATATCCAGGGTGCATTCCTCACAAGGAAGCAATGGACAGGATCCACTGGGATCTGACATACAGCATGAATAGGTGAAGGGGCCATTCTGCCGGTATACAGGGGGACTGGTATAATGAAGTCTGGATATCATTCCTGGGTACCCTAGCCCAGTGTATTCCTCTACGGTGGGGCTGACACTGATACCATCCTCGTTCAGAGACAGTGTCAAAGGTATTGCAGGGTTGCTGGGTCCAATCTCACAGGTTACAGAAGCTATGTCCTTATCCCTCACAGAAGGACAAGATGTGAAATGAAACATCCTTGGACAATCTGAAGAAAGAAAACAAAACCAAAAAGATAATTGATATTAGGAATATTATCATCTTCCTTACCTTTATCAAAAACAAAGAATAGCATAAACACCATACAGACATTAAAAGGATTGAAATGACTCAACTTGGGCATAAGCACCAATCCCAAGCAAGAATCATTAATGGTGGAACCATTAAAAAAATAGTGTACATGTAGATGTCAGGCTCAACCTTCAATAAGTGTGGTAAGGGCACATATCCCCCCCTGTCCCCTACCTGCTGATGCCCATGAACTCTGGTGACACACATGAGCATCTACCAATGTAAAGGGAATGAGGTGTCATTACAGTTAAACATCAGATAAAATTAACAGACATCCTCTCAGTCACCTCACAAGTATTTATTCGAATGTTTTAGAAAACAAAATTTACTTTTTTCATTTATAAAATTACCACCAATGACTTTTTCTGCAGGGATCTGACAATTTAGTTACAAATATAATTATGGTCATGTGATCGAAAAGAGCCAAAAATTATTTAAGGTACCAGGGTATTCTAACTCAATATTGGTTTGACTGTATAAATTGCCCTTTAAAGAAAACAAAGATTTTACAGTAAACAAAAAGAAAACCATTTTGGAAATCCAATAAAGATGATAATTTCAGCAGATTTTGACATGACACATTTATAGGTAGTTATAACTTATTCCAAATGGAATTGTAACACTGGCAAAGGACTGTAACAGAGAAACAACAAATGTGTAGGCTAAGTTTGTAACTAAACAGCAATTTTTGGATATACCTCAGTGTTTAAGACCAGGTTGCTGTAACAGGTGGAGATCATACCTCAGTGTTTAAGACCAGGTTGCTGTAACAGGTGGAGATCAAGCTATCTTTTTTAAGGAGAGATTGATGGATCCTTGAAGACCTATTGTAAACTTGTTTCACTTAACCTTCCTGATATGGGTTAATCCTTTTATACTCAAGTAATCCTCATACATAAACTTGATTTGGACAATTCTTTGAAGTGATATGCTCTGCTGACAAAGGTGAAACCTTCATCACCTATTTAAACGGATTATAGGGGCTCTTCTAAGTGATCCAAATTCCTTTATTCTTCTAATTTCTTCCATAAGGTAGTGACATCTGGTTTTGACAATTAAAGCAGCTAAATTTAACCAGGGTACTGATGTCTTCTGGCTCCCTGGTCTTTTGTTTATAAAATTTGAAAACATTCCCGACTGTTCCTGAAATAGTGAAATATGTAGAGTGACATATGTAGCCATGTTCATTAATTTGATGACCCATACCACAAAAGGCTTACAAAAGGACAATAATTTTTGTTCCCCCTGGCACAGCAATCATAATTACAATGAGTAAAATCAGCAGAAGAATTCTATGAGATCAAGCAGAGGACAAGACCCATTGCTGTCACTTCCTGAGTTTATTGTCAAACAGAATCTTCTTCAAGAAGATAACGGGTAAGCATATTGTCCATCAACAAACAAACCATAAAGTTTCAAATGAATAGCAAGAGTGTGTGTTACATATCCATCCGTATCCACATTCAGTAGCTCCGTTGTAAGCAGACTTCAACAAATTCTTTTTTAGTACTTGCCCATAGTGCTAGCAGCTAATTACTAAACCAACTTGCCCGTCTAGATATCGACTATCGTAAAACCCTGACTGCTTTCTGTTGTACATTCTAAGACAGTTGCACTGTACAGCAAAATAACAATTGGTAATCAGGGTTTCTGCCAAAGGGGGGAAAGGGGGATTTGTCCCCCCCCCTTTCCAGAAGAAGGTGCGTAAAATCGCCCCCCCCTTTTCATTTCCATAAAAATTAAAAAATTGTCCATATCTTGGTTTCTTTATACTTAAGAAGCGGACACCTTTGCAGCAATGTTTGGACTTTCATAAGTAAATGGCCTTTAAAACCCGTCAAAATGCACCTTATAGGGGTCTTGAGGCAAGCTTTTGTCCCACTGAACCCACTTGTAACTTTAGCCAGGGACAGCATCAATTTGGACTAGGGGTTTAGTAGCAATTAATCCCCCCCCCCCCCTCCTTTTTTGCATTTCTGGCGGAATCCCTGGTAATTGTTATGGTGAATGTGTGATTGTACCGGTAGGTTTTGCTAACAATATTTTCTTCAAGTTAATGAGCATTGCACTGGCCCAAGTGATGTTGTGATTACCCTGGGTTGGTAGCTGGCAGGGGATTTGTTAAAGCCTGCTTGTAACATGCTGCTAGAATTCAACAGGCTTGTTTAGCCAAAGTTCCCAGGGAAAAGGTCATTTTCCTGGGTAAAAATATAGACGTCTTATGTCGCCTGATGGCTAAATCCCCCTCATGAAGGGTGCAACACTTCACCATTGTGTTACAATTAAATTTTTACAACAATGGAGGTTACAGGGAATTAGTACCTAATCAATGTTATGTATAGAAAAAGTGGAGACACATGGGAGGGGCTCACAGGGGCTGCTGATGTACCCAACCCTAAAATTTTTAGGGTAGTATTTTATCAAGAAAGAGAGTAATTATGTTATTTTATGACCAAGTTGCAACAAAATCAAAGCCAAAACAGTTGTAAAAATTTTTCACTTTCCCTCTTACCATAGCCTGGCCACTCATATATAGTTTGCTGCTTTGATCCCTTCGTGTTTTGTATATTTTAGGAAGCCTGCAAAATGCTTGAAAGAAAGGTTTGGCAGTGTTTCAAACTATGGTCATGTTGCCTATTGTACTCCAATGTGGCTACCATCTTAAAAAAAAAAATCTATTCCTAGATCACATTTTAAGTGCCCTGCAGGTATTGTTGTGACTGTGATCACCCTCTGTTCAACCAACACCTGTAGCAAGGCACCATCTTATTCCATGTGTGTCGTCACTAAGTGTTTTAGAAATTCCTGTTTACTTTTAAAGAAGTATTAAAATTTTAAATTGTAACAAACAGAAACATTTTGTATATACGATGCTTGTAGTCCATTTTATTATGTCATTTTATGATGCATGTAAATCAACACATGTAATGCTATAGGTACATACTATCACTTGTTATCGGAGAAAAGCATTTACACATCAGCTTGGAGAGAATCATATTTCTGAGTGCATCTTTCTTTGAAGAATCATATGATCTGCAGTTTGGAGCTTAAAGGGAAAATGCAGTACCCCCAATTTGAATTAGAGTACCCTGTGATTCCAATTCAGGAAAGGCTTCTATCAATCATGTGACAATATTTTTGTTACTTATTTGTTACATTCATTCAGAGTATTAACTCCTTGGATTTAGCAAATTTTTGAAATTAAACTTGGGGTGACTGCTTTCTCCCTTTAATTTTATTAAAGGACCTGTCTTACCAGCTGCAATTTAGTCTGATTTTACCTACACAGGGTCTCGGGGAAACATACAGGGCACTCTCCCATGAAGGATCCCCAAACATGACTGTGATCACAAGAAAACAATAAAATGGTTACTGCAGGCAATGAGGAAAAATACATACAAATAGGAAAATCGTGCCTGTCGTACAGAAAATGTCCATACAGTACCTTCTTGATAACCATGATTTATTGATATTGAATGTCACAGACAATTTGAAAATTAAAGGGCTACATGTAGAATGAAAATAATTCCCCAAAACTTAACTTTTCACTGTAAGTAATTCACTGATTTACAGCTCATGAATAATTTTTTCACTCAAACTTTCAAGTTTTTAAATGATGCAAAAATCATAACTCATATTATGCATACATAACATGTCAGGGAAAAAAGAGAGATACTGTCAAAGTGGTTTTGTAAGACCATATGATATGATGATGATAAAAGCTCCTCAGGTTCTAATACAGTATTGTAAAAAAACAGTCAGTGACTCTTCTGGTCTTTTTTTTTTGGACTAAATCACCTGTTCTCATGTGACATAGCCAGAAAAATGTATGTGGGGGGAGAGTGGGGTGGGGGTGTCCACCATTTTATTTCATTGGGGGCTTCAAATATGGAATCATCATCAATGTATTTTGTCACTCTTGGATTCTCCAGTGGTGGGATTCTGGGGGGATGACAGACCTTTGAAAGGAGGGGCTCATGCCCCAAGCCCCCTCCCCCCTTGCAGCTAAGACACTGCCTGTTTTCCAATCAGTTGACAGTGTACCATCACTTCAAGAGTTTTAACACTAATTGATTAAAATCCTGGAATTATGCATCCTAATTGGTGTGTTAAATCTCAGGTTATAAATCTAGTTGTGATTAGATCTCAACATTCCTGTATCATTGTGATGTCACTGCACAAGGTGCTACTTCTAAGGCTGGTGATAGCAACTCTAAAATGCATTCTGGGTACACATCATTGTTAGTGTCTATACCATTTTGTAATGATGCCCTTCAACAGTTTATGATGGTAATCTATAAAATAGAGAGAACGTTCACGAAGGGAGCATTATCGGCTGTCTAATAGTGTGTCACCGACATGACCCCCACTGAGCAGATGGAACAAAAAAATCATTGACGTATACTAATTTGGGTTTATTACCATCTAAACAATTTTACTTCCACCACAGTTTAACTTACAAAATACCTGACCCACAAAAATGCAGACCTATTGTATCTATTGTCAATGGTTCTCACGAAATATCCTTTATCAAAATAGCATGGTTGACCGCATGGACAAGACTTCATATTAGTTCACTTTTTAACCGTTTTGCTGACACCCTAAAGTAAGGCCAAATGGTATCGGATATTTAGAAAGCAAAAATTAAAGATAATACACAACCTACTTGAAATTTTGGAATAAATTATTTACAGATGTATCTACTGCAGCTTGTCCTAACAATCACTTTTTTCTCTCTCAAAAAAGTAACAAGGTTGGATGTCAGACTTTAAACCTCTGCAGGTGATAACGTTTCATACAAGGCAAACGGTAGGAATATAAAAGAAGCAATTTCTGCCATAACTGCAGTGGACTCCCCCGTGATAAAACCGAGCCAGTTAATTAACCAGCAAGTTCTGACTTCTGAGCAACCCTGCCACTGGGGAGCCCAAAGAAGAAACTGCCAACCTTCGATGATCATTCTATCGTAAAAACGCACTCGGCCTGTTCTTACAGGTAGCCTTCCTACAATAAGAACAAGTTCTCTACTATACAGCGATGGTTTTGTGACCATTTGCTGGTTTTATATGAAACACTGTGAGGACATCATCATCATGGGAGCTAGATCATAAACGGATGGCCGTCTGTTTTTCTCATCGCATTCAAACAGTGACAGATGAACAGGGCCTCTTTTAAATTAATCTTCTGCTATATAGCAAAAGGAGATTCACAAACTTCAGTTTGAAAAAAGTTCACATAAGCAATACTTTTTGTTTTGTTTCACTGACAATTTTTAAGTTAGGAACACGTTTCTCAACATAACACCTTTTAATTCCTCTAGAAATATTTGCTTTGCTACGATGCATTAAAGTATAACATATTAAGCGAGCCCTACAAACAACATGCTATACTGACTACACTAAAAAAATCTTTTTGTTTTCACATCCCACTATTCTACGGTCTATGAGGGCCACACTATTCTACTGTCAAAATGGGGTATGTAATGTGTTACCATACCATATCCTGAGGATGCTACTGAGAATGCAAAGTAATACACTTAAAACTACCAAAGATGTAATTAGTTTAACTGTGTCTTTCACTTGAGTCCTCTAGATCACTGCTCCAAATGAATTGTACCTTAGCCATATAGGTAAAAGTAGATAAGGTAATAACTGTCCAGTTCAGGGAGGCCAATTTAGCAAGTTGGGAAACTTCAATATACAATGCATGCTGGGAAGGAAAGTGTACCATAACAGAAATTGCATGTGCAAGACACATATTCTGTATAATCACAAACAATTTTTGAGAATTAAGTATGGTTCTCTAAAGACATAAATTTCAAGTCAAAGAGAATTTTCTTTAGAGGAAAAGTTCTGTTTGAAGTTGATCTCCTTAGCATATCGGAACTATTTCGGGCAAAACGCTTCCTGCTTTATCACGAAATTCGCTGTGCAGCACAGCCTGCTTTGCAGTTTCACACTTCACCGCACTTCAACAGGAGCTCTGTGAGAGAGTTTATTCCCCTGTGCATTGTTCTGAACAAACAGCGTGTGTTCAACGGAAGCCGGTGACGTCACTGACCTTGCGTAGCTATTCCGAACAAAGGACAACAAAAGAAAAGATTGCGCCCAAAAGTCGATTTGTTTTTTGTTTTGTAATTTCGCGGAGGGTTCCTATTGTCCAAATGAGCCAAAATTTGGTACTCATGCTCGTGAATATGTATACTTTCAGATTCCGTTCGAACTAGAATTTTAGCTGAATGCAATAAAAAGTTACGGCAGTTTAAACGAGTACAAATACTCCCAAAACAGCATTTTGACGACTAGCCCCATTGAAAAATACTGAAATTCACTTTTTTATTCGAATTTCGCAAAGTGTTCCTAAAACACTTCTAGAAAAAACTTACTATTGGTAGAAAGAACACAAATTAAACATTCAAATTCCGTGCGAACTATAATGATAGCATGAACGAACGATTTTTGGCAAACAAATATATGCCAAAAATGGCAATTGCACTACACAGTTAAGGATGAGTTCGGAGAGCCGGGAGCGCTATGTTCCGATATGCTTGGACAGCATGACGGTAAATTGTGAAAGGCAAAAAAAAAGTGGCTCGAAGCCTTCTTATCCGTGCAAAAATGTCGTGAACTTGATCTGTGTATATAAGTAGTACACTACAAAGGTACAGCAAAATCTGATTTCCCAACTTGTCTATTGTCATGCTTTATCCACTTTTTTTTTTTTTAAAGAAAATGAATTTATTGCAATCCACCCTTTCAACCATTAGCTCACTAGACACCTTGTAAGGTTCCAGGGGCTCCAACTTGACTACTTGGCACCATGGCATAAAGGCATAAAACTAGATCCCTTCTATAAACCATGAACTGAATTATGATGGATTCCAAGTAACTGTACAGTGTAGGACAATTAAGAGACCAGTTCACAGAATGCACTAGTCTTCAGTTTTGTAATTTTCATACAAATTTGGTCTTCCCTTCTACCATTATAAACACAAACAAAAAACTGTTTATAACCCAGGCAATATTACAACATCATGATTCTAATCTTGTCATAGGGACAATTGCTACTGGGTGCTGCAGTATTTGTTCACAAAATAACTGAATACCCTTGCTTGAAAACAGCAAATGATGTGCCCTAAATGGCATATTTTCTGCCCAAAATGGAGGGATGTGTCCCCCTGACCCTTCCCCCTACCTCCCTCTACTCCCCTCCCATGTCTATGTGCTTGTTGATATTTTTACTTTGGTAGTACTTTAGCTATAAAACTAACAGTCCCCTGGTTTTGTTTTGGCGTCTTTAGAGTGCTGTTCTTCAAATGAATCCGTGCTATAGACCCTTTTCCAAATAGCAATTACAAAGGATTGTGGCATAGAATTTTTGAAAACATCTTTTTGGCCACAGTAAACTATGCCATTTACATTAACAACGCATACCAAAACTCTATCCCACAATCCTTTGCAATTACTATTTGGAAAAAGGTCTATTCTGCCATCTTGTATGCCAATTTTGTTTAGTTTCTGGTGAAATCACTTGCAAACAAGTTTGATTTGAACCCTCTTAGCAGGTTAATTACACTTTTAACAAAACTACTATGAAACACAGTTACACATAGCGCCACACACAGACTTATTTTTAGGGTTCCTGAAAACGTGCCATAAAAATTGTTTCCAATATCTTCCAGGAAATTATAGTAATTAAAAAGTTCAAGGAATTTTTTTCAATTGACAAATGTACAAATCTCTAAAATTCAGGCTCAACTCCTGCATTACCACCTTTGGAGGCAAAGATAGCAATCCTATAGGTCCAAGAAAAACTTGAATAGGTCTAACTGATATTTTTTTCAAGAAAACTTTTAGGAACTATCTTCCATCCACTGCACATAAAAGTGTTTGTGTGATTTTACTGTTCAACCCCTCTATGACCCCCAATTGACCATTGACCTACTTCCAGACTACATTTATGACCTGTCATCTACTGGACAACATCGTTAAACTTGATAAAACTTGATAAGATTCAGACAAGATGATGGCTCCTGTGATTTCACTGTTTGACATCTCCATGACCCCAAATGTCTTTTGATTACTTCCTGTTACCACGATATACAACCTTAGCTTCATGTGTAATAAAATCACCAACTCTGACATGAAATGGTCATGCAAATAACCTGCAGACAGCTGACAGCTGCCTTTTTAACCATTGCTTACAGACAGACAAACAGACAGACAGACAGGCAAACTTAAGTCAATTTTAGTTTAGTATATTTGCTGTTTGTTAATGTTCACACAGTGCCACTTGTACATATATTTTGAAATCCAAGAGTAGGCAAGGCTACTCTCACATTCCTAGTGAATTTATAAAACTCTGCCATCTTCAGGATTTCATTATGCATAACATCTCAAAGGAACTTGCACATGCATTGTGACCTGAAGTTTGGTCCATATTCCCTGGATGAAAGAGCTGACTTTTTCACCTAACACTTGGAATTTTCAATACTCACACAGCTATTCCTAGCCATTGGCTAGTGTTTTTCAGGTGAGTGAACACCATTGCAGAATTCAACGAATCTGGGTATGCAAAGGGATTGCTGAATTCCAGGCCATGAACCCATTATGCTCCTTTTCACCCATTATAACCATTTAAAGGGGGTGATGTCATTGTCTTCATACAGTTAAATATTCTATGCATGAGACAGTTCGATGTTAAGTAACAATCAACTGCTTGGGTAAATTAATTAGAAATGACTTGCCATTGTCCCAATTGTGACAAGGGTCATTGAACCTGGATTCACACACCTTTAAACACACTAGAACTACCAGATGAACACAGATGAGGAACAAATGGACATGTCATGCACTGCTGCCAACGACATATTTTTAAACCATTATACCATTAATAATTAAAAAGAGCAGCCTTACATTTGATGTCCAGGATTTCTGAGGATGATAAGTTTTCATATTCTGCTACCACACATTTCAGCTCTCGTTGATTGTACTCTGGTGTAGGATGAAATCTCAGGATACTCGAGGTGGTGAAACGGCCATTTGCATAAGGGAATTCCCCCTGGGAAGCATTTGCTGTGACGTCTACTCTGTCATCGATCACCCAGCGCAGGTTTGGAGCAGGGAAACCATTGTGGGCAGAGCAGGAAAAGCGTACCTCTTCACCTTCTCGTATGACTGATGGGAGGTCTACCAATTGTGGAGTGTCTGGAGGACCTGTAAAATAATGGGGATGTAAAAATTGAGTTTTGAACAATAAATTTCTGCAAAATTATAATGCATATTCACAACAAGTTGTATTTATAGCTTCTGTGTATTATTTCCTGTTTCCATGACACTCCTTGGTTTATCAGTCCACCAGCCTCCATACCTCCTTATCTTTGTACATTCAAGTTAGTTCACTTACTATGACAATATGGCAAGAGATGACAGCATCTAGTGACAGTGCGCCTGTTTAAACAGGGTTTGCCCTTTCCCCAATTCTTCATTTGCCACCCAGTCAACCAGGCCCATAGCCAGAATAACCAATGGAGGGGGGGGAGCACATCAATATTGGAGTTTCGCTGGCCTGGGTGAGGGGTCTTAGAAGAGGCGTGTACCCTTCCCCCTTTGAAAATGTTTGCCTATTTCAAGGACTCTAGATGCAAAATGGTGCAAGATTTTCCATTTTTTCTTCTTATACTTGTATTCCAAAAATGCTGGTCTCCTAATAAATTTTTCCTCCCTCAGTGCAAGATCTCTTATTGAAAAATTTTGGGAGCAGGTGCCGCTGACTGAGGGAGAATCTGACTGAGGGAATACAGAACTATACCTCTGTACTTGACTGAGGTAGTAAAGAATTTCCTCAGGACCTGACTGAGGTAGTAAAGAATAACCCAAGGATCTGACAGAGATATACAAGAATAACCTCAGTATCTGACTGAGGTAATACAGACTTATACCTAAGTTGCTGACTGAGGTAGAAGAGAATTACCTCAGTACATGACTGAGGTAGTACAGGATTACCTCAGTATGTCTGACTAAGGTATTAAATACAGGTCAACAATCACAGGCAATCACAACTTAAACCTACATCTTCTTGTAAAAAATAATTCAGTAACTGCTGCTGTAAAGCATACTAAGGCTTCATCACAGCTGGATGTGATATATGCAAACAGGGGGTAAGGAAGAGCGAAATAGACATTATTCACTTTGCTACTGGAATGCTGTGGTTGATACCAGGATAAGACCTTACAAGGCCAAGCTTAAAAGCTTTTTCATGGTTTAGGATTCTTTAAGGAAATGACTGTGGCTGAGAACTATTGAAGTTGCTACGACCATGGAACTTTCATTGTAGCTCCATGCTATGACCACCTGCAGTTTACTGGTCCTTCACCAGGTTTCTATTGGGAGTCAAGGCTAAGCTTTTAAAACTATTTCACAGTCTGGGACTTTCTAAAGAACTCAAATCCAAAGAGCTATGACCCCCCATAGGGTATTCTATTATATTAAAGGTTTCTGTTTGGGAGTCAATTTAATAAGATGCATTAATATAGAAGTGTAAACTTTACAGAGCCTTTACAATAACTGTTCAATGAATTTGAGAGAAAAATTGTATAAACTGACAATTTCTGAGACATTAATTACCACAAAAGACTGACACCTTCAGTGGGAAGCAATTACAGGTCTGGACGGGGAACTATAAAAGAGTAAATTAAGAGACCCTGACTTAAATTGCACTTTGACACTATAAGAGAGACATACATAGGTATAGAAACCAGCAGTAATATGCCAGTTATTAGCATATCACTTACAAAGTGACAGAGAGGCTGAATAACTTCTAATAAGGTTCAGTAAAGATACCATTTAGTTGTAGTGTAAATGTGCAGTAATGACCTACAAATTTAGTATCACCTTAAAATTAACAGCCCCCAAATAAAATAGCAAATAAGATTTGGTCAAGTAGTTGCATCAATGTTTCAGAATGATGAATGTCACGACAAATGTGCACTGTAACAAACTAAGAAGGTTACAGAGTTTAAATCAGATTATATTGCCTTTAAAAGTAGGATCATGTACAATGCACTGGAGTCAGAAGTTAGGAATTACGGCCAGGTACCCGACAGTTAAGGTGGTACAAATTTTCTGCCTGGTGAAAACAGTTGATTTATACTGTGCAGTGCATACAGTATGAAAAATTTTAGAGGGGGCTTTTATTAGAGAGGGGTGTTTAATAGAGTAAATATGGTAAACAACTTTTGTAACTGCATAACCAAAGAATATTCCACTTCAAGGGTCTGAGGTGATTATGAAGAGTGAAAATATGGAGGCCAACTTTTTTACCTACAACTGTAACAGCCCTTCAAAGTATTCTTTTTACACCTCAGATAGTGTGAGTAAATTGAAGCCAGTTTATTTGTTCTCACAGTAACACCAGTGAGAGTCTAGATTTGACCTACAAAGGAGACTGGGGTATTTAAGCACCTACTGAGATATGCCCACTGGAACCCTATGACAATAAACATTACCCCATTGGGAGCAGTGATTCACAAGTAGTAAAACTTGACAAACAGTCCTATTAGTGAAGTCTTACCAGTGACTGTACTAACAGGAAGATCTGACAAGGGTAACTTACAGTTCAATGTTATATTAATAGACCTCTGCAGGAATGTCAAGTTTCAGATACTATTAAGGGTAGGCCAATATAAACTTTACTGCAGGTGTACCGGACCATTTTGAAATAAGATTTTATTTGGCACTGTTGCTAACCTGCCCATGGAGATGAAAAAATAAATATATGGTTAAGGAGCTAGACATTGCAGGTGTGAAGAAAGAAATCTTTTGCCCATACTGCCTTGCTGAATATTGGGTATGGTACCTACTATATTTACCAGGTGTGTTATTTGCATTTAAACACTTAATGAGACTATAAAATCCACCAATCATGGCAAATGAGAAAAGTTTCAGTAAAATTGGACCCTTCTCATATCAAATTGGTCATGTTATCTTAAAACACAACATTAATGAGATGAGGTACTAAGTTTTACCAGCAAAGACTCAAAAGTTGCAATAATTTTATGAAACTTTCCCCTTTTAACATTGGAATAATTCCTGAGGTGATTCTGTTTTCTTTGCGAATGCAATCATATTCTTCCCTGACTGATGGCTCCAGAAGTACTTCATAGGCCAGTCAATATGCACAGTAGTATTCTATATTTAAGTAACATTTAAGCTTTAAAGAAAAAATCTTTTCTTTTTGACATGGGATCTGTTCATTCATTCAATCCTGTAGCTATCTACAGCTTATTGACTTTGAGAAAGCAATGAAAATAGCCATCAGGAATGAAAGTGCTCTTGACAGACATGCTGTACTGACTGCACTAAAAACCTATTTTGCCAAACCCCACCATTCTGTTGTCTGAGAGGGGTATATCAATTGTTACCAACCCAATCACTTTAATTATAACCCTGTTGCAAATGCAAGGAGCATTAAAATGCATTTCTGTAGAAAATGTTTGCACAAATTGATTGCCAAAGTGCCTTCAAAGCCTCCTGATTCATGTAGACTCAGTGCATCAAAAGGGCAAAACTGGGATATAGTAGCAGTTGACCATTTATGGAGGACAATTCATATGAACTTACAGTAAGTCTGTAATGATGACATTATTCACTCAGGTCATACTCCCACCTAAACTGTCAAAATCTTCTTTAAACTCATGGAGACAGTAACCATGCAGGCTACTATTGTTAACCTACACCCTATAACTGTCACATTCTGGTACTATGTACCACTTTGATTCCACATTTATATTGTACTGACCTGAGGGGTTTGCATCAGGACGGGAGCCATAAAATATATCATAAAGGATTGTAATCATCCAATTGGAATCATGAAATATCTCTCATAACCAAGGGGATGATAGATGAAATTAAAAGATGTCTCTTAAAAATTGGAGATGGAACAGCTTCGTTAAATTTCCCAGACTTAAAACTTACGGTACTGCATGGTTTGGATTACTCTACTTCATGAGGAGGGCATTTAAGAAAGGATTCAGAAATTGTCACTCTCACTTGTTTTGTATGAAATGCCTCCCATCACACTTGCACCCTGTTAGGGTCCAGATTTAACTTAATTGCAAAGTCATGCAGGCATGAATCTTTCAGTGAAAATATTTATGATATGTCTCCTTCAGCAGGATGAGTTTTGTTCACAATATCATAGAATCAAGAATTTATGTCTAAACTGAATCACTTCGGACTTCATTGCAATTTGGAAAGCTATATAGGGGGATTATCTACCAAATGTGTGGCCATCTCAGGAGACTTCCTGCATAAATTTGGCAGTCTTCATCCCAATTTGGCCATCTCAAAGATAGCCAGACACATCGCTGACTAAAGCTTTGCTTCAAAGTCATGCATGCATGACTCCAAGCCAGGAATCAAGTAGCTGCACTATAGTTAAATTCCCTTCAACTTCACTTTCCTTGGCGTCATGACTCCAGAGAAATTCACTATTATCAAAACTATGTACAAAAATCACATATTTGGGTAAACATTTGTGCCCTTAACAAAGTTATGAAAAAATTTTGTACCAAAACCACTTTTTTGGCGGGTTCTTTTACATATTCAGCCAATTGTTTAAGACTTAGCACCTGAATGCTAGGGTACTCCATCATCAGCACTTAAAGACAGATTTGCATTGCCTCAACCATGACTTTTAGTTTGGGGTAAGCAAAAGTCTCAATTGGTGACCATTCTTTGAATGACATCAAAGTTACAAAATTCAAAAGATGCAGAGCAGCTCATATTACACAGCATGCACAGATAATGTTTTGATTACACATGGGATCTTTTATGCTCACCAGGATGTGGCCTTGAGCAGTGAACTATGTTTGTGTCTGCACAAGGAGAAGCAGTAAAGACAATTATGGGCGGGGTTTACCACCAAGTAAAAGTCATACTTGGGGTGATGCAAATCCCACTTTAAGACACATCAGCTGTTGAAATACTGGCCATGTGTACAGTATAAACTTCCTCATCATCAGGTTAGAGTGCTCCCTGTCAGGCCTTCAGCCAGACAGGGATGAAGAGGGAGTGAGGGAGGGATAAAAATTTACCATCAACTTATATTATAGCATCTCACCAACCTCCCTAAAAATGTTTCACCTCCTTTGGCTACATCTTGTCTGGCTATGGGTGTGCACCCTACTGCCATATATGTATGTGCATGCCAGTGGCAGTAATTGTGGCATGATTGTATAGTCTAAACTCTACTCAGCCCTACTGTGTGAAATAGTCTCATTTGCTTAGGTTAACACAATAATGCGCAACACAAACTTGCAGTACTGCAGTTGAAGTTTTCTGACTTAAAAATGGATCATCCAGTTGGAATTTCAGCCTATACACTCAAAGGAGCACACGGAAGGAGAAAAGGGGCTTCTGTATCCCCTGTCATAGGCCTTGCCTCCTTGTTCCCCTCCCCCAGGAGATGACACCTCCTTAAGCCAAAAGCTAAATTACCTCCCAGCATGCCCAGGCAAGCAATTTTCCAAGGAAAAAAAATACTAAAAAAAGACAGCCTAAACTCCTGGTTTTAGTGATTTACAGATGCATACCTACACCCTGAAAGTCAAACTACAGAGCTTTCTATTCATGTAACAAGTTGTTTAAATAATGCACAATGTGCTTTTGGAGAGAAAGGGAGGGGTGAGATATTTAAAAATGCTACTCCAATTTTTGATGATGTGGCCAATATGTTAATCCTTCTGTGGGTGCACGTGAATATTTCAAAGTCTGCAATTTCACTTATCACATTAAGAATTATCAGGGCTTAACAATATTGCCGACTAATTGTTCTTTCACACATTGCAGGAAAAGATGAAGCCAATGATCTGGAAACCATTACACTAGGATGATATACAGAATTCTGTATATTATGACATGATATGCTAATGACATCAGAAAGCATTAATGAGGCATGACATCAGAACGCATTAATGAAGTACGACCAGCATGGTAGGCCTAATTGTCTCTGACAGAATCAGAAGAAACGATTATAGTGGATATAACATATGAGTTGCTACAAAATTAATTCCTTGCAGGGTTGTCAATTGCAGGAATTGTCATTCCTTGCAGGGTTGTCTATATGTTATTATAGGTAGAATGAACATCAAGTTGGCCAAACCTTCGTGATTGATGGACATGTTTTGACAGTGCAAATTTGTCTTGATAATTCAAAATTTAGCTAGTAGAGTAGAATATATTGGCTTAATCAATTAATCTACTTATAGACACAGTGAAATTTTATCATTTTCCAGTTTAGAAAAGTTTGATAACAGTAGATAAAATATGTACGGTGGTACTGTCCTCTGGTCAAGAGGGCACTTTTCTTTCTAAGCAGTGATATCATGTGCATACTGATATAAACCTATGTGAGTCTCAATAAAAAGGTGAATGCATGTATTACCCACTGATTAATCATATGCAATCACACAGACCATAAAAGAAGTGGTTTGCTTTCCATACCTTAGCACAAAACCTTAAACTTGCACAGGGAGCGTTTCAAAACCTACAGAGTAGTTAGGGGAAGGTTGAAGCAAAGTAGGGGCAGGGTAGACCACCCCTGTGAAACAGCAAAGCTATAGAACATTGAATGATAATTCCTGAAGTAGGCCTACAACTTTCTATATAGGGCCTAATTTTTGCAAAACTGCAGTTCATGAGCAGTTTGTAGTTTCCCCAACCTTATTATGAAAAATTAACTAAATCTTAATAATTATAGTATATGCATTTTAATGTGCCAATATGTACATTAAATCCTAATTGGCAAAATAACCCCCCCCCCCCCTCCCACCCACTGAACAATAAATATTCTAAGACACGATCCCTCTAGACAGCAGCAGCTCTAACAGCCCACCCCTTCCCTGATGAACATTTACCTCACAGGTACTCATTTAACCCCTGAGAGAGGCAATTGAGATAAAGAATCTTGCCCCAATAGCACCATATATAACTGGTGGGAGTCTAACCAGCAATCCTTGAACAATTTCCTCTTACTCCCTTTACAAGTTTCAGAATCAAAAATATATTCATATTCAGGACATTCTAAGGGGCTTTTAGTTGAACTGCCTGCCAGGCTGTCAGTTCTACCACAAGGATGAGACAGTAAACACTAAACAGCCCACAGAAACAGCTACCGGTCTGACAGCAATTTCTCCCACAAAATTTCAAATTTCTCCAAATATAGATTCCTATCAGCTATTAACATCAACCCCATCATAATAGCTATAAATTTATCTTCTTTAATGTCTTCCCATCTCTGGCAAGTTGACAAAATTTACTCCAAAAATTTGTCCTTTATTTGAGATGTGAATGTTTGTCTTCAATTTTGGCATCTTTTTTTAGGAAAAATAAATGACATGGTGGTGACAGAAACCAGATGTAATGACAGTACATTGAAAACAGCTTTCAAATAATGTTGAAGCTGACTGAGCAGGTATATGATTTAGAACTTGGCAAGTAGGCTATATAGTGGTAGGTTAGACAGTAGATTGTGAATTGCTACAATGAAATTGATCAGAGGATGCCAAGCATGGCACCTGGGTCCCAGGGTATGTCCACCTGTCCTGCACAGTTAATGCAACATTCCAATCATAATATTAATGGTTACAATAAACACAGGAGGTCAGTTCACATCTTTTTCCTCAAAAAACAAAAAGAAATAAAAAAGCCGGATTTTTTTGTAAAGCTAATAACAGTCAAAACTGACGAAGCATTGACAGGGTATTGTGAATAGAGAAACTAGTAATGGCCAATTACTACATTGCTGGCATATCTGTTACCATGGGTGGTAAAACTTAAAGGGAAAATGCAGTCCCCCAATTTGAATTAGTGTACCTAGTCATCCTAATTCAGGAATGGTTCCTTTCAATCATGTGACAATATTTTTTTTACTTACTAAAATTTGTTAAATTCATGGAGAATAACTCCTTCGTTTACTTTCAACATTCAATGTTTTTATACAAAAACATAACGAAAGGTACTTGTGAGTGAAATCAGAGGAGATATGAAAGATTTAGCACATTTTTCAAATGAACTTGGGGTGACTGCTGTCTACCTTTAAGTAGGATACAGCTAGCCCATAGACCCTTTTCCAAATAGCAATTACAAAGGATTGTGGGATCGAGTTTTGGTGTGTGTCGTTTTTGTTGATGGCATTTTACTGTGGACAAAAAAAGTGCGTACTTAAAGTCTATCCCATAATCCTTTGTAGTTGCTATTTGGAAAAGGGTCTATGCTGAAGTGTTATGGTATGCAAGAGAGTAAAGTAATAAGCCCTATTGTATAAACAGTTAAAAGTTGATCCTGACAGAACACATGAAAGACCAGTGTAAGTAGGGGCAATTGTGACAGCGGCACTAAGATCTGCAACCTAATGCCCCTTTCAAACTGTACACAATATATATTAAAGACGCAACAAAACTGTGCCCAGACTTTCACACCAGGGCAACTTTATCTTCATCTCTCTGACTGATATCCCAATGCCAGATTAGTCATGTGATCTAAATAAGAGCAATTTTATCTCACCATTGGTTACACAAAACACTGCTTGGTGACAAGTGGATGAAAGTAGATTTATGTCCTAGCTCATATATAAGTCATATTGTTACAAGTGTGAAAGTCAATTTTAAGTTGAAACATTGTTTGAAACTTTTTTCTTTAATGTACCATATCACATCACATGGTAAAACTCAGGTCCCATGACCACCAGGAAGCCCCAAGTAAGTGCTTCAAATGTTCCACAAGATAGCTTGCAATGAAAATACTATACATCACAAACATCAAAAATTTCAAATTCTGCTTAGGGCCTGCAAGAGGACTGAGCAAGCCCTTGAGTCAAGAACACAAACACAATTAGTCCAAGACTGGTGGATTCCATGCACAAGCCCTAGAGTCAAGAAACAAAACAAAAGCCCAAGCCTGGTGGATTCTGCAAGTCCTTGAATCAAGAACACAAAAATAAACTCCAAGCCTGGTGGATTCCATGCACAAGCCCTAGAGTCAAGAAACAAAACAAAGGCCCAAGCCTGGTGGATTCTGCAAGAAAGTGGACCTGCATGGTATTAATATACAACCTCAAGCTTGGTATATGTAATGATATTAAGTTTATTCTTTCTGGAAACAGCATCTATGTATAAAGGTACGTTGCTAACTTGTACTCACAGCATTTAGGGTCCATTGCAACCTTAACTAAGCGGGGCATACATGTTCCAACCTGCAGGAAGCCCTTCTCATGGTATACCTCTATTTCATCTCCAGTCACAATTTTTATATAGTATAAATGTCATTCAAAGTGCTTGCACCTAAATAATTTTGCACATTATAGTACATGCAGCAGCCCAAACCCTGGAATTATGAGTGTTAATCCATACTGTTGTTCTAACAATGTACCTGTGTCAATTGGAAGAATGCTATGTTCTGATACCTTTACTGAGAAGGGCTAGGGGCCAAGGTTAGCACTAGAAATTCATAGAGCTCTTTTAAGAATTGCTAAGGTCATGTTCCCACTTGATCCCCCCCCCCCCCCGATGCTGATCCTCCCCCCCCCCCCCCTCCCAAGCTCAGTCAACTGGAAAATTTTGTGGCCAACCGCAGGAGTGTTCCCATTTGAAATCCTGCACAAGATCTGTTCACCTCCTCCGGTTCAATTAGCAACAGGAGTGTCACTGAAATTATGTCTGCAGGTCATATTTGTTTACAAAAGGCTGTGTAGCACTGGATATAGTAAGTTAGTAAGTTAGGTGAGGTTTAACATCCCTGTTTCCAACCAATTGGTTCAAGTCGAGATGACCACGGCCTTTTTTCCAGTTGTGGCTCACTGGCTTGTTTTCCCTACTCCATTGCTTATGCTGAGCACCAAGCACAAAGGCAGTAGGTTCCAATTTTTTCAGTCTTTGGTACGACCCGGCCAGGACTTGAACCCTAGACCTTCCGCCTTCTGGCTGCAAGTCGGATGCTCTAACCACTTGGCCACTGTAGTCGGTATAAGACTATGGGTAAGCTGTGCTGATATACTACAGTCTGTGGAAGTACGTCATTTTGTTTGCTTTGATCTCGGGTCACCATGATCCCCCATTGTGTTCCCACTTGTTTTTTTGATCGTCTGCGCACAGTCTGATCCCCCCTGAAGGGACGATCAAGCTCTCAAGATCTGATCCAGGGAATGAGAACATTCCCACTTGCAAGTTGATCCCCTGCTTGGAGTGAGATCCAGATCTGATTTCCTGCTCATACTCAGGTGCTACATCTGACATTGGGGTGTTACCACGAAAATCATACAAGACTGCTTGCACAGTATAGGCCAATGATTACCGTCATACATCCAAGCGCTCAAGACAAAGAGCACAATTGTTTAAATGATTGAGGATCGGGGAAAATCATGTACGCAATTTCCCCATGCCATCTTCTCTCCTTTAAATTTCACTTAGTGCAAAATTAATGCAACACATTCTTGATAACCTTACTTTCAACCCAAGAAAATCAAGTTTGAAAAGTAACACAAACAAGTACAGGTCATATTGCAATAATGTTTAAAACCTGAGGCCACGGTTGCTACACATGTCACTGTCGGGGCAACAATAGGCACTACATACTGCACAGCATCATTTCAGTGTGTACGTCTATATACGTCACCATCTCTGCACACCTTTAAAGGTCCACAGCAATCATGTCTATTTTTATTCTGTTTTTTTCTTTCTTTTCACAATTTTAACCTCTGGTTTATCATCAAAGTGCTGTCCTTTTACTCTGCTAGTTGTTGGAACATAGAAAAGAATATCTTAAACTGCCAAATCCCATTACAAGAGCCCTCAAAGCATTATAGCCCTTCATGAGTCCCTGACAAGTGTATACCCCTTACAAGTAAACAAACCGTAATGCCCTATAGGAGATCCCCATTTGCGACCAACACCTGATTAATACTGACGCATGAGAAAGCTAACTCCCTCTTTGTTTAGAAATCCTAGATGATGAAATTTGCTGTATTTGTTGTCTGAATGATGCGGGCAAATTGTTGCATGTCAGTCAACTGATACCTTCTTTTGCCTTACATTACAATCTTCTAAAATCCTTCCACAGCTGCACAGCTTAAGCTGAGAAATCTATGACGGATCTATTACAAAGTATATACACTGATACGAATTTTTTTTTTTTTTTTTGTCCAAATTGAAGTATGAGAGGTATGAATTAAGTGAAATTGGGCGAAAGATACCTCTTTCCCCTTCATCCCTTTCATTCTTATAACTTATAATATAGTGTGCCCAGGTAAAACATAATGGAGATTGGAGAATGCCCCCCTCCCCAATTAATCTAACATTTTAAATGTATGCCTATAACCCTTAAGGCCCTCCAAGCTCACTCCAGACAGTAACAATTCTCCGAACTAACCTAACTTCTAGCCCCGCCTCCAATCTAAATACAAACTACTCTTTAGTAGTAGAACACTTCCAAGAGCCACAGCAGCCAGCACTGAGTTTCAATTGCTCAAAAGGTTGCCAAACATTAAAAACGCAGCTAGGTTCTAATGCAGTATGCTAAACATGAACAACTAGTTAATGTAGAGCACACATTACTAATTCTTAAACAGTGCTTAAATTATACTTACAAGTGACCTGTAAAATAAAGGTCACCTGTATTTACAATAAACTATCCATGATGATCACACAATTTAAAATCCAATCCTGTACAATTTTTAAGTCCTACAATCCAATAATTATCTTTGTATTCCTCACTTCCAGCAGAAGGGTAAAATCATATCTGGTTTCAAAAATTTCTAGATGTAAATAGATGACCTCACATTCCTACCATTTTAATTGCTTAAAGCTCAAAGTAAAATTTTGGTCCTTTATACTTTATCCTGCTGTCAATTAACTAGCATGCAAGGTGAAAATACATGCCACCCTGAGGTCTACCATACTGTAACAGGTGATAGGTAAGTGGGAGCTTCCATTGTACTGTGATCACCCTTAGAAACAACAGAAACAATTTAATGCGTTTGCTGAATATACCCTGAAAAATAATAATGTGACGTCACTGTAAATGTTAAGGTACGTTAGGATAACCTTTAGAGGTAATAAGTTTTAACATGATTACAAACGTCCTCAATAGAATACAGAACAGCAGAATGTGTAACTGTTAACTTGGCATGTTTACATAAAGTCTAATTAATAACACAGATAAATATGTAACCTACTTAAAGTTTCTTCTTCCAAAGATGTTAAAACCAGACAAGAAAAGCGTACCCGGTAGGTACCATACTTGGATATAAACTGAAAGGGCCAAGTGAGGGCATTGGTCAACAGGGTTATCTCACTGCTGTGCTCTTAACTTTTGCCAGACAGTAATTGCAGGGCAAATCATAGGTAAATCATGTAACTATAGGCGGCAAGATGAGAGCAAACAGATGTCCAAATTACCTTCAATGAAACCCATGGATGGGCTTCAAAATGGCCAAAAGTACATTTTGGTTAATGGTACTGTAGTAGTTCACAGGCCTTTATACCCTTAAAATGTAAAGATATGTTTTGCCATAATTAAAATACCATGTTTTGGTATAAAGTTTTAAAATGTAATTTTAGGTGTAAACTCAAATTTTTTGTATCTTTCTTTGTCATCAAAGCCAGGCAAGAGGCACACATATCATTTTCAAAAGATCAATGTGCCAGCCAAAAAAGTGCATAGGGCTATAATTTTCCACTCTGTGCAAAAAAAAGAAAAAAAAAGTAAGCCACCCAGAATATACATTTCTGCAGGTAACACCAATCAACAACTTATGTGGTTACTATTTCAGTATCTTAAAATCGCAACAGCACATCACTCAATTGCTATAGACACTGCCTATGATTTATTGTGAATGTTACTGATAAGATGGTTTTAGTTACAACTGGAGTTTCTACATAAACCTATGGTATAGTGACAAGAATCCCAACAACACACTAGCCTAGAAATGTCCTTCAAACTAATGCAATCCACACAAGCTACAAGTGTTATGTAAAATTCTCATATTATTCTTAGACTTATTTTCATCTTCTTTCTATCGTGGACTTCACTATTTTGACAGGTTCTCGATTTCTGCGTTCTTTACATAGAAAAAGCACGGCACTTGCAATACATGACTCACTCATGGCATGTTTGTTTTTTCGCAGAATGATTTCACCGTGCCAATGCGTTCTCCTTTCAGAGTATGTCCAACACACCGCTTCAAACCACCTAATGGATGACTCAATATTTGTGCAAAGTTTTTTGGGGGTAATGCTGAGACTCGAAAAGGAGACAAGATGCGTCAAACAAAATTGATGATCGGCTCCGTAGACAAAGTCAACTAAATTGAATGAACTCAAAAGTCCTCCAGTTTTCAACAGCCTTCAATGCAAAGAAGTTTGATGTTCTTAGGCGCCAACCAGCCATTCATGTTTCTTTCCATTTTAGTTACATTTGCCATTTTCTAATATTATCTAGTTACTTTGCCTCACACCGAGTCGACAAGCTTTGATTCAGCCGAGTTTCTATTTGATGGACTTTGATTGATATTTTCAAAAGGAGGTAGAAGACCACAAATTATACTGCCGTTTTACTAATGTTTGGCATACGTTTTGCAAAAGACTACATAAAGCTTTCTATCGACATGAATCTTGTGGAAGAGACATTCTGGCTGTAGTCACTAAATGTATAGTACAGGATTGATTAATGCCATTGCGATGTCTGTCTAAGTTTGGATTATATGTGTAACTCTTATAGTTACACAATACCTTACATACTTACTTCAAGGGACAGCTAAATCATAAGACAGCCAATGTGGATTGTCAAATTCTGCAGCTCTGTCTGCTTAAAAAGATCTCAAATTCTCATACTACTACTTACGTCAATTTGACTGCCACCAATGATTTACAGAAATATACCCTTATACACCTACTGTGACAACCAAACAACTAGGAATTGCTAATTAAATTAACTCATTTGATCCTTCAGAGTGTTGAGTACATTTCTTCATGAATTTTGCTGGTTACAAGCCACATGCATTATGCATAGTAGTCAGTATTATCAGTATGCTTGTTACACTGAATTCTTACATTTTATGTCGATTACATTCATTTAAAGGGCAAATATTGTCATCCCAGACAGTTCCAATTCTCCCAAATAAGTTACTAATCTAGCACTTCCCAAAATGTCTCATTTACTGTAGCTCCTACTTGTGTAGATGCAAACCTAGTTTATTACTTAAAGGCCATGTCTTGGTGACCATACAAGGCCTTAATCAGTCCCGGAGATTCCCCCGTTTGGGGGAAAATAGTTTTCCCCCAAAGAGCGGAATTTGTTTTCATTAGGTATCATGAATAAACAATGCCTTGCTTTCATAACAGCCATTTGGCATGCACACATGGGGTGTCGGGTTGCAGTGTAGGTAAAACGAACAAAGGTGGCTGCGTATGGTTTGTGTGCTGGATTTTAACAAACAGCGGCGTTGGTAGGCCGGAAAGTGGTGAGTAATTATCCTACATTACTTGTAGTACGAAGGTTGTGTCGTAATTTGGAAACAAGTTGCATAGTTCCTGGGTATCTCTTAAGAACTGTAAGCCTGCAATTCTTGTACAACTGTTAATAAGCACGTAAAGCAAACGTCCATAGGATAACAAGTGTGCATAGAACAGTGTACGAGTTCAGCTGTCGCTATGCACACGAAAGGTGTATGCAATGAGAGACAACTGTACAATGTCTACTAATAAGGTCACATTGCCTTCTTTCAAGATTTTTGCAAAACGTGCACGGTGGACTACCTTTCACCGCCTGGAAAAGTTGTAGGTAATGTGACCAGCTACATGAATATGCAGGTTTTGGACTTCCCTCCGCAAGTACGAATTTTCCAGAGGGGTTTGAATAGATTGACCTTTTGTTTTGTATTGTCCAAAAGGTGTGTCATTGTGGGTTAAATGCAAAATGGCTGTCAAATTTTTCCCCCGTTTGGAGGAAAATGATTTTCCCCCAAACGGGGGAATCTCCCGGACTGTTAATGTATACTAATCAGAGCACTCTCTCTGCATCTTGTGAAATGTGATCTGATTATAATTTGTACTCTGCATTTCTAAAGTTTCAAACTGCGATGTCAATCAAAGAGCATGCATTCACCAACTGAGAATTTTTCTATCCCCCAACCAAAATGAATTTGGGGTGATGAGTGTCTGTCTTTAAGAAACGAACATAATGACTTTTTACAGTGTTTCCAATTTTGGAAACATCATTGGCTTGAAAGGTCTTAACCAATCCCCCCCCCCCCCCCTTCTTTTTACAATGGTACAAAATGTACTCTTTTTCAGATCCCATCCTCTAACAGTACCCACCAGCCCTCTCACAGGGACTTTGAAAAATGTGAAAAATGATTTCATGGCAAAAAAAAAAAAAAAAATTGTCACTAATCACATTATTATGAAATGTGTTCTCCAAAACTCCCTGGTTTGGGAATCTACGAGCCCTGATACTTACCTTCTATTTACCTATGTAACCCTCACCTACCCGTAATTAGTACCTGGTAGATTTGTGATAGCACGGTAACTACCGGCACCCTTTGAACGAGGGCGCCCTTCCTCTTCATACTACACTGCCAAAGGGACGATGTAGATACAAAGCTCTTCAAACCCCTTCACCAAACATATATGTACTCTTGTGAAAATGTGAGGGAAACAAATGTCCCTAAAATCAATCTGACTTGGTCTCCAGAAGAGGTCAGGACTGCAATGTCTTTCCCCAATGACCTACCATCTTTTACAGGTCTTTAAAGGTAGAACAATTTGAAATAAGAGATTAGAAGTAGATTATAATTTTTTGTAAGTGCAAATCTACCAAGGATGGATCCATTAATAAAGGATAAGGGTCTGTTCAATCATGGGTGACAGCAGGCTTTACATAATTTATCTTGCAATTGGCCCTTTAACGTGACTGAATTCAAACAATGCACTTATAATTGTCATCACCTTATAAACACCTTTCCCTAAAGTCAGCTATAGCCCTTAATACAATGGTACTTGGTGGTTTTATTCAGAATGGATTACAGTCACATAAGAAACAATAATACTCATTTCTTGTAGCTATACATGTGTAACTTTGACTGAAACAAGCAGATGTCATAAAGAAAATATTTAAATAAAAAAGACAGGATTTTTAAACCCCCTTGTTTTTAAGAATGGTCAATTGGTAAAAAAATTCTAGACATGTCAACTCAAACAAGTTATCATAATTTCTTCCTAACAACTCTGTCCTCTTTCAGCAGGAAATATGCAACCTGTTTTGGGATGCAGTGATCATGATAACACATTTACACTTCACTGAACGTTATACACAGGCTTGCAAAGATTCTCCTTAAAACTGTGAGGGCTTGTCCACTCGTATGTAGGTAAGGCCACAGGGAACTCACTGTGCTTTGATCAATTGGTTGCTTAAGCCATATGTTTAAACCATTAGAAACAGGATTCTATATATTACTACCCCTATTAGAAAATTTGCTATTCCCATATCTCCAGGCTGCTTTGATGAACATTGCATAAACTTCTCCTTTCCTTTCTACAGCCTTAAAGAAGTATATTTGGCTAGAATTTAGAACAAGTATTGCTAAAGGTCCAATTTATAAATTCTACTCTTCAACAGCAGTTTAGCTGCTTTTTGATCTTACCCAAGCTGAGAAACTAAGTGTGCCAGGCAGCTGGGAGCTCTTTCCCCCACTGATTAACAACTATGTAATCTGCATAGGCAGGATAGGTGTCCTCAAAGTGATTTGATTTTGTTAAGGCCGTGGACTTCTCTGTCATTTTGATGGGGCTGAAATGTACTGAACAGTATAAATTTTAGCACTATTGCAAAAGCTTACAGTGTCTTCTGAATTATGTTTTATACAAGTGTGATACAAGACTTAAACGATTCTGCAAGGAGCTACAGAGACCAGTTTCAGCAGACATTTTACTGCATCTTATGAACTGAGCCTGTACCAAGAAAACATTTAGAAACATTCTCTTTAAAATTAAGAATGAGAGGTTCAGTGAAATTTAGATGGCGGGAGAGATAATCATCACAGTAAACAAAAAAGATTTAGCTTTCAGAATTTGATTTACACAATGCAATCAATTGTGTGGTTTAGAAGTAAGGGTGAAGAAAAGTTAAAAGAGTTTTACAGTAAATATCCTATCCAAGGCTGTGTTGGCAAGAGGATGCTTTCAAGAGAGTGCAGTTAAGAGCCCTTAGGAATTGTCATGACTCAAGAGCCCCTCATCATCCCAGACAGTTAACATTCCAGTGAATAAGTTTAGTTTGAGTCCTTGGGTACAGTTTGTGGCACCTTCAAAGCCAATTTCCCTAAATACACTATTGTATAGCTTTAATAGGTTACACTCCTCTACAGTTTATGTTGTGACGTATCTTTGTGCCAACACCTGTGTGTTCCAATACCATTTGTAAGGCCAGAATTTTAAGAAAATTTTCTCTTGTGGAAATTTCCATCAGATAGTCAACAGAAAGTCATCACCTGAATGAAAACAGGTTTTCTACAGAACAGTGGATCTGTTCAAGTTATCAATGTGTTGAAAATCTTTTGACTTTCTGGTCATTTTCTGAACAGAAGGCCTTCCTGTTGAAATCCTGTTCAATTTTCTGAAGTTTCTGTTTACTTTTTCTGACCAGAAAGGATGCATATATTTGTATGTGCAAAAATGGACTTAGAATTTCTGGGGTTGAAAATCCTGTTCTTTCTAAACTTAAATTTATAAATTTATAAAGACAGTTTTAGCTAGTGTTTGAGCCAGCACACTATTAATGAGGTGCCAGAATTTTGAACTTAGATTTTTTTGTTTTTTTTTAACTGGATGAGAATTCTCATCAAAGGAATATTTTCCTGTTCACTAATTCTTATAGTTAGCCAATTTTAGAGTCTGCACAAACAACACATTCACAGATATACCAGAATTTTTGTGCCAACTAGGAGTGTTCAGATAACTTTACATTTTCCTCGTGGGTTTTCATATAGCATGGCCCAAGCAGTTATCAGTTTGACAACACAGTTAGGGGTACTGAACTTTTGACATGTATGTAATGACCAGGCCCGTAGTCAGACTAACCAATTTGGGGGGGGGCACATCAATGTTGGAGTTTCACTGGCCTGGGGGAGGGGTCTAAGGGGAGGGGGTGTCCCCCTTCCCTTTGAAAATTTTTGCCTATTTTAAGGACTCTAGATGCAAAATGGTGGGATTTTCCATTTTTTCTTCTTATATTTGTATTCCAAAAAGATTGGTCTCGTAGTAAACTTTTCCTCCTTCAGTGCAAGACGTCCTTTTATTGAAAATTTTTTTTTGGGGGGGACATGCCTCCCTGTGCCCCCGCCCCAGGCCCCCCGTGGCAATGTGCCTGGTAATGACCACCTACATGATCACATTTATCCATGAGCATCATCAAAAAAATGTTGTGACACTTATTGTAAAGATGAAACATGCACCTAAGGTTTGAACACCATGCACACATTTTGGACATATTGATCAAATTTGTTGGGGGAGCAGTCCACACAATCATTCGTCCATATAAGCATCATCATAAAAAAAATTATGTTTTTGACCAAATACATGATCCAGGGGCCTGGAAAATTGCATTCAGTTATATGTAGGTTCAAGCAATGATAGGGTGCTTCCATCATTGCAATACAATTTTTGCGAACTGTGTGCATACGGCAAGCCTCAGCCAGCTGGCAACAAAGACCATAGCACTCGGATATTCCGCCTGGCGGATTCAAAAAGCCTTATATCCTGCCTGCAGTGCCACAGTGCCACATAGACTAGCCTTTACAATACACCACATCTGCATATTTCACTGATCTGATAAAATGTCATAGACCAATCAGAGACACTTATATCTGAAGGCATAGTTTGAATATACCAATTTTATTTATGTTAAAGTGCATTCACTCACCAGCGTGTTTGAATTTAGAAGACTAAGAAGATATATGGGGTGATGTTATAGGCTCTTTAAAAATGGATTATAGTCGGATAAAAAAAATACTGTAGCTCTTTGCAAGGTCCATCTAAGCTTAACCATCAAAACACCTTCAAAAATTCAATAAATAAAAAAGGCCAAGATTTGGACTTTTCAAGACAGTTGAATGGGTCAATAATTACTTCTAAGAAATCTGTGGTGTCAACTCAAATAAGATTAATGGTAGGTTACAGTGGTCACTGACACGGAAAGTTATCAACTGCACACCACTCACCGAGATAAGTATAGTCCCTACCTAACAACAGAGGACATCCTAAGACATTTAAGGTCCCCTAATTACTTAAGCAATCCTGGTGACACTGATAGGGGTAAACAAGGATTCTGTCATTACTGGCACTCTTATATGGATACTAGCCACCATTTAGGAGATAATAGAAACTGCTTACAATATCCTCTCCAGACAAACACGACCAAAGAAAACAACAAAAAAAAAATAAAAAAGCAGACAACCAAAAGACTCAGTGATTCCTTGCCATAATTTAAGTACATTGGTTTCCCACTGTCACAATGTGGTAAAATTACTGTGCTCAAAGTTATATAGGTAGGCATATAGAAAGTTAAAAGTCCATGGGCCTTGATCCAACAAATTCATGTCAAGTTATCATTGAATAGGTTCATGCTAATTTTGGGCATAACATGCCATCTGTAAAATCTAAATACATTTAATACTTGACAGTAATGTTTAAAAGGTTTTCATGTTTTGATCTTTGAACTTTGAACTTCTCAAAAGTTAAAAAGATACTGTAATTCAGAATCTGGTGTGGGTGTCAACATGCCAAGGGTGATGTATACAGTAGGGTTTCTTCCTTAATTGTGATATCAATTAAGTTGGCAAGGTTTCCAGACTTTCAGTGATACCTTAAAGACAGACAGTCATCACCCAAAAGTATATTTTTAGTGTGGGGGTATCAAAATTCTCAGTTGGTGACTGCTCTTTGATTGACATCAAAGTTTGAAAATTTGAAAGATGCAGAATAGCTCACATTCCACCCAAGGCAGAGAGAGTGCTTTTATTACATTTTACAGCCTTGTATGCTCACTAGGACATGGCCTTAAGCAATAAAACAGGTTTATTAGAAGAGCTTCATACAGTTATGGGAGGAGCTAGACGTTGCATAGTTGGGAGAATTGGAACTGTCTGGGATCATGAAAATTCCCCTTAAAGTGGATATGACACGGCCAAAGTACGTTTCTCAGTAAATATTGTTTGGGTACAGCTTGAAATGAAGCAAATGTTTTTCCGACTCAACTATGTCCATAAACACAGTTATACGACCTTATGAATTCCCATTTACAGGCCAGACTCAGCCATCTGAAATCCAAAAGCGAAAAAAAGTATGTGAGCGCGTCTCAAGATCGTGACGTCATTGGAGGTACGGTTAGTAACACTGTACCAGGCAGCTCACCCATCGTTCTACACATCGAATCATGTGCATGCTAACGCGTGTTAGCAGGTACATCATTGCAAACACCTGTGCTACGATACTATACAGCAGCGCGCGTGACCAGTGGCCACATCGTGAACTATGTGTTGTTGCGCGGTGACTGCTTACCATTCACAATAGCAACGTTACTGAACAGCTCACTCAGTAAAGGCGCGCTTGTTATGGACTGTCCATACATGTTCATAGTTGTTCTTTACAGCACGCCCGGACCGCATTCTTTTTGCACAAAAACAAAGCTGTTTTATTATATGCAGGGAAGCTAAAACACCGGCCCATATGAATGCGAACATACTGGCCAATGATATGCTTCGAAGCCTCCAAGATGGTCCGCGCTTTGCGCTCTGTATGTTGGGCGGGTATTGTGATGTAATCCTTTTCATAAAGTTTCTAAGATATGAAACTTTCCCAAAGCGTTGCATTACTTTCACATCTAGATACGCGTCCTTACATAGCGCAGTGCGGGATGCCGCCAATTGCGTTATAAAAGTCAGGTGACCTGTTGCGGCATTTTTCGAAATTGGATTTCTGGACATTTTTCTTCAAATTCTATTTATGCCGAACTGCGCCGGTTTTAATTGTGTGTGAGACGATACTTTTACATTTCTGTACCCAATCTTGCAATACACAAAAGTTATTTTGGCCATGTCATGCCCACTTTAAGTGACCTCAAATGCCTTTTGACCTCTACCAAATACCGTATAGACCGCATGCATGTCGAGTACCCACCTGCAAATATGACACTTAACACATTTCCCTTTTTCAGATATCACATTAATTTGACAAGAGTTTTACAGTTTGACCTATATTGTCAGGTTCAAATGCTCTTTAAACTCCACAAAAGCAGCAACGATTATCTACTCAATATAGGGCATCTACATGCCCCAAAATGGTATCCCTCTCTCTTATGTATCTTGTGATATTTGGTTTAGTTATTAAGGTTTTCACTGTTTAGCCTCTGGTGACCCAAAATCCCCAAAACTCACTGGACTGGGAATCTACGAGCCCCGATACTTACCTCCTATTTACCTATGTAATTCCCACTTACCCGCAACTAAACCCTGGTAAACTAATAGCACAGTAGATAGGGAGGGCGCCCTCCAAAGGAGGTCAACCTCCCAAGTCCTTTGACCTTTGACATTCACCATAATCTCAAGGTTATTTCTATTTAATGGCTGGCGCTCACAACCTATTGATTAACTGAAGCTGCCCTTCTTGACATACTGGGTTAACAAAGTTTTCAGTTTTGACCTCTGCTGAGCTCAAGTGACCTTTGACCCCCAACAAAAGCAATAAAGATCATGGCAATGCAGGGTATCCAAACATGAGATCCATCAATGTTACCCTTCTTGAGATATCATGGATACAAGTAATTTTCATGGTTTCTACAGTTTGACATCTAGTGACCCCAAATGACCTTTGACCTTTCACAAAATATCGTAGAGACCTTGTGTTAAATATGGAGTACCTTCTGGGACGTTTGAGGTTCATCTACTTTTTAATTCTTGAGATAGTGATACCACATTAAAAAGATTTTTCCTCACTTTGACTGCTAGTGACCGGAGGTGGCCTTTGACCTCCACCAAAACAAAAGTTTTTACAATGTGACGTATGGTGACCCTTGATGACCGGTGACCCTAGATGACCTTTGACCTACACCAAAAACAATGGGAACCATTTTCTCAACAATTAAACATGGAGTATCTACATGCAAAGTATGAGATCCCTCAAGATTTCCCAACTTGAGATACCATGTTCTTACAAGCAGTTTTCAAGGTTTTCACTATTTGACCTCTGGTGACCCCAAATGACCTTTGACCTTCATCAAAAACAATTGAGATCATCTTCTCAACATGAAGTACCAACATGCAAAGAATGAGGCCCCTCAATGTTGCCCACCTTGAGATGACCTGAGCAAATATCAAAGCATGATTGCACTTTGCTATCTGTACCATCCATTATGCCAAGCTATGGATAGGCCACATGAGAAAATTCATAATTTTTATTATTATTAACATGAACACATGATGCATGTCACAATAATTTAAAACCTTCAGCAAAGGACTGATGATCGAGAACTCTAAAATGAAGTCTGTGGAATGAGAATAAATGCAATAATAGCTGAATCAAAAAGAGAGCTGAATAAAAAGAGAGACACACAAGGTGCTGTTCCCTTCTTTTTCAGCACACTTCTTTTTATAGATCTACTAATTTTACTAATAGTAAGGTTGGGGGGGGAGGGGAGAAAATGAAGAATATAGCCCCTCTCGCCTCTCCTGTACTAAAATAATTTACTTGATTGATACTAGCTTCCAATATGGTACCTGTAAATGCAAAAAAATCAAACAGGTAAAATGAAACTCCTAGGTAAGTACAGAAAGGTGACCAGTGATGATGGCTATACCCTCCATCAGTATAATGCCACCTAAAACAAACAACAATGACTAGACTATCCTAAATATCATAGCAGAGGATATGACTGGGATAACTTAAAGAGAGATTTGCATCACCCTAAGTGTGACTTTGACAAAGGGGTAAGCAAAAGTCTCAATTGGTGACTTCTCTTTGATTGACATCAGAGTTTCAAAATTCAAAAGATGCAGAACAGCTCACAGTTACACATCATACTGTACAGAGAGTGTGTTGATTACACCTTAGGGCCTTGTATACTCACCAGGATGTGGCCCTGCATGAGCAATAAACTATGTTTGTGTCTGCACAAGGAGAAGCTAAAGACAGTTATGAGCGGGGCTAGAACTAGCATAGTTGGGAGAATTGGAACTGTCTGGGATGAGAAGATTTCCCCTTTAAGTAGGGATCAGCAGCCATCAGCAGGGATCAGCAGCCATCATCAGGGATCTGTGAGCTGCCATCAGAAGGGATCAGCAGCCATCAGAAGGGATAATGACCAAACCCAAAGTCATCAAGGGGGAAAACGACTGGTATGTAGTCCGGGACCCTAACAGAATCACAGAGATGTAATGTCAGCAGGGATAATGACCAGACCCCAAATCATCAACAGAAGTAGACTGTGCCCTGATCATGACATGATTCAACCATTGCCAAACCATCACAACAGGGGGTAATGGACTGGTGCCCTTATTAAACCATCAACAGGTGAAATGCTATGCTATAAACCGCCCTCACAGCACTGTCAGCAAGGTCTAAACACTATTCATAAAGTTCTTTTTAGTCATAAGGGTCATTGTTTCAAAGGATCATTATTCATTTTTATTTTTGGGGAAAAATAAGGTTCACTGTTTTAGTTGCTGTTGAAAAATGCCAGTCTAAAACCAATCATGATTTGACTTCCGTATGAAATCAGCAGTCTCTGTTTATAATGGCCTCGCGAACCACAGAAACTTTGAAAGATAATTACTGAAAATTTGCAGAGTGACATTTCGGGTTACAAGGTAGATACTTTATCCTCTAAACATATTTGTAAAAAGCCAGGAAGGAATCAAGCAAATTTGTTGTTTTTTTTTTCTCTTGCTCATTATCTGTAGCAAATGAAAATTGGCCCATGATGTGGTTACAGCCACATACCATTGTACATACAGCCTATGTCAACATTATACAATGTACAGTACATGGCTAGACCTTGTGCATGGTACTTATGTATGGCCACTGTACTTTTTTTATAAACCGGTTTTGATTTAAAAACCAGTTTTAGCTGCAACAGAAACTGGTTAAAGTTTTGGATAAACTGTCACAGCCTTAGCAAATTGTCCCTCTGTCAGCAAGGGTGATGGATGGACTGCTGCAGTGAACAAAATCTCCACCTGGAGGATAGCGATCTAATTGATAGCTTTTGGAGACAGATAAATCCTTCTAATGAAATAGTTGTATTGCACTAGACCTGTGACCATTATAAGCACTGAATAGTTGCATTCTCATACATGTACAGCTCATTATAAGAAACGGATAAAACCAGGCAATTATGGCCCACAGAAAAGAACCCCAGTGATTTATGCATGACTTGTTCACTCCATACCATAACAATGCTACTTTGTATTTTGACAAAAGAAGAAGATTCTACAGGGTAATTAAGTACTTTATCTTGCTCACTGCATTTATAAAGTTACAAATAAATCAATAACTTACTGAACTGTAGTCTGCAAAATGCTTTCAACAGCATCTTCTGCTTATGTATTTATAAACACAACCTATTACACACAATTGATGTTTCTTTAATGGCTTCAAGGTATGGGATTACAGTATAGACCTACACTGACTAAGTGTTACAGTGTCACAGAAGTAGCAATGGCCAGACAACTCCTCCCTGGATGATTCCCCAGGATGACAATTCCCCAGGATGATGATCCTCGGCCCCCTCTGACAATTCATCAGGATGATGATCCTCCCCCTGATAATTCCTTAGGATGATAATTCCCCGAAAATTCTCCAAGGGTAATAATTATCCCTCACACAATCTGAATCTAGACAATCCCCATGCTCTTGACAATTACCCTTTAAACAACTTACTCTGCCAGAAAATATGAAATTGTCAAGCTGGGGGTAGGAATTATACCAAGGGAAATTGTGAGAACTTTCCAGGGTGGGAAGTGTCCCTGGGGACTTGTTAGAGGAAATTATCAAGGAAATTGTCCAAGTATCAACTGGATGGGGGGGGGAGAACTTCCTTGAACAGTTTTTCATCCCACTGTGACTGCATTATTCTTTATACATTAAGAAATTCTGAAAAAAAATTGCTTTTTCATGATTAAAATAATCTTTTCATGATCAATTAGGATACTAGGTATTAAGTTCAAAGCTTTTACTGATACATTCTGAAGGGTTGGGATAAATGGTGAAAGTAGACACCCTTCACACTAAGTCCTTCCCCCACCCCCACCCCCACCCCCACCCCATTATTAAAACCTGTAGCTCATGCAAATATTCCTGCAGTATCAGCTAGACTACTTTGTAAGTTCATGCATGGAACTATAGGCATACAAGCTATACTGGCCGAAAAGACCAACCATCCTGCAGGCAATTCTAAGGATCTTGACAACTGACTATTATTTGTACAAGCATTGTTGAAACTGTGACATCTATCACTTAAGATAGTACCACCTTGATAACTGACACTCTTACATGGACAGTTGAGTAATTAAGGGAGTCTTCACCTAAATGGTCCCCTTGTTTGTGTGAATACAGCCACTGTTTACTAAACCCACATATCTAAACTATTGCTGGACACTGTAACATCACAAGTGCACTTGAGCTCGGATTGCTAAAATGAAGCCTTGTGGTGAGGAAACAGACTGTGGAATAAAAGACAGTCTTTACATATCTACTGTGCCACCACATTAGTTGATGGAAGACAGAGGGAAGGGTATAAGGAGCACAGGGGAGGGGAAGTAAGGAGGACAGGGGGAGGGGATATAAAGAGTACAGGGGAGGGGGTTGAGGAATACAGGGGGAGGGGTACAATAAGTACAGGGCAGGGGTGCAATAAGTACAGGGGAAGGAGTGTAAGAAATAAAGGGGGAGGGGATGTAAGGAGTACAGGGTGGGGGTTAAAGGAGCTATGGCACCCCCAAATATACTTAGACATATCCCCATAGTTCCAAATCCAGTTGGTAACTGTAGATAGCACCACTCTGGTTGGTAATGACTTGGACAGTCACTTGTGTTCCTCATACGGCTCATAGTCACACACGGTTTGTTTTTCAATATTGCCTGGAACAACTGAAACTCAGTGCAGACTACTGGGGCTCTGTCTAATTGGAAGCGTTCTACTACTAGACAGTTGTCTGTGTTTAAAATTGGAGGCAGGGCTAGAATGTAGGTTAGTTGGGAGAATTGTTACTGTCTGGGGTGAGCTTAGAAAGCCTATAAGGAGTACATGGGGAGGGTGAAAAGTGGGAGGGTTGTAAGGAACAAGAGTGCAGAAGGTCGGGGATGTGGAGAATAAAGAGGTAATTTACAGAAATTAAAATATAGGGATCAGTTCTCCACTTTGAGCTACACCTGTCTTCTCTGCATGCCCTTCCCTCACTACCTTAATTATAACATCAGACATACATTAGTAGCACAGGATGACATCCCCCAGTAACACTCCCCCCTCCCCCCCCCCCCCACACACACACACACTCAATACTTTTAGCATGATGGTTGTATAACTAATATCAACACTCAGTAGGAATGAAAGTATAAAGTCTTGGTAAAATGTTTGACCCAGCAGGCCCCAGTTCATGGCATTTTGGTACCACTTACTAAATAAGGAGCCAAAATATGAAAAAAATATTTATCATCCTAATAATTTGTTTAAAATCATCAAATGACACACACAAATTAAAAATTAAAGGGACAAGGCAGACACCCTAATTTGAATTAGCATATCCTGGTATTCCAATTAATGAATGGCTACTTTCAATCATGTGTTACTAAATTGTCACATCAATGCAGAATAATACCTTGGATTCACATTTTCAATATTCAGTTAAGAACCATCACTTTTTCAGTACCTTTCTTAATTTCAAGAAATAAGGTTCTCTTGTTTGTTGGCCTAAACTTTCAAAATTTCAAATGATGCAACATCCATTACTCAAGATTGTAATGCACAATACTTTGAGGATATGAAGCTGTTGTAAGAGTTTATTGGTGAAAATTGATAATGATTATAACTCATTTCTTTGTGTAATTTTGGTGCATTTCAAACACAATAATTCCTTTAAACCTTGTGCTACTCTGTCCCTATTATAACTTTCATCCCGAGGATACCGCTCATGACCTAGAACTCACATAATTTTTTATTTCAACATAACCTCAATCCAAAGAGCTCTATATTTTGAACATACCACAATGAATTTAGGAAACTACTACTTACTATAAATAGCAATTCTGTTTTTAAAGTCACATTTGGCATGTCAAGGCTACCATACAACTGCACCTGAAGGTATTTTGATACTTTCAGAGGTGAATGATTTCTTGTATGGCAGCCGGAAAAATTAATTTACCTAAGAGGAAGAACGGGATAAAAGCTACACACTTTAACAAGAATGTGTAAAGCACTGCCGTAGGCAACCCCTCCACTGCAAAAGAATCTAGTCAAGGATTTTAATATGGCAGGGCTGTTCCAAACTCTGCAAAGAATGACAAAAACATTACACCCAAAATTGGCGAGACAAACCGCAGAAAAATTTATTACAAATATCATTTCATGAATATAATTGGGGTATGAGTAAGTCTGTTCGGAGATAAATTTAGCATGTGAACTGGATTTTATAATAGTAATTGTGAGAACTTAGACTGTCTTCACAGGGAATGCTTTTATGCAAACTACTTTATGAGCACTTTGCATGGATAAAACCAGAATTTTGAAACATTCAAAGTCAAAATTCATTTCACAGTTTTATTAGACTACTGCACTTTTCTGCATGTGCAGTGAAAGAACGTCAGACTGTGTGACTCCATGCTCTAGTTAATAGCTACTGGCTATGTTTAAGATAACAAAAAAAAGGAATGTTACAACCACAGCGGTCAAGAATTAATCTACTTAAAAAACGGAAATAAAGTTAAAAACAGATTATACCAAGGAAACCCTTTGAGTGCCTGATTAAAATGAGAGGTACCCTCTGCAAAGACTTTAAAATCATGCATTTAAAGCAATAGTATATACCCAGTTATTGATGAGACTCAATTCTTGTCGACTGCAGTTTTTTGACATGCTCCAGGTCATATGATTCATGCATTTTGTTCAGCTATGGCCTAGATGGCTCATAAAGGCACTGGACCAATCAGAAGTATGTTTAATAACTGTCAGTGAACATGATATAGTCAGTGATAAATGACTGTTTGCCAGTATCCTGACAACAGAACATGTATGTGATGTAATGATAAGCAAAAGGCTTAATTACATACAAAGGCAAGGAAGCTGCTTCTATGGATGGAAGCTGAATGATTGAACCCCCCCCAAAGGAGGGTTCCCCTCCCAAAGAAAACAAGTTGATGCTACATATTGCATAGCTTTTGAAGTGCATTTATGGAAAAAAGTTTGATAGTTCCTTCGAGCAGTTTGATATGCTACACTGAAGGGTAGGAGTTTTCTCCACTGAAATGTGGGAAGGAGAGGAGGAGGGGGGGGGGGTAAGGAAGCATACTTTTAGGACATGATTAGCATTTTTTATTGTATACCCAAAGTCCAGAATTACAAGAATATATATTTTAGGTGTTGGAAAATGAATTTCATTCATCCACCTCCCACTTTCATCTAGTTTACTCCATTGCTGAGATATAAAATATTGAAATTTATTCACTTAAATTGAAATAGTCAACTGAGCAATAATTTATGATGTCCTCCTTGTACAACTCACATTACCTGCTTTTGTTTCTTTTTGAAATTAAGAAATTTATATAACCTTGCAATATTTACTGTTTCTTGCATATCATGTTGTACGAAGAGGGCATATGTAGGAAAGTCACCCTATAACAGTAAGACAGTAATCACATTTCCGCACAAGGTGCCATGGCTTTTGAAAAACAAAGAAAACAAAGATGGTAATTTGAGGAGTACAAGAATGACATCACAAATTATTATGCACTGTACCATTTAAATTTGTTGAATAAAGCTTCAACATTTTATATCTCAACTCAGGAATGTCCTGTGAAGATGGGAGTTGGACCATTTGGATGCACTTTTCAAGCTTTGTAACATATATTTTTGAAATTTTAGACTTCAGGTACACTTTAAGTCTATGATCGCATACATGTTTACAATATCACCGAATGATAAACGACAAACAATAGGCACATAACAATCAATGCTAAAAAGCAAATTTCCATTAGGATCACAAACCAGTCTATAGCCAGTTGATAATAAGATCACAAATTATAATGTATCCATGTGTGAAGTAATTGCCATCTGCATCTGATACAGCTAGATGTATTACTACAGCTACGGAGGAGGAAACATCTCTCAATCTCCGACTCTGTCTGGGGTATTAATGTAGAGAGAACATTTATTTCTATGCACCTACTAATTGTATGACGAACCATACATGCATGACCCTGTGAATGGTGTGTCATTATATTCATTATGTGTGGTGGGCACTCTCATCCCCTGATGTACCCCTGCTTGATACAGAGTCACCCCTTTTCAGGAAACTGGCCCATCCTGAAATACATTCTGGCCAATCATTTAATGACAATGGTGGACTTGAACTTGATTGTCCAAGGTCAAAAAATATATGCGGACATTGATACACCTTGATACACATCAGTAGCTGTGTTAGTTAATTTCTGTGCATGAATGTAATTTTGTCCCAGTAAACATGGCACAGCCATCACACACTCTTTAAATGTGAGGGATTATGAAGTGGATTCAAACGCAACTAGAGGACCGTGCAATTATTCTCTCAATATACTTTGCACCTCCCTTGATCTATTGAAAGGGTAGTTTAATTGAACTACTTGTTAGCATTTTTGGAGAAAGAAGCACTACTAGGGGCTTTTGAAGGGAGGGTGAAAAGGTTCAAAGGTAATACTGTTCCCATTTCCTGGTTGCAATGCATGCTTTCCCTTTCTTTCTTTATAAATTAGCTTGCCATTGACACCAGTAAATACCCTGTATGTAATGTCTATATGTAAATTAAATACAAAAGACACTAAGACAATTTTAACCTATTCAACACTGGTCAAAGCTGATAAAACTCAGGATTTCAGATTACCTACTGGCAGCTAAAAAGAACAGAATATTTTGCCTCACTCAAAATAGGGAAAAGATATGATGTCTGAAAGAGGAGGGGGGATGCTACCCTGGGAGAGGAGTTGAAGGTGAGGTTTTATGAAATTTGAGGAGTTTGTTAAAGGGGAAATGGCATCCCCCCTCCCCAAACCTGGGGGTTGTTAGCAACTAGTTGCCCATACATATTTAGGAAGGGCCCTAGAGTTCTACACAATTGATAACTGCACTTTGATTGGCATGTTCATTCCAACAATATATAGCCTATCTCTGGATGGTCAACAATGACTTGTATATAGACTGTAGTACGTTCCCTATTAAGCTCACACACAGTCAGTTTGTCAATATGAGGCCTAAAGCAAATTAAACTCAGAGCAGGCTTAGAGGTACTGTTCCTAGATCTGTCTTGGAGGTGTATGAGACAGGTGCTTTTAGTTTAAATTGGAGGAGGGGCTAAAACTAAACTTAGAAGGGAAAATTTTACTGTCTATGGTGAGATTAGAGAGCCTTTAAGTTGTAATTTGGTGCAATATTTATATCATGCCAGGGTTCCGCCAAAGGGGGGAAAGGGGGGGATTTGTCCCCCCCTTTCCAGAAGAAGGTGGGTAAAATCCCCCCCCCCCCATTAAAAAAAATGTCCATATCTTGGTTTCTTACTTAAGAAGAAGACACCTTTGCAGCAATTATGTTTGGACTTTCATAATTAAATGTCCTTTAAAACCCTTCAAAATGCACCGTATAGGGGTCTTGAAGCAAGCTTTTGTCCCCCTGAACCCACTTGTAACTTTAGCCAGGAACAGCATCAATTTGGACTAGGGGTTTAGGAGCAATTAATCCCCCCCCCCCTTTTTTGCATTTCTGGCGGAATCCCTGTATGATGCCCTGTGGGGATAAACAAGTTCTGAGAGGTGGGTGGGTGGGATGAGAGGGAGGGGGGCAAACACACTCTTGCCCTTCCCAATCACTCATCTCTACTTTTGTTTACACACACACAAAAAACATTACTGGCAATAACTAACTGTACTACTGCATTCCAAATAAATGCACTATCTCTCAGCCTCTTAAGCACCTCATGAATATTCATTGCTTCTTGAACAGGTGGAAAACAAATTGTTGAATATGCAGCATTTCATATGCAATGAGGTGCAAGATATTTCTACTTTGTGATGTTTTCTAGTGCAACTGTAATTATATGTAAACAGAGTCCTGCATCAATTGCCCATAAGTACAATTCAATACAAGATAAAGTATGATGAATATAACTGAATCCAGCTTAGCTATCTCTAATTATTATACTAACTGTCAATAAAATTAGCTACGATAAAGCTCTCGAAAATGGAATGTTGCAATTAAAACTACAACTAGAGCACCAATGGTGCAGAAGCTCATACTTTTGATGATTGTTGTCGTATGGTGTTTATTATTTGTGGTGGGGGTGGGGTGGCATGATAGTGAAATTGTCATAAGACTTAATTGAATTGATTCTGATGAACAAAGAGTGTTGGCACTAGTTGAGTAGCTGGAACTGGTGGGGAAATAAGAAGCATTTTGGAGAACTTTTAAAAATGGGCTTAGGCTTTAAATGTGGAGTAGATCTGCAGAATCTCTTAGGAAGGAGAACTTTCGGGTGGTTCGGGAGACGTTTACATTCATGTGTGACCGATTGAGACCTACTATAGAAAAACAGGACACCGTCATGAGGAGGGCCGTATGTGTTGAGAAGAGGAGCTATATAACACTCTGGAGATTGGCCACGAACGCCGAGTTCCGAACAATGGGAGCCATTTTTGGTGAAGTAAGAAATACAGCTTCAAATATTGTATTCGAGGAGTACAACGGCATTTACAATTAACTATTAACTTTACGAACCTCGCACTGTGCACTGTACTATTGTGTAACGTTGCCGTATACTTACTACTACCAGGGAGCTGCCACTCTACTACAGCCTCTTATCCCAATGCACATTTCCTGAAACGGAATTAAGAGGTCACATAGCTCCGTAGACCACCAGTGATGCATGATTAATTACACAAACACGGTGTTTAAAACCGCAGAACCCTCCGTTCGGAGGTGGATCGAAATTTTAACACCGACCCCGAGTAAACCCGCGTTCTCACGTTACTCGCGCTCAGGGTAACACGGTGTTACCCCGAGCACGGGGTACGTGAGAACACACTATAATTGATTACTGTCTGACCTTAGCAGTGCAATCCTTGCTTTCAACTGCTAGGATTACAACATCTAAAAGTCCAGTAGCTTCTGGTTTTAACACACATTATTGATAAGTTAACAGTTTGTAAACAATCTAGTATTAGCTCTCTGGCTGCCACATGGAACCATGAAAGTACTACCTCAGATGGAACTTAGAAAAGTTATCAAGGAAGAGGTAACTTTGGAAGGAAGAGGCATTGTCAATTACCACTCATGCACGATGATGAATTATGATGGCAACAGACCTACAATACAGGAATTGTTCATACTGTCCAGCAGGTCCCTTTAAACTAACCTAAACAACCGCACAGGACTGACCTCTTGTACACAGACAGTTTTAAAGAGAGTGCAGACAGAGAAATATATAGGTAGTAAAGTGATTTTGTGAGACTGGTAAAATAGAGGGGTGGCACATCATTGGTTAGAAAGGTATCAAAAGTATTCTTTATCCCAAATTAGAGAAGTAATTTGTAAGAACCATTAACAGAGCTTCATTATGACAAATCATCAACATTGTACAACACAATTTGTAGGAGAAAAAGCATTTTGTAAAATTTCATAAAATGAGCCATTGGGGCCCACATGGGACCTTCAACCAAAATTCAAGGCTGCCATACACAGATCACTAAGCAAGCATCATTATCACAAACTGTCAACTCTATTTAACATTAACTGGAGGAGGGGTTGACCATTTTGCAATATTTCACAAAAGGGACCCTACAGCCCATCTTGGGCCTTGGACCCAAAATTCCTGAACACCCTGAAGGGACCACTAACAGAGTAACATTATGACGAACCACCAACATTGTACAAGAGAATCTGTAGGAGGAGAAGCATTTTGCAGAATTTCATAAAAAGGGCCATAGGGCCCACATGGGACCTAGGACCAAAAATTCCTGAACACCCCAAATGGCCCACCACCCAAGGAACATTGTGTCCAAGTTTCAAACAAATCGATGAAAGCATGCGGGAGGAGAAGCATTTTGAACAAGTGTGGACAGATAGAAGGATAGATAGATAGATAGATAGATAGATAGATAGATAGATAGATAGATAGAGTGACGCTGCATGATTACAATAGCTCACACCAGCATGCTGGTATGAGCTAAAAAGGTAGCTACCGTAAAAAATTACAAATTTACAACCAAGCATTATAAATACCATTACAGACAAGACACATGTACTGTAAAATTGATTGAGATGCTAGCAATATGCCTGTTCTGTTTCTACTTCACCGGATGTTTTTCCCCAGATTCAATGGCAGTGAACGTTACTTTCAGAAGATTATTCAAACAAAACTGTTGGAGTAGATTCAAAACGGATCAAATTACCATGACGAGGGTTTGGTATCCCACAAATATTGACTTTTCATGACAATTGTGAGCAGCATGCATCAGTCTGTCAGGCAGGCACCAATCTGCATTAATCGGATAAAATGACTGCAAACACGGCGAATTCTGCCATTACATTATAAGAATTCCCAAAGCAAACATTTATGGCCTTTTTCTGTCAATTTTGACCAACATGGAGCTATTTTTGGTCTCACTCGGTAAATGTACTGTTTTCTAACATCATTGTTACAGGCCTACAGTACTTCAAACTCATTATACTGCCTTCAATGAAGAAGGTATTCATCCAATTTTTAACAATTTTTGGAACAGAGACAAATTTTCCCAATACATCATCCTTCTTGTCCAAGCAGTTTCCCAATAGCTCCATGATTATGTCCCTCTGAACATTTTTCACATATGGACAGTTTCTATTTCAGCCACAGGTGCTCAGCATTTAGTGCCCATCCACTCAAAAAGACTAAGCAGACTACACAGAACAGCTGGCAATGTCAGTCCTAAGCCCACTGACATTTATTCCACTAAAAAGTCATTCACCACTTCAGATTACATTAAGCTTCAATCTGACACCTATCTATATGTAATAAGTTTGGGAAGTCCCCAAAAGTATTTTTAAAAGGGAAAAATCCCCCCTCTCTGAATTCACTTGCTGATGTAAACACTGCTGTAGTCCCAAGTGTGTCAAATCACTAACATTCATTGTGCATTCAAGGCATCCAGTCAGTGGGGCTACCCAGAGCTGAGATTCACCCACGCTGGTGGACATATAACTGGCAATCAACATAAGGCCCAAATTGGGTGACAATGGGATCACTGATGGGATTAATTTGGTGATGCATTGTCTGGTCCAGGTCTGCTTCTTTTCAATTTACCTGAAGAGGAAAAGATGCCCTGGAGGGGTGGTGACCTACTTGTATATATTGATGGAACTATATACAAACAGAAACAAAAGCGAAGGTCAGTTTACAGAGACAGCAAAGAGAAGAAAGGAAAAGAAAAGGTTGAATAAATAAAAAAGGGCTGTTAGAACAGGAAGGAGGTACACTTGATTCTATTCTTGTTGATATCAGGTGTCAAGAAGGTGTTATTAGTTCACAAGATTCTACTCCTGTCTGTAGTAGGTTGGGTGGTCAAATGTTTGACAGATGGGGGAGGTCTAAAGGGTTCCAATCATTAAAGTAACACTCTCATTATAGATCCGTGTATGAATCATGACATCAAACCTCACTCCTTTTACAGTAGATACCATACAGAACCTCAATGGGGCCAAATTTATGCCAGAAGTCCAGCATTTTAGCACTCTGTCCTCTGTGCATTAATTTTCTCTACGTAGGTCTGACTAACAAAGGTATACATAATAAAACCTTATAGACAGTGTTATGGGGACCAAAACATCAGGGAGTGTCAAATAGCAACTCCCTGATAAAACAATGCAATCTTACAATACATTAATAGGAAAAAAGAAAACCAAAAAGGCAAAAGGCTTAGTGATTTCTTGCCTCTGTAATACATTATAAAGATAGTACAGTCGTTTCAAAATAGCACAGTTTCATTATGAAGTTACAAATACTTGGTTGACATTTACTAGCAGAATTAAAGATCCATGGGCAGAGATCAGTTTGATATCATGATAGCATGAAAGGACAGACCTCTCAGATTCACCAGGGTTACCAAGTTCTCAAGTGAGATATGTTGTAACCTATTGACTTTTTGACCTCTAGTGACTCAATGACCTTTGACCTCCAACATAAATGTTTGGGATCATCCGTGCAACATGGTTCATCCACATGCTTTCACTGTTAGCCTTCTTGAAAATATCCTGCTCAGTCCTTTTAAAGCTTTTCTCAACTTGACTTCTCTTGACACCAAATGACCTTGACCACCACAAACACAAAAGCAACCAGTATTATTCAATAAGGGTAATGCTGATCCATCAGGTGATCCTTCTTGATATACAGTGTTTTTAAAGATTTGACCTTTTGACCACTGGTGGCCCCAAATGACCTTTGACCCTGCCAAAAACATATCTATTCCACATGGGCCATACAAATACCAAGTATGAGTTCCCTATGGTTATATAAATATTGTGTTTATGAGTACTTCTCAAGCTTTCCACTGTTTGATCTCTGTTGACTACAATTGACCTTTGACCTCCACAAAAACTGTAGGGATGTAGTACAGAATGTAGGAGGTTCTACATACTGTGCTAGTGTGACACCCATTACGGGTCCCTTCTTCAGAAATCGCATTTATAAGGTTTCTCCCTTTAGACCTATGATGACCCCAAATGACCTTTGACCTCCATTAAGAACAATAGCAATCATCCACTCACTATGGGCAGAGATGCCAACCTTATGATAAAAAAATCAGACTTGCTCTCTTGAAAATCAGATTTTTCAGTAAAAAGTCAGACTTTTCAAATCAATGTCCTTACAGAATGCCACACATCCCTTTCAGTACTACCATGCCTGCACTACTCCACCCTAAAATAATAATACAGTATAATAGAAAGTTCTACAAATTATGAAAATGCACACCCTTTACTCTGTGGTATGGTGTATCTTACGATATGATATACAAGCAGACTTTTCCAGAGCCAATTCAGCCCACTGTTTTCATAGAGAATTTATAAAATGAGGAGACAGGAGATGACTTAAAATTGTTTTTTTTTGCCAGAAATATCGTACTGTCGTATTTTACTGTTTTTATCGTACTAAATATGATAAAATCGTACTGGTTGGCATCCCTGTATAAGTCTTCCACATGCTAAACTGTACAATATCGCTCATTGTAACTCTTCTTGAGATACCATGTCTATACAAGCAATTTTTACTGTTTGACCTCCATAGACTTGAAATGATCTTCGGCCCCACAAAATACCATAGGAACACAGAACTTACTATGACACATCTACATGTATAAACTTCATCCACGATAACAGTTTTAACCTTCTACCCTCTGGCGACCCCAAATGACCTTTGACCTCCACTCAAACAGGATTTTTTTGTTTTTTTACTAACTATGGTGCCACTGCAAGATATCATTCATCAAATCAGAATGCCGTCCCATGTCTGCATGATTTAACCATAAAGTAAATCTTTTACTTTGAAAATTAGTTGAAAAAATTGTATAGAGCCAGAAAACAGCTATAAAACTAGGCTAGAAAACCAAAACATATTCTAAACCAAATTGGTCAAGTACTATGGGTAATCCTTCCATTTCTGGGAAAATTTGCTTATATGCCTACACCCACAGCGAAGATAACAGTGTATACAGCATCACAGTGGCATTCCAGTGGTTAGTGTGTAGGAAGGATTCAAATGGGGATCTACAGGGGTCATGTTTTTGAGGTAAAATATGACATTACTGGTTACTTTATAGTAAATTTTGGAGGACCTAACAAAGGTATGAGAGACAGGGAGCTCAGCAAACATCTTTTTCAACTAATTAAAATATGAGATGGGGGTCAAAAGTGAACATGGGTTTGACAAACTGGACATTTCTTGGAACAGCATGACTCCAACCCCTAGAATCATTATCTTTTTGCTTGTTACTGGTAATTTGTAGATCACCTGTAGTGAGGGATACTTTGAAAGATACACAGATAAGAAAATTTTTTGTAACTTGTGGTTTAGTAAAATGCAACCATTGTGGTTCATTTATAATCAGTATACCTTGCAGAAAAATTAAACTTTAGAGCTGCCTTACTCCACACTGGTCCTCCTGTCTAACTGTCTTTATATTGACATATACAGTAGTTCATCCCAGACGGTTTTTGTTGCAAGACAGGCCAAGTGGTACATATACCAGGGAGCTCTAACGGATGTAAATAGGAGGTAAGCAGACCAAAACAGACTGGAACTTTGCACTACACCCAGAACAACTATGTCCTTAAAAGGGGTTTAAGTGGAAGACCAGTCACCCCTTTGTGATTTTTGTTTATGTAAGGTGCAGCTTACATGCAAAATGGTGCTTTCTTTAGAGGGCAAATCTATTCATCTCAGACAGTTCCAATTCTCCCAAGTTTTTCTTTCTTTTTGTTCTAACCCCTCCCTTGGCAAAACTGTTTTAGGCTCTTCCTTGTGCAGACCACAAACCTAGTTCATCTTTTGACTGTCCTGACTCTGATGTCAATCAAAAAGCAGTCACCATTACTGAGAATTTTGATATCCCCCAACCAAAAATGTTCTTGGTGTGATGAGTGTCTGTCTTCAAGGACTGCTTTAAAAGACAAAGACAACTCAAATTACACAATCTAAATCATTTTTGTTTTCATTGTTAGTATTTTTATTTATTATTTTTTTTTTTGAGGGGGAGGGGGGAGGAGGCAGAAACCCATCTTCAGAGTGGGTAACTTTCCCCAGCCGGCCTATGAAAAGAAACCTGGTTTTATCTCACATGTATACTTATGCAAGGTATATGCAATATTTTTCTTCAATTGATTCATATAATACAGACTACTGTACATATGTACTTTTGCAAATTTAAACTGAAGTAAACCGAGGAGGTAAGGAGGTAAGGAGGAGCGCAATAGACCCTGTAACTTTGTGGTTGTTCACATTTTTAACAGTCACAATAAACCTGTTAAAGTTTTTAGGTATCCACAAAAAATTCCTATCTGTTTGCACAAATCATTTGAGTGTTAATTGTAAGCTGCATGCCTAGTATCCAATATCTATGGCACAATTATCCACTGTACAATTATCTATTAAAATTTTCTGAATTAAGAGCCTGTCTGTTAAAACCTTAGTCCTAATAATGGACTCTACATTCCCAACAGTGACCAGAAGAGCAATTCCCTTTCAAATCTTAATGCCCTGGAATTTACATGAGACAATCACTAAGAAGAAAATATGAGGGGGCAGACTACGGATTAAATTCTCTTCTTTGTTGAAAAGCCTTCTGCATCTTTTAACCCCTAATACCTTAGATTTTACATCACATTTATAAGAGAAAGAGCTATTATGAGACTGCCAGCAGACTAAATTAAGTTTTAGTCTTCAGTTAAACTTGAATTGAAAAGCCTGCTCCTTTAAACCTTAATACCTTGGACTTCACATGAGATGACCTTAAAGAGACTTCTTTCATCAAACCATTACCTATCACAACTGTATATCAACTGTGAAACCTTAAAGTAGACAATAATGGTGGATGATTTTTGGGTGTTTAACCCCAGGCAAAGCCAGTTTTATGGATCACTGAAGAAACAGAGGAAGAACAACAAAACTGTAGCCATCTCAAATTGTTTGCTCCTTAAAAGCAACTTTAGGATAAGTTTACAAATTTAGAGCAGAGGGGAAACAGATGAGGAAGAGGATGAGAGAGATCAAGAAGAAACAAATCAGAAATGTAATCTCTGACAAACCAGGAAATGGGTCATGCAAATTGCCTGAAAGAGCAATAAAAATAGAGTCCAGGAGTAACCAAAAACTCAGACATTTAAATAAAAAAATACAAACAACTGTGATGAAAATGAGCTTGATTGTATAGTACAGGTGAAACTAGAGGATAATGATGGAGCCAATACAAGTAACTGGTGTCTTTTGAGATTGATTCTGGATTTTTAATCCTTAAATTTAAAGGGAAATACTGTGTTTAAAATGCACCAGCATGGCATGCAAAGAAAATACCTTAAATCATTATTAAACAGTTCAGTCTCATCAGTAAACTCTAGCAATACCTTCATCTCCTCAAAATGTTATGCATTACAAGAATAACGGATGTTGCATCATTTGAATTTTTGAAAGTTTGGGTGAACAAATTACTTTTGTGCAACAAATAACCAAATTTCTTCTTGTGAGAGCCTTATTTCTTGAAAAGAAAGCTACCATACTGTCTTATTTTGAATTGTCTATCACTCTGTATCTATAAATATTGGTTTAAAAAACATGAAAATTTTATGTAAAACAAACGCAATATTTCCCTTTAAACACAAATGGTTTAAAAGTATAGGCCTATAGGTTACCCAGTTATTAGATCTTTAGGTACGGTAGTGAAATGGCCTAATAGTGCATCTCTTGATCAAGAGCAACTATGACTAGCTTCTGCGAGGTTCATGCAATCTAACTCTCATCATCAAAATGTAATTTCAATTTTCCAAAGGAATATCCCAAATAAAAATCACCATATCCCAAATTAAAGTCACCAATGTTAAATATTCACAAAGAAGCAATGAAATGTGGCTATGAACATGAGAGGGGAATACTCGATTAAAGCAGGCTACCTCAAACTGTGATGGTTCAAAGTTCGAATGGGTTCTAATTAAGTCTGAAAACCTACAAATGCCCATTTATCAAATTAAGTCAAAGCAAAGTAACAGCCCATTTGAGCAAGCAATATGAAACAATTTTTCTTATGAAATTAACTCGTATTAAACAATTCCTAACGTTCAAACATCAGACCATACCACAATACCTGAAGGAAGTGAATAGGATGAATTGCCTGAAGTGAAGAGGACTACAGATATCCACTTCAGTTTGATATATAGCATGGCTTACATGATTTTTGTTTAAAAAGTATGCATTCTGATTTTTCCAGGCTATTTTTTACCATTTAGTGTGTTCATCACCCTCACTGTTCTACTAGGAAACAGGAGAACCTACAAAACTTACCTAAATAAAATCGGAGGTGATGAGGAGTAAAATAAACCTGCATAATGTACTGTATGGGGATTCAAGGGTTACAACTTTCTAAACTTCAGTAATTTGTCAACTTATTTTACCATCAAGCCCAGGCTGAGTGCAACTTGAGCTCGTATGTTACCTAAAAGTAAAACACAACCTGAGAGTAACTGTGAGAAACCCGGAGCCCCAAAGCCATGCTTTCACACATTTCTTAACAAGTCACTCTGGACAGTGGTCAGAATGCACATCTCCTTGGTCCAGCAAGATTGCCTTCTGTTTTACTTGACCATAAAGGGATTGAGGTCTCTGAGCTATTGCTCTCAGAAGACTGAAATCAGAATTCCACTGTCAAAGCCGTAAGGGAATGTACATGCTCTGCAGACACGTAAACTTATTAAGTTTCTATAGGTACAGTACATCCCACTGATGTGGGGAGTTCTCTAGCAACCAAACATGCTACTACTCCCTATACTATCTGGTTTCTGAGAACATTGCGGGGCAAACTGCAGCACTTAGTTCTGTACAATTAAGGTATTTTATAATGGGACATACTACTTAAGTTTTATTCGAAAACATTACATGTACTTCACACCATGTGACTTTGACTTGCATGACCTGGTATAAATTTTTCTTTGTTTCTTGTGCATCACAATAAGCCATGATTGATCTACTCTTCCCCAATTTGTCAAATATAAGGACCAAAACCCCTAAGGATTCTTAAAACTACCTTTCTGCTATTACAAACCTTAATACTGTCTGACCACATCACAAATTTGCTGAAATTCAAGACTGTGCCCAAAGAAAATAGGTCATACAAACTTGGTCAACAAAGCAACCACTGGACATCATCATACTGCATTGACAAACATCAGGACATTTGAGGTCAAACTAAATGACCAAACTAATAATAGACTGAAGTAATTAGAGCAGACACATTCCCTGGGGTAGTCGAAGTATTAGATATATCTGTGGCAGATTTCAATTAGATGCTCTTAAACCTACCCTCCACTGTGACTAGTTTAATCAATTTTGACAATTAGTTCAAGTTCAATGTCATGAATATTCATAAAGTAAGCTGGACAATGGGGCCTACTGGCTACTGTTAATCTAGGCAACAAGGTCAAGTTCAAAATAGTGAATGTTTGTAAAATCGCTGACCTAGAATTGGTTCAGTTTATAAAGAATTATTTGGAGTCATTACTTGGTAACAACAGCTTACATAGTCAGAATGGACCAGGAATATGAGAAAGACAAAAATAAATCCATACATAAGCAGAAGATTGCAGGTGGGGAGTTGCCATTTCTCCTGTGATATAGTCATCCAAAGAAAGTGTCCAATACGCATGTAATTAAAATACCAACTGCACATACACACTTGTTATAACAACTTTTCACAATTCACAACTATATGTTAACGTTAAAATAAAGTACATACCAAATTAAGTGAGCACCAAAATGATCCCCCCACTCTCAATATGTAGATAGGTACTTCAAGTTGAAAAGTAGATCCTACATAATCACAAACAGTGGCAGATGCGGCCATATTTCTTGGGAGAAGATAGTTCCTGAAGAGGGGCACCATGCAGCATCACCTCTGGCCCCAACCCATCTTACTTCAAGGGGCTTATGATCAGAAATGTGGCATCCCCAAAACTACAGGCTTCCATCAAATCACATTTTGAAATACTCCTGGCTCTACCATACCTGGAGTTCCAGTTAGTGGGAAGGGCACTCTTGTCCTCCTTTCCTCTCTCCATTTGCCACTATGCATTCTAAACTTTGGTGGACACTATGAAGGCCTCAGTGTTTTTTTACCCTACATAACCCCTGCCTACTTCTGTCTCTGTTCATACTCATGAATCTTCAAAGGGATTAAGTAATGAACCCAAACATATTTTAAAACATTAACTACTTCTCATTTCCTCTTATTTACATTACAAGCATCATTCATGATGTTAACGACCATTTGTGTAAAGTAGTACACCATTATTCTAAATAACTCGACAAAAACATCAGATTTCAGATTTTACAATCAACAAAAAGATGACAAAGAGAAAATGATTCAGGAGAAACCCCCTTTGTCCCCCCTCTCCCCTCAAAAGAACACATGGTCATGTGATTGAAAAGAGACACAGTTTGTGAATCAGAACACCAGAGAATGCTAAGTCAAATTTCTTTCAAGAAGACAATGGCTGGAATTAGTTTTTATGGACACAATCAAACTAGTGCCTCTTGACTCTCTGATCCTCACCAAAAATGAAAAGAAATGTAAACATCTACTCTTCAAATCAGATGATTTCATTGTAACGGATAAAATTCTGGATAACATACAAAGCTACCAATATCATCTCGCCTCATCTGTCACCTTACAAATTTTCACATCCCCACAAATTTGAAACATTGTAAAACTCTCAAGGCACAACCAATCCTGCCTCTAACAGATGGGTTTTATCTTTCTGACCTTTCATAGTATTCCTCCCGATATTAGACAATCACATAGCATGAGGCATGGACGGGGTAGTGTAAATTGATAAAATTAAAGGCAAGTAGAGTGAAAACAAGATTTTTCCCAAGCAAAAGTGGGGGAAAAAAGACTTTGCTAGTGACAGATATGTGGAAGAAGGCAGTTTGTTACTGTCCCTGAAATCTGCACTGACAGGACGAGTGTGATAAATGCCATACATCATAACTACCAAGGGTCTTAGGTGACGTAGGCTAATAGCAAACAGTTCATGTATTCTGTGAATAAAGATGAACCAACTATGTAACGCTTGAACATTACGAGATTGGCTTCATTCAATCAGTGATGACAAGCTTGCATGAGAAAAACATGCCATGGGGGCAGATGGTTTCCTTTGCTTTGTATTTCCACTGTGGAATACAGTAATTTAAGGATGACAAAATGCAGGCACAAATTACTTGACAATTTACCAATAAATGAATGAAATACTACCGCAGATGACCTCAAAGCAAGTGAGGAACAAACCCTTTTGCATTTTTGTTTTCCCTCCTCATGACTTCATGTCAAAAAAGCCATAACAGAGATGTGGGAAATTAGAGTGTATTATGCCATTGCATTTTACCCCATACTATCTAGGAGTACAGAAAGTAGAGGGAGGCAAAGGGGGGGGGGGGGGGTAATTTATAATTTATATCAGACCTTCCAGATCAGATGTATCAGTGACTGCACAATACTACCTGGGTTATAGGAATCTACAGATCACTCTCAGATATTACCTTGCAGTAGTGGACCCATAATCAGTATTAAACATCACTACTGGCCAGTATGAGTCCTTTTCATTCGGTATCAACTTGAACATGGATAAAATTTACTTAAAATGCCAACACCACATCACCGACATTTCGCAGCCTCTGCTTCTTGAAAATTTTACACTATTTTCCTATTTCTGACTGTTAGTCTCATTATTTTACCTTTGTATATTGTGATCATTTCTCAGATTTTGGTATTGGACTGGCATCAGCTAATCTTTTCAGAAATGACTATCAGATAAGAGTTATGGCGTCAGTTGTAATATCAATACAACACCTTGTATTTATATTTGAAACAGGTAACTCCATGCCAACTGATCTGACACACCAGGCATTGCAAAAAACGAAATTCACAGTGTGTCCTAAGGGCGCCCTCAATCCACTGAGCTATCAACTTTTGCCAGGAACTTATTGCAGGTAAAAAGTATACAGAAGGTTATGAGGGGCAATTCTGAATAGTCCTAAAAAGTCTTTGACTTTTCCTGCAATATGGCAGTTTAACTAATTCCCAATAACTTTTCAAAGCTATTAACAGAATCAGAGTTTGTAGCCTGTCTAAAAGGAGCTTGCACCAAAGTGGATGCACTAGTTGTTCTGGAGGACACAGCACCATGCACCACATTGCTTAGTACCCGACCTAGGGTCCACATGTTTGTTTGTCCTCCAGAACATGGTTGCATTAGTTCAGACTTTCGCACGTGTGAAACCTCCCTTTAGGTTAACTCATTGCTGGTGTCCATTCTTATAGTAAAATGCCTTTATCAAAACTGTTTCCTAGGATAGCAATGAGTATATACCATTTCTAAAGTATTTGACAAATTAGAGTAAGAGTCTCTCACACATTTCTTAACAAAATTGCTCAATGTATTTACATTATATAGTACAATGGCCCCATAGCATAGAACTCTCAATAAGTAAAAGAATGTGCCATTCAGGTGTTACAGTGTCTATAAAGGAAAGTCAATTAGCATTAAGCCATGCATATAATATTCGCTTAATTGCAATGCAGTGTCGAGGTGTTAAATCAAATTCCATGTATTTCGACAAGCGGCATTCAACAGACTTACAATACAAGACTGTCATAGTGCTATTGAATGAACTATTGAAGTTTTATTTTTTTTAATCTTTTTGGAATTGTCCTCTTTTGTCCTTCAGTTTCCATGGGTATGTAACCACGCCAGACATAAACCTTTGTTAGGTGTGACGGGAGATGAAATAGGTCAAACATATTTACGGCAAAGAATCAGGTGTCTTCAAGGGAGTGAGACTCAATCGATCTTTCGATCAAGTTGCAAGGATGTGGACCAAAAACATTCTTGATGGTTAAAGGGCACTAGGAAGTCATAGTTGGACAGAATTAATTAAGAATAAAATCCCCCTTTAGGATAATTCTGTTGCTTTAAACCTGAGGTGCTTGGGAGAAAATTGTAGTTGTGTGTCATCCTGCTTCAGATACACTTACACAAGTTAATTGCTTCATCATGGAAATACCTCAAAATAATGCATACACGTTTACATCCTTTGCTAGACTTGAAGTGAGTCATTTCTAAGACCAGACATACAAGTCGCAGTACACTCATATACCACAACATGAGCATATACTCACAAGTTAGACCAAACCACAATCAATAAACTATGTAGGAGATACTAGGTCTACATGTTTGAAAAGGTATTATTAAAGGAGAGGCAACTGCTGCTTTCTATTGCTAGATGTATATGACAGATCAATCAAAACAGTCATGCATACAAATTTACTTTACAAGCAAATCATTTCCAAGATCACACAAAGTTACATACTTCCAACTCAATCCTTCCTAGCAATGGAGTAAAAATGCTAAAATATATTAAGCTCCATTCATAATTCACCATGCTATATTTAACTTGTAACCTTTGTCCCTAAATTTCCCTTGTTTGGACTATTAGGATGGGCAAGACATCTGTCTTATCTCTACCCCATCAAAACCACTTCACACTGACAAACTTGACATCTACAAAGGCATCTCTCCCATGAGAGCTGCTATACATGACCCATGTAAACAGCGAGGAGAAGATTTGTTTGGGCTACAAGGGCCTGAACCCTGAGTCTGGCTTTGATCTTCAGAAAGGGTGCAGAGAGGTCCTGTCAAAACCATCAGAGAGCCTGTCATAACATGGTATTCTCAAGGGTGGAACCCTTTCTACCATAAACAGACTCCCTAGTACTTAGTAAACTATGTACAGTTTTCCTCTCACTTTTAAGCTGTTATTCCATTTTTACATCACTTTGGTTTATACTTCCTATACAGGCAACACAGTAGGCATGGGCTTAGTTTGTAGCAATGGAGACTGTATAAAAGTAGCACCCATCTGTCACAGGGCTGGAGATAAGACATATGAGCAAGGCCATTTTCATATATTACATTTCTGAGCATATTTTTGCATCTCAAAGTGCATCACTGCCAAACAGAAGATTTAGAGTTACAGTATTGGGTAGGCTATATGTTTGCATGCATTTTGTTAGGAAGGGCACATTAAGGCCAAGATGGCCTTGAAAAGTATGCTATTTTGTAGGGTACCCAAGGCTGTCAATTTTGATCATACAAGAGAGTTGCCACTAATATTGTGGTTATGTGATCTGAAGTACACACAACTTATTGTAGGTGTAACTCAGCTGAGTATTAAGCCTGTAAAGGTTGATACCCAGGTAACTAATATTCTCCTAGTTTTTCATGAAGGCACTTCACAGATGAAAAAGGACCCACCACTATTCCGAAAATCCAAAGGAAGATCATTCAAAGGTCTTGTGAAATGAACAATGGGGTGTTTAAATATATGCCTTTGCTCTTGCAGTACGAGAATAGCCTTCCTAGTGACCTTGTCTGCAAGACAGATAATCAATGACCACCAATCAAATTTGTAAACCAATCATGTGACATAATATTTGAAAAGTTTTGAATCATTCTTCCTAGTTTTTAAGCCAGATTTCAGAAGAAATTACCATTCTCCTTGAGCTCATCATCCAAACCTCTCTCTTACCGTAACTCTGACATAGAGGTAAGTTTGAAATTCATGGAAAAACAGTTTTGCTTTATTTGTCCTGTGAGAAAAAGTTCAGGTTTCCTTGGTATCTGTGGGAAGAATTTGTTTGAAGAATTAAACCTTGCCAGTACTGTAGACCAGTAACAAACCTTGGGAGATGACAAAAGACAGACGAATAAACCTCCGACTTGTGAACATAGATGAAAAGTTATCATTGTCTGAGACAGACAGAATCAATAATACCAATGGGTATTATTAAACCAATTAAGGATCAATTTTAGTACCTTACATTAAGTGTTTTTAACAAAGGAGTCCATCATTCACAACAGGTCTCCTCCTATGATTTGAAGGATACTTTACAGGGCATGAAAAGGCTACCTCAACCAAGGGTGCATTTACACTTGATCCGGATCTGATCGCCCTATGTTATCAGCATATCGAATTACGTGTAGATCCTGGTGCACCAAGTTGCCATGTGATGCATTAACAACAATACCAATGGAAAAGTAGAGAAGGGGATTGAGGTAAAAGCATGGATGATGGAGCATAAAAATTAGTGTAGGAGTATATTCCTATGTGAATTTGTCTTCAACACTCAAATAGTGGGGGAGGGGGCATTTTTCCCCGACCCTAACTGATTATGCCCATGATGTGATGGATAGGGCCTACACTGAACCAATCCAATTAAAGACCTCTTCCTCTCCTACCAGCATTTGAAAGAGAGCTGTCAGCCCATGGCAAAATGCAGCCAACTAGGCTGACTGAATTGTCATCCACTAGAATGAAATGTCCATACTTAAATACTCCTGGGAAAGTCTTCATCCCTGAAAAAAAAACTTCAACTCAGAAGAATTCTTTGCTTTCAGTAAGTCCTATAGGTAATAGGCCAAGGCAGTAACCTCATGGACCATTAAAGAAGTTTTGTGGGAGGTTCACACCAAGGAGACAGGATGGCAACAGAAAAGGGGCTGTTAATAAGGAGCCATCTGACCTCAGGGTAACCCCCATAAATTAAAATGCACTCTGCAAATGTAGGGGTTGGTTTTAGGTCAGTACCCTGGGAAGGAAATATGCTCTTGTAGAGAGATACAAAAGATGGACTGTGCTGGTAATAATAATTGGTAAGGTGAAGTTACACACCACAAAAAATTGTACTTAATAATAAATAATAATTGCAATTGGACTAAGTAGGCAAAGAAGGCAGAATTTTTTCAGGTGAAATGAGGAGCTGCATGATTATTTTTGTCAGATAAATGAAAGCTGTGAGAGGCTCCTTTTTGTTGGCCTAAAGGTGGTCTACAATATAGAGAACATTTCACAGTAAAAGTCAAATACAGAACTACTGATGATTGGCTAGAAAACCACAATTTCAAACTGATTACCCATAAGTTACTTCTACTCCCTACGAAGCCATCATTTATATACAGTAATGTGTCTAAACCTTACCCTACACAGCTGCTTTCTCCTGTTAGTAAATATCTCACACAGCTCATATATTTAATACATTTCCTTCCTACCAAAAATTCACTCTGATACTGCCTACATTTACTTCGAACTACACATCTACCATACTGCACACAGATGTCATAATGACTCAGTTTAGCACAAAGAGGCCAGATACTAAATTGGACTGTCAGGTCTAATTAAGAGACAACAGAACAGGCTACAACAAAGGTTTCTTCAGCAGCTAAGCAGGCTACAATGTTCTCAACAAGAACCTTTACAGGGGCTGAGGGCCCCCACCATCCAAGAAAAAAGTGCTGTAGTGCACCATCAATCTATACACAGTCAGACCAATTCTGCCTCTTCCACTCTCCATCCCCCTTCTTTTCTAAAAAGGCCCTCTTTTCAAAAATGTTGATCATACAGTGCTATCAATTTTATGATACTCAATGTTCAATGGGGCATGAAAAACCTGAAAAGGGGCCTCAGGAAGGGACCACCATGTGTACATGTAAAGATGAACATATGAGCATCCCTCTTGGGCCAATTTTATTCCATAGGGGCAGGGGTGGCTCTGGCCTACGTGCTAAAGGTTACTGACCCTAGCCTGGCCTTGATTTTAAGAGGACCTCATGTTACCCCTAACTATACTAGTATTTGTGACAGACAACCCAAAGTAAAAAGTCTCATGTTTGATGGAAAACCAAATTCCACAAAAGAGTCACATAGATTGCAAAAAGCAACTTCAAAATTTCGTTTTGGACAACAAAACTTTCTTTGAAGAAGGCAGATGGGTACTAGGGCAATACAACCAAAAAGTTTTCTTCACACTGAAGCTTACCTCCTACAGACATTAATACCCCTCAATGTTAAACAAACTTGGCAACAACTCTGTACAGCTTCAACTTATCCAGTAACAGATGCTTTAAATTCATAATGTCAAATTTTGATAGAACAGAAAAAGAAGAGAAAACTACATTAGCAAACATCCCTTAGAAAAAACTACATACCATAGAAATTAATGCCATTTAAATAAAATTACAGGCCCAAATGACTGAAGCAAAATGACCCAAATATACAAAAAGAGAAATCATGAAAGGATGTACCCACTGGACAGTTACAAATTTTTACCTAAAATTGAATAATTGCTAGAATACAACAGTAACTGACCTATATGTTTGGTGAAGAAACTAGCCTTATGGCATCCTAGAAATAAAACACTTTGACACAAATGAACTCTGCCTTTAGGTAAGACTTGTTAACTGACTGTTTTAGGTGACAGAACCATGAGGTACCTCTATGATTCTTTTCTATGTTTACAAATTTTCTTTTTGTGCTGGTCAATGTGAAGGCCTGAAGGGTGTCAAAAATGGCAACCACAGCAAATCCATCGGAAATAAGTTCATTGTTGGAGAGCCCTGGTTGACAGTTTTGATTCAGAATTAGGGCTAAATCAAATTATTGAACCAGGGAAAGGAGTGAAATGCCACTGTTAGGTATGAGAATGGTCTGGCAGCCACTTTCTGTCAAACTTGAAAGTAGGTCTAAATTTTGTGCAATAAGTTGGATTTTTTTTACAGTAACTTAGCTAGATTATACTGCATGAAAGTCTCAAATAAAGTTATCCAACTTAAAGTTTCCTTGTCACCATCGTAGAGGAAGTTTGCTCCATGTATGTGGCTCATGTTTGTAGACTAAGGCACAGCTTAAGCTCTACATTAAAAAAAAATCAACCTGCTTAGAAATAACAAACTCTACACGTATCTTATCAACGGAACAAAATATGGATAAACACTGTCTTGCAAGGTGTAACAGGTAAAGAATTTTACAAAATATGATTGGTAATGTATGACAGCTGTAGGTGATCCTGGGAATTATATCCCTGCATATGCATATAGGCTGACTTCATTTAAATGTGAAGATTTTCAGGGTTGTTGAAATTACTGAGGAAGATTATGACTGGGAAGTGGAAGCTGTAATAAATTTTTTAGGTACTACTTCAAAATTTGCTTGGCCACAGCAAAGATATATCAAACATATTCAGCCCTCATTTTATCAGTCACTACACTGAGGAAAGCAAAATGGGAGCAGAGGGAAAAAGAGGAAAATTGGAAAGAGAAAGGGAGGGTACGGACAATGAGGAACATTGAAAGTCTGAGAAAGGGAGGGGTAGCTTTAGCTTACATCCTAGAAGACACCTTGAACAGACAGAATGGAAGAAACCTCCACACCTTTAACTGTAATGAAACATCAACATGCACACTTGCTATCATGCACACTGGAACTTTCAGTCCTTATCCGAAAAATGTAGCATACTGGATGATTTTTGTTAAGTGTGACAATATGCCACGCATGGTGCCACTAGGGTATTCATAGTACCATACATGCCATTTATCCTATAAACAAAAAGCAAATCAGGTGCTCTGAGTAAAAGTAACAATGGTATCAATTTTGTCAGTGAAACAATGACTAGAAAGTACAAATGTTGAAAACAAATGTACACAAAAAAGACAACAGAGCGTATGATCTGTGGTTTTGCACGGAAAAATGGGTCTAGACAAGTCACAATATGAACCGCCCACCTAAGTCTTTATGATAAAAGGATACAATGTGTACACCTTGTACAAGCAGCACAGAATAGCTACCACTTATGTGGTTAAATCAGGGAACGTACAGTACAATCACAATTGTACCACATTTGTGACTTTAAGCCCTCAGACTAAAACTCCCCCTCCACTCTCCCACCCCCCCCTCCCCCCACAAAAAGACCATTCAGTGTGTTAGTACAGTATATCAATGATTCGGTAGATGCAAACTTCTAACAATTTGAGGTATTGCACTGTGCTACATACATTAGATGCCCTGCAGGGCAGATTTTTTGCAAATTACAAGCTTCACAAACCAAGTACACAACACTCAGTAATGAACCATTCTGGCATTATATCCATGCAGCTATGCAGGCTAAACTGTACATGTTTTGCCATACAATGTGTTTCCATCAATGGAAAAAATGTTTTGAACAAGAAAATAGTAAAGTAGCTCAAATGGGAATCAGTCTGCAATACTTTGATCGAGCTATCCAGCAGATGAATGAACCCGGCCTATATACTGTGCAAAGACCAAACACCCATGACCTACCCATACAAAGGCCAAACCACTGACCTACCCGCACAAAGGCCAAACACCCCTGACCGACACAATGCAAAGGCCAAACACCCCTGTGCCCCTGTACCCATACAAAGGTCAAACACCCCCTGGCCTACCTGTTCAAAGGCCGAACAACGCCCCCGACCTAAATCATGCAAAGGCCAAAGGCGACAGAGATATTCTTTGCCTATCCATACAAAGGCCAAAAGGCCCTGACCTACACCATGCAATGGCCAAACACCCCTGACCTACCCATACAATGGCCAAACACCTCCACAGGAGACCTAATCCATACAAAGGCCAAACATCCCTCATCAACACCATGCAAAGACCAAACACCTCTGACAACATCCAAGCAAAGGCCAAACACCCCTGAACTACCCATGCAATGGCAAAGCACATCCTAACCTATCCATACAGAGGCCAAACATCCTTCACCTATCCCATGCCAAGACCAAACACCTCCTGACCTACCTTATACTACACAAATTTAGGCCAAACATCCATGGCCAGCAATGCAACTGGTCAAAGATCTTTCAAGCAATCTGCCCTACCCGTTGTCAATAGGCAGTCATCCCAATCAGAGTTAGTATGCCCTCTCACTCTTGTTCATGAATGGCCTATTTTGATCATGTGACAATGTTTTTGTTAGTGAATTGTGAAACTCAAGGAGAATTTCTCCTTGCTTCACCTATTGTTTGTAATGGTTATGTTCAAAACATCTTCAGAGATGCTTCTAATGCAATCAGAGGAGATTCGCAAGAATTTGCTGACTTTTCAAAGCAAATTTTGGGGTGAGTGACTACTGCCTTTAACTACATCTGTCTGATATCATCTAGCTCCCATCTTTGGCCTTGATTTCCCTGCTTTGCTCTAAATCTTACATAACAAATCAAAGCCATTTCATGTTTGTTACTTACAGACTTTTCTTCTTCTAGCTCTCTAGCTTGTATTGACTGATTTAGATTGCTAGCACTTTGTAAAGATGATCTCATTCTGACAGAGTTAATTATGGATTAAAGCTAATTAAGTCAAGCCTTTCCAATAAACTGGCAAGTGTTCATTATGAAACCATCACGATAGAGATAGTCCAAACATTGAAAAGCTAATGAATGAGTCCCTGGTGTGTAGCTGATTATAAGTACATTATGGCCTACATTGAAAAATTAGTATAGTTAAGGAGGGGAGTATAGATTTTTAAAATCAATCATAATAGTGACAGGTGAGGTTAGAGTAGGATGTAATTACAATCTGTGATTTATTTCTTCAACAATGTCAAACTACAAAATCATGTTTTTTTTCTTTTCTTTTTTATAGAGCTAGAAAAGGTATTTAACAACTGTACTGAATTCTAACAGCTCTTTCATACTAGGGCCAACGTGACGCAATACAGTATGATAAAAAAAAAGTTGAAAACAATGTAATTACTTAGACCCTTTCACACTAGGGGGGATACAACATGATAAAATTGAGTTGAAATAATTACACCTTTCACACATGTGTCGCAAAGCAATATTTTGTGTGACCAATGATGAGATTGATTAGATCATGTTTAACTAATCGGTCATTGGAATATTGCTGAGAGAGGAAAGAAAAAGCCCCCTGTAATGTTAAAAGGTCTGGTGACATTTTTATTGTATCGTATGAAGCCATATTGAATCACGTGTAAAGTGAAACGGGCTAAATGCTATACTGTAAGAATATTATTAACATCAAGCCTTCTTGCAGGACTACAGGCTACTCTTACTGATGGGGGACGGGTGGGGAGTGAGAAGAGGGGAGAGGGGAAGCTTTTACTCTGGGGGAAGAATGGTAAAGCAACACTCTGTACAATTAATGCAAATTACAAAATAAGGAAAACATTAATCAAAGCTACTTAGAACTGGGGCAGGGGGGCGGATGAGAGGCATGAATATTTCAGGAATGAGATAAAATGCAGCCACCTACCTTTATCCCTCTAGGGGGATTGCCATTGCTTATTGTCTACATCTTTAAGGTACTCACAAGGGGTGATAAAATCTAACATACAGAGGGACAAATACTTCACTACTAGCACAGCCTTTAGATGAGAATTTCAGGGTAATTTCACAGTAATGTGATTTTGTGATTTATGAGTCTGATGGCAGAGAGTTATAATGATGGACTGTAAAAGGGGCCCAGTCTGGGGGGGCCCAGTCTGGAGACGAATATGACTGTTGCAAGGAAAGAGATTTAGGCAGGAAACAGAAACCACAATATCTGATTTTAGTCGTTCTCATTCAGATTTTAAGACATTATCAAATATAAAAAGAGAATACCTTTCATAATCCACCAAGTTCTCCACGTGTGGAATGTTTTAAACAAATAGGCCTACAGAAATGGTAGCTGGGGAGTGGGGATGGGGGAAGACGGTGCTACTTGAATATGGTGATAGCAGTTGAAATACTTAAGTCTGAATTAGCTAGGAATGTTATGGAACTGTGTGGTCAAGTGTGCCCAGTACAGCTACCAGTACAGGAAACCAAAAATTTTAATATTATAAAATAAGCCAATCAAATTAGAGGAAATTATTTAAATTATTCAACTAAACTACTTACAAACAGGAATGTTACATGATTACCAAGAACATAAATTTTCTGAAGGAATCTTGAGTTTTTCAATGGTCTCTGATCAGAGCAATACTGATGCAGGTTACAGCCCTACTGAACTATCCCATTGATAATATAGCCCATTGGTTACCACAACCCAGGGGATATATACAGCCCATGGGTTCTATAGCCCATGTGTCCTATACAGAACTGCCCATGGAATGTTGTATAGCATGTGAGTTCATTGTTATTATAACTCAATGGGATGTAGGACCAACATGAATCTAGACTAAGGAGTTGTTGGAATAGGACCAATGGGGGGTATGTGGGACTATAAGGCAGTCCCCACTGACACAAAACCATCTTTTACATTTATTGAACTGATTTTATGGCTTACCTCCTCACTATAAAGCATTGTATACAATATATTTACCAGATCCTTAGAGGCCCATATTATGTTAAAGGACAAATGATATCCAACCAATCTAAATTAATGCACCTTAGCATGCTTATTCATGAATGGCTTTTTTGGATATTTTTGTGTTAATTTTGTTACTGAAATGTTAGAGCCATACAGAAAAACTCCACAGTTTACCATTAAATTACATGCCCCATGTTTTACGACGCATATCATGGTTTCCCCTGTGTTTTAGAGTGTGAGGTGGTACTAGTCCATGTGGGTAATATGATGCCAGCTTTGGCTCCATCAGTGAGTGAGAACCATCAGTACTTCCTTAGCTAGTGCAGTACAGGTGGCAAGTATCTGTGAGGTGGTGGCCAAAAACTCTGAGGTGGCCACCTCAGTAGAAGAATGCCAGGGGAAACCCTGCATATTAATGGAAAGAAAATGAGATTTGTTTGCAGTGAAACATGTAGCTTCAAAATAAAGATGGGCTGACTGCTTCTTCCCTTCAAGATCTGCTACCTCTCACCTTATTACAACAAACACTGCAAAGGCTGCCCCCCCCCCCCCACTGCCTCTCATCCTTTGCATAATTCACTTGCTATGAACAGGACCATACCTACAACTGTGCTCTTCCATACTATGATCCCAACATGATAAATTTTACATTACAAAGCAAGATCCTGTGTCGAGAAAATGGTATGGAGTGAAAGCTCATTAAATGTCTTCCCTTGACTCCCCCCACCCCCACCCCCACCCCCACCCCCACCCCAACTCCCATCCCCCAGCAAGAGTAACAACCTCAATGGCCTATCTATCCATTCACTTTGCCCATCAAAATTTTCAGTGCTAAAAATTTTGAAAGACTTACACATGCACTTTGTATGCCTATCTCCATATACCTTTATGAAGTTTTATCTTTCTGGCAAACTTTGACAAATATTCTCCATGACAGTGCCACCAACCCAATTACTAACCACCTCAGGTGTTACCGTGGTAACCTCTCACACAATTATCTGTGGATACCCTGCAAGAATGACTCAACTACTATAATGGTGCAGTAACAGGAAACTTCAGCTGGGCCTTGCAGATTTTTTCAGCGTTCTAGCCTACATCCTAAACCATTGTTTACATACAGCAATAAATCTAAGGACTCCAAAAATATCACAACTGAAAGAAATGACATCTGGTTGGAAGACAATCAACAAAATACTTTTTGTTGGTTTTCATACTTAATTGATGTGTATTATCAAGTATCATACTCCCAAGCAGGAGATTACTCAACATTTGGGTTACTAAGGCTAAGCCAAGTCAAATGCCAATGAATAAAGTATAGAAATTGGATTTCCTACCCTGCAGGGGACCAAGGACTAGGGACCCAGGACCATGGTAAAGACCTCCTTTGGAGTACCTTTTGGACCTTGTTCAAGCCTCCTTGAATTGCATTATTATGTCAGGAGAACCCTTTATTCAATTCCAACACATATGTCAGTCTTTGCATTTTTATTCCAGGGTTTTCATATTCAATTCTCTGCCGGTTGGCAAACTGGATTCACACCAGTCGAATAATGATTCAACAAATGAAATTTTTGCTTACCCTCCTTGCCCTTTCACATTTCATCAATAGGTTGCAAGGCTCACATACCTGGCAACTGTAGGCCTGACTACCCCTATCATTGACTAATTTTATATATCATGCTGCTGAAATTCTTCCAAGCAAATTGTTGACGGTTTCTTCTCCTGCCTACGATAGGTCACTATATGCAAAAAGTACATCTGGTCCTTTCTGACATTACACAAGGCAAACATAAAGAAATGAATCCTGCGTTTACCATCCTACAGAATATGTTTTCTATTGAATCAAAGTATCTCTCTGTGTACACTGTTAACACATTTAACGGTAGTAAAATCTGCTAAACAGACTCGAGGCTATAGCCATAACTGTACTGGCTGTGATCATAGCTGTGGGCCAGGTGGTATATTTGTGATTAAAGTAACGTGTGTGGCCTAAGGAGAGATTAATAAAACTAATTTCAGTTTCTTTATTTAGATCCCAACAGCCACACTCATATCCTTGCTATTAAAGGTTCCCGACTGATTTGCCAGATTTGTAACGAGATTGTTCCGGTGAAGTGTGAAATCACAGTTTTTAACGCATCTCTCTCCTGTGAACATCGACGTTGGTAAATACTCCTCCCCACCTCAGGAGAATCTTCCATGTCTTCAGTCTGCAACCGTACCGTATCCCTAATATGATTTAGGATTTTCAATCGGCAATTTCAGTTGACTGTTAATTTTGAGATGAGCCTTCCAGAAATAGAATATATCAAAACTCCCTTGTGATACCCTCTCGTCTTTTAAACAAAACCAAGGAAGATGGAAAAAGCAGCCGTTATGTATGGGGGTAAAACCTGGCAAAGTGTCTTATTTACGTTTGGCTGGTGCCAGAAAGCTACAATTTATCAATTACCTTCATAAACTAAGGGGGTTATTTTTACATTCAGCAAGTTTCCACACAAGGCTTGCTTCAGGTTAGAATACCGTCTCTGTATTATCTCTATACAGCTGAAATTCAAGTAACATATTTTCATATTTGACATAAAAATTTAACTCTCCCCTGGGATAAGTGGTTTGGTGGAAGATCTACAGCAGAGTCCAAACAAATCAAATATAATCTGCCAAAGTGTAGAGAAACATTAAATCTAGGATAGTTGGAGGGAACACATTTCATTGCATTACACTCCATGTATTGTGGATTCCTTCGTATGGTATCATGTACACACACTCTGCATTTCAACTCTCACTGCAAAGACTAATGAAAATGACAATTCAAACTGTGACTAAAGCCTGAGGAGCAATACTTGCACTGAGAAATCTGAAATTCACTTGAGTATCATAATAATTAAATTACAGATGCATTAATTACAAACTACTTCTCTGGAGAGGGGTGGGGGTGGGGAGACAACTCCTTGATATGAAATGGAAAAATAAAATTTACGGTTTGAATCTAACCCAGCAGTAGGGTATAAGATTTATTGATTTCCTAGCTGTTATGAAATAAGTGGAGTTGGAGTTAGATGAGGTTTTACGGCTCAGTTTCTGTCTGTAACAGTGGAAAGTTGAACTAAAGCATCTTTTGCATTTGATCAGTTTGTACAGCTGAATGCAACACTGCAGGTATGTTCCAAGGAACATCTCAATTAGTTCCGACCTATCTGTGTTCTGACAGTTCAAGGGTGAACATTTACGAGGTTTAGTGCCACGGTCGGGAATAGGGCTAAAAGTTGAAGCCACATCATTGTGAAATGAAAATGAAACTCTGGATACATCATTCAAAGCCTTACTGTAAATGCTGTTGCATCTGCACAGCTTATCCAATCACAATTTTTTTTTTTTAATTGCCTTTAAGATTGTGGTTGAATAAACTGCATGAATTTAATATACTTGTTTGGCATCCATGCAGTCACTGCAAATTTGTCAGGAATTTTCTTCTTCAACTAGAGCTAATATATGCATACAAAGAGAATGACATAGGTCCAAGCCTATCCTTATCTGTTTGCTAATAGGCCTACCACTAAGGTTATACATTCAATCACACACAAAAAAAATTCTCTCTTTGGTGAGAATTTCACTATTTATCATTTAGAGAGTACTTGTTAAGCATCCAGTCACTACAATTTTGTCAGGTCAGCAGGGTGTTTTTTTTTTCCTCTTTTTCCCCCTTTCAACTGGAACAATTAAAGCTTACAGATAGAAATGATAAACAGGCCTAAGCCTACCCTGTTTGTTAATACCATTGACTCAGTTATGCATTCACAGTCAAAACTTAAATTTATTCAAATTTATTTTTAAAATGTGAAAATGTCCACCACTTGTATATTTGGGACAAAAACAGTAACCTTTCCACTTTACATTTGGCCATATCCACACAACAATAAAAGGTTGAGGTCACCCATTTTTCAAGTCAGGTGGAGACAAAATAATTGCTTTTCTTTTTTGAAGCCTAAGCTATCTACTATTTTGCAGCAATGTCTGTTAAGTTTATACTAAATTTTGAGTAATCTGCTATATTTGTAACAATTCTGTAGAATATACATAGCAAAACCCTCATAAATCAATCAAAAGGTTGTTTGTTCAATGAATCACTTTTAATCTTGGAAAAAGCTGACAAACTTTTATTCTTTTGGGGTAAAATTTTATTGTTTTGAAAAGTTTTTGTGGCCAGCCCCTCTGCCAGTCAACAACTGCCCACAATTCTACTAAAGTTACCACATAGGTTACTGTATTATCACTTTTTGACCACTTCCTTTGTTCTTTTAAAGTTTAATATTTCAATCCACTTTTCAGGATCTTATACAGTTGTAGTTTACCCGCCAAACATTAAATCATCTGGAGACTGCATGAACTTTTGGTATATAATATTCCTACACATACCTCTAGGAGTACAGGACATTTTCTTCTGAGAGAGCTGACTCTTTTTTTGCAAAAGAAATACCTTCATTACCAAGAAAATTGCCTGATTTCCTTCCAAAATCTGCCTAACAAAAAGGTTTTCCCAGGGAAGGGGAACTGCAGTCCCTACCCTCCCCAAACCCCCTGGCTTAGCATGTGTTCCTATATAGTACATGCATGACTCCAATAGCCCAACCATTTTTTTTTTTTTTCTTTTCTCTTTTTGTCTTAAGGAAATGTGATTCTAGATCTTGAAAGCAGAAAGCAGGCACTGTGTCATAGGGGCACAAGAAATTCTCTGCAGTGAGATATCTTTCCCCTTCAACACTTGTCCCCCCCCCCCTCCCCACACCAAAAAGAAATTCTGCAGACATTTCCTAATACGATAATTCCCATCCGATAATAGGCTATCTTAGCAATAGCTCTTTCCTTCATAAAGGGGGCCTAAACATGAGTATGAACTCAAGTTTAGCAAAAGTTCAGGAGACCCTGCAAAAGTTGACTGCGCTGAACTGTAGCATGCAAGAAAGATTTCCTGCATCAATACAGCAGCGCTATATGGCTCAATATTATTTTATGATCCAGAACTTCAAAGAGGTGCCGCCTACGACGTAATTGGTTCTATTTTGAATTGAATCAAACCTACTTACAAGGTATGGAGGGTTACTTACTCAATACCCCATAAACCCTACAGTCAAATTGAGTTGTACACATTTTATGTCATGGAGACAGAGCGCTTGTACATTAGATGCTTGTAGATCTTAGAACACAGCCAGAAAAAACAAAGAAAAATTCAGAATCTTTTGCACAGCTGTAGAGTGACAAATAAAATGTTGATTTTCTTGGTAGGTGGCAATGGGTGGTTGCTGTAAAGCATCTGTTCAAATCAGTATTTCTTTTTTCTTTAAATGATATTTTCTTGTTTATTAATAGTTTGTGTAGTTCCAGTGTTTAACAACTTTCCACCTTGGAATGAGGGAGGGGGAAGGGGAAAAAGGGAAGGGAGAAAAAGGAAGGGAGAAAAGGGGGAGAGGGGGGATAACTGAAAATGACTAAGTTGAATGGTTGGGTAATTTAGTTTTAACATTCCTGCAGTCTGTCCCATGCAGACTTTTTTTCATGTTTTTCTTGGTGGTGAGAGGTTAGTTAGATGGGATGTAACAACAAACCAACACCCAGATAGCTAGATAAAAAGGTAAAGTTCAAATACTGTTTCAAAGTATGGTTCATGTTCAAGTTCAGTTTCAAATACAGTTCAAATACGGTTCAAGTCCTCCCCTTCAGTCGCCTCTTACAACAGGCGGGGAACACATATTCTACAATCCCCAGCCCACAGGGGGGTGGTGGGAGGAGGGAAGGGAGGTTGAAGGGTGTACTTAGACCATCCTGGCAAAGGTGTTCAAGGGAGAGGAAACATATCCCCTTTGTGAAATTGTTAAGGTGGCTTAAATGTAAAATGATGCTACTGTATCTTTGGCAAAGCTTTGAACTCTCAAGTACACTTATTATTTACCACAATTCAAAACCTTGTTTTGGAAAAAGTTCATAGAGACCCATCTTTGGACCTACGCTTTCATTTGGCCCATGCACAAACTCCTGCTGTTTCATAGAAACCTATTAAAATATTATGACTGTCTATCCATTTTTAAAAAATGACAAAATTTCATCAAATTTTTCAAAAGTTGTCATTTATTTTGATAAATTTGACTTTTTCACACCTTACAACTGCCACAAGGATTCATAAATGGGGAAGGCCATTCCTCAGGATGAGCAACATACCATCACCTGAACCCAAATTTCATGCCATGTCCAATGTTTACATAAGAGTGAGGGACACTGAGGGCTTACATGGCCGAATGCTCCCCAGGATGCCCCCACCATAAGCCATATACTACCATTTACTAGTTTGCTGCACACTTCACAGTTTCTCTGAAGGCCTACAGTTTACAGGTATGGCTGAAAAGTTGTATACCTACTTCTAAATAGGCTTGAATTTTTGCAAAACAACATCAGTCAACAAAAGAATACATTTCCAACTGCAAAAAAGCCACCTTTTTTAATTAGAAGCGTCATACGAGAAGCGCAACACTTAGGTGTCATGTTGTAATTATACAGCAATATTCATCTGCTCTGTGTTTCTACAAGAATATGCAGAAGATACGCCACGGTACCATCCTAGCTCTCAGATAAAATGCAATTCAATTTCCGATTCTAACTTCAATGATAACAGTTACAAAGATTTGTCCCTGGGCTATGGATTTGTTGCTAACATTCTCAAGTGTACATTCATGATATCCCTGAGAAAAGATTTTTGCCTAGAGAGGAACTTATATCATTTTACAGTCTGAAACAGGATCCGAAATACACAAGGGAATTGGAATGCGAAATGTCACTCTTCGCCGACAGATACTTTATATTTTGCAATAAAAAAAAAATATTCCTTTTCCTTTTCTTGTATCTGCAGTTGCTTTGTTTTCATGTTTTCTTTTTCTTTTTTTGTCTTTGTTTGTTAAGTTTTTGGATGTTGGTTGCATTCTCCACAGAACTTGAGTTGAACATCCATGCATGTGTAGCATATGTTACAGGTTATTACCATCCACTTAATACCCAGCTGTCATTAACTAGTTAAACATCAAAGTGATGGAGACATATATATTCATGAGATTCACGTACAACAACTCTCAGACTTGTATAACTGCTTGTAACACATATTAAGTAATCCATAAATCTTCTGAGGCGTAACAATTTGGGGAAAAATGACACTGCCACAGGTCACTGGTTACACTAAATGTTTAAAGGGAGAAAGCAGTCGCCCCAAGTTTATTTTAAAAAATTTGCTAAATCTTATATCTCCTCTGATTTTACTCACGAGTATCTTCCATTATATTCCTGAATAAATACATTGAATAGTGGAGGTAAAGAAACAGTTATTCTGCATGGATTCAACAAATAAGTAACAAAAATATTGCCATATGGTTGATAAAAACCATTCCCAAATTAGGATGATGGGGTACACTAATTCAAATTGTGGGGGGGGGGGCCTGCCTTCACCCTTAAAGGCTGTTTATATGTCCACTGTACCATATTGATACATTGTAACTATAATATGTCCCTTTAAACAGACTGGTTGAACACCTAGAGCTGGTTGAGATTTGAAGGGTCCAATTCAACAAGGCTGAAGGACATACCAGGAAGGTTATCCCTCAGTTCTTGCACTGCTGGACAAACCCACTAACCACTTGTCCATGTTCCTATGGTTACCTAAAGACACAAAGACATGATCTATAGGCCTGTCCACCACCAAACACACACTCATCACATACACCATCATTTTGAAAGATAAACTACCTTCATATATAGACAACAGTCACAAGCTCCTTTTGGCATTGCCCACATTACTGTCAAAGCTGGTAACCTACAAAGATAAATTTCTTTCAAGGTTTTAAAACCCAAAATGTCACCAATTGACTGATGGGCCTCATGCCTGGACCCTGGTTGTCACTCCAAGATACTTAATGGGTTCCTGTTGGCTACAAATGAAACAGATCTGGTTCTCAGGTCACCCATATGTCAGTCAAGACAACTGAGGTACTGAAAAGAACTAGGCAGGCATTAAGCATCTTCTGCCATAAAACAGTAAAAGCTAGATTATTCCTTGCATTCCTCAGCTAAACAGGTTCACTTTTAAAGAGAAAACATTCTCCCTGCACAAGGCACCTTAATGAGGGTTAGTTTTGCAAATAGCTTTGAATTATGGTGAGAAGTCTGTTCAATAATTGCTTAGTGTCAAATCGAATTTAGACAAATCTCTACACCAAACTTTGTTTGTCTTGAGGTATCCAAGATTTCACTGCTACGCTCTTTAAAACACAAAGCATGAATATAGGCTCATTCACACAAAGCATAGGCTCATTCACACAAAACTTCAGAATACAGGCTCATTCACACAAGGCAGGAAGCAACATGATGCAGTATGATACAAAAAAAAAATGTACAAGATTTGTTTCTTCAACCTTTCTACATGAGGTTCCATACTGTATGTAATGTGATATGATTTGACACAAAGAGCAGTCACCAACTGAGAATTTTGATACCATCAACCACAAATGTACTTGGAGTAATGAGTGTCTGTCTTTAAGTGAAAATAATCCAAATTTGGTCTTAATTGCTCCATTATACTATAGCCCCCCCCCCCCGTGCCCACGCCTTGTAATTTAAACACCACAATTACTTCCTTCACATTTGTGGTAACTTAGCATCATAAAATAGGTGACCACAGTGCAAGGCCTTAATAACAGGTCAGCCCAAGGGGGGTATGTAATTTTCATGAACAGACATTTTTGAATGATGACGGACATGACTAATTCAAAATGAAGGTTTTGTATTGCCAGGCAGTCATCACTTTACAGTCCTCTTTTCCTTCTGCCCACACTTCTTCTCAACACCCTCCCACTCCCAGCCCCACTCCCACCCCCACCATCGCTATCCCCCATCCATTCAGTCTTACTCCTTTTCATCCCTTGGAGACCAACTCTGTCTTTTGAGCTTGAATTTTTCAGTGATTTCAAAAGTCATTTTACCTCCCCACCCCATCTCCCCTTCCCCACCTCCCAACCACTGCCCTTCTTGATTTCTCATTTCATCAAAAAATATTTTACTACTTATCCTAAGGGGCCATCCATTTTTTTTTTAATTTCACAAGATTACAAAAAGAACTGTCTTATCACCCCCCCCCCCTCAACCTCCCCCTCCCACCCAACTTTAGAGCATCTATGAAAACTTAACTTCAAAGTCACTGTTATTTAGTGTGCTCATATCTGATGAAGAAAGTGCACAAGGCCTTTTGACCCCCACCTTCTCCCAGTCTTCCCAACATATATTATGTACCCTTGTGAAAATTATGAAAATGATGAATGATTCCTAAAGAATTCACATTATAACAATCTAGGAAGACAAAGGACCTACTGTAGGTATTTTTTCCATCATATCAAAGTGACTTATAACACTACAATTTCAACAGAAATTACTACAAATTAAACATCCCTTTCTTCCTTTGTTTTTTTTTAAAGTGAGACACAGGTAATACAAAGCCGTAATTTAAATTCAATTTATCCGAGGCCAATAAACGCTAAGGCCGTGAAACAAGCCAACAGTTTATTTTCCACCGTCCACACTTATGTACTTCAAAGATTTTGCATCTGCTCGCCCCAAGGAGTTCCTTATTTCAGCTGCATTTCTTTAATATCAAGCACCGACAACAACCGATGATGATTGTGTCACCGTCACCGGGACACACGAGCTATGAGTCTGTTCGATAAAGACTGAGTCATATCTAAATCCTACAAACTCTCCCTGAGTTTTTGAAATTGATACTCTGAGGTTTTGATAAGACTGTCCGTAATATTAAATGTTATGAACTCAGCTGAAGAATGGATTACTGGGGATCAGCTGCCTTCTTATGAGGGATAAAATTTGTGAACAGTTGCACCACTCAACGGTTAAAGGTTTTTTCTCACTTAAATTGTTACACTTTTCCTACAAAGGCAAGGATAGAAGAGGGCACACTGTAAAGGAATATTTTGGCTAATTTATGACTTTTTTTGTGAAAAACTATGGTGACCAAAATTAGTGCTTTAAGTTCCTCTTTTCTGTAAAGTACAAAAATATTCTGAAAAGGTAAGCATTACATGAAGGTGAAAGTGAATGTTCTATACTGCTTCAAAAACAACATTTCATAATGCTCCAAGAGGCAAAGCAATGAAGTCAAGGAAATTCTATAGCCTTGTGTAAATGCTATGATCAATAAAGACTTCTGAAAATATAGGAAAAAGTTTTTTTGTTTTTTGTTTTTTTTGTTTTTTTTGTTTTTGTTTTCCAGCACTGGCTTTGCAGTAGACTTGGATTAAGTTCCTGTTACTAATATCTCAACACAATTGCCTGTACAGCATTATTTTGTACATGGCATACTGGATAATTTTTCTAGGGCAAGTGGAGCTCTTGTTTTAGCTTGAGAAAACCTCTATCATCCCAGAAACACCCAAGAGTTTCCAATCTACCACAGTTTTATTTTTTTCATTAACAATACTCAACCAATATCAGATTTCTGTTCAGTACTTGGTAAATCAGATTCAGTTCAAGTTTGAACAGGCCCATTGCAGAGACAGCAGACAATGTTGCCCGCCCGGCGGATGTGTATTACTCCTGCACCTATACTGGCTGCACTCTTAATACCAACGTCCGCGAACTTTGGCAAGAATTCATCGTCAAACTGCATAAAAACTGTACGCTATTAACTATTCATATATACTATCACAACAAACAGAATTATAAATATTCAACGAAAAAACGACTAAAGCAAGTCTTGATTTTATCATGCTTTTTCAAACAACAAATGTCAATGGGGTACGTTTTAGTGTGTGATTTCGCTCGCTTCAAGCTCACACAGTAAAGTCCCATTGACTTACTCTGTAAAAGTGAACGACTTGCAGCAGAAGCCTTTTCGTGCAATATGAATATTCATATATTGAAACCAATCAACAGTCAAAAGAGTAAAATCGTATTGGGTTCATGAATATAACGAAATTGGATGATCTCTGTCATTGTTCGCAGGTGTTAGAGTATGTACGCCAAAGAGGAGTACATATTCGACACCTGCTATGGAGGTAACAGACAATGTAGCATGGGTGTCATACCCCACAAAATGTGGGGGCAGGCCTATAAATTAAAAAGTTCCTTAACAGTGACTAACCTCTACTATTTCGATATCAGTGAAACGTCCTCCTTGACCAAAAATGTGGGACCAGCCACCCCCCCCTCCACCCGGTCCGAAATGCCATGATGCCCCTGGGATGCAGGCCTATATGCTTGACCTGAACTCACAACACTGGCATCTTGAACAAGTCTGTTACACAGTGTACCCCTGAATAGCTTTTTAACTTGCTGTTATTTCCAACCATTTTGCATCTCATGCACAAATAATTTGAAAGCTATTTCTAATCCATCAGGTTTCTACAATAGCAATGCTTACATCCGATGTAAATTTGTCTTTCTATTCTTCACTACACTGAGTACATCAATCAAGTCAGTGTGTTGATGTCAGTGTCACATCACAGAGATACGCTTGCAATTTATGAATACACTCTGAAAATCTGAAGTACTCCATAGCTGATATACAGTTATACATCATACACAGAAAAAAAAGGTAAATCAGAGCTTATATATGTATCATAAACATTCTACCAAAATATCAACAATTCAACAACTAAATTCAAATAAAATCCAAAAAATTCAAATAATGTCCAAATAGTAATTGCAGGCAATTGGAGTAGGAAGTAGAGAAATGGACAAGAATGAACGAAGGAATCGATGAATGAATGAACCAAGGAATGGATAAAGGAATGAATACATGCCGTACTGAACCTGTTAAAAATGTTAGATTTCCAACTCCCAAAAATTGGACTTTTGTGGGGTAGGATTATATGTCACTTTCTAACGCCCCAAGATATCTCCATCACCAAGCCAATGAATTATCTCTTTCCAACAAGCTGTATCACATGTCATGATCTGGATAATGGCAACATCCAGCCTTGAGGCAATTGGTGTAATAGAGAAGGGGAAAGAGGTTTTTAGTAGTTTTAAGGAGACCAATACTTCATGAAAAAACAAATAAAAGCACATTTTGGGCAAAATGATCATCCTTTTTTTTTTGAGGATACTGAATGTCTTGGTTTGGTATTACTGTTGACCTCCGCATGTCACCTTTAACCTCAGTTTACAGTACATAAAGGTACCATTGTTGCACCATTATGACTTAACTTCTGATGTAATTGAACTTCACCTTTTCAAATAAGACAATTTCACATTTCTAGGTTATTTTATGTAACTTGGTTTTATGACCTCTGGCCTTGATACTAGAACATGACCTTTGACATCAGTAAGAGGTAAACTGGACAATGTTGTATCTGTAATCGTTTAAAATTTAATGGACCAAAGGGAAATGGACAAATTAAGTGTGCACTTCAGCTGACACACAGGTACACTGACACACCGAGGATGTGGTCCTAATAAAATCTCTAATTATGGACAACCTAAAAAAGCTAACAAAATAATCTCCTTTTTTTTCAATCCGTCCATGGTAAACAGAGCAAGCAAATCACAAACAAAATGGAAAAATACAAATGACAAAATACATTAAAAACAAAACTAAACATCAACCTCAAACATTTTTCAGTTTTACCCCCATTCTGCTTCTTTCATTGTCACCTGCCTATCCCCCTCCCCTCTCTCTTTTTTTCTCTCAATCCCTAACCCCCCCCCCTTTTCTGTCTACCACCTGTCCCAATGTCTTCATACCCAGCACACTACCAATGGAACACACAGGTTGAATAAACTCATCTGCTCTCCTTGCCAATTGCAACTCCACCTGAAGCAAATTACATCCCCACACTGGCAGGTGTTCCAAATATCTTTCTGTTAAAATGGTTTTCACTGCTGTAACTCACACAACTACCTTCAAGATTTAATTCCACAGCATATCCTTACATGCCCTCCTGTACACATCACAGCTGAAATTGTTTCCAGTTAAATCTGTCACAAAGAAGAACATTTTGAGGGTTGCAGGCGAAACAGATAATATGCTGTACAGATGCTCTGATTCAGTAAAAAAAAACTTAATTTCCTTTATAAACCAATGTCTGAGAAAAAAATACAATTCTGTCAGCTGGAGACAAAAATATCTTGCAAGAAGAAACAATTAGAAGGAATACTGATATCAGATGGAAAGAGACAAGTCGGCAACAAGCAGTAAAGCAGCATAGTGACGATTATCTCCATAGTGCCAAATTAAATTTGATCAATTCTGGCATCAGAGCATTTTAGCCAAATTACTTGCGATACCAAGAAATGATATGAAACATTTAGCTTCGTTTAGAAGAAGTGATCTACACCTACCTCCTATCTACACTTACAAAAGATTCTCTCCAGTGCAGATGCAAAGTGTTTTCACTTTTCAGCAACCTTAAAGAGCACATACAGTCACGCCAACTTCACTTGCATACACAAGCATTTCTAGTAGGCTATAACCATTCTACTGTCCCAGAATTTTAAGGTATCTGGAGACAAGCAATTGGTTACAAAGCAAATCCCTGAAAACATATCCTAAAGGTTTCTTCAAGGCCAAGTATGCTTTCAAGTGTCTTTACATACACGGGACCTCAAAATCGGAGTTCAGAGGTGTAGGATCTCTGTGAAGCTGTATACCACTGGATCTCAGTCTGTTGGACTGTTGTGGGATCTCATTACAGGACTCAAGTGTGGGATGTCTATTGGGACTGTGTGGAATGTCTATGGGACTATTAGTAGAGGATCTCTGGTATGGGATCTCTATGGAATGGTAGCTGGCTACAGAATCTCTTGCATTACTGATATGGGATTCTTATTAAACTGCTATGGGATCCCGTGGTATGGGATCCCACAGACCTGATAGGGAATCCTGGAATGTTATGGGCTCCCTATGATACGACTCATGTATGGATTCCTATTTGACTGGTATGGGATCCCTACAGGGCTTGTATGGGATTCCTATTCAACTAGTTTGGGATCCCTATATACTGGACTGGTATTCCACTTTGGACTGGTAGGGGATTCTCACAGGACTAATATGGGATTCCTATTGGACTGGTATGGAATTCCTAAAGGACTGATATGAGATTCCTATTAGAATGGTATGGGATCACTATGGGACTAGCACAGGATCTCTATGAGACTATAGTGTAAGATCTCTATTTCCCTAATTGAGTTTAGAGTCTATAACTGGATTGGTACTGAAATAAATCTGCACTGGAATTTGAAATGAGGTTCAATTTTTAAAGCTAACAGTATGAGTAAGACCACCATAATTTTGAATTGTGTGACACACCCATTATATAGTCAGGATCAGATATTTGATATGGGTTGACGTGGTTCAATTTCCAGCTTACACAACATCTGTATACATAATGAAGTCAGTACAGTGCGATAAGTTTCGATAAGTATCACTGGTAAATATCTGATCTTTGCTGACCGTTAGAATAAAATTATGTAGCTTAAAGGTCTACTGTGCAAGTATATGCCATAACGGCCAAAGACAGTACAGTACAACCAGTGCCCCCACATCCTTGTTTCGTAAATCCGCACCCTAAATTTACTGGCCAAATGCTACCTCAGTGTCCCACATTGTTCTGTTACTCAACAGCCATACCAGGCCTACCTACTGCCACAGTGTCCCTAATCCATCTATATCTAAGTAGAACACAAATCAACTGGACACCTACCAGCACCTTTCCACTTCAACTGTTTTCTGGAGCAACTGCTTCCAGTCTGGACGATGGTGGACTTGAGTACTTCAGAGCAAATAAGGAGTTATATCACCTAGTTGCAACCACTTTAGCACGATTATAAAATCTATCCAGTCACTTTGAATAAAAAGTACACAGCCAGCTTGTAGCTGGGGATGGGGGACTGGTAAATGTGACTAGAGGGGATGGGTTGTGTCTCACCTTAAAGAGGGATTTGCATCATCCCAATTATAACTTTTACCTGATGGTAAGCCCTGCCCATAATTGTCTTTACTGCTTCTCCTTGTGCAGACACATAGTTCACTGCTCAAGGCCACATCCTGGTGAGTATAAAAGATCCCATGTGTAATCGAAACATTCTCTGTGTGTGCTGTGTAATATGAGCTGCTCTGCATCTTTTGAATTTTGTAACTCTGATGTCAATCAAAGAGTAGTCACCAACTGACACTTTTGCTTACCGCCAACTAAAAGTCATACTTGGGGTGATGCAAATCTGTCTTTAAGAAGTAAGAAGTCTCTTTCTCCCTACCCCCACTTTTCCCACAATCATAACCCCCAAATGAAAAAACATCATGTTGAGAAAATGCAGAAATTGTTTTACGGAAAACACAATAAAACTGTGATCAACTGCTTCTAAAGCAATTGCACCTTATGGTAACGTCATGCATATCTATCAAAACTAACATTTCCAGAATTTTCACTCCATTCAAAACTCAGAAACAATGGCCATGTGAGAAAAAATGTACACAAAGAGTAAACTAAGACACACTGGGTCCCACACTAAGTACTGTACTGTACTGTAAATGCTTAAGTCTAAAGCTAAGACCTGTGGAAGTAGTTACTGAAGCATACTACTTAGACCTATACTACAAATCACATTGCAACAACAACATTGAACTATACAGAACTTTCAAGTGGTATGGATTACCTTTTATGGTGCAGTGTATATTAAGTCATAAACCAAGTTTCACAGAAAAAGGACAGTCTCCTTTGTGTGTTCCCATAATTCAAATTCTATTTATACTTTTATTAAGACAATTCTTCTCAGTAAATGGGAACACAACCAACCTGATGTAGATTTATGTTGACCTGAAGTGTGTCCTGCTGAACCACTGTGTATTTTTATGAGAGCTTTCATGACAGAGAGCAAGGCCTGTATAGCACTGACACATCCCCAAACAACTTTGCCAGCAGGCCTAATATAGCTTACAACTAAACAGAGTTTCAAGGGAAATAAAGCAAAGGTTGCAATTTAGGCCCCTACCTAAACAACCTGTACAACAGCAGTGGAAAAAACAACCCCCTCCCCCCTCCCCCCACCTCTTTCATTGCCATGTGACAGATCCACAGTTGTCGATTATCGAGGTGCTTCAAGACAGAAGCACACTTTTTTCTGTAGTATCTTGAACTAACACTAGTAAAAAACCTTTCAAAATGTGAAAACAGCTAAGCTTACATAACAGGTTAATATCCATTGTGCCCTATTGTACTACAGCTGGAGTTTTCAAATGTTTGGGATCAGACAAAAGTCTGTATACAGTATTGTAGGTATGCAACCTTTTCTGATTTGCAGAGAGGTCAAATTTTAAAGAGAACAAGAAGCCATCATAATCTCGGTTTGAAACACTGGCTAAATAATATTTCATGTACCTCTTATGTCCTTCACATTACATAGGACAAATATTTAGGTCTATTCCTGAAAGGTTATGAAAGACAATTCTAAATGTAAACCATTTATAAGCTTTTGCTGCATAAATTGAACACTTCAGAGACAAAACATATTACTATCACTTTAATGAAAAAAAAAGAGCCAATCAGGAATTATTAAAACATGGTCCACAATCTCAAATTAAAGTGATTGCATACTGAGCTCTTTAAACTGGTTTTACTAAATTAAAGGAAAAAAAACCTTCACTCCAGCTGAAATTATTACATCCTGATATGCTTATTCATAGCTGGCCCTTTTTAACCATGTGGTAATATTTTGGAAATTGAATTGTTAAAGCCATGCAGAAAAAACTTCCTCCTTTAGTTTACCTTTGATATTCAATATTTAAGTTTGGAAACAACATAAAAGATACTTAATTTGTAATATCTGAGGCTGAGCTTTCAAAATTAATTAGGGTAAAGTGCCTATTCCCTTTAAGGTCTGATCACACTGTGGCACCTCCCTAATATTAGACCAAACAGTTCTCACACCAAACCATCCTTCCTTCAACCTATACTGTAATGTGTTTTCCCCAATTTTCAAGGACAGGATCATTTCCCTATTCTGTACTTTTGTGTCAATTTGTCAATACTTCACACATGCCAGTCATTAATCTCCTGTACCTGGGTAAAGTATTCACAGAAAACCAGAAACCAGTCCCTGGACCTATCTCTGAGTTGGAAAGGCCATCTCATGAAGGACATTCATAACCATCTCAATAAAACTTTTTCCCCCAACTACATTTAAAGTACAATTTCCATTTTTATGGTAATAATTAAACTGAATTATACAATATGTTTGCAAGGTTGAATGTAATGTAACACCAGTTCTGGAAGACAAACTAAGCACAATTCTTCCATTCTTGGCCATGCAAATTATATGTAACACACCTGTTTTGAGGAGGTGGGTTTCTTAGTTCTGGGTCTTTATATAAAGTGCAAAATACATAAAATTTCACCTCAACCAAGACATGAATGGACTACGATCCAGCAAAGGTTTTACAATGCAGATGGTCAGGGTGGTGCCTGCAAAAACGCCATATGTTGGAAAGAAAACTATACACAGAGTTATAGGAAGCTGCGCTCTACGGGGGGGGGGGGGGCTAAACCTTGTTTCAGACCACCATCCTCAGGTGGAAGGATCCAAGGGGAGGGGTCCCCTTCCCCTTTGGGAAATTTTGGAATACTTAAGTGGTGTTAGATGCAATTTGTATTTAATAAATTGGGCAAATTTTATGGAAAATTACTGCAAATTTTTGAGATTTTTCACGGAGAGGATTAAAAGGAATTCTGGTCCTTGACTTTTTAATGGGCCCCCCGCTCCCCCCCCCCCACACACTTCCTATTCCAATGGAAAATAAGCATTACTTGAGACAGTTTCAAAAGTTTATTTAATGCAGGACAAAAATTTCAGACTTTATGTGGGTCATGTACAGTATGTGCACATGATGTAGGGACTTGATATGGTTGACAGACCTATAGGTCTCTTGACAATTTATCCCACTCATTTGAGGAATATACACTTTCACAATTAAATGAAACTAGACTTTTAACATAGCTGGGTGTTACAGGTCAATAAACCCAGTGGACTGAATAGTACCAACATTTGAAAGATGCACTTTAGCAGGTCCTCTAAGTTAATATTGTAAGTACCAGTCAAGTAGCTTTCACATTTATAAAAATGTCTGTTATGAGTAGCATTATTAATTACCTCCACTAATTTTGTTATGCAATTTACTGAATTAATTTTTACCTTTGCAAAAAAATGAGATTTGCCCTTTATATATGGCAATTACAAACAAGTTTAATAACAAATATGATCACTTGGAGATGACTTTTAAGGGGAAACATCCTCACCCCAGGCAATAAAATACCTCCAAATTTATAGGGCTGTGAACGTTAAGAAAATTTTGCAATCGTTTAGCGATTAATTGCAAGTACCTATGATCAACAGACTTAAAATGTGCTCTTGAATATGATGTAAAATGCATTAGTGATGTCTGCGGGACACTGTTTCCATGAACCTCAAACACGGATCCTCATAGAAGCTGAACTTTGAAGTCGTATGTTTATGTGTGTGTCATTTGTACAATTATGTATTTCACTTTTTCAAAAAGAGTTAAAGTGAACATCTAATTTTCTGTAATGACTGCAGATTGTTTTTTATTTCGTACGGAAAAATGGGTTTGCGATTAATCGCTGGTAGCTTTGTACTAAACATTTATTACACATGCGATCTTTTAGCGATTAATCGCTAAATGATCACAGCCCTACAAATTTTCATCCAGTCCCCACTCTAAAAAAAAAATAATAAAACAAAAAGTGATATAAAAAATAATAACAGAAAAACATGTCTTGCACACTCCCAGACAAAACAACTTGTGCTAATTTAACTAAGTAAAAGTTGCTATTAAAAGGCCATCCACAGACTGCAAACACAGTGTTTAAGCTGTCTGCTATGCACTTGGTACACTACTGCTTTGGACAAATCCAGCCAGACTGATGCTGCTACTGATTTCATCGCAATCAGATCAGAGTGCAGTAACAAATTGCTTACCGAGGTATCTGGAAGATTCCTACAATGTTAGGTTTATGCAACTGTCCCTTTTACTTTAATAGTCACCCTTTCACACTGTAATCAAGTAATTTTTAAGATCTCTGATACCATGGAAAGACATCAACCTCTCCTGCTCTGCCTTTGATAATAATTACCATTAAACTGTCAGACTTTGACCCTATTGAAAATTTCACGAAATGTCTGTGTTTTAAGTTTCCATACTGAGCAAGCCAACATAATTAAGAATCTGAGTGTTTGTGCAAAATGTCTGCTTGACTTCCCAGAGCTTTAATAATTAACAAGGTAGTTACTATATTAATTCTGCTGTGAATAGATCTGACACTGCCTTAATTGATATCTAAAATAGAAAATACCCAAAATTCAGGTGGTTTTGACAAATCTGACAAGGGTCAACTGCTGTTCCTGATATTTACTGTAAGTCAATTTTCTTATAGGCTACTGTTTCACAAAAGCAACTAACAAATTAGACCATCTTGTTCTTGATTTCATGATGCCAAATTTAATCAGGCTGTGCAGCTCTTGGTATTCTCAAGACATCCCTAAATATGAGGATTCTAAAACACACTCACTTATCCTCACTTACTAGTTTTACTGCCTAGATTTACAAAAAGGGTTGTTGAATGTTAAAGAGGAGAGAAAAATACTCCAGGGCTCATATGCTGAATGTTAAGATTCTTATGCTATGTATATCTGAGTCTGAATTGACAATATTAGTTACCATTTTTATCAATCATATCTCCAAGATATTGGCCAAATTGTACTATACTGTTTTGATGTTAAACATTTACTCTCTCACATTTTCCATGTAGAACAAAAGAAAGTGTATTTGATATCTGCCTATTCTGCACACCCTAGTATGGGGTTCCATGTAAGTACCACTTTCTGCAAGTTAAAGGGAGAAAGCAGTAACCTCAAGTTCATTTTCAAAAATCTGCTATTTCTTACAAATCTCCTCCTATTTCATTCACAGGTATCTTTCATTTATGTTTCTGTATAAAACATTGAATATTGAAGGTAAAACCAAGGAGTTACTCTGCATGAATTCAACAAATAATTCACAAAAGTATTGTCACATGATTGATAGCTATTCTTGAATTAGGATGACAGGGTACACTAATTCAAGTTAGGGGGGGGGGGACTGCATTTACCCTTTAAGGAAAATGGAAGTTTCCTAAAAATTTTGCGCAAAAATTCTTACACTGAATTATGAAAACCTTGTGTGTATATTACATTTTGTTAGACTTGTCAAATATATTCAAGCTACTAAAGGACATCCTCTACACCTTGAGCTTAATTCTCTGTGGCAGAGTAAAACCAATTGCAACTGAAAAAATCCAAATATCACTCCCTGTTTTAGATTATCATTGTTTAATTCTTCTTCTATTTACAGAGCAGCTCTGTTTGTTCAAAACAGTATTTAAGATCCTTTTGGTATTTTTTTTTTTTTTTTGATGATGATGATGATTTTTACAATTAGTTTCACTGCTTATTTTGCTTTTCTTAATCTGCTAATGTCTTAACCTGTTGTTTTTTGTTGATTTACATGTTTTTGTCCAGTTTATAAATTTTTTTCAAAATTTATACTGGAATAAAGATTGAACTGAAACTGACTGGGAAAAAATTTGTAAAATGAAGTTGCCATCAATAACATAATTAGTAGTGTTTGCAACGGGTTACCCAGGTATACGGGTACCCGACCAACGATGTCAGCACCTGGTTCTGAAATTGCTACCCGGATCCAAAGTTTCACTAACATAGATTGCATGTGTGACAGAACACCTAACATGTTACTTTTTCCTCGCAAAATTTATCACACACATGCCTAAGAACACTTGTTATGCCCATACATAAGATACGTTGGTGTTATATTATATCAACGTGCAAAGCAAAATTTCTTATTATAACTTTACAACAAACTTGCAGCCTAACAGAAGTTATATTTTCGGGGACCCGGGTACCCGACCAACCATCGACTTCGGGTAACTGGTTCCGAATTTTGGACCCGGTGCAAACACCAATAAATAGATCAAGTTTAAGCAAAACATAGATAATAGCATCACTGAATCATGATCAAGAGTAACCATGACCAAAAATACCCTTTGATGGCTGATCATAAACCTGTCCTTGGATGGAAAAAATGAAGAACCTACCAAGTGCTTTCATCAGTGTAACAGGAAACCCCCTCCCCCTCCTCCCCCATCAAAAAAGATATATTTCCAATAGGGGTTTCCCTCCACGGAAATAATCTCCCTACCCTGATATGACTTGACACTGTACTGTCTAGTGTAAGCGTACTAAACTGGTGTTTTAATATTCATTGGCAAGCTAGTAATGTAGAGTTTATATGCTGAGGTATAATGTTCCTATAATTGTTATGACACAATCGCAAGGGTTGCGACTCTCAAGGAATCATGACTAATGCAGGAGAACTGCAAGTACCAGTGATGCCAATAAGATTGGAGTGCCCAAGCCTAATACAGTGGACCTACAGACAAACATTCCCCTATTCCCTTCCTTTCCCAGAGATGAAAATTACCATTACATTAGTACCATATATTACATTAGTACTGTAGATGCTAGAAAATGTTAAGACCATGCAGGGCCATCGGAACCAGGGCTCAGGAGGGGATAAAGTACCCCTGATAATTTTCAGTTTGTCTTGTCGACCTGCTCAGCCCCACTCCCCCAAATCTTAAAACTATTCTAATGGTACAACAAACTGAGATGACCATTTACGTCTCAATGCTTAAAGGGACTGTGACATCCCCCCCCCCCCCCAAAAAAAAAATATATTTAGATATAGCTCTCAAGTCTGCACTTTGACATTTATTCAAACAACTTTCCACTCTGGATGGTCAATGATGACTTGACTTGTACGGTCAGTTGTGTTCCATGCAATTAAGATCATGTTTACTTGTGTGTCAATGTGGCCTTGGGGAAAAGAAATGCTCTCCGGGCTACTGTGGATCTGTCTTGGATGTGTACTATATGGGGCCTTTTGTTTTAAGTGGAGGAGCTGCTTAAAGTTAACTTATTAGGAAAAATTTTTACTGTCTGGGATAAGATGAGAGCCGTTAAGCCTCTTAAAAATTCAGTCCAGCCATTATTAAGGGTAACACCCTGGCAACCTACCACCCCTAACCACAAAAGTAACATGTTCAATAAAGGCCAATGTTTTGGATACGAAATGAATCAAATTTTGTAACATTTTACAGTGTCTACAGTGGATTAAAAGAATTTTTCAAGGGTATATGCCTGCAAGTTATACATGTCATAAAGCACTAGCCATACACAAGGGCTATAAAAAGACCCTTGACAAACTGAGACATCTTTTACCACTTATAGTAAAACTAAATGAATGACCTAGATCTATTTTAAGAACCAATAGTAGGGCCTTGACGATGAATATACCTGTACCAGGGCATTCAAACATCCATATTATGGTGGCACTTTGCAATTTCTGTCATTAAATGCTGGTATTGCATGCTAAAAGCTATGCAATGAAGCAAATATTATTCTCGAATCTTTTGTAAAATGGATAAAACCCAACGAGTGGTTTAATATTTTGTTGTAGGTGACTTTCTCTAATTTGCTGGTATACCTTTGTAAGGCCCCAGTATAAATTTCACATCTTAGGCTACAACAGCTGGTAGAGCACAAAATCCCCCCCCCCCCCCAACAAATTTCTGAGTCAATTGACAAAAAGTGGTACCCTGAGGGAGACTGTTTACATGCAAAATTCTGTTTTTATCTTTTTTATTCAGAATAATTTACCTCCTCTACCATACAGAAGGAGCAGAAAGGAATGAATAGAACAAACTGTGACAGAACAACCCCTCCCCCCTCCCCAGACAATTTCCCCCAGAACAATTCCCACCCATGCTAATTGCATCTCAGACAACTTTTCCTACCCATAAAATCTGGAAAATGTCCCAGGTGGGAATTGTATGAGAGGAAATCATCAGGGGACAAATTGTCCCTGGGTATTGTCCCAGGAAAAATTGTCTGGGTGGAACAATAGTCCAAGTGAAAATTGTTCAGGTGGGGTTGTTCAGGCACCAGAACAAGCAGGGAGTCTAGGAGGGTCCTTGATGGGGAAGTCTGATAGTTGGTGGAAAATTTTGTCAATTGGAGGGTATATAGAAACTTCTGTGTATATGAAAATATGGAAGGAAAATTTAACTAAAGGCTTCACTGGGAAAAAATTTAATGAGGCCTTTCATCTGTATAGAGAGGGGGAAGGGGAAGTGGGTGGATGGGGGTGTCAGTTTTCAGTCCTGGACCAAGTGAAGTAAAAGAATGTACGTGCAGACTGGATACTCAAGCTTGGCACTAGTCTACATAATTGGCATTATGTTCCCTCCACATCTGTAAATGAGTTGATTTGCACATACAATAAGGTGAAACAACTGCCATTTAGCAGCATGCAGTGCTTTCCTATCAGCAGATGGTCTCATCTATACTTTTTCTTCAAAATTTTTGTTTTTCAGCTTACTTTAAAAGTTAAAATTCCTTTTCCAAAAGCTATTTCTTTAACATTTTTGTGCCAAGGTCAGTGCAGATTTTGTATTTGAACTACAACACAATATTGAAAAAGTTCAACAAGAGGGATCATAGAAAGAAAATCCTTTATCACTCTTTTTAATTTGCCTTACAAAAGTCTAACACTTACTACAGTGACCACTGCAATTGTATGGTAACTGGTAGGGTAGGAGGTATGATTGTATGTACTGAATATAAACTGTTGTTTTAAACCTGCTTCGTTTTACCAATTAGTCACACAGAGCAAAATTTATATTGTATAACTCTTGTACAGTTTAAAATCAACAACAAGATTTTGTTATGAGATAGTCAATAGAACACGTCCAAATGGGGGTGGGGCCCTGGCAGTGGTTGGGGGTGGGGCCCTGGCAGTGGGTGAAGCAAAGACCATTTTGGTACATACATCAAGCACATGATTTTTCACAGAGCAACTCTACAAAATATCCCTCGTCCCCACCCTCACCAAAAAAGGCACCCGGTACCAGCACTGGAAAAACCTGCATGGCACAACTAAACATCACCCAACTTTGGTGTTAAATGTCACCCAACTTTGGTTTGAAACATCACCCAATTTTTGTGCTAAATATCACCCAACTTTGGTGTTGAATATCACCCAACTTTGGTGTTAAATATCACCCACCTTTGGTGTTAAATATCACCCAACTTTGGTGTTAAACATCACCCAACTTGGTGTTAAACATCACCCAACTTTGGTGTTAAACATCACCCAACTTTGGTGTTAAACATCACCCAACTTTGGTGTTAAATATCACCCAACTTTGGTGTTAAACATTACCCAATTTTGGTTAAACATCACCCAACTTGGTATTAAACATCAAGTCTGGGAAGCTGCTTATCAGCCATTAAAATCTCTGGTAGTAAAAATTTCATTAACTGCACATGACCATGCATGCAGTGTAAAACAACTACAATTTTGTGTCAGTTTTGAAAAAATGAAACAGGAGAATCAACTGTTCCCAGCCTTCATAAAAACATTCTACCAGATAAAGTGAATCCTTAAAGTGTACCTAAAGTCTGAAAATTCAAAAATATATATTACAGAGCATGAAAACTGAATTCCAATGGTCCAATTTCCATCTTCACAGGACTTTCTTAAGCTGAGATATAAAATGTTGAAGTTTATTCACTCGATTTAAAAAGGTAGATTGCGCAATAATTTGTGATGTCATTGTTGTACTACTCAAATTACAATCTTTGTATTTCTTTGTTTTTCTGAAAGCCACCGCACCTTGTGTCAAAATGTGATCGCGTTCTTACTGCTTTGGGGTGACTTGACTAAATAAGCCCTCTCTGTACAGCATGTCATGCAAGAAAACAGGAAGCGGTCAAGGTCATATAAACATTTTTAATTTTAAAAGAAAACAAAGCATTTAATGTGAGTTGTACAACAAGAATGTCAAAAATTATTGCGCAATGAACTGTTTGGATTTAAGTGAATAAATTTTAAAATTTAATATCTCAGCAATGGAATAAGCTATGACAATGGGAGTTGGACCAACAAGATTAATTTTGTAACCTCTAAAATATATATTTTTGAATTTTTAGACTTTAGGTCCACTTTAATCTGGTAATAGAGGCAAGACTTTGAAAGATGTTGAAAGAGAAAGATTCAAAATGGTGAAGGAATTCTCAATTGGTGATAAAGTCAACTGACTTGGATTCACAGTTAATCAAATCAAATATAAAGATATCTGAGGAACGAACATGCAGGTTACCTTTTTCGATAAGATTGATTACAATTCTACAGAAACGTTTGATATTTATGGCATGTAGAGAGTTTTATCAAGGATGTGAAATTGTTACCAAAAATTTTATCTAAGTTTATATTGTTCCAATACTGGTTTAATTTGAGCAAGAAACCTGGGCTGCTATGATACTGTTTCACGGTGGTTATCCCATAAATCATCCATAAATTGTCATTTTTCCTAAATCATATATTTTTCTCACTATTACATCACCATAACAAAACCTGCAAATTCTGGGTTCCAATATTTTCTTGGCATAAGAAGTGGGGGTATACATCACTTGTCAAGCGTATTGTGTGAGAACTGTTTTGTGAATCTATTAAACCAGCTCTCTGGTCTTCTTCAAGTGGTTTTACATGCCTGTAGTGTGACTACTTAATTGTGATTATGAATTTTTCATGCTTGTCACTTAATAGAGAACTATTTTGTGAGTATATAACCACAAATTATGGTTTTACAAGCCAGTGTGAGTACATTTTTGTGAGTAGAACCACAAGTTATTTTACAAGCTTTCAATGTGAATACTATTTTGCGATTGTCACTCCAAGTGATATAGTAACTCAAGCTGGTATAGACCCAATGTTTCTGTTTAACTTTTCATTTTGTGAGTATATGACTCCAAAGTAATTTTTGTACTGTAATCTTTGTATCGTGGACATGCAATGAATTTGCCATTGTTTTGTAACCTCTCGTAATTTTTAAGGCAGTAGGCAGTCACCCAAATCAGAGTTAGTATGCCCCGTCCCCCTAGTTCATGAATGGCCTATTTTGATCATGTGACAATGTTTTTGTTAGTGAATTGTGAAATTTAAGGAGAATTTCTCCTTGCTTTACCTATTGTTTGTAATAGTGAAGCGACCGAGTAGGGTCGCTATTGTGTTTTAGCTTTGTGGCTGTTACTTAGTTAACCTGCGTGCCAGCCACGCAGTTACATTCTTAAGGTGACGTGGCTTTGTGTGTGTATACTTACCTCTTTATTCTCGTTTTCTTCTCCGCAGGCCGGGACATTGGCACGATGCCAGAGCAGCTGCATGCCAGTCAGCATTCCACTCCTTCTTGTTTTCCTTTCGTGAAGTTTTTGCAGGAGCAGGCGTTGTCAAAATCCTCACTCGCTCCTTGCTTTTCTTACAGTAAACATCAGTCTTATTAATTTGTGTCAATTTTTGAAGTCCATGTGGGGAAGCTCCGGAGGCCGTCGGTGTGGCTAGTGTATTTGTAAGTAATTTAAGTCTAATTTGTTTATAGTTTGGAGCTGGTCTGGGGTTGGGTGCGGGCTCGGGATGCTGGGATCCCCTCCCCTACTTTTTTCCCTGGGTTAAGGGATGTTGGGCGGTTTTGGGCGGTTTTTTTTAGGCGTGTTCCCAAGCTGGAGGGAGGGCCCCAGCCATAACTAGTGGTAGTTGGGAATTTTTAGAGCGTCTTGTGCCTGTGCCCGGCCTCGTTCATAGGTCGAGCCACGTCTGCCGTTTCTCCCACAGCAGGTTTGTGAGTATTGTTTTGATTGACTTAACTTTGATTTGAGTATACCTCTCCTTTAATATTTGCTCCAAGGGAGCCGGAAGTCGTCGTTTTGCTGTGTATATAATTGTACTGAAGTTTCGTTTTGGTGCTCTGAGGGAGTCGTTTTGTTTAAATTACATTTTCCGTACAGTTAGAAATTTGGTTTATTTCCTTATTTCGTAGTCGTACCGCTCTTTTTAGGGTTAGTAGTCCCCACAAGTTAAGGCTTGCCCCCATATCCTGACCTGGGTGACCTCCAGTTGCCGAGTTCTCGCGCCACCACTCGGCCTGGGACCCTACTTTCTTTTTGGGGCGCTACGATAGTTATGTTCAAAACGTCTTCAGAGGTGCTTGTAATGCAAAAAGAGATGTTTTGCAAGAATTTGCTGATTTTTCAAAGCAAATTTTGGGGCGACTGCCTATTGCCTCTAAGGCATAAGGCTTGCCTCAACATACATCAGCATTTTGATGACCTCTCTTCAAATTGGCAGTGAAATAAGTATTTTGGCATATTTTGGCAAGAATTTGGCATTAAAGGGTGAATCACTAGTTTGCATCCCTGTTCTTGAAATATCAACTGACAAACGCCTTCAATGGTACCTTTCTCCTTCAAGCAAAAGTCAGAAATACTTATGACAAAGGCATCATTAAGATGACCAGAAAGTAATGAACCCTATTACAATACATCAACAGACAATGACCTTTGACCTTCAATTGCATCAGTACCAGAGGTCAGCACCTGCCCTTTAAAGCACCATCTTAATTGGGCTCATTATTACAGGAACTTAAAAGAGCCCCTGACCACAGTTTTATTTTCTTGACAAGTTCCCACAAAACTTTCATTAATCTTTCCATTACTACTCCGTACTTCATCAACACTGCTCTCTGCGGCAATAAAAGTGATCCGGTTTTCTTTCTCCCTGAACAAGATCTCTGGTCCAATATAATATATGACAGAGAGAATCTTCTTTAGTAATGTGGACAAACTGAATAACCTTATCAGGTCCTAGTATTCCACTTTTAAATCATGACATTACAACCAGGGACTTTTAATATTTTAATGTCCCTGACAGTAATTACCAATGGTTCTTTAGTTTGGAAACAAGCCATCAATTACAACTGGGGAATGTGCACAAGGTCCAATTTTATTTCAAACTCATGATCCTGATGAAACCATAACTCCATGAATGACAAGAATCAGCCTGGATGCAATAAACAGAATTGGAAAAAAATGATTTCCTGGAGAGGGAGTAAAATTTTCCACAATTCCTTTCATATGTTTTCATGAACATACAAAAAATATTATTTTCTTCCAACTACCAGACTTTCCCCAAATATCCAAATTTCCTGGGAACTGAGGAGCCTGTCCCAGCAATCCCAACTATTTCCACTCATGGTAATAAAATAGTTATTGTGCCAGTACTTTCAATAACCTATATTACAGATATTGTGATATTTCATTTAATTCACAATATCGGTCCACATCCATCTGACACTTACAAATTGTCCACTGGCTATTCACAAAGTGTCCTTTCATTTTGTTATGTAATTTGTACTCAGTCATATAAGAAAATTGAGTCATGTAGGATGCATGCAGTAAAATGGCTGAGAGACAAGATTGGATATTTCATCATTTTTGACAAATTTAATGATAATACAAGATAATAACATGGTATACCCCCTTATATTAACATACACTTATCACTTTGGATCCCATTTCAAGTCCATGCCTGTTGATCACAGTTTTTAATTTTTCAAGCCGCCCACACATGTATTACAAAATATCAGCTGAGGTTGTATACAAATTTTTGCCTTTTGTTTGTTAAACAAAAGCAGGGTTTCCTGTTTGTGATCCAATTGACACTTGTCCAGTGTGTGTTACTCAATCAGGTTCATATCTCATGACCTTGACCATGTTTGCATGGGGCACTAATTAAGCTGAACTCAATATTACAACTGTAGTTATGCAACCAATGGAAGACTATAGATACTGTAGGCCTACAGAGTACAAACCCAGTTAAACACCTTTCTTCCTTAAAAGGTGATTCAACAAAACAAATTGGTTCCATTTCAAAGATCACATCATGAAACCCAGACTTTTGTTCAATGAATCAATGAATGTTGAATAAAAGTACTGTACATGAAACAATTATGGATCCTTTTAATTTGACACATCAAGTTTCAAACACCAAAACATATTATAGCCATCTTGTGTCCTCTCTCATATACATCAGAAAGTAAGGTAATTACCCTAAGCCAAATCTAATGGGTTTTAGATCAATCACTGTTTTAAATTCTTGTTCTTAAAACTAGACTTAACATTTCATCTGCTGTTTCCTGTAGAGGAATTAAAATAGCCAGTCTGACTCAGTAAAATACCTAAGTCAAATAATAACATGCAGAGGTTATTTTAAGTTTTTATTTAACTTACCACTTACAGGCCCTACAATCTTTCCTTCCCTTTACCCTTCCCTACTGTTCCCAGGTAAGTCTTCAACAAGCCAGTTTTTGTACATTACAGCAGAAGGCTATATATGCCTGCAAACCAAACTATAGCTAAGTACTGCAGTTTGTGCAGTCCTTGTATCTACAATGCACCCCAAGTCTGGTTGGGCCAGGGGACCCTGGTATCAACCCTCCAGTCCTTACAGTTTGAGTAATATTACCATAAAAAGTTGTCATAAATATGAACTTTGACAAAAAATAAATCACAGATAAACTGTTCTCTTATAGGACACTTGAAGAACTTTGATAAAGGGACATTGTATCCATGGGACCACTATGACTTTATCAGCCTTTTGTGTCAGTCAGTATTTTACAAGGTTGTGGAGAGAGGGATGCAAAAAGACGTACTGATTGAGGAGTCCTTGAATTAACACAGCGTCCCGTACTCAGTCAAACATGCAGTTTACGAATTCATTTGCTCTGCATTTTAGATTGATGAACAAATTATATATGTGGCAGAAAATGTCAAAAATATGCCCTAGGCACCACACATGAACAACGAACATCTCAGTTCATTATGATCTATTACATGAAGACAAAAGGAACCATTTTGCTGTAGCAATGTCAAGTGCTGATTAATTCCTAATTTCCTTGTATCACTTATTTCTTATCTTTTTTCACAAATGGTGGGGTGGGGCTGGGGGCTGCATATCTCACCAAATAATAAATGTACCTCTCCCCTTCCCCTCTCCTACCTAAAGCTGATGACACCACACTGAATGCAACCTAATCCTATCCCACAATGTTTAATCACAGTATGACATAAAATGTCTCAGTCCCCACATTTTCCAATCATTTATTTTGTTTTCGTCTTTCACAAAAATCGATACGCCTCTGGTAACAAGATTTTCCAAATGTTTCACATAAACTATCTTTCATGACATCTAAACAGTCTCACCATCGCAAAAAAAGGAAATTGCTAACACAAGCCCAACAAAATCAGGAAAAATGTCTCCATTCCTTGCAACAATTTTATTTTACATGCTGACCTTTCTTCCAGGGAAAACAGAGGTTTCCTTAGAGACATTTTCACGATACTAACCCCCCTGGCTGGCCCAATAAGCTATAGCAATAGCAGTTACATGAGTGGCACCTATTGACAACGGTATCATTCATTTCTGCAAGCTGACAAATACTCGATGATGCCATAAAATAAAACTCACCACGGAGAAGACTTTTACAGGAAAAGACCAGCTTCATTAAAGTCTCTCTCAATGTCAGCTTCCAACAAAATGAATCGATGCAATTAATTTGGTCTACTGGGTCAACTGAGACCCACTTCCAACAGTCTTCATGAAACCCATTTTTGACTCTTAGAATAGCTAGACTTGGTTTACTACAAGTTAAGTTCTACAAACGTTGTAACTGAGTAAGGTTGTAACTGGAGCATTAAAGTTTGGGTTTTACTCTCACTTTTCATGAACAAAAATTTTGTGACACTTCTTGTAAAATAATAAAATAAACCAGGATTTGGTCATAGATTAAACTGCTTTCTGCACTGTGTGCCAATTACTGTAAGTTGTAAAATGACTTAAGAGTTTTTGTCAATTTCCCTAAAGGACAAATCCATGACTGCCAAGATGTATTAAGCCAACTCTGAGTCATGCAATACACAAAATTCCCCAAAATGCTAGAAGTTACTACAGTAGCTCATCCCTGCTTTAACCCAAGACCCACAAAGCCAGCCAGGTCCTATATAGCACTGGGAAGGGTGGAGGGAGAGGGGACTATAATGAACACAGCCCTTACCCGTTCACACACCACCCCCCCCCCACCACCACCACCACCACCACCAACTTGCAAATAGTAAACACTGCATAGTGTCATAAATCAATACATTTTCTCTGCCCAGCCCTTTCTTATCTCAAGCTACTATTTTTACGTCACAAAAATTTGGCAAAAATCCTCCTTAGGTAGCATTCAGATTATATTACCCTGTTTTGTAATTTGGGCCATGGTAGAATACTCATACTTCTGCAAAATTTGAATAATGTATCTGATTTTATTTCAGAATGATAGCTGTATATCTGTCACAACTTCAACTTAAATCTAGAAACTGCAGTGTCATCTATGGTTTACCCATCAAACCATATTACTGGACTATTGAACGAAAATGCAGCCCCTACAGATGCAAGTGATATTAAAGGTTGTGTGACATGAAAATTAACACAGTTGGACATTTGAAGTAAAAAGCAATAAAAATCCAGAAAATAGCCACAACTTCCATTAAAATCCATCAAATATTGACCATTTTACAGGCAAATTTCTATTTCACACTTGTATCATGAATAAACATGAGCTAAGTATGCAAATATGTGACATCCAAAGAGGGACATACCATATATGGCACATGTTAGCCTTTGCTTTTTCAACCTTAATTTCATGGACACTGGTAGCATTGTTATTCCCTGAGGGGTTTATCATAAAAGTTAAAGTTTTTCCTTGAAAAATATTGATATCACTCACCAAACTGTATTCTGTATGATCAGTAATTAAGAGATAATTTATATAGGGTTAACAAAAGAAATCTTCACACTGTGCAACACTCCACATCATTATTTTTGACTGCTTCTTCAGAAACCATCAAACTTTGAAGACGTATATTTTGAGAACGGTAAAAGATATTGAAATAATTCCAACGGATCTTTGATTGGAGGACCTAATTCTTTAACTGACAAGTGAAACAGCTCTTTTTGGTGGCATGTTACACGTCCTTTAATACCGTACAAAGGTGTCTTATTTTTCTTATGTGAAATTCCAAATATTAAACCTCTCAAATTAGATGACACTTTACAGTAATGCACTACAAGATGATTTTGTGAAACAGTAAATTTATTTCTAAAATCTGAAGCAAACCAATATTTTCTGAACAAGTCCCTAACCAGGAAGGTGGGCAGGGGAATTAGGGAGCAAAGCCCACCCTAAACAAATTTTTGCGCCCGATCAAAAACTACCATTGCCTTCATGCATTCTAGTATATCTCACCCTCCTGAAAAAAATTTTTCCCACACCCGGAAGCTATCTCCCCCACCCCTTCAGTACCTTGTCTGGCTTCTTATATTCAGAACTCAAGATATCAATTAGTTTTTTGAATTAGTATACTGGAGAACTTGCAACTGGAAGGGCTGTGTACTTTCACCTGATCGATTGCAAGGCATGTAGACCAGAAAATGGTACATATATTTTTCCTGAAATAACAGATTTTCTCCCCAAATGGATGGCTGATCCCCCCAGTCAATGCCTTGTACCCCTATGGTTTTTGTAATGTTGCTACAACACTGATGTCTACAACGATATAACACTGTAATGTGTGGAAGTACTTTTAGCATGCAACTTTTCATAAAACCTTCTACAATATGCCCTGTATTAAGGCTTTCTACCTAATTCAGTGGATTCTAGCAACCAAAAAATGGTGCAAAGTAGCAGAGTAATTAAAAGAAAGTCTATGATACTTTTATATCCATTCCAAGTTTGGTTAAGAATCACTAGCTATGACTGTTTAAACAACTTTTTATTTACTTTGGCAGCTGAGATTTCAACTCCACAGTTCAAAGTCAATATTGCCAAAATGTCATTCAGGAGTGGAGACTGCAATACGTAGCCTGCAAGCATCCAGGGATTCCGCCAGAAATGCAAAAAAGGGGGGGATTAATTGCTCCTAAATCCCTAGTCCAAATTGATGGTGTCCCTGGCTAAAGTTACAAGTGGCTTCAGGGGGACAAAAGCTTGCTTCAAGACCCCTATAAGGTGCATTTTGAAGGGTTTTAAAGGCCATTTACTTATGAAAGTCCAAACATTGCTGCAAAGGTGCCCTCTTCTTAAGTAAGAAACCAAGATATGGACAATTTTCTTAATTTTTATGGAAATGAAAAGGGGGGATTTTACCCACCTTCTTCTGGCAAGGGGGGGACAAATCCCCCCTTTCCCCCCTTTGGCGGAAACCCTGGCATCCAAACTGCAAACTCTGCAATTTTATTTGAGCTGGAAAATGTCAGAAACTGACACTTTTGGAGTTAAGCAGTGACATTTCTACCTTTTCTTTTTCTTTTTTTTTTTTGAGGTGAGACAATATTTCATAGCAGAATTAGGGATAAAAGACAGAAAAAAGCACCTACAGAAAGACTCATGATCAGGTAGGAGATGGAAGCAGATGAGTTTCCCTACTGGTGTAGTAGTCCAAAAAGGATGGATTTCAACTCAAATGGAAAATATCTCGATACTTTTACCAGATGATCAAAAAAACATGTTAACAGTGGGAAGGCAAAAATGGAGAAGGAAAAGTTAGGCTACAGGGTGCCCTCTGTAGGTAGGGGAACCCAGGGTGCTATTCAAGATTGTAGCTACGTAGAAAGATCTGAGTGTGGGATGGAAATGACAGCAATCACTAAGCATAGCGGCACCATCCATTGGCCCAGAGAGCGTACAGAAAATTTTTGGCAAAAACATGCCTCCCAGATTGCAGGAAATGGCACTTTCTATGTCTTTTTTCTAAGTTCAACATCCTATATTATTGTATATAGCCTATTATATTTTTATATTTGTGTCAGAGGGTCGGAGGGGCTTCATTTTTGCCAGAAGGTAATTGCAGGCAATAGTGGTGTAAATATGAAAATAAGAGGTCATGAGGAGCTTCAACCCATGATACCAACAACAGGTTCTTGCATCTTCAAGAAAAATAAACTCCTTGTCACTCCATCATCTGTCTATGACCACATAGTGGAACATCTATAGTCTACTGCATCTAGGCATTCTTATTTTACTGTTTAAACTTTAAAACTCTATAACAAATAAACCCATTGGACAAATTGCATTTCAAAGAATCTCTGTCTTTGCAAAATTTCATGATTATTTCAGACTTGAAAAATGAAAATAACATTCTCTAATTTTTGAAACCCTGCAACTACAGTTTGGTCTGGTAAAGAGAGTTAAAAATAAGCAGCAAACTTTATGCATGATTATTTAAACATCAAGCATGCATCATGATCATGCAGTAACAAAAAGTCTGATATGCAAGCACTGTAATGCAATCGTTTGTTTTTACTGATTAACTGAAATTGGACTGGTTTCTTTGGCTTGTAAAATTCTACCCATTTTCCTTTAATATTGTGATTATAAAGTGAGCAGAGAATGACATAACTAAGAGTGTGTACAGTAGGCCTATATCTGCAGGTCTGTGCCACTATGGCAGTTACATTTCAGGGATTTTTCACGTTTTTCTATGGGGGTTAAACTGTCCTGGAATGGGATTTAAGAGGAGGGAGACACAAAACTTTCCTTCAATAATTACTTGCTAACTTATACATGTATGTATATATTTCAGGTTGGTTTCCTGCACAAGGAAAATGGGACCATCTCTGGTAACAGTTTGACCGCAAGAGAAAACAAATCCAAAAGAAATAATTCAAAACCATATTTCTAGGACAGTTTCAAGGGAGATATGAGGGGGTTAGGATCCCATCTCCAGAGGGTAGCTGCCGCTGCTGGTCAAAGAACAAAAAGGCTGCTTTGTGATGTAAAATAATTATTCCTACACTTCTTGAATTTGTGTACAGAATACTGTTTTAATACCAGTACTAACTTCTACAATATTTTTATTGTGTACCATAGTAATTTTTAGTAAAGTTGTCATGTGAATGCAAATACAGTATGCTCCCACCTACTCACTGAAGAACTATACAGTTTAAACCACAACCAATACATGATGTAACAATCAGTCTCGCAATAATACACATTTAATGGGTATATTGGCATTCATGCAGCAATCAATCTAGCAGAACTGCTACATATTGAAAATGTAAACTCCTAAAGCAGCTTAGGTAATACAAGGAGGTGATAGATGATTCGCCCCCTACAGTCAACAAAATCCCCTCCAACAGTAGATTCAAATCTCATTCTATTTCCGTAAAATTCCACTAATAGCCACCCTGGAAAAATTTAAGGCCTCCCCCCCCCCCCACCCACTCTTTTAAATACATCTTTCAAGACTGAAGCATTCTAGTGTCACTTTAACAAATACATTCTTACATGATTAAAAGGAATTGTACATTTTAGGATAGGCAATGGGGGAAGAAGTGAACTCAGGATGACTAGAAGTTACCCCTTATTAGTATCAATGGTAAGACTAATCTTGAAAAGACTGTCTCTAAATCAGACAGGAGCCTGTAAACCACCAAGAATTTGCAAGGAGGCTTTAGTCAGTCAAGTGCGTCATCTTTATGAGAGATCAACTTCTAAAGCTTCTGTACAGTGTCAGCTAAAGGCAAACTTTAAGTTAAATTTAACTGCTGATCAGCTTACAGTGCTTGATAAATCTTATCATGCACAACTGAGTCACAAACATACAATCTGCATTATAAGTTAAACCACTGAAAACCTACAAAAGCTATGATAAACCTTGTAATTCAGTGGTAAGACTAACAATGTACCGTAACAATCTTTTGCTATACATCAGAAAGTCAATTCTGTTGTTGGATTAAAAGGAAAAGACCATCTCGGTGACTGAATGCAGAATTAGTTATCCAACAGAAACTCCAGGAGGCAGGATTTAGCTCCATGGAGAACACACTCAGCATTCCTCATATCAAGAAACTTGATTCAAGTCAATTTTAATTGCCATGTCAACTTTGCTACCTGGAGTAGTTTTCCTTCCCACCCTACAGGTTCAAGGTACTCCAACTACTCTGGAACCCCTAACTTCCATACCACAACTTTCCACCAATTTAAAATTTAACTTTCTGTTAAAATTAGGCAACCACCTTTTACATATTTCATCCCTGAAATCAACCAATAATTTGCCTCCTTGAAATGCTGAAGTACCTACAAGCCTAGATTACTTTCATCTAGATGGCACCCATAGGCCTAATTATTCAAGAGGAAAATATTTATTTTAAAATTCTAAAATGGGCCAAGCACTTGATAAATTTTGTGTTTTTCAGTGATGGGAAGAAATTTTTAAAGAATCATAAAATCAAGAGGTAACTATCTTGGACAAAATCTAGGATAATTCTGTTTACCACATTCATAAATCCTATACTGTCAATGGGTCCAGTTTCTACATCCAATTTTGAATGACAAACAACTCACACAAAGCAGAATCTTGTCAATGGGTCCAGTTTCTACATCCAATTTTGAATGACAAACAAAAGGCACAAAGCAGAATCTTAACACCAAAGTCAGTTCATTACAATAAGGCACTGACCTCTACCTTTGCAAAGTTCAAAATACTGTAGTCTCAAGATAATTCTCCAAGAGCACAAAATAAAAATAATTCTATTGAGTTGAATGAGGTTTTTGTATGATACATTCTTTTCTTATTCTCAAGCAGCTCAAATGCCTGAAAAAGTAACGGTAATGGTTACGGTATTCTTCACATTGTGGAAAATGATTTTGATTGGTCATTAGCATCAAAGATTGCAAAGACTTCTGGGAGGCTGGGATGACAGTTTCTTCGCTCTCATCTTTAGCTGAGTTCCGCTGCCAATGAGACATGAAAGAGACTATTGGTCTTCCATCTATCACTGAACATCTTCAGTGTTAATAAGTTGTCAGCACAAATACTCAGCAAGTCATGGCAAACGAGGTTGCTATGGCAATGAAAGCGTACCTCTTCTTCAGGACATTCCACTACATCTAAATTTTGGAGTTCTGATCATCCGTTGTTGAAAAACATGGTTTTAATTGATGAGTCCTGATCCAGTGATGAGATGTACACAATGAAGCATAAATTACTAACACAATTCAGTTTTTTTTTTTACTACTGAAAACTAATGAGGACAAATCTAAAGGGGCAAAGAAATTTTGTGGAATGGATCGTTTCCCAATCTTGGATGATAAGAGGTGCAACATAACTGCTAGTTACACGGTAACTGACTTCAATTTACTATTCCAATGATTGATGTAGACCACAGAAAAGTCATTGCTTTTTGCTTTGATAACATTGTGACAGAGACATAGGGAGCCAACTTACCAAGTCAAAACATGAACAAAGAAAAAGATAAATTACCACCCAAACTGAGTTTTTGGTTTGTACTCTGCTGGAAAAATGGCTTTATCAAGATCAGGGATACCTTGAGCTGTTGTGCATGCAACAATGATAAAACTTACTGGTAAAGATATAGCTACCAGTATCAAACCACTTCTAGGTACAGTACAACTATACCATCATAGTTACAGCAGGTCAGACCACAGTGTGTAACGGCATGAATATGTCACAACTATTGAGAGATGTCCTGCAGAAGAAGGCAGTCATCCCAAGTTTATTTGCAAACATAAATTGCTAAATTCTTACAAACCTCCTCTTATTTTGGTCTGTTCACAAATATCTTTCATTATGTTTCAGTATAAAGACATTGAACACTGTAGGTATATAATCCAAGGAGTTAATCTGCATGCATTTTGATAGGAGCCATTCCTGAATTACGATGACAGGGTACACTAAATTCAGATGGGGGGGGAGGGGACTGCATTTTCTCTTTAATTACATCTGGTTGTTACAACAACTGTACATACATGGCGAATCGATTACACCTCTATATCTCAACATCTCTGCGTTTAAGATCTGTGGACATGTAACCAAATCATCTGTTCTACACAGCAAAGTTATATTAAGATACCCTTACCAAAAAGCTATTGAAATTTATAATTGAATACCTTTAAAGGGCGAATGCAGTCACCCCAAAAAAGAATTGTATAGTAGACTATCCTATTTCCTGAATGGCTCTTGAGAATCATGTGACAGTATGTATTTTTCTCACTCAATTCTAAAATTTACAAGGAACAACTGCTTGACTTAACTTGAAAATGCAATATTTATGTTCTGAAATATCATGAAAGATACTTGGAAGAGAAATAAGAAATTTGTGACATTTAGCTATTGTTTTGAAATAAGTTTGGGGCGACTGCTCCTGACCTTTAACCATTTTCAAGATATTCCTCTTCAAAGTTTGACCATTTCTGAGATTACTCATTAGTTATGCAAAAAGTATGATGAGGAGTACTGTGTCTGTATTTCTTTCCTTAGTCCTTTATTTATTAATTGCTAGTTTCTAGTTTTGTGTTTAATGTGTATATTTTCAAAGAACTACATAGCTACTTCCAAAATAAACCCCTTGGGACATCCCAAAATTTCCACTGTCTTTGGAATGAAAGCTAAACAAACAAAGGATAGTATAATACCTATTTGAAAGGGGCCTCTCTGCATGTCACAAATTTGCATAATGCTTATTCATAAGTGAAAACAGTAATTTCATGCAAACAAAAAAATCAAGCTAAAAGGAGGCTTGTTTCCTTGACTTCTGACACCAAGGATGTTCATCCCCGGAGGTAGCATTCCATGCTTACACTCTTCCAGTGCAATCCTTCAAAACCACTGCTGAACCTGGAACAGTTACTGACATGTACAGTTGAGAGCAAGTTGTAGGGTCTTCCAGATTTTATTTGAAACTTTAGATCCTTTCAATTTCTGAGTAAGCATTTCATAAAACCTTTCACAATCACAAGCCATCCTCATAAAGGACCAGATCTTGCCCATAAATTGGGGCAATGGAGGTAGGTTTCTGTTGTAACTTTGCGGTCAAGTATCTTCTGACCATTACTGTTTAGATTCAATGCTTCATAAAAGTACTCCAAAACCTTTCACTCCAATTTCTTGGTCAGCTCACATTACAACAGAACAGACCATCACACTGTTCTATGAATATTCACTGATAAACTCAAAAAGCTTTATGAATATTCAAACTGTTCACAGCTTGACACTGCAGTAGGCCTATAGGCTTGAGCACAGAAAATGCAAGTACTGTGCTTCACAACCTTTCATCTTAATTTCTTGGTCATACCTTACATTGCAATACCACAGAACTTCACATGCTATTATTGCTTAATGATTGCTAACCTCTTTAGTACTTATGAATATCCAAACTGTTCACATCTTGATCCCTCTGTTTATTCATGAAGATTCAACATTTCATAAAAGTACTTCATAACCTTTCATTCCACTTTCTTGGTCCTATTTCAAAATTAGACAGCACAGAACTTCACACTGTCTACTCACCTCAAAATGCTTCATGAATATTCACTATTTGATCTTCTTGATACTACGAGACCATTGGCCAACCGTCTAGATTCAGCACTTCACAAAAACGTTACCAAAACCCTTCATCCCATTTTCTTAATATAACTATAAACCTGCACTACAGAAGTTTAAAGGGCAAGAGCAGTCGCCCCAAACTTATTTTGAAGCAACAGCTAAATCTCACCTGGCACAGGAGTATCCCTGATCACGACGGCGGAGCTCCCAGGGTGGGACCTGTTCTATTCAGCCAGTCTAGAACGGGACCACTGTCAGGTGGTGTCAGTTAAGTCAAAGTTTGGCCCTTGGGGACGTTGTTACTCCTTCGGGGAGCAGAACTCCTTCGGGAGTATTGTTTGGTTTTCGCCCCTGGCTCTTCGCCAGAGAGTCAGGGGACTTTTGGAAAAAAAACAGCTAAATCTCACAATTTTCTTCTTATTTCTCTTCAAAGTATCTTTCATAATATTTTAGGACTTCAGTATTGCACATTCAAGGTAAACCAATCAGTTACTTCTAGTAAATTTCACATTTGAGGAGAAAAACTATTGTCACATGACTCTCAAGAGCCAATCATGAAACAGGACAGTCTACTACACTACTTCATGTTGGGGTGACTGCATTTCCCCTTTAAATGAAATTGTTCCACAGTAGTAAAGTTTCAATGTTGGCAATTTGCGATGATTTTAAGATATTATCAATAGATTGAAAACCTTCACCTTACAATACATATCTTTGATGTGAATCTGTACATCAATCCTTTCCCCATGACTGAGTTCCATTTTACCAACATGATCAATACAAATAAATAACTCACTGATGCATTGGAATGGTCATTCTAAACCTTTCACAGTCCTATTGGTCAATATTACACAGGGTCACCATGATGGTCTTAGTCAAACAAGGAAATTGCAGTAATCCCAAAATAACTTGATGCCATGCTGAGTCTCATTGAAGTAGAAAGGCCTATCTTGATATGCCCCCTCCCCCCTCCTTTCCCAAAGCAAAGAGCTAAGTACTTTATTTATAGAAAACCCAGCTATTGTGGTTTTGTCTAGATAAATTCCTTGTTAACACAAAGTACATTGATTTTATAACAGCAGAACGTGATCAGTGTACTGACAGTCTGCCACATATTGTCATTATTTTCACGCATGGCTAATTAGTGACTGCACTGTTTCTATAGGCCTATCTATACAGGGGGTACATGATTCCACAATATTCAGCCTTTCTAAAGCATGGAATTTCTCTACCCTATTCTTCACATACCAACAGAATTGTATTGCATCAAGGGCTGACTAGCTTGGAACGTAGTGGAACAAATTGACATTTCAAAACCCAAGGTTGGATTAACTACACACTTACTGTACAATACAGATGATAACCATTATAATCCATAAAAAAAAAGAAAAACGTGGGGAAAATACAGTTCCCCCAATGCATACCACAGTCACATATTTAATATCCTAATTCATGAATGCCAGGCTCTTCTAAATCATGTCACAATATTTTTGTTACTGAGTTGTTCAAATCAGGCGAAATCTCTCAGTTGGTCTACGGTACATTAAATATTCAATACTATAATATTCATCAACATCATTACAGAGCTTCTTGTTTGGGAAAACCATGCAGATTTAAAAAGAGTTTGGTAATATTTCAAAACAACTGGTATAAGGAGACTAGATTAACTAGTCCATTATTCAGTTCCTCTTATCATCTATATCCTACAAATCTCCTATTTTCCCCCTTGCTACCAGTACAGTATCTGTCATGATGTTTTCACTACACATTAAATAATGAATTCAGTGACAAAAACAGTCACATGATTAAAATAATCATTCATTATGATACCAGGGTATATTAATTGATTAACTGGGGTGATATTCTGTACATTTTTTTCCTCTTGTTTAGCCCACAGGGATCTTTCACTATGTTTCTATACAAATAAAACATTGAATATTTAAAGTAAACCAAGGAAATATTCTGCATGAATTTAACAAAAAGAAACACAAATATTGTCACATGATAAATGGTAGCCATTCCCGAATTAGGATGATGGGGTACACTAATTCAATTTGGGGGGACTGCATGCATTTCCCCTTTAACTATGCAGTTTTGGAAGTCTACAGCACTTCTCAGCCTGAAGTGAACTGTGAATCATATTGGATCAAAAATTGATTAAGAAACTGTAGACCATCCTCAGAGTGGTAACGGACATTGCTTCATATTGTCATACCTTCCACGCACGGCTAATTTAATCGATGAACTATTACTACACAAGGGGTACTGGACACTGATAATCAGCTATTCTAAAGAAAGGAATTTCTTTGTTCTGTTGTCTTCTATAGCCAATAAACCACATGGTAGGCAAAACAGCTCAATCATGGCTATCTAGAACTCAGCAGATCTATAAATGAACAACAGGCAAAGAATCTATACACTCCTACAGCCCACAGCCCTTCATTGCAATACCCTTACAAACGGACAGGAAATGACAAATGCTGGCTTTTCAGACTCTGGAATTAAATTATCACTGCCCATCAGACAAGTTTGCGCACTTAGGTCCGTCATTAGTCACACTTGAGTGGAAAGTTAACGTTTGAATACAATTACTGTAATGGGCAAACTATAATCACATTTATGGGGAGAAAATTCCACTGCAAGGTTATGCCACCCTTAATTGAATAACTCGATGAAATCTGATGACTAGTACCAAATGAAAACACTCGATTCTGCATTTACATGCTCAAAAATCTAAAAATTAGTAGTACTTCTACAGTAAGTGATTTGGGCAAGGTACTGGAAAATGTCTGATGCAGAGCTAATACAGTGCAGTACTTTAGACGAACAAAATAAATAGAAAATAATTTCTGATTCATACTGTACAAGTAATGACCCATCAACAAAGGTTCTCTTTTATGGCTTTCAAAAAGGAAAGGCAACAAAGTCATTCATTAGCAATATTTGCAAAATGATGGTACTGCTAAAATGTGAGTTTCAGTGTCACTACAGACTTAAAGTAAGCATAGCTCTCCATTGTGCAGTAATATTGGTCTCATAATAAGGTCCCACAGGTACTTTCTCTTCTCAGTCTGATACAATTCTGTCAACTATTAGTTTACATCAAGCCCTCTCCCGGCATCTGTATAAAGCATGTCTTGGTAACTCCCATACAGAAAGGTGTAGGCCTACATACACTTTAACTGCCAAATGCCATTCTGCTGAGTACACTACTGTGTATGGTGATGGCTACACTACTGTAGATTACACGTTTGACTGATCTGCTACCAAGCAAACTGTAGCCACTGATGAAATCTTTCAAATACCCAGGTCTTGTTACAAAAATACCCTGATCTTACAAAAATACCCATTTATTATAAAATTTGCATGTGGGGTGATCAGCACTATCACACTGCGAGGGCAAACAACGTCAGACAGCAAAAATTCTCCCTACTGTTTTTTCTTTCCAGCCCATCTTCCAATTGAAACAAAAAAAGAGGAAAACATCCAGTGCACCTCCCAGGTCTACACTTGAAAGCTACAGTACTAGCCTTCATCAAGGTCATATCCATACACTACTGTGTGTGAGGCGTCTCTTATGTACATGTATTACGTTCAATGATGATCTGCAAAAGTTGTTGTTGACCAATCAGAGTGACACTGATGTCTGAATTTATGTCAATCAAAGTGTAGTCACCAATTTGTTATAGAGATATCCAGAAATCCTTAAAAGAAGGCTAAGCTCAATACAAGTTTTGATATGTTAGAGGGGTACTTATTCTAAGAATTCTTGTGAAATTTGCATTGAAATCTGATGTGTGGTTCCTAAGATGGTAGAAGTTAAAGTTGTCACATTTTCAACACAAAGTGAACTTGAAGCAAGTACATATGGCATCACATCCTCACATTAATGAGCAGTCAGTTTTCCGATTTTCTCCTCCACAATGACATGTTTTCAGAATGTGATTCCATGGGAGGCACGAGAATTTCACAAACTTTACATTCCCCATGGAGAGGTCCTAATCCCTACTAATTTCAAGGTCAGCACAACAGACTGAAAAAACAAGGGAAACAAAGCATTTCTCATCAATGTGAGGGAGTGATATTATTACCTGCTTGCCTTACACTCACTTTGGGTCACAAATGTAGTAACTTTGTTTGCTGATATCTCGAGTACTACATGTCAAATTTGAATGGAAGTTTCACAGAATTGTGTAAATTTAGTTCCTCTTTCACATATGGATATTTACTCTTTGCTTAAACCCTTCCTTTAAATGTGTTTGTGATGATCCGACAGCCCCTTTAATTAAACAAAGTCTGACATTTTACCTTCTATACATAAGATCACTCATGGTCAGAAAATACAGAAATCCATGTAAAAATTATGTAACATTTCAAAGGAGACACAGTATCCACCAGTCATAGAATAGCTGGCAGATCATACCTGTACTTCACTGATAACCTGCACAGAAACTGCCCTAATTCAAAATAGCAGAGCAGTTTGCTCAAGGCTCACAACTCACAAAAAAGGGCCTCACTTTAGAACCACACTTCCAATTCTGCACACTATACTGTAGCAGCTTGCTGTGTTACAGTACCACTAAATTTTAGAAACCTCTAAAACTGCCATTTTCATTAATTCTAAAAGATCAATTTATGTGGTTTTCATGGCAGAGTACACAAAGAATATATTTTCACTTGTATGTCAGTCAAATCATAGTGGATTATGAGAGAATTTTGGCAACCAAGCCTGACTTCAACAGTTTTTGTCGTCAGTCTGCATAGATAAAGAAAAAAATATGATTACTCCACTCTTCTAAAGAACATGATTACAGATCCTCTCTCAAAAATTTATGTTCCTTCAACTCTTCTCATTACGTTTACCCCAGTGGGACTCCTATGACGCACACCAAATGATCAAAATAATCAATTTATAATTTCAATGTATTCTTCAAATCACATTACACCACCCCTACCCTGGATCATCCTGTATCTAGGGGCACTAATTATTTCCCAAATTCCATTCCAGAGCAGGATAGAAATGAACCATTCCTAACACATCACCTTCCCTAAGTTTACAGACACCTACAATAAGCTCTGGAGTACATAAAACATGGCAACTTCCACAAATTTGACAGACTTCATTTCATAAATCTTTTCGTACGGAGTACATGCCTGCTGAATTTCTCACTTCTTCCACTGAAACGGAGAAACCCAGCCAGCCAGACATACAGCATAGAATTCAACCCGTTCAACCGATCATGGAATCGCCAAGTCATAGAACCTTTCCAATGGTTCACGTTACCTATTATTAAATATCAGCAGATTTTCACGCTATTGCATCTTCATCCACGAGCTCTTTTGTCCTCAAATGATCCTCGTTTTAGATTAAGCTCAAAGATTGCAAACTTTTTTAAAGCCCAGGTTAAGATAAATCTGCAGGCGATCTCGTGAGGAAAGTTTATCACTGCCTGTGAAGAGAGGATAGAAGCCTGTTTGGGTTCATGGCTTGAGGCCATTTTCCAATGGTAATGAAAATATCTGCCGTGATATTAAAATCAATTTTTCTTCCGACAAGTGTTCGAACAGTCCTGTGTTTTGCAATCCCAGCATACAGTTCCCAACCAGAATTAACAGTAAAGGGTTATGAATTATATCCGAGGATATTCTTTGGATAATCATTCCAAAAGATAATTGGTACTACCTGATTTGAAGTGTAATGTCGTTACAGAGCTTACAGCACTTTTACATGAGAACTAAATTCTCAAGGTCTCACTAACAGCAAGGCACTGCAAAAACAGGTTGGGTTCTTTTCTGGGAAGATGATCTGTTGTTACTGAGAAAACCTGTACCACCTGAGGAAACTGCCCAATGTATTTTTTTTTTTTTTTTTCAAAAATCTGCCTCGAGAAATAGGTTGTTCACCAAATTGGGTAAGGTAGGGGGTTCCTGCCCCCGGCCCTCTGGCTCATTACTGTGATTACTCAGCTGATGTAAATTCTTATGAATGGTTCTTTCTGAGAAGCACCCCTACACCACTGCCTATTGTCATATATGACTTGTATCACACACACAGTAATGGATGATTGTGACCTCTCTTTTTATTTTCAACTTATGTGAAATTTTATGAGTTTTAGATAATTTTTATATGATTTCATTACAAAGTCTGTCCACCTATCTCTTCAGTTCCCTAGAACTGTATTTGCTCTGCCTTTATTTCAACTACCCTGTCTGGAAAGATGAAAAGTACAGTATGCTACATGCAAAGAATAAAACAGTATTCCAGCATTGATTGAGTGGAAGAGTATTAATAGGAAAAATTTGTTGAAGGAAAAAACTAAATTTAAGAATCTGGGGAAATTTTCATTCACTTCCCATTCATGGTTCTCAAGATTAGCATCACCTAACACCATTGCAAATACAAGGAGCTCTGAAATGCATTGTGTGAAAGATGTGTGGGTCAATGAATTCGTCTTCAAGCTCACTCAATCACCTGAACTGTGCACCAATAGAAATCCAGGAACAACGCCAGGTGTCAATTCATCATGTAGGCCTAGATGGTAAATATTCCTTACTAGCAAAAGACATACCATGTAGCAAGAATCCTTTTCCACCATGCTCTGCCTAAACTAAACAACATCCCCATAAATAAGTCTTCCTCTAACTCACTACTAGCAGGTGTGAGCTGAATAATCCTTGATGTTACTGAAGTCAGTAAAATTACAAGTACCAACTATAAATTTTCCTGGCCTTGGAGGGGGGGGGCAGAACTTCAGGTTTTAAATGGATGGTTATTATTTCAAACTACTGGGAGTTGTTGTCCACTCTACAGACAATAGCAGACCTACATATCTATAGATTCACAAGGGAGACAATTATTGACACTCAAGGCTTCTGCTAAATTTGTCACTGATAAAAATGCACAATGTGGTTATGTTGTGGCAGCAATGTGCCTTCGTGAAATGCAACATTCCATGCAACTTCAAGACCAATACATGGCTTAATGGGCTATATCTACAGAAATGCCTCCTTTGAGACAATACCTTGCCAATAATACTTCCCCACTGTAATCAATGGGTACCCACACGTCCTCTCCCATCACCCTCACCTCCCGCCTCACATTACCCCTTCCCAAACCCTTTCCCATTCTCAACCTTTGAATATTCCACTGGTGGATTTCTTCAAGAAGTAAAATAATAGTTTTAGACCCATTAGATTATCCCATGTTCTCCACTCTTTCCTCATTTACCCATAATTCTTCCATTCCTCAAACCCTCATAGTTTAATTGGTTTCTTCAGACAGGAAACCAAAGCCATATTAGTGCCACATAAGTACAGGCCTTCAAATTGTAATACGTATACAGCGTACTCCCATCCGTACATTCTTCTTACTAGAATGAACAAATGATACAAATCTATTCGAGTTCCACAGATTTTTCTCAAGACGGCTACCACTCCATCTGGAGATCTCTTCTTCATCCTTCCGCCTCCCATGTCAATTTCAGCTCCTCCCCCAGGGACTGCCAAGGTGGATGGGATGCCTAACCAATAATCAACATAAATTAGGCCAAAGTCAATATCAGCAGCACACAATACCATACAGGCTTCCTCCACTATTCCAGACGGCTAGGAGCTGGTGTCTTTACTTTGGGCAAACTTCTCTCTGATTCAAGGACAAATAAGATTCGATGGGAAAATGCAAAAAACAGGAAAAATCAGATGCATTACCACCGAGGGTCTCACGGTGAAATGACAACAGTTAAGTGGGAAGCTGACAATCTTTACTGTTATTCTTGATTGATAAAGGCTTGACAGGAATACAGTATTCTGCAGTTTGACGGTTGATGCACAATGGCTGTTGACTCTATCCGTTCATTCCGCGCTTGAAAACGTATTTTTCACAAAGTAAAATTTTGCATTTGATGGTATATCTGTTGCAATTTGTCAGAGACCACTTGGAAATCGTCCTCTCTTAACCCTCGAGGCAGCTGATAAAATGATGACAAGGAACCGGAGCCTAGAGTTCCTCAACAAATTGGACCAACATCAACCTGACATATGCAATGCTATCGTTTTTATAATTATGACTGAGGAAGGGTATGGTAAACATCAAGGGAGGAATAATATTTTAAGATGGGCAGAATGACAGTCTCGACACTGCCAGAAATTTGATACACTTTTTGCCTAAATTGGCTTCAAAATTTCGACAGGTAATATATCTGCGACTCACAGAGCTACAGACAACCTCAGGTAACATCCTTGATGATTCACTGCAAAAATGCGGTCACGGAAAATTGGAGGAGGAGAGATATTGGATCAAAAAGTTAGTTCAAGAGAGAAAATGATGATCAGCAACAGGGTGTTAATGAAATAAAGTCAAAGAGCTTTGAATGTATTGCCAAGAAGCTTCAAATGTCACAGAGATCTGAATGTATTATCACAGAACATGTAGGCCTACATTGCCACAGAAATATCAATGTATTGCCACAAAGATTTGAATCATACACAGTACTGTCACAGCAATTTCAATGTATTGTCACAGAGATTTGAATTCTGAATTGCCACAGACATCTGAATGCACTGTCACAGATTTGAATGTACTGTCACAGAGATTTGAATCATTATTGTCACAGAAATATCAATATATATCTCTGGATTTGACATACAGTCAAAGACATTTGAATGAACAGCAGGGATGAATATATTGATACACAGATTTGAATGATCATGTGAATGTTACTGTTAGTACTGTCACAGAGATATGAATTGGTTATTACACTTGATTGCACTGTCACAGAGATTTGATTGCATCAATCATGCAATCAGTTAATTGCTGAAATGGCAAGAAATTAACAATATTCCTCATAGTCTGTGTGTGGCATTTTGTTTATTCACTTTTGAATATAGAAATAAATATCTTTAACAAAAATTTTAAGGTACTTATATGCAAACTTTCCTTTCTTTTGTATACTTTACAAACCCCTCAGTTTGTTCTTTTTTGGGGTAGGATGGGCTTTATGGAGGAGTCACTTGACAATCACCCTCGCTAAAAGATGGAGAGGCTTACAGTAGTGGTGTAAACAGTGCTGGCCAGATAATACCAATTATATTCAACTATTCAAGCTTAATACGGAACAACACCAGAGTTCGATTTACAAATTTTGTAGCTGGTGACCCAGAGGCCCCTTGCCAGAAATTTTAATTCCAGGCAAGTCAGAATTCTGAGAAGCAGGCCATGTCCACCTTTGGCTATTAGAACATGGTTGTCATACTGGCATTTTACATGTCAAAAACATTAAATCTGGCATTTTTGAAAAGGTGGTTGTGACTGCAACATTTTACAACTAATGCCAAACAGAATAAATTGAATTTTTTACATTTGATTGCCAACTTTCCTTTAAAATGCATCCTTTTTCCACAATTTTTGCAGTAAACTGGCAAAATGAATAATTTATGTCTCACAGCTCTCCAACACAAGCAGCCTAAATGAATGAATGAAGTTGATCGCAGGTCATTAAAGGCATGGTAAGTTCTCATCTCACTCATGATCTTGAGCAATTGGAATGCTATGCCACTGAATCGATCTGTATTTGGCATTTTTCAACCACAATTTGGTCAAATGCCCAGAAAATCTGACAACCCTGAATTGGCCAGGCCACACACACCGATATAGTCAGTCCAATTAGCTCTTGCTCATACCATAGCTTAACTACCAACTCACCACCAGTAGGGTGCGTCGGTATGAACAAAACCAGATACCGATATACCGGATGGCAAATACCTGGTACTACCAGGTATACCGGGAAATTTCGCAGAATCAGTACTTCACTCATTAACTGCACTATCGATCAAATGTTAGCATGCACTCTCCCCAAGGGCAACGAATATATTCACTCTTTTGTGAAGGCATTTTTTCCTATCTCTTTTCTCTTGTTTGCAGCAGAATATTTCCAAGATTTGAATAAATTTTGAATTAAGTTTGAATAAAGTTTCTTACGTGTCTTTGATTTCAAGCTACTGTAGAACCCATTCAAAAGCAATGCAAGTATGGCATGGAATGTACCGCAACCTGCCTGCTGTCTGTGCTAGCTAGCTGTACTGTATTCATGAACGCTTCATGAACAGTTCACAGAACTAGCTGGGTCGGTCTTTTATTTCTATGGTCTGACCACAGCTGTACTGTATGCTAGTAGTAGCGTTGTAATCGGTATGCACTATGCATGGGATTTACCAGGTAAGAATTCCAGCGGCAATGCACAGAATCGGTATTGGAACGAACACCAGGTAAAGTTTATACACACTAAGAGGCCTTGTATGAGTAATCGGTATGCATAGCAGGATCTGCAGTTCTCCCTGTTCGTGCCGCCTACTATATACCAGGTACGAACGTACGTACTGCGCAGAATCAATTTCTGCCAAGTTTTTAGAGTATTTGCCAAACTGTAAACAGTTACGTGCGTGAAAGGATTTGAGATTGGAAGTTTTGTGGGATAGTTCACTGCTCTAAGGCCTACTATGGTAAAGTTTTTAAGCCATTAGTCATAGCATGTTATGGGTTAAATTTACCAACTTGTGGTTTTTCAGCACAGGTGCTAAGATTGTGTACATGGATAGCAGTTAGTGTCTGGGATTTTATGGTAACGTGCACAGGGTAAACAGTGGGAAACAGTAATAGTAACCAGTTTGTGTTCGGTATTTCTATCGTGTAAGATTTTTACCAGGTACTTGGGCATATTTTCTGGGATACCTGTTATTTCCGGTATATTCGTTTTCAACAAATTTCAATACCGCCGGTATGGGTATGAGTGAAATACCAGGTATACCTGGTATATCGATATACCGACGCACCCTAACCACCAGCCTTGATGGCCCATACCATACTTGATGGCCCATACCATAGCTTAACTACATATTCACCACCAGCCTTGATGGCCCATACCATACTTGATGGCTCATACCATAGTTTTACTACATACTCACCACCAGGTTTGATGGCCCATACATGGACCTTGATGGCCCATACCATACTTGATGGCTCATACCATAGTTTTACTACATACTCATAACCAGCCTTGATGGCCCATACATGGACCTTGATGGCCCATACCATACTTGATGGCTCAGACCATAGCTTAACTACATACCACCAGCCTTGATGGCTCGTACATGGACCTTGATGGCCCATACCATACTGGATGGCTCATACCATAGCTTAACTACATACCACCAGCCTTGATGGCTCGTACATGGACCTTGATGGCCCATACCATACTTGATGGCTCATACCATAACTTTACTACATACTCACCACCAGCTTTCATGGCCAGTAGAAAACATAAACTTTCATCAAACTAGATCACCCACTAATATGGTTTGATTATATGCAGTAAATGTGCAGTCACTAGACAACCCCAACAATAGTGCAGTATGGAAACATTGCAATTACCACAGAAAGTACATCACCATTTGGATTTGACAGAGGTTTATTCTTTGAGATATGAAGTACTGTATGTGGCCAAATTATTGATTTAAGGATTTGCTGAAATCCTATCACCCAGATTAAGAAGACAATGAAGGTCACTTCAGGAAACTCTTTTGGACTATTGATTCCAGGCTGTATAAACTAGCAGCCACTGCAAGGTAAGATGCTTAACTTGAAGGTCATTGTAATGATTTGCAATTAGAAATCTTTACACAAGTGTCCCTTCTTTTGAAGAAACCCAAACGGGTGGCAAATCTTTATGGTACATTATTTAGAGAATTCAAAAGAATGCTCCAAAAAGGCCACAACCACTGTAGAGTCAAATAACCTTGGAAATGGGAGAAGCATCATTAACTGTAATCCAGTAAGATGATGAGTCAATCTAAACCCTTGATTCTGATGTCCAGAACATTACACAGGGTATCTACACCTTTACGAAAATAAAATTCAATGGTTTTCCACAATCTTTTTCAAGACAAAATAAAAAAATTCATGGTTGTTAACATTTTCTGGGCAATAAAAAATTCTGAGTAATGAATAATCTACACACAGTGTGTACTAGTATGCATTTAGAAGACATTACACAATCTTTGCAAAATACATCTATTTTCAATGTTAGTATGCTTGTTCAAATATTTGCAACTTACCAGTCCTACCAATATTCAATAGTTTAAAATGGTCATTATACCAATACAATGTACCAATATCTGAGACTGGTACTGTACACTGAACTAAAGGCTATTGCAAACTATCAACATGTTTTAAACATGAGATAAATGTATGGACCTATAGTCAGACACAGGATAATAAAATTTTTATGAAGTTTAGGATAAGAAATACCAGAAGAGCACATTAATATATATTATCCATGTTTTAGGTAAATTTGTTTACTAATACTATACAAAAATGATGAATATCGACTGATACTTATACTTACTGTTCTGTGGTACAGATGATCAATCAAACACTACTTTTCAAAATTTATTTTTGTAATTTGAAAAATTCCCATGCTTTTTCAGGCCTTGAAAGTGGAAATATTAAACTTTACTCTCACTTTTTCATCACTTTTTCAGGGCCCAGGAACCCTGATCAATGTCCCAACTCCTGGATGGGTCCAACTACTGGTCCAATATGGCAAGTCCATTTTCCTTGGAATCAGATTCCAAAGGAAGTCTTCAATACGGTCAATAATATGCAAACCAATCATACTCTGGAAATTAATATTCCTGCCATTTTGCCATTTCTTTTTTTTTTTTATTAAGGAAGCATTAGAAGATAACATGGCCCCTCAGAAGATGAGACCCCTGTGGTGTAGGCCTTTTGTATGGTATATGAATATCCACTGCGGGGATACAGTACTGAACACTTACAGGTCCCAGGGTGTACACTGCATCAGTTATGACATCAATGAAAGAGTAGTGACTCCATTCAGATTAAGATAATAATGGCCTGCAGGTATGTGACTACAACAATATGGAGTCACCCAAACTTAGTCCAAATGTTATGTAATACAGTACTAGCACTCAGTACAGTAGTTCAATATAAAGCTAAATGTAAATGCAACCTATGTGGAACCTGTATCAATGCAATTGCTCAAGGCTGATAATCACCAAGGAGTGAGGAAAGGGATCACAAGACATAAACTGCCATTTGCCAGCAGCTCACTTTTATTAAATTATTCAAATTTTTAGTACCTTGATTGGGTATTCTTTTCTTTTTGTTTTTGTTTTAAAATATCTAATATTCTTGAAATGAAAAATTAATGCTTCAGCCAACATCTAACAAATGTAACTTTCCAAGTTGCAACATGCAATTTGAAAAAATGTCTTAAATTTTGCAGGTGATTTACAGACTTGACTGAGTATGAATTCAACTAATTGCGCAATCAGTACTGCTCTGATGTAACTATACCACACTAATGATACAGAACATAAAGAGGTTCCACCCATCTTCCTGTGTAATTAATGGCACTACTCAATTTCATTCCAATCGCCAAATTCTACAAAAGTGCCTTCGAACCTGTGAACCACAGAGGATTTCCTCCTATCCTATTTCACGTTCTGTGCTTGTGATAATTTTCCACTTCAATTGGTGTGCTAAAAAGTTCATATAAAGAATGATGATTTATTTATGATAACTTTTACAAGAGGTTCCATAACAGCTGTAGAGATGGTAAGCACATGAGAAAATTAAATTTAAACTGTGCACCCTCAAGCCACTATTTTCATCCTCTCCGTGGCAACACGAAACATACAGAATGTCTGGAAATTGTACTACATAATACATGTACAGCCTAACAGCCTAACCTTAAAAGTTAAATGTAATTAGGGACTTTGTGGTTTTCACCAATGACTAAATGAATAATGTACTTTCCAAAATTTATCAGATCAGCCCCTTAAGCAGTTTCTAACCACAATTAGAATCCACTCGATTCTTTTATTAAGCAGCCATATTTGAATGTGTATGGACCACACCTTTCTACAATGAAACAATGTACACATAATTTGATCATAGTCACTCATACCAGCCCTGCTTTACACGAAGTGAACAAATCATAACATACCATAGGGGAAAAATGTTTCAAGCTGCAAACTCAAGTTCATCTGATAATAATAATTAATAATATTATCTATGCACAATGCACATACTGTGTGACAAATGGTACATTTCTACCTTCCCTACAGAAAATAATAATTAAATTCAAATAATAATTAAATTCAAACAATTTTGACTTTTGTACCATAGTATTGAGCCTGTGGAGAGTGTAATATTTTTGGAGTCAGGTGTCGATGCAATGTCTGAGTATAAATCAGGACTCCGAATGGCATCACGGCTCCAACTCGCATGATGGGGGATTTCAAGCACACATGGATTGGAGACCACCTTATCCTTCTGACTAGGCTAATTTACATCAAGCTTCAGCAGTTTATTGAAATTTAGTTCTCCAAAACTTCAGCTTAATAACTGCAGCACTTACACAGTACGCAAGGCTTTTCCATGGCCGAGGTGCCAAATTGCTGATGGTGGAGAATTGTAACTGTCAACTGAAGAAAAAAGTGAAGATTGGACACAGGCCTCTAGCCATCTAGCCAAGGCACTGAGGGGGCTGAGGGACAAAAAGCTTCCAGGGGACTTAGCATTTTTAAGGGTGCAAGAGATGCTTTTATGTGCATTGTATCAATAGTTTGTTTACATTTTGTGGGGGTGAAAATGTGTCAGTGACTGGGATTCCCCTGGTCACCCTAGACTACAGTCATAGAGAAAAACCAAAACAATGTAGCCATGAGGGTCTGTCTAGACTTGGCAGATGAATGAGGAAAAAAAGAGAGCCCTCTCCCAAAGGGTGGAAACACTAAGGATGAGGGTTTCCTCTTCCACTTTGCTCTCAATATCTACTGTACCAAGTATGTATTGCACATAGGTAAGGACTACATATAGTAAGAGGTAAGGAGGGTGATGCTGATTACTGCAGCCATAAATTTATACTCAAAGAATGTTTATATCAAAACTTGCAAAAGAAAGAAAATTCATGCAAATCTTTTAATATCGACCTTTATGCATATTTTTAACAGTACGGTACTAATGTTCCACCTGGAGGGGCAACTCCAAAGAACGTGGAGTCACTAATCTATTTTGAGCCATTTTGTCACTGAATGAAGTAGAGTCCAATGATGTTTCTTCTAACTCAAAATCAGATCAAACTTTCATGGGCAAATTTCAAAGTCAATCCAGTTTATATTATATATGCCACCATATCCTATGACAGCAAATTCTTTTTAAATTTCAAACTTGTAGGAGTTCAAAGGACTAGTAAATGCTGATATTCCACTGCAAAGGAGAAATTTTTGACAAGTACTTCAAGTCTGTATACTATCAAGTTCCAAAAACTCATGTCACAGTTGCTGCTATGGGTACGAGGTCACAGGTGAAAAGAGAAAGGCGGGTATAAGGAAGGGGTCGCTTCTGCAATAATTTTGGCAGCCAAACCAAGACAGGTTATCCTTTAGCCTTCTCTCCCCCCTCCACCTCTCCCAATGGTCATTCACTTAGGGCTGTGACCGTTTAGCGATTAATCGCTAAACGATCGCATGTGTAACAAACGTTTAGTACACAGCTACCAGATATTAATCGCAAAACCCATTTTTCCGTACGAAATAAAAAACAATCTGCAGTCATTACAGAAAATTAGATGTTCACTAGACTTTTTTTTTGAAAAAGTGAAATACATATTTATACAAATGGCACACATGATCCGACATCAAAGTTGAGCTTCTATGAGGGTCCGTGTTTGAGGGTTCATGGAAACTATGTCCCCCGGCCAACGTCACTAACGAATTTTACATATTCATCATGTTCAAGGCACGTTTATAGTCTATGTTGATCATAGGTACTTGCGATTAATCGCTAAACGATCGCAAAATTTTGCGATTAAACGTTTAGTAATTTTGCTAAACGTCAACAGCCCTACATTCACTCACCACCCCCCCCCCTCCCCCTTTCCCTTACCAATACATTTGTTCCAGGGAGAAGTATAAAAAAGCCCTTAAATACCTAACCCGCCTCTGAGAATAACAGAATATTCTGGAAGTTTACATATGATCTTCATTTCTACATCAGGCACATAGCCTTTGCCTATCTTGCATTTAAATTTATCCCCTATCCATGTGGTTCTCACTCCATCGACAGAAAAATGTCTTTTGGTGGGATTAAGAATACAACTGGTTTTAATGTTTAATCTGCTAGAAAACATATCATCAGATGACTTCTCATGCCTAAAATTTACATACCTACTGAAGTAGGATACATCATATCAATGGTCAAGTTTCAATAAACTGGTCACTTGTCATCTGCTACAGATATGGCTGTCCACCATATTACAGCCATGTTTGTTTTGGAGATCGCTGGATACAAACTTCAAGGAATGACCATTTAGCTGTCAACATTCAGCCATTCACTGATGGAGAGTTGAGGATCCCTCCAGTTTTGGGGGATACTTCATACTAAATAAATGTCCACCACATCCTCCCACTTGTGTAGTAACCTTGTACACAGAAACGGAAAATGATACAGATTGGTTTGGACGTTGAACAATTTCAGGGGGTTCTAGCAGACATAATTTCAAAGCTATGGAATGTCTTAATTTGACGTGGGAGGACAATACTGTATTTCAGGCAGGTCAAAAGAAGCAATGGCACCCTGGGAGTGTGGTATTTCAGCTCCTGGGTAGAGTGATGACTTCATATTCATGAACATAATATATAAATGAAGTCATGAAGAGATATTTTCTGTGGCAGTATGCTGCAAGTGTCATTATGACAGTGGTACACGCTAAAGGGCTAACATAGTTACTTGAATTGCTGTATAAACAATATTTTTGTTATTGATTTGTTTATTTCTATAACTCCTTGGTTAACCTTGAATATGCAATATTCATGTTTTGAACATGAAAAAATGCTGCCAAATCAAAGCTGATGTTTAAAAGTAAGCTTGGGGCAATTATACTTGTAACTTTGATAATTTGAGAATATTGCTTTTTTCCCCAACAGAAAATATGTCAAAACAAAACTGGAGTTTGATCATTTGTGGAATGTTTAGGGCAATAAGGGTCGTTCTTTCAATGCAATCACCAACTGTACACAACATTTTAATAACTGACATCAGGCCCTATTTAGCCTGCAGAATTGGCCATGCGGTTCACAGCCTAGAAGAAATGTATGGGAAAATCAGTGAGATAGCAGATGCCAGGAATGAGTGGGCACTGTCAGCAGGGTACAGTATCAGTATATGACATTTATGTACAGTAAGAGCTGTCCCTACTATACCTCTGCTGTCAGACATAAACTACAATACAATAGTTATAGAGAGATAATTGGCATGAAGGCATGCACAATGGTACTATAGGCCTATGCCTATAGTAATATACCACATAAATTACCAAAGTGGTTGCACTGTAATACTATAGTACTGTACATGTATGTGAATTAGGCTATGCAATTTCTTGTACTGTATAGCCCATATATATTAAACCTACCAATTATGTAGTTTTAGTACAGGTGCACTAATTCCATGTACTGTATCCACAAAGGGACACCATGTATTTCAGATGCAGGCAGATTAATCCCCCTATAAAGCAGCCTTCTCCCATTCATTCCAGTACACCTGACCCCATCCCCCTCCCACTACCCACCCCCACTCCCAAAATATAACCTGACCATCCACAACAAAATTTCTCAAATTGAGACCTAGTGAGACCTACAGTAGTTAGATTGATGCACTTTACAGCTCACATACAACCACTGGATTCAATCCATCAACTACCAGCAATGTTCCATGAGGGTTGTTACAAATTTCAGACACAACTCCTGTCAGATACGACACAATTTCTGGAATCTTGCTCAATATTATGACTGATGAAAAACGCAGATTCAGCTGAACGGAATTCTTCCCCAAAATGACATCTAATTTGGAGACAAAGTGCTTCAGGAATATGATACATTCATTCCCCTGTTGACTGAGGTGTATCATTCGATTTCCCCTCTTCGTCCACATTTCATATCTATTTATTCCATATTAAAAATTTTGTGGACGGGACATTTCTATGGCCTTAAAAGTAGGTCAGGTGACTACTTTTAAGTGGGTCAGTTGGCTGGTGCTAAGTGGGTTTTTGGGTTATTATGTAAGGTTCAAAAACTACATCACAAAGAGAATAAAAGTGTGGAATTTATGAATCATTATTAGCTCAGAAATACTTAGCATAATGCACTTTTTTGTAAAGCGATTTGTCCTTCCACTATCATATCAAACTTCATAATTTTTTAAAGAATCATTTCAAAACTGATAAAAAGTAGTCGACTATAGAGTCAATTAAATGCAAAGTTTTGAACTCTGCAAGTGTTACTAAAAACAGGCCTCTGTTGATATCTAAACAGTACGACTTTTGTATTAAAAACTGACCCAAACAGCAGCCTCTTCTGGACACAACAGTTTGAAACCTTTGTAAGCTTTCTAGGTGTCATCCTTCTAAAAGTTAACTAGAGCACCAATGGTGCTGAAGCTCATACCTTCAACCAATTAAGGGTCCCTGGCTTCTAGTCTTTGTTAGTGCAAGCGTCATATGACTTTAAATGACGTCAAATGGCTTATGACCCCAAATCTCACATACCCTGATGGCACCTTCCTGAACGTCACAAAAAATTTGTCATGCTATCTTTGCTTTGTAAGTTGTTTCACGAATACAATTTAAGAAAGCAAAAGCCCCTAGGGCCCATCTTCTGCCTTGGACCCCAAATTTCAAGTATCATTATGACAAACCATCAACATTGTACAAGAGAATCTGTAGTTGAAGATGCACTTTTGCACACTTCATAAAACCATAGAGTTCACATGGGCTTTTGGACCAAAATTCCACAAAACCAGAAACAGATCACTAGCCAAGCATCATTATAACAGACCGTCAACTCTGTTAAACGTTAACTGGAGGAAAAGTTAATCACTTGCAATACTAAACAAAATGGACCCTATGGTCCATCTTGTGCCTTGGACCCCAACTTGTTAAACACCCTGAAGGTACCACTACCCGAATGTAATTATGACAAACCATCCACATTGTACAAGAGTATCTGCAGGAGTAAGGAATTTGCAAAATGTCATAAAAAGGGCCATAGGGCCCATATGGGACCTTAGACCCAAACTTCCAGAACACCATAAACAGATCACTCACCAAGCATCATTATGACAGGCCTTCAACTCTGTTTAACATTAACTGGAGGAGGAATTGACCATTTTGCAATATTTCACAAAATAGACCCTAAGCTAAGGTACATTGGGCCTTGGACCCAAAATTTCTGTACACCCTAAAAGAACCATTAACCATTAACAGAGGATCACTATGACAAACACACCCATGTGCTCTGACAATGCACACACAATGGAAATACCCAATGGAAATCCCATTAAGCAGCTCCCTTTAAACTAACCTAAACAACTGCACAGGATTGACCTCTTCTACACAGACAGTTTTAAAGAGGATGCAGTACAGAGAAAAATAGGTAGAAAACTGATTTTGTGAGACTAGTAAAATAGAGGGGTGGCACAAAATTGGTTAGAAAGGTATCAAAGTATTCTTCATCCCAAATTGGAGAAGTAATTTGTAAGGACCATTAACAGAGCTTCATTATGACAAATCATCAACACTGTACAACACAATTTGTAGGAGAAAAAGTGTTTTGTAGAATTTCATAAAATGAGCCATTGGGGCCCACATGGGACCTTAGACCAAAATTCAAGAACACCACAATGAGATCACTAACCAAGCATTAAAATGAGAGGCTGTTACCTCTCTTTAAACATTAAATAGAGAAGAAGTTAATTACTTTGCAATATTTCACAAAATGGACCCAACGGTCCATCTTGGGCCTTGGACCCAAAATTCCTGAACACCCCGAAGGGACCAATAACAGAGTAACATTATGGCAAACCATCAACACTGTACAACAGAATCTGTAGGAGGAGAAGCATTTTGTAGAATTTCATAAAATGGGCCCTAGGGTCATTATTGGACCTTGGACCAAAAATTCCTGAACACCCCAAATGGCCCACCACCCAAGGAACATTGTGCCCAAGTTTCAAACAAATCCATGAAAGCATGTGGGAGGAGAAGCGTTTTGAACAAGTGTGGACAGATGGATGGATGGATGGATGGATGGATGGATGGATGGATGGATGGATGGATGGATGGATGGATGGATGGATGGATGGATGGATGGATGGATGGATGGATGGATGGATGGATGGATGGATGGATGGATGGATGGATGGATGGATGGATGGATGGATGGATGGATGGATGGATGGATGGATGGATGGATGGATGGATGGATGGATGGATGGATGGATGGATGGATGGATGATGGATGGATGGATGGATGGATGGATGGATGGATGGATGGATGGATGGATGGATGGATGGATGGATGGATGGATGGATGGATGGATGGATGGAATGGATGGATGGATGGATGGATGGATGGATGGATGGATGGATGGATGGATGGATGGATGGATGGATGGATGGATGGATGGATGGATGGATGGATGGATGGATGGATGGATGGATGGATGGATGGATGGATGGATGGATGGATGGATGGATGGATGGATGGATGATGGATGGATGGATGGATGGAATGGATGGATGGATGGATGGATGGATGGATGGATGGATGGATGGATGGATGGATGGATGGATGGATGGATGGATGGATGGATGGATGGATGGATGGATGGATGGATGGATGGATGGATGGATGGATGGATGGATGGATGGATGGATGGATGGATGGATGGATGGATGGATGGATGGATGGATGGATGGATCGATCGATGGATGGATCGATCGATCGATAGATAGAGTGATGCCGCGTGATCACAATAGCTCACACCAGCATGCTGGTATGAGCTAATAAAATGATGCAGGGACACCAATGACTGACATACTGTTCTCTGGGTTGTACTAATATAAGGCAGCTCAGGAATCAATATAAAGGAGCCATTACAGAGCCACTTACATGAAGTTCCTGTATCACCCCAAAAATTGGAGTGTGGGGTGTCTGTCTACATTCAGAATTGCTGACAAGTGCTGACAATTTTAATAAAGAAACAAATACTCTAGTATAAATGGTCCACACAAATGAAAATCAGATATTTCACTACGTACAGTATTATGAAGTACTCAGGGATGTAGCTAGCCAAATTTGAGTGCCGGATAATTGTCCTATCTTGGGAAAGCACCTCACCCCACCCAATGGCATCTACCAAATTTTTCAGCCATTAATTTTTCATTTTTCCCTCATTTCACTTTAGGGAGTAAATTTAGGGCTAGTTTTAGGTCATGGTAGGTAGATTTGTGGTGGGTGGGGAGACATGTGTTTGCCTGGAGTGCTGGGAGGGAATATCAAGTGCTGGGTGTCACCGCCCACTGTAGCTACATCCCTGAAAGTACTACATCAATAATGTATGTTCTGCCTAAATGTACTAAATGTATGAGGGACACAACAGTCCTCTAGGGCATTGACACATATAAGATGTAACGATTCCTTTTACTCACTCTCTATCTGTCAGAGGTACTGAGAGGCCAATCAGTAACTTTTTGTTACCCAAAAGCACTTTGAAAGTCAGTACGATAATTTTGAAAGTTCAACAATCAGTCTGAGGAGGCAGTGAAGGGTACGACTGGACAGGGTCAAATGACTCAACATTGTGGCATCATTTTGGAGGAAAACCTATGGATCTTAATATTCCCATAGCAATTTATACCATAGGAATACAAGTTAGGGGGACAGGGGAGGGACTGGGGGCTATACCCCCATTTACACAGAACAATTAATATGTTCTGCCTAATGCAGCAGCCCCTCCCTCTCCTCTCCTCCCCAATAGGAAGTATCCCTGTATGCACATGCCTAATAAAGTATCTAACACACAATGAGAGAAATACTGTAACAAGACTCTGTGCTGAGAGTTTCAGGACTGCATATATTTTACTAGATTATGTTTACATAATTTGTAAATATCTACAATAATTCACCAATGGTAAAAGAGAACAGTTATTTCATTCACACAAACAGTTGTTACATCTCACAGTCTGTGCTTATACACAGCTTCTATCAGTATTAAGCAAATGCACATTTCCCCCACAGTCCATCAGCTTGATTCCCAACCCCTGGACGCAGCTGTGCATGATCCTACCATCCCTATGATCGTGCCTCAACCCAAACATGTTCCTATTTAACACCTGGTCTAGACTTTGATGATTAGTGGCCAAATCTTACTTCCAATACTAGTAAGAGCTAACCTAACATCATCACATTTAAACCTTCCAGATCAAATCCCAATGTTTCTCTTTTTTTGTGAGATTCCCATACTCTGCAATGTTCTACGTCAGAAAATGATGAGAAACTTGCAGTGAGCATGAAATTAAACCGCAATGGCCTTTAAAAAATCTCCACCATGACAGATGGTTTGTAATTCTAGAATGTTTTCAGAGGCTCCTCAGCCAAATTTTGGTCGTAAGCCTGCACATAATCTGAGATAACGGTAAAGCTGAGCACTGAAGGAAGTTTGATAGACAATACATCAACATAAAAGATTGGCGATGCAGTAATCAAACTGTATGAATTATTTATTACCATTGTAAAGTGGTCAACTCTGATTGGATAAAGACAGTATGACATCATCAATGCCATACCCACTAACTTTCTGAACTCAACCTTCCAGAATGATGTTTCGTTTGACAATTTAAGTAATATCAATAATCTAGTTTCCAGGTGCGGGTTACAAAAGCTCTGCAATCTACGACCACCTACATTCAGTCTTTTTGCATCTTTACTTAGGGTTGGGTGACTCCAATATTTTTGGAATTTGATACCTGCAGCCCTATTAGTCGCAACTTTGAATGTATATGTACAGGATATAAGTTACTTGTGTGGCAGACAAATGATATTCTTGGTAGGGATGCACTAATGCCAAGTGGAAACAGGTCTCTGTCTGACATCCTAGACTCATGTATTTTACTGTGCAACCATCTAAACCTGGTCAACCTGGCACTTTTCCCTGTTTCTAAATAAGCATACAGCACCTGTACCTCCCTACCATATTACCATGCAGAGGAGTATCCAGGAATTTTCAACTGGGGGTGCAAGGTTTGACTGATTGCTGTCCTGAGGGGAGGGATCTAAGGGAAAGGGGACCCTCTGGAAAATTTTGCTTTTTGAAAGAGGGCGGATATGCAAAATGGTGCTATATTTGACACACTTTGAAACATATAGGCCTATACAATTTTCTTATTATTTTTTTTTGTCCTCAACCACCTTTTAACCTGTTACCCCCTCCCCCTGAATCCACCACTGCCATTGTATCATCTTTAACTGGCCAAATTAACTTACCTGACACATTTTTTTTTTTCTCTTTCAAATAAGCTATAAGTACATCCCTACCATTCCTCAACATGATAGTCTATTGATCCTCACTCAGCAATAAAAAATATGGGCATATCGATGCCTGTATTGCAATAATCAATTATTTAATTGATCATCTTCAAATTGATTGTTCACAATTTATGAATATACACTCAGCAAAGATTCAATACCATGAACAAGATGTAATCAGTATGTTTGTAAGGAAGATGCTAATGGACAGTACCTGACTAATGAAACACCCCTTTGGCTTTCCATAACACCCCTTTGGCTTTCCATATATTTCCTACAAATAGTTGCATCAAGTGTGCCTTGTTGCACTGTGTACAAAGAATAAAACCTAACAAAAGCTCTTTAACTGTAACACTATTCCTAAGTTCTGGAATTCCTCCAAGGCTGTTTGCTACTGCAGGTGACAACCTGAAACTACTCAGAAGTGAACACCTAGACTGGAAACAAAGCCTTCTGACTGGATTTAACCTTTTGCTCAACATTTAGACTCTATAACAATTATAGTTTAAGCCTCTCACACACTGGCTACATGGAACAAATCTAGAGTACATATAATCTGGACCAAAGGAACTTCACTTACTTAACCTTGAGGGCAAATAATCTCTTTCCAGACAAGGAAATGTTTCCATACTAACTTTACTTCTAGCCACTTATCAAATTTAAAAAAAAAAAACTTTTATTTCATGCACCAGGACAGCTGGCGATACCGATATTGCCCAAGGACATATCGCCACACTACTGTGTATGAGCTATCTGCTACAGTATGCATACCTACAGTAGTAGCGTAAAGTACTATGCACAAGTCACCAATGACCAATCACAGAAAAGCTACTGTTTGAATTCACATCTATCAAAGAGCAGTCAACAATTGTTAACAGAGATGAAGGGATATTTTTAAATATTTTTGGGCTGACCGCAATGTTTAGCCTCTTATATAGGCCTACTAAAGATGTTTGACATAATTGGGGACTGGCTGATGACCTCCATACAGGCTTAAGGTTAGAATCCAGATCTGGAAACAAATTTGCTAAGTTCTGTTCTCTCCCCTTGCCTTAAATTTCTTCTCAACTATATAAAGAAGAGATCCTCCATCCACCCCTTTTATCAAAGTTTTAAAGGAAGGGAAAAGAAAAAGCTTCTTATACTACTAAGCTAAACCTGATAAATCAGCTTACAGCTAAAGAGTTTGCACACACAGATATTGAAAAAGAACATCAAAGAAAGCAGATTTTGTTATATTCACAATATTTAGCCCAAACACAAGAATACAAACCATTTACAAGAACTAGCCTTTTCCAGGGTTGTAAGGTTGGATTTTTGAAGCCAAATAAAAGAACTATTAAAAAGCACTCTTTGTCATATACAGCTGGGTATGGGATGATGTTCAGAGTAAATCTTGGACACATTTTTCGTATTCAATATTGGTTAATTTGGTTTCTCATAGAAATCTGTCAGAATGGAGGAAATTTGCCTAATCAATGTTGCTTTGCCTCTATGAAAAAGAAAGCCTGTGGGGACACTAATTTCTTGTACTTTATCTGATTGCACCTACCAACAGTTTACCTCATGCAGGAGAAATAACACAATGTGGAAGTGTGTCTTTATTAGTTTGTGGTTTGTGTACACTGTACAGTAGACTCAGTATAAAGTATCAAATCCACATCAGCCAGACTTTAAACATTGTGGACATGCCAACGCACACTGTACATACCTGACTGCAACCCAACTACCACCCCACTGCAGTCGGGTTGCAACTACCACCTGACTGCAGTCAGGTTACAGTACAGTCTGTAGGGAGTGTGTCAAATTTTGTTTGCAACCCATCTATGATCCAACACTTGGCCATAGTAACATGTTTGATGTTTGTTGTGGAGTCTGTGGGAAGCTGGGTTAATACAGTTGAGTCAGATCGCGTGCCATTGTCACTGAACCAACTGTGACTCCATTCTTTTGGATAGCCAATCAAAAAAGTGCTGTAAAATCAGGTGACATTTGCAGAAAGTGAAAATGGCACTAAAACCAAACTGAGTGAATCAGGTCACAATGGGGTCTTGGCAGTCAATGGTACAGTAAATCTATGATCCAACTGTGACCCGACTTGGCCATGGACCACTGCCTCCAACTTAGGTTGTATGAGTAGTAAGGGCCATGCAGTTGCATCGGACCGGGCAGAAAAGTGTGGACCTGCCTTAACACAACTTGAGGAGTGTCATAGGGGGAAGCTTAACAAACAAACAAGGTAAATCTAGCAGGTGCAATTGAATATTGGCCGGCAAAGGTATGTTAACAGATTTATAAAGGAGAGGTAAAAAGATACAGGAGAGGAATACAGTTTACAAGTGTTTTATACACACAATCACATACCACTGTACATTGCATAAATTGTCGAAAGATGACAAAACAGGATGCACAAAACATTACAAGAGCCAGAGTATTTCCTCTACAAGTTTGGTCTGTGATCAGGCTAGACAGGTGTATGCTGACCTTTGACCTTAGAGCTCAAGGTCCCCCCTAGATTATCAACTGGGGCATGAGAATTACTGTGGAGGTCTCATCACTGCTATAACCATATGCAGAGAAAAGCTGACAGAATGATGGCCTACTAACTGCAATTAGATACTGATAACACCAGCAGGCTACAATCGGTATATACATTTTTCAAAATCATTCCAGGCCAAATTAAATCCCAATTTTCATTGACATGCTGTAAGTTTACTATGCACATGTATATGATATAACATGTAGCCTACCCCTAGACCTACTGCATACAACTGAAAAGTTGAAAAGAATAGTACACATAAGAATGTGGCTGCCACTACATCCAGACCTGATTTCCCATGATTTACAAATGTGTGGAATTACTTAAGACACCCAAGGGAGGAGACATTTGCAGGCCTTAAGGGGGGACCTGCCAACACTGTAAATAAAATTCTTGACCCTAGGTAGCAAATCAAATACAAAATGAATCCCTGAGGATTTTCTGGTAGGTTTCTGTTGGTTTAGTCATTTACAAGCCAATCCAAAAAATCTTGCGAACAACACTAAACAATCAGATAAAACCTCAAGGCTTTGTACACAATATGAGGCAGTATTTTTCATTTATTTTTCCCCTTTTTTCTGGTAAATGGATTGGAAGAGAATATATTAATCTGGCCATTAATTTAACTGATTTTCTAAATCAATCAATTCACAACAACGCTTGCTGGCTTTGCAAATGGGGAAGCAAGAATTGGGAGGGAGAAATGGTAGGGGAAAGGAGCACGGGGGCAGGGGGGGCAGGGATATGTTGGAGAATTATAAGTATGTTCTTTCCCCTCCCAGCTAAATTCTACACAAACTGTTTCAAATGGAACAAACTTTTACAGGACTGTAAAAAAGGGGTGGAAAGTAAACCACTTTCAGCACAAACCAAAGGTCCTTTATGAAACTTTATGAAACCCCATCCCCCTCCCAACTTATTGTACTAAAAAGGGACACCTTATTCTAACATTTGCCTGTAGGCCTATAGCAGTAGATGTCTTAAAACTGAAGGGAGTATGACTCCCACTGAGTCCCCATACAACGCCAAGTGTCACCGATCTCTCATATCTGTAATTTGTACAATAACAGTCATTCTGAATGCACAAAATCTCTTTTATGTGAATTCACTGAATGAATTCTAGTTTCTTGAGCATCACGGTGGAAAAAGACCCGACTGTGTTTGTCACTTGGAGCAAAACTTTATTTTCCATTCCAGAAACTATCCTCGACGTTGATTCACGACACTTCAAAAGGCTGTGAAACATGCTTATATGACAGTATTCAAGGTCATACTTCAAATAACTGTGACTCAGGCAATTAAGATGTTTCGTCACACCAAGATGCAATCATAAGTATCATACGATGCATACATGATGTACTTCTGTCTGAAAATAGACACTATTAAAACTTGTCTAAATTACACAAAATATTAACAAAATTTTCAACTTACCGTTTACTTGCAGTAAAATACTTTTCTCAACGCTTATATCATCTACTCCTGTTGCGTTGCACTTCAAAGATTTTTCATGAAATTCTCTGGATGGATTTGAGAGCACCAAAACCGACGTTGTGTCCTTGAGCAAATTGTTCTGTGGACTTTCAACAATGTTAACGGTTTCTCTTGCATTGTACTGATCTAAAGATTTATCCTGTAAAGACCATTGTATCACTACCTCCGGTTTGGTGGCTGGAACGAAACAACTCACTGTGAAAGGTATTCCTTCTGTAAGAGTTACAATTTCTCCCTCGATATAATCTTCTATAATTGATTTCTTCAGCTGCATTCTGGATGGTGGAACTACAAAAATAAAATAATGGTTACATAGTAATAATGGATAAAACATTTTTTTAATAAGCTTTTCCTGAAATAATGCAGAACCCTAGCTTCACTGAAATGGTGCGGGGGAAGGGTAAATAAGCAACTGAGCATATGTGCACATAGTAAATCCTGCACTCCTGCAGTAGAATACCCTTACCAGCCTGCATGGCTGGCATGACTTTTGATTCTTGTGACCTACTAGTTGATCAATAGCAATCATGTTTTCCTTTCCACAATTTAGCATAAAACCTATAGTAAGTATGGGAAGTTTTTTCAAAACCTAAAAATGCGACAAGGTGGGCAAACAAACAGCAAGGTGGGAAAACAGAATGAGCAATTGTAAGGTCACTTCTGTGAAAAAGCTTCAAAACTTCCACATTTTAAAATCATTCAGTGACATTTTAAGGGATTTCCATGGGACTAAGTTCACTTACTTCAAATAATGCACAAAAGGTTTCTTCATTAGAAGGTGAAAACCACATCTCAATAGCAGGTAGCATTTGGAAGATACTAATTATCAAAGAAATGTCATTTCTTCTAGAGATAGAATGCATTAAATCTGTGATGTCATTGTGACACTGTACTTCTTTATGACATTGACATCACTGTAGGGAATATTTAACTTTGTATGTTACACTCTACATATGGTGAAGTTTTCTTGCTAAATCTACATGTACAGCGATTTAAACATTCCAACAGTATCAAATTTCAAGGACAAATGGGGGGGGGGGGGCATTCAAATATTAAGAATAACAAAAGGACTCTGAGTCAATGTGCCCACTTAACATTTGAGTCACCTTGAAGAGAACTGGAGTTGTTTTTTTCACAAAAGTAACCCATCTTTAAAATGAAATATCTTGAGTTAGGAATAAAGTATTGCTAAAAGTTTTGGAGGACATGAAAATTGGAATAGTTTTCTTTTTCACAAAAGACCCTTGTAAAATGCCACTGGAAGGTGCCTTTAAGTCACTCTTTATTAACCAACCTGGCAAAAACCAGTATCTTCTGTGGATCTGCAAAGCGCAATTATTACATCTACCATACAGAAAATTTCCCATGTTGTACCTCTACCTCTAAAACAAGATTCTTTGTATACAATATTAATCAAATATTAAGGAGACCAGTAGGAAACTTTATTTTTCAAAAAATCAGCTCTCACAATTCCTAGAAAGTCATTGCTTTACAGCTCATGAATGATAGGTCCAATAAAACCTGACCATTTTCAAATGATGCAACCCTCTATTGAGATGTTTTTGTGTAGGTTTTTTTTTTTTTCAGGGGTGTTTTTCACTCAGGGGTGCGGGAAGGGATGAAGTAAGCTTTCGCCTAGGTTTATTAATGAGACTGAATAGTGAAATGACATGATAAAAGGTATTTTCCATCAATGTCATACTAATGTAATGTAAACACTGTATGTCCCTTTAAAGAATCCTAAAATGGAACCAAGGCTATTGATCAGAAATTATAATAAGACTTAAACTTCACCATCAATCTTGTTATACATTTATGTTCTCTTTATAACAATTAACATTTGTGTAGTATTGTACAAGAACAATTGTGGTGCATGAGAATTTGTTCCCATGCACAACTAGTTAACAAGATATGCACCACAAATGCTTACACACACGCACACACATACCTGTTTATGGCGCCAATCAGGGTCGTACATTAAAAATGCGCCAATCAGGGAAATACCTCAGATCGGCCTTGCAATTTGAGGGCGCATTCTGATACCCCAATTTGAAAGATTTTAGGCAATCTAGAAATGGGGATATCCCCAGTTTGCAGGGCATCCCCAATTCACGGGTGTTTATACCTGCCATTAATATCCCTGATTATTGCCAAAAACATATCCACACACACACACACACCCACATGAAACCATTATGAATGCATAACTTTCAGATTATCATTACAACCAATAACAACAAACTCAGTACTTTCCACATTTAAATCACTAATCTAGATATTGTTGTACGCCAGTACTTTTGTCCCCCATAGACAAACATACTGGCCTCATATACAAGACATGAAACTATGATCCAATCATGAAAAACCTGCAAGGTCTTCATTCTGATGAAAAGATCCCCAATTAAGATTAACGAAGAGTTATACTTCATTTATGCTTACAATCCACAAGAGGGGAGTCTAACGTTGCCGTCTGCAATTTTGGAAAAGTCCATCCCATGACCTAAAACTCATTTTTTAAATTGCGGTAGGTGTCATCCCTCCCAGGATATACGGCCAAGGAGGACATTAGTGGCAATAACACTGACGATGTTTACATCAGAGGCAATAAAATGACATGTGAGGGGGTATAAATTTTACGTCAGCATTGAAATCTCTGTGTCTTTTACAGGGACGCCCGCAGAATGTCAGAGACAGCTAAATATGGGAGGGTATGAAACATCCTCTACTAAATTAATTCAAATTCTGCCTCATGACATCTCCACTAGTCTTGTTCATCCAAAGATCAAGCGTCCATTATATACCTACACGTTGTGATCTCAAGCTGAATTCAACCATGACTACATAACGCATCCAACCATCTCACACACCTTTAACACAATACCATAACCAAACGTAGGATCTGAGTCTGCAGTCTGCAGTATAAAAGTTTACGGTTTGTTGATAACACCTTCAACCTAACAATAACATTTTTTTCCTCAGACGAGTGTGTTCAACAAAAGAAATGTGGCTACCTGGACTATCTCTCTCACCAAACACTATCATATGGCTAAACACTTTTGGTGATGAAGAAGTGTTAAAAATGCATACACACCACTTTCTTGTGTAATATGTTCACAGGAAATATTATCTTTAAAATCAAGATGGCAAAGACAGAATATAGCTTTAACTGCAAAATATTATACAGTACATGAGTTCTGAATGTGGCATCATTTGATTTCAAAATTTTTAAGTTTGGGTTGAAAAGTTATTCCTGAGGGATACACCTCTATTTTCCAATGTCTTTATGTTCCAATGAGTGCAAATCTAATACTCTCACCTCAACCTAACTTAACCTAACCTAGCCTAACCCTATGGACCTAATCCTTATCCTAACACTGACCTTCATGTAGACTTGTCAGAATGTAGGCACATTGTAACAATGAGATGTAGAAAAAGAGCAGTCCACATTCTAGTGCAACAGAAGAGTGTTTTTTTCTTTTTCTGTACAATATTATTTGTGAGAAATAATAACCGGATATTGAATTGGATACATATATGGTTTTAATGGAATGAAGGCTTCTGCTCCACAAATGCAAATTTTCCTTGAAGTTTACTGACCTCTAACCTTACCTTACTAGCAAGTAAGAACTACACAGAGAGGCTACTTGAACAGTTCATTTGCAACACATCCAATTGTCTAGATTCCTTAAATCAAGGTTGGTTAGTTAGTTAGATGAGGTTTAACGTCCCAGTTGCCAACCAATTGGTTCAAGTCGAGACGACCACGGCCTTTTTCCAGTTGTGGCTCACTGGCTTGTTTTCCCTACTCCAATGCTTATGCTGAGCACCAAGCACAAAGGCAGTAGGTTCCATTTTTAAAGTCTTTGGTATGACCCGGCCAGGATTTGAACCCTAGACCTTCCGGCTGCAAGTCGGATGCTCTAACCACTTGGCCACTTCAGTTGGCCACTTCTCAAGGATGCAAAAGTGCATTATGATTTTTAGTAAATTTATTTCATATTTCACTACACCTCAATTTTCACCACAACTGGCTCCTACACTATATCCTGGACCATTAGGCAGTGGGATTACATTATTCCCCCACTAATCTAAAAATTTGTGCAAGTTCATGCAAGTTTTAAATTAGGTGTGGGAATTTCCCACACCTGTTAGACAAACTTCTTGTGTAAAGTTGACTTTTTGTACTAAAGCTTATCGAGATCCCCCACTTTAAACCAAAATTCCCCTCAAAATCTTTCGCATGGGGGAGGGGAATTACCCCAAAAAATTTTGAGACCTACTGTCAACACTGATGCATATGGAAGGGTAAACAAAGGACTTATTCTGAATGGATTTAAAACATTTCAGAAGCACACATAATGTCACATGACTGAAGAGAGCCATACATGAATAAGGCCACCAGGGTAAACCTGAGTAAACCAGGGTATAACAGAGTAAACCCGAGTGTACCAGCGTAAACCAGAGTAAACTAGGGTAAACCAGAGTAAACCAGGGTATACCAGAGTAAACCAGGGTATACCAGAGTAAACCAAAGTAAACCAGGGTAAACCAGAGTAAACCAGGGTATACCAGGCTAAACCAAGGTATAATCAGGATAAACCAGGGTATACCGAGGTACCGTAAATCAGTGTAAACCAGGGTATATCAGGGTAAACCAGGGTATACCAGAGTACACCAAGGTATATCAAGGAGCTGCCAATGGTATACTGTACCAATGTAAATCATGGTGATTGCATGTCCTAAGAAACTATCCCAATAATAATCTCCTTGAATTAACCAATAGAGATCCATCCATTGATCAACAAACTGGTCAAAGAATAAAGGTAAGAACTTGAATAGGATAACTATTTAAGATAAATCCTATAATTTTTCAGGACAATACAAGGTACAGAGAAGAAGGCAGCCACCTGAATGTAGACCAGCAGTGCTTATGCATGCATGACAAGAAGCAGGCTACCACAGGGAGGGGTTATTTACTAGCAGATCCATACAACTGAAATTGTACCTTAGTGACACTAATCCTATTAGATTCACATCAGGGGAGGGGAAAATCACTTAATGATCGATGGTTAAGTTTATTAGCCATGTGATTCTTTTGTGTAATACTTAAAATATCCTTAATGCACTTCAATCAAAACAACTGACAGAGTGACTAGGCTACCCGTTGCAGTGTCTCATCTAACAACACACTCTTCTCCCCAAATAACCCTCCTGAATTGCTGAAGGCTTCAAAAGACAGCAAAAACATCCCTTAAATTTGTAGACTTCTAGACTACACACTTTTACAGTCAAGAAAAGTTAGTAGAGTTTTTAAAAACCAGGCCTCTCTGTTTGAAACCAAGAAGACAACTGCTAAACAGTTAGTACATGAACTGAACAGAATTTAGTATCAATGGGTAAGGTGTCCCACTTCCTACTAGTCCAGGGGTTTAGAAATGGTCACACTGTGACCGGCATGAGGATTCAATCTGGCCCACACTTACTATTGCACACATACACAAAATAAATAAAAAAAACCTCCATTCATTAAAATTTGGATTTCAACAAACAGATACTTCAGTATGATATTCAAATTTTCAAGGTGAGCAATTATCTCACTATGTACTTCAGGATCTTGGGTACATTAGTACTGTGCAAGGAAAGGGGGGGGGGTAGAAAATGTAGGAATGTAGGGATGGGGGTTAGTGGTATACTGATATGACCAGCCATAATTAAAAACAATACCTGCTGAACAGGCACAGTACTGTATGGGTTGACACCCAATCCAGTATACTAATATTTTAGAAATGAGCCAGTGTGTAAACTTCCAGCTAGGCTACTGCTTGCATATATTTACATGATGTGTAAAGTAGTACGTAGCTTAATATGATGGGCAAAAGGTTAAGTCTGGAGTACATAGGCTGTCCAATTATGGTGTAGAGATGAAATATCAAGACTCAAAAAGTAGGTAAAATATCAGGAGTAAAATCAAACAGAAGTTAACAAAGTGGTCATACTTCAAGAACATATAGCAGTAGGATGCTAGAACGATTTCACCCATACTGATATAATGAGTTCGTTGATAAATAATATATACCAACATACCAATACTGAATACCAATCACAGGTCCAAAAGTGGTGAGGGAGGAGAGGAAATAAACCATAGAGTGGTTAAGCAAAGGTTTTGGTGGAATGCACTATTGAACAGAATACATATTCAAAATATAGTTATGATGACCCCAATGCATTTCCTCCATGACTGGAGACCAGAAATCCAAACTAAAGCTTCCAATGTTTCAGACAAGCAATGGAATCTACAACTTGTTCTTAAAATTTACTTTCTAAAATGGAAATCTGTTCTACTACAATATAAATATACACCATACCATCAACATCTAGCGTTAAACGTGTCCTCAAAGGTTGCTGTAGTCCGTCATGGTTGGCCTGACACTCCACCCATTTGCCATGTGCAGTCACATCAACGGTGAAGTTCATTTTACTGGTGGTCTGCTCAAGCCTTGGTTCTGCTGGTGACTCCACGACTGATGACATTGAAGAAGTCTCCACCATGTTGTCTTGGGATCTCCAGACCAGTTCCGTGGCGGGCCGTGTCCCACTGAAGTGAGTGAGACATGTAATAAGAGTGGGTTGACCAGAGGTCACCCTCAGAATCCCTCCATCAAATATTTCTGTATTTGTTCTAGAATCGATGATAGCCACTTCCTCTGGGGGTACTATGGTCAGAGAAAAGAGGAGCAATTGAGAATAAAATTATATTGCGTATTTTATCCTTTCACAATTTTATGGTGGCCTATGAAGGAACAGACTGGAAAAGAAAAGGACAATGAGGTCTCCATTTGCAGAAGTTAGTCCAAACAATGTTGCATTCTTAAAGTTGATTCTATGCCATCCATACAGTTACCTGTTAAAAACATGGCATATTTTAGTTAATTCTTTCAAAGAGGGGTTGGATATTACACAAAAAATAATTTACACAGTTTTGTTGTATTGTCATCATTATGAGGTTGCTATGTAATTTTGCCTCAAATGCTTCAAAATTACATTTAAACGAAACTCTCCAACATAAAATTTGGGGGCATTTGTAAATGAGACTTTTGTTTGAACCCACTGAACTCCCCCACCCTCCTGACAAAGCCAATTACTAAAACCTACTTACCTAGAACCTCTAACCTGACTGTTGCAGAGCTTGTTGATACTCCAAAGAGTTCACATTTGTAATCGCCAATATCATCCAGTGCTACATTTGATATCACTAATGTCGCTATGGATGTGTCTTTATTCTGGTCAAATGTAAGTGTGTATCGATCATCATCGCCACTGTATTGTGTAGTCCTTTGACTAAAACGATAAGCTGCAATTACGACATCCCCACCCTCCTCGGACCGCTCCCATTTCACAAGTAAATGCTGTTCTGATGAACTAAATGAACAGGTCAATTCTGCTTTGAGCCCCCGGAGTGGACTGTTAGCTGTTACATCTATGGAAGTCACTGGAGAAAAATATAAGAAAGAATTAACATGACTATTAATGGTTTGTCAACAAGTTAGTAACATACCTGCCTATTTTGATAAAAAAAATGTTAAAAATGTTGCAAATAGCTACCTCCTACCAAAACCCATCAAATAGTGACCATTTTGCAAGACAACTACTGTTTTTGCAAGTTTACTATTCACATTATTAGCTATATAATTATGTAAATGTATGACATAAAAAGAGAGGCTATGAGATCTTATAATATACTTTGTTTGTTTAAGCTTCACTTAAAGGGAAAATGCAGTCACCCCAATCAGAGTTAGTATGCCCCGTCACTCTAGTTCATGAATGGCCTATTTTGATCATGTGACAATGTTTTTGTTAGTGAATTGTAAAAATTCAATGAGAATTTCTACTTGCTTTACCTATTGTTTGTAATAGTTACGTTCAAAATGTCTTCACAGGTGCTTGTAATGCAATAAAAGGATATTTGCAAGAGTTTGCCGATTTTTCAAAGCAAATTTTGGAGTGACTGCCTATTGCCTTTAAGAACAGTTACAGTTTATGTTGGCATGCCCTGAAGGTTCATTATGGAAGTGCTGCAACAGCTGACTTCTTGGAAAATGACTACATTATTCACCAAACAAGAAAGAAGCTCTTAGGTAATTAACAGCTAACTTATAATAAAGGATCAACAAAAGAGTTGCAGACACTGTGCAACACTACATCATTTTATTTGAATAGCTGATGAAAAATCTCATAAATGATCAAACCTTGATTTTAAGGCATACTATACCTTGAGGACAGTAAATGATATTTAAATAACCAACCAATCTTTCGTCACAAGACCTTAATCTTTCACTGTTCAGTTAATCAGCTTTTTTGCTTACATGTTCACATACCTTCAAAACAGAGCTACCCCAGCACCCTAACGATGTTAATTGTAGAGTACAGTATTCAATATAAACTCTCCCTACTAGAGAATCTTTCATCAGATGGAATAGATACAGGGAAAGTGTAGGGGAGTTACACGACACACTGTAAACCCCATTTCAGAGTTCAAAAATGCAAACGATTGTCCTTTTAAAGGGAATATGCAGTCACCCCAATTTGATTTTGTGTACCAGGGTATCCTATTTCATAATGGCTCTTTTTAATCATTTGGCAAATTTTTTGTTATGGCATACCTACCAGACTGTTAAATTCATGCAGAATATATCCATATTTTACATCGAATATTCAATGTTTATGTTTGGAAAAATCAGTAAGGTACTTGAAAGAGAAAGACGAGGAAATCTGAAAGATTAAGCTGGTGTTTCAAAATAAATTTGGGGTGACCGCTTCTTCCCTTTAAAGGAAGTAGGCAATCGCCCCAAATTTGCTTTGAAAAATCAGCAAACTCTTGCAAATCTCCTCTTACTGCATTACAAGCACCTCTGTTCAGATGTTTTAAAACATAACTATTTACAAACAATAGGTAGAGCAAGGAGAAATTCTTGAATTTCACAATTCACTAACAAAATTATTGTCACATGATCAAAATAGGCCATTCATGAACCAGAGTGACGGGGCATACTAACTGACTGGGGTGACTGCCTATTGCCTTTAAGCTGAGTAGCTTGATGGAAACTAGAAAATTATCATTTTGAAATATAAATCCCAAGGGTGAAAAAATATGGCGCCTGGGAGGCTGGGAGCTTTATAAACCTCCAGCCCTTTCAACACTTCCTCTGGGCAATCTTCCTTCAAGTCCCAACCTGGCAGTGATGAAGCATGTCATGTTGTGTGGTATTTTCACATACAGTACACATGAAGCAGAATGTCACTAAAAGACACTTATCTGAGAAATTTCTCCACAGGTTTTCATTTTAATCAGTTACACTGTCATTAAATTTTACAAAGAATTAGTTCATCTATGACAAACCCTCGTTTTCAAATAAATACCATTCCTATCAATAAATGCCAATTTACCAGTACTAAAATCTAGAAAAATTTTCCTCAAATTTATACAAGTACTTCTAGTGTATGCCATGCACACACCCTCTCAAAGTCCATCTGTTTTTTTTTTTTTTTTCCAATGTCACCTTCAACCAAACCCCTCCTTATATACAGTATACCAACTATTTAGAGTATTGCACTGGAGAATTATAGACTTAGTGAAGTCAGCTCAGGAGATGGATAGAGTGCAACCTAAATAAGAAACTCGTTGCCAGTGATCATTTCGCAGTAGATAAAATGTCCAATAGTAGTAATAGGGGAAGTAAGTAGGAAGAAAATAGATTTGACTAGATCACTGCAACTAAAATGCTGGAATTTGTTTCGCTCCATAGACTATTTGTTTATAAATGAGAAATAAGTGGATTGAGTTTAAAGCAAATATCTAAAAATAAAATAATATTTTTAATAATTTAGTACAGTTGAAAGAAAGTTTAGTAACAAACAGGTTGTGGGGTGCAAACCTCCAATAAGGCCTGGTATTATTCATCAATCTTCATTTCCACCCATTACACACTCCCCCTACTACACTGTACCTTCTATCACAATTGAGAAATATTTCAATACTGACTTGGTCAAGTTTAACACCAGCCATCCTGATGTACATGTATGACCAGGTCACCACATAAAATGCTCGTACAGCACAACATGTACCTTGGGACCCCTGTCAAAGCAAGCTAAATCTTTCGATTTTCATGAAAAACTGTACGGCAGACATTCTTAGGATAAAGATAACATGGGGCCCACTGTTTACACCCAGGGGACTCCTTTTCCTCTCCTTAAAATGATTTTTCACCAAAGGACAAGATTTCTTAGATGTAGTTTTGTTTAGATGTTACTATTTTAGGAGGATCAAACACATTTTGCGATGACAATTGTCACTTACAAGTTTACACTAATGATACTCCAATCATAGGTCTAGCAATCCTCCCCAAGGAATCAGAATGCTTCTACTGCTGAGATTTCAGATGCTGATTCACAAAATGAGTGCTCATTCACCAACTTCCCACTTTTTTTACAAATGTCATCACAAATTAGGTCTACTTAAATAATTGAGACAAAAGATGTGACACTGAAAGAACAAATTAAGTAGTTTACAGACATTTGCAACAGGGAATTGTTTGGTCTATTTTCTTTCTTTTTTACCTCCTTTTTCATTAAAATTGGTTATTTTTTACATGCTTCTCTTTCCTTTCTGGTAGTTTCACCCTTTTATATTTTATATCAGTTCTGTTTCATTTTTGCTGTTTTCTTGTCCCTGCTTTTCACTCACCCTCAAACTCTTTTTCCCAGTCTTCCTAACTCTATTAAACTTAACTTGATTTCTTATTTAATTATTTTAGATTTCCAATCTTCTTGTTGTTTTGCACTTTTTATGTTCCTTTTCTTTGTTTTTGTTCAGCTGTCATAGTCTGTATTAAATTATCTTTCCTTCCAGAGATTCCTTTGTTCTATAACCTTTTCTATTCTCAATATGATTCTTTGTTCACTCTATTAGAATGTTATTGTAATTTTCTTTCACCTACATTATTTGTTTTTCTTTATTCTTACAAATTTTCACTTTTTCAATCTCTTCCTCTATTTTAATTTTCATTTCTTCAATTGCATCTAGCTTTGTTTTTCCCTTTCTCAATATAAATTTTCATCTTTGTCAACATTCTCCCTTTATATTTTTTTAATTTTTCATATTACCCTTGTTTACCTTTAACCCTTCCTATATCCCTTTTACAGTTAATAACTGTTTTCTTTTTCCTTTTTTTAAGTTGTCAAACCTACAGTCATACCATGAGATCACTTTTGATCAGATGAAAGTAACTTTTTGTTTCATACTAAGCACCCCCCCTCCCTCCTCCAAAAAAATGCCACCATATTACATGATTTTTTATATTAAGTAGACAAAGCCATTTTTTAGCAACTTTGTGTCAATGCTTTCTTTTAAACCTTTTTTTCTCTCTATGGAGGAGGGATGGGGGGGGAATCCAGCAGTTTTCAAGCATTTCTGGTTCATTTTAATCAAGTACTTTATTTTTAAACTCAATCATATACAAACTGAAGCTTACAGCAACTTGACAGTACAATGAATGTTTTGATTTCAGTTTCAGACTCTTCAATTTTCATCCCCCCCCCCCTCCTTAACATCCAATGCAATTCCTTTCCATTCCTCAATCCCATATCTCAGCATTTAGTAGTTAAAGCCATAAAAGCTATAAAATGCTGGTACGTTTTATTGAATGGTATCATACATCAACTGCAATAGCTTCTTACTCTTTCCAAAGCTTGTGGAAATTAATACCTATACACTTTTCTAACCATACCATCAAGAATTGACCAGAGAACGATAAATTGCTGTACAGTATCATAAAAATGCACAGAAAGTGCAATGCCCGCCCTGTTTGCTATTTTCTTGCAAATATGAATTTCTGGGTATATACTTGAAAAGTTCTCACATTGGATGTACCAGTGTAGACCGGTACATTTATCATTTGATTTGCCAAACAGTGTTGACCTGCCATTTGACCTCCTTTGCAAGAGTATGCATATGACGAAATGTGTACACAATTTTTGTACCTAACAAATCCTTGAAAAGTAGTTATTTGAACTGCTTAACTTTTAGGTTTTTTTTTTTTTTTTTTTCACAGGGGCTTTTTTCAAATATTTTGGAAAAATGTAACCAGAAAGATTACTGGAGCTATTTTAGGGTCAACAGGTGTACTCTTCTTGCTTTCACTGACAACTGCTAAGTAGAAATGAGTCTTATTTTCATAACTGGCATTCTTTTCATTCCCTTGCCTCCCCCCCCCACCCCTACCTCTTTTCATTCCCTTGCCTCCTACCCCCCCTCCCCCCGCCTCCCTGCTCTTTACTGTCTTTCAGCAGTTGATTTTGACTGCTGCAGGACAAATCACCCATCATCTTAGTGTATTTTTTGGTTATATATCTTGAATGAAATGCTTAAAGCTGAGCACAACTTCCAAGATCTGCTATGCAAAACTTGAATTTATAACCACTAGATCATTCTCAGGTAGTGTAGCCATATAGTAAAAAATTTAGCCCGCAAATTGACATTTCTTAGAATTAAGCTAAATTGGGAAGATGTTTGGCAGAAACTGCATTTAATATTCAGACCACTTTATAAATAATACATGTCTTGTAAATTATAATAAAACTAAAATGAAGGAGAATGCACATTTTTATCAATCTTAAATTATATGTCATGATGTTTGCATGCAATAGATTCCGCCCGCTACTATGTATACGATACTTACATGACTCTTTTACAACAGGATTAACCTCTGAGCTTCTTGTGTGAACACTTTCATATTTATGCATACAAGTGAAATTTAGCCTCTCTGATACCATACAGAAAATTTTCCCACCATTCCATGAAAGCCTTGTTTAGTGATAGGTAGCATAATGCTATATAATGGTCTGATATCTTTATTTCTTGAAATTTACATATCATTGACAAAAATTTGCTGCCTACTCGCTCATGGCGAGTAAATGCAAACTTTCAAATTTTCACACGAACACAGTCATAAATTTATAACCCTTTAGCGTTACATAAAAGGTACAAATGCTTAATTGCTGGTGGAAACATCAAATGCAAAAAAAAAAAACAATGATAAAAGCTGTCTTGTATATGTTGATGCATTGTTCACACAATATTTCCCTTTAACTCTAAACAGAAAACTTCCCACACTGTCAAACTATATATTGCTGTACAATATCACGACTTACCGACATGCCATGTTGCAATTCTCAAGATCAGTCCAGCTGATACCGATATTTTTGAAAAAACTATAAAATACACAAAAAACTTTTGGCCACTGAAAACCTTATACTTCAAAGGGTAATTCACTTACAAGTGGTAGGATAAAATATCGGTAGCCATTACAGTCAGACCATTAAGTATGAAGTATATACAAGCCTAGTAATATTGGTCAGTTGGTATAGGCCCTATAGTAATTCCCAAAAAATTTCAGTGATACCTACACAGGACAAACAAGATGGACACTGGCCCATAGTGACAACAATAGGTTCGACTCTACATGCAGAGTTACCCACAATGCATTTATGATGTTGCATCTTACCTGTGTGAACACATATTAGTACAAGGTAGGTCAGGAAAGTCCATGTATCACTTAGAAGACTCTGATAATGCTTCATTCTACTGTAGTTATATTCTGAAAGGAAAATTTGTACAAATTATGTTAGTTTCATAGAACTGAAATATGAAATGCCCATAGGTGAACATTTTGAAGACATGTAGCTGTCACACTGAGCACTTGTACCTGTATAGTACATCCCTTGCTCTTGTCTGTAACTTTAAGCCCCGAACCCAACAGTACCCTAGCTACACTACATCACACGAGCAGCTCACTCCGCTCCTCTTTTAGCCCTACCCTACTGTACATCTATTCTTAAGGTTTAGAAATGTTAATTGTGCAAAGTCAGGATTTTACTATACAAATTCCAGAAATATTGTAACACTTGCCTTTATGGTCTGCACAATTGGTTATGGTCAATCTCACCTCAACAGAAAGTCATGAGTGTATTTAAAAAATAAAAAACAAAGTATAGAAATAAAATTTGCATAAAAATGTTTACATGTACCGTACACTGTTTGCTGCCCTTCACACTGCCTCCTTGTCAATAAAGCTACTTTTAGCTTTTAGGGTCTGCCATCTCCAGTTAATTGTAGACTTCAATGAAGTTGGTTCCTTATTTAAATGCACCCAAACTGAATAAGTACATGGGTATCCTAACTCATGAATGGCTCTTTCAAATCATGTGACAACCAATTCTGTGACTGAATTTTTAAATTTATGATTTATACAAAACAACCCCTTTCTTTACCTTGAGTATGCCATATATATGTTCTGAATCATTAGAAAAATACTTACAATAGAGATACCGGTGTATTATCGTAAGATGAGATTTTTAATATTTAGTTCATGTGTCAAAGTATGTTTGGGGTAACTGCTTATTCCTTTAATTGGCAGCTTACAAATACAGCATGTAGGCCTATGTCTTGTCATGGTACCAGAATTAACCCTAGGATTTTGATGAGGGGGTTGGGGGGAGGGTCTTCATTAAATCTACAATTGGGTGATTATTTAAATTAGGGTACCAAAACTGTCTTGCTATTTTAATCCACATGGTCTTTGCTATGCTTTCATTTTGTCCTCACTATTTATGTAAGTGCATATCTTTCAAAAAATAAGTATCATTGTAGTGAATCCTCCCAATTTTGATGAAAAAATTGGCTAAAATTAGCACTTTTGGGGGCAAAAAGTGTGACATTTAAACTACCATAGCAGAAATTAGATTTTCCCTTATTTTTACACTTATCTTACTCAGTTATTTTAACTTAAATGGTTGATGAGGTATCAATTTTACCCTTGAAACTCATATTTTATGAGAAACTGACATTTTTCTCTTTCCTGGGATTCGACGAAAGAGAGGTTCCACGTGTAACACGTGTAACCGTTACAGTGTGAAATTTCAGTATCTTATTTTCCAAAAGTTACCTACAGTAAATACTAAATCTTTCTTGTTTTAGTGGTTGATTGAAGCCTGTGCAATTGTTTAATGCATATATAGGTTTGGACAAAAGCAATTGTACAGAAAAGAAAAACATAGCCATTTTGCATTTTGACAGGCCACTTTGGTGTCACGGAAATATGTTACATAGTGAACCTTTGCAGTTAAAATACTACTACTTCCTAAACTTGATATGTTGTCATTTTTAGCTGAACTATAGTATTTAACATAGCTTTTAACTTACAGGTAGTAAAACTGTGCCACATTGTTTATGATTTGAAATATCATACAATATTACTTTGGTGTTCTCCCAATCTAGGTTACACGTGGAACATATTGTTTGTACCACAGAATTGAGATGAAACCCTTGACTAAGTAATCACAAGAGGTTTTAGCTTCAGACTGCTCAGATTAACTATAGAAAACCCATAAATGATATAAAATAACTCAATAAGTAGTCTTAGTGGGACAAACATATTTTTGGTGTTCATGTTACACTGTGAAACCTATAATCTCCATGCAATGGGGCTATTTTGAGGTCAAACGTCATCTGAGCATTCATAAAACAACTTGTACAACATCATTTAGGCCTAAGCCTACAACAAACTAGTAAATATAACAATTCTACCCATGGTTTCACATCAAAAATTATGATACATGAAATTAGGGCTATAAATGTCATGTCACAGTCTGGCACCCTAATTAAAATAAACACCCAATTACAAATAAGCTGATAAAGAGTCAGAACTGTACCTTGAGTAAAGAGAGGGACTAAAACTGTGCTAAGTTAAACTAGGTCTGCTGGTGTCATGTGTAAAAATCTTGTAAAACCAAAGATAAAATTTTTAACTTGATTATGGAACCACTGTGGCCCACCATCATGGTAATATTTAAAGTAATGTTCTACCAGTTGTCGAATCATTTCAAGAGATTAACACGGGTTAGTAGAGTGTAGTGCTATGAACATGTATACAGTAGTATACAGAATGCACCATTTTAAATACATTTAATTAAAGCAAATACTTTGAAATATAATGTGGACAGAAAAGCTGGCAGACTATAGAAATGTGTAATACACTATACATTTGTGTTAAAGGTACTTCAATACGTTTATTTGATATTCTGCATGAAAGTTACCATACAGTACATCAATTGGTGGGTACAAACTTAAAAAGAGTTTGCTACATACAGTATGCTATACACTGTACTTGAAAGGTAAAATGCAGTCACCCCAACTTAAATTAGTGTACCCCAATATCCTAATTTATGAGTTTAAGCCATGTGACAATCATTTTTGTTACTACAGTAACTTGTTCAATGCATGCAGGATAACTACTTATTTTACCTTTTTACCATATGAAATATTTTTGTTTGGATAATCATGGAAGATATTTGTAGAGGAAATGAGACGAAATATGTAAGATTTGGCTGATGTTTCCAAAAAGAGGGCTACTGCTCTTTCACTTTAACTAACAATGCTCACTATCATTTATATCAATCATTGTACCATATCATTTTACTGGCAACTACGGCCATTTTATACCTGCTTCGTAAATCTGCTTCCAAAATTTGTGTTACTGATAGGCTATTATTTGGGTTTAGAAGGTATGGCTGTAATATGTATACTTGTATTGCTAGTGTGTACAGTATATTTCATAATTGTGCCTGCCTTTATAAGTAAGTCAAACATTACATCTGGTTATAACAGGTATCTTTGTTTGTTTTACATTTTTACAGTTTACACTATTTTTTGTACACATAGAGGTTCTACAAAACAACCTTACAGGTCTGGGACAATGTACTGTACAGTAATGGTCAGTTTTATCTGAAAGTCTGCAGGGTAGTACAGACCAATGCCAACCAAAGAGTAAACTAGAAAATATGAATTTGCATGGCAAATCCGACGTAGCCTCTCCGAGAAAGAGGTGTGGGAGTTGTTTTTCAATCGGGAGAAAGGAGATGGAACATAAGGCATATTAATTAACCGCGTGCCGGAGACATTTTAATTTTTATAAGCAAGCTCATGACAGTAGAGTTCATGAACTTATGGAGTTATTTTACGTAAAATGTCCTGAAAGAGCAGGTAGCTAAGCATGATAAAACAGTGGGTACCGAGGACTCAAAAATTATTATTAAAGATATTATTATTCAAGTGAATTGAATTTACTTTTATCAGTAGCTGCGCGGGCCAGATGAATTAGTGGTCTCGCGGGCGCGGAGGCTAAACGAACCAACATGCCTGAGATTCCTCACCCTTGCTGTATTGAGCCAGCGTACATACCCCAATGATCTAAGTGCTAGTGCCCCAGTAGGCTACTTACACATACCGCTGTGTTGTTTTAACGATGGACGTGAATTCATTCATTTTACATTGACGGCGGCAGGAAGGTCCCCATTTTTCCCTTCAAATCTCAAAGTCGTAACTTCTGGCAATTTAATAAACGTCGGCATGCCGATTTATTATCTCAAAATTAAGCATACAGCCTAGTAAGTTTCAAGTTTCCCGACCAAAATCGCCCGCGTCTAAATACCTCGTTGCTAAATCAAACAGGCTTTCCGCTGCCAGCTTCCCGGCCAGATCCCCCGCCTGCTCCTGCTGGAATTAGCGCTACTCGACTCCCCTTCTGCAACTCCAGCTGTCCAGTGACACTAATAGCTGGTAATACCTTTCTCAAAGTGCTGAAAAAAAAATTTTTGTCTGTATTCGGACATGACAGAGAATCACTTCTTAACGATTGGTCATCATTTAATATTTCCACTTGAGATTGGGTCAATTTAAAAATATTCAGACTATCCCGCATGCGCGGAGCTGCAAATCGAATATTTTTTTTTCAATACATCAGTCTCTTTGATGCATTATTTTGGTATCGTAATTTGTTTTTATAGATTCCCACCATTCGTACGTTTCAAGAAGTCATTTGAGCATTTAAAATCCTTCAGTTTAAGTCGAGGGGCGACAATGAGAATACGAAAAACTTTGAGATTTGAAAATGAAGGATTATGGTCAATCAAAATACAAAACGAACAACTCGTCTCGAAAGTAGATCCGTACATACTTTGGTCTATGCAGGTCATGAACAAGCGTGCGTTTGTCTGATGTATGTAGTTAATTATGTCAATGGTGCGTTACACAGTACGTGCTATAAAGGTAGACCTATAAAAATACAAGTAAGCCACTACATCCTAGGAAGCCATTTTCTAAGTCTCGTTGTCCGGCCCATAAGGGAGCCCAATCATGAATCTTTCGTCCAAACAAGCCATGTTCGATGTCTAAATGTGATTACTTTTGTAAAATATATGAGCAGTGCGAAAGTTTGCAAAGATTCTCATATTTCTTTGCTCTATTGCTGTAAATTCCTTAAATTTCTTGGAGATATTCTGTTCACACCTGAACATTTGGAAGCTGAGTGATCCTGGTAAAACATGGTCAATGGCGACTTAACGGAATACAGGATTCTTCTGCCTTTAATTCATACGCTCAATGGAGTTCGCGTAGTGAAATGGCTTACTTTCTTTTGCGCATTGTAAAAAAATGGTCTATTCGGGAGTAGTTTGCCTTCCTAAATGATTAAGATATGCGGATCTGAAATACGATTCCGTACACGTAGCCACAGAGGCTACGTTATTCTCTTCAAACTTAACCTTGGTCTAATTTGTCGAAAAAAAGGGAGCTTAATTTAAACTTTGGGATTTAAGAGACATCCACCTGATACATGTTTTACAAAGTTAAAAAACAAAAGACAAGCAGTTGTGCATTTTACAAAATATATGACAAAAATGCTGGACCACAAACTATCTTAGGCCCATTAAGATGGGGTGGTGGAGGTTGTCTAGGGATTAGCCTCATCGGAAATGCAACACCTTACCAAAGTGTGGCAAAACATTGAAGGAATCTTCTTAAAGATTTTGTAAAAACGACGACAACGACGGCGACAATAACAACAATTATTGTGCTTTCATATATTACAACTCTTAATTCAAGTACAGCCCTTCAATGTGAGTTATATTTTTTTACAAATTCTTGATAGCCTTTTTGAAATGTATGGTTCTTTTTATATTATTCTAATAATCTAGATTTCAGTGTTCTGTTAATTTCCATTTAACATGGAATGATAAATTGAATTTAGAGACAGTAATGGTAAATTAAAAGAATCACTGCAATTGAACAAAGGGCTTTACATATTAAACTAGTCCCTAGGGCCTAAATCATGATAATATGGCACTTATGATTAGAACATCATAACACAATTAAAAAAAAATCCATGTAATGTTAACTTCATTAAAAAAGCAGCTCAAGGGATACGATTTCTTCACGTAACTCTTAAATCCTTGTTAAATATCAAGTGGCAATTGATTAGACTTTTACTGTTGTTATTATAAAAGGATGAGCTTGGTCAAGGATAAATATGAGTTTGAAAAATACTTGATTTTTAATTTTCTTTACTGGGAAACAATCACCCATGAAACTTCACTTGGAGTAAAAACAAAAAAATTATGAGAAAAAAAAACATACATCTTATTAATCTACTGTGTTAGACCTGTAGGAACAAAACATTTCAACAGTTGAATACTGTACTTAAATGTTGGTTTGTTCATTTCGAATTATGCACTAATACTACAGTAAGAGTATGCAAACACCCCAGCACTAGTACAGCACTGGATCTGTCTACAGTATGATAGCCCTAGCAAGGTCACCTTACATAACAGCAGTATATATAGCCTATTGATACCTACTGTATAATTATCCATGCAATAATGGGATACATATCTGCTTTTGTAACCCCAGGATTACCATACGCACTGAGTGTGATGCTTACAAAACTGGCTGGTTTGTACCACAAGTACATAGAGGGGTTATTACACTACTGCATAGCTCAAAGAAATGGAAACAACTAGCAGTCATGCATATTTTATTTTACAGAAAGTTTCAGATAAAGTACAAACTTCAATGTGGTCTTGATTCAAAATGCTCTGACATTTATCTGATTGGTTTTGTCCCCCACGTTTTCTTTTTTTTAAGTCCCAAGATATTTCCAACATCTATCATGCAGAGAATGTTAATTTAAAGGTTTTAAAAATGTTCTTTAAATCACACTTGTATTTCATTTCCAAATGTAATGATTTTGTTACAATGGACTAACTATACATGTAAGTGCAAGTGTTCTGGTCTATAGATATTTCCACACTGCCTGAGCTACAATTTGATTAATTTCCTATAATTTTGCATGGTACTGCTAGGCTATGACCACATAATCAGTTATGAAAGGGCATTTCAAGTAGGACTGTTAAGACATAGCACTGGCTTCTGTATGTTTAATCTCACAAACATGAGCAGCTGTCACTTTGGGCTGCCAGAGGCATCCTCCTGTCACCACCATTCTACATATATCCTGTGTGGGCAAATGTATCAACTATCTGGCCAGGTACAAATTGTTGTTGTTGTTGTTGTTGTTGTTGTTGTTGTTGCTGCTGTTTTGGGATTCTTTCCACATAACTGTATTTCAGGCTGTGGGCCATATAGTGTCTACAGAGGCTATTTTTATTGTTTCTATCAGTCATTACTTATGAGGGGAGGGGAAAAAATCATGGTAACACTTGGTATTTTTGCACCCTCCCCAACATCATGCTGGACAGATTTAAGCCAGCTGCTTGAATTTTGTACACTTAACATGACTTTTTGTTAGATACACAATGTAAGTAAAATAATCTAGGGTTACAAAGTGAAGAACTTTTTATGCAAGCAATGCTACTTTGATTGTACAACAAACAGTATAACTTAGGCTGGGAATAATGTCATCTCCCTTTTACCAGATTCTGGGCTCAAATTTCAAAATTATTGGCACTAAATATATAGCTAAAGCCTGCTGGTGCCTTAAATTATCACAAGCTAAAATGCACTGACAAGGCTGCCAACATGTCAAGAAGTACAAATGTCACAAAAAATAAAATGCATAAATTAACACTATACAGCTCAACTTATACTCTCATCTGCCAACAGTATTTTAAAGCATGTCACCCTACAATCTAAGTTACATGGTTTCTATGTGTATTTGCTAAGGTGCTACTGTATACTAAGAATATGTAGAAATGAATCATGAAGTTCAGTTTACTAAAAGTGATGAATAAGGCCTCATAAAAAAGAAACAAATTGATTCCATCACCGGCCGGGTTGATTTTGGACGCTGGTCGGATTTTTTTTTATTTTTTATTAACGAATAAAAACCTCCCGGGCCGACATAATCGGCGAAAATCTGATCAACCAAAATCTGATCTCTGACATCATTTCCGACGGTTTTTGCATAAATATATTGACTCAAATCACTCCGACCAAATCCCACAATCAAACGTTCCACCTGTACTTGCGACCAAGTAGGATGACTTGACAAGAACACTCTAGATACATGATGTATAGTCGTGCTATGCATTTTTGATGTTGTATAACAATTAACAGTTATTTTTGCAATTTTTGTATCGCTACTGTGCTCATTTGCATTGCAAAACTGCGATGCCATATGGCTATTGCGGACCCTATGTATAGTATAAAATAGGGCCCAGAAAGAACACACTGAAAATAGATTTGTAACAAAAATAAAAATACAAAAAGACCAGGCGACGGATATTTTCAGATGTCAGTGATGAGAAACAAGTTATTTTTTTTATGTGGCCTAATACGGTACTTTAGAAAACTGAGCTATTTAGTATTTATGCTAGGAATTATACAAAAACTTAATTTTTCTTTCAAATAAATTAAAAATTTAAAGGGAATATACACTGCATTTGTTTTACAGAAAATTTTCATCAATTTTTAAAACCAACATTTATAGATACAGAATGATGAATAATTCAAAATAAAGCAGTATGATAGCCTTCTTATCAAAAAATAAGGTTCTCACTGAAAGAAATTCAGTGATTTGTTGCTCAAAGATAATTTGTTGGCCCAAACTGTCACAATTTCAAATGATGCACTACATTTAACATTGTGTTATTTATACTGTAATATTTTCCTGGAGTTTGGTGGCGAGACTCTACAGTTTAATAATGAAAGGCCTAAGTATTTTCCTTGTACAGTATGCCATTATGTTAGTGCATTTGTCATGTTCCTGAAAATGTGCAACTTACAAGTTTTTACATTAAACCCTTGAATTTTAATTTCTTGCCATCTTCCAGTAGAAAATTCCAGTCAAGTAACAGGTAGGCCTATGGTGTCGGGTTTAACAGGTACCACAGAACCAGTATGCACCCAGTGCATGCATCAGTTAAAACCTGACACCACTCACCAGTTACTGGAATTTTCAGCTACAGCAGGGCCAGGTCTCCAAACTGTTTTGCTTGGTGGCCCCAACTTTCTACTCCGGAATCTAGATGGCCCTTTAAATTGACGGGTCGGTGAGAGGAGTTTGATTTGACTTGGTTGGTTATGCAGTGTTAATACAGCAGATCGCAGGTTCTTAGATTAGAATCACTTCCATTGTTTATTCTTAATGAGAATTTGGAAATTATTTTCCTCTCCCGAATCCTTTTCGCGACCCTCCGAAATATTTTTGTGACCCTCAAAAGGGTCACGACCCTCAGTTTGCTGACCCCTGAGCTAGAGTGTCATCTCATCACAGCCACAGTTCAACACTGATTACACACATGTCAGGCCCCTATTTGATTTTGAAGTCAAAAGTCCCATGACAAAAAAAATAGCAATCTCAGTTAATGACTTGGGTGGGTATAATACCCTGTCACTTTTATTTCATATTTTTTTTCAAAAAAAATTAACATATAAAATGAATCTGCAAGCTCCAACTTCATGCTATCCTACACACAACTACTGTATATCCTAAACCAATTTGGCTACTCAAAAGTGGCTGGCTACTAAATTTAAATTTCCGACCTGTGCCACTTACCAAGAATTGGTATGCATGCACAACACTGACTGTGCTGTGTACTCACAAAAAGGGGGAGCCTAATTTGAATCACTGTACAGAACACAGACAATACAAAGTTGTATGCAGTAAATTAAGGAATAAATCGCATAATTATTGGTGAATATATCTTGGAGTCTCCAAATTTGGCAAAATAAAAGACGAGGCGAAGCCAAGTCCGTTATTTTGCAAATTTGGAGTGGAGATGGTGCATGAGACAATAATAGTCCAACAAATGTTGTGCGGAATAACACGTCAGTGTTTAACCAATCAGAATGCAGGATTCTCAATAACGGATGGCTAGAAGTGGTAGAATTTACAATTTAGGCTAGGCTACAAAACAGGTGAACAGCAGGTGTGAATCATGATTGATCCTACCACAAATAGTGTAAATGACAACCCATTGGTCCTATCTGCTAGCTGCTACCTGGTCCTTTAAGATACAGCCCATCGAATCTGGGAATTGCTCTTTGATTCAATGGGTTCAATGAGCTGCAGGATTATGCTTGAGTTTCTGATTGTGACTTAATTGTCACCATGTGAGATCATGTAACCATTACAGATGCTCAGATTTTAATGTCTGAACTTTTAATAACCAGTTTGTCTGTAATAATATTACAAAACATGGGTACAAATGTTACTCTCACCAAGCAATAATAATATGCCCAAAAGATTCTGGATGAAATTTTTAACCTGGGCAGCAAAATTAGCTAGGGCCTAGGCCTAACACAAAATAGGACAGTGTGGATGCAGGCACAAAATTGTTGGGTCATAACGAGAGCAAAATAAAAATGCCAAGGAATTCCAGTAGAACCTGTTTGAGGCACCTGCCCACTCGTACTCTGTCTGTTCAACTTTTTTGAAATTTGAGCTTAGGCTAAGCTATAATGTAGTTAGAGATAGGCCTGCATGCACCAGCTTCCTATTTTTCATTTCACCACTGTTTAGGGTACTGCTGTACAGTAGACCTACAGTATGTGTACCAAAAGCGTGAAACGCATTTTTGGCTTGTATTTTTCAGAAACTTATCAAATTGTATGTCGAGTCTGTTCCATATTCAGTACAAAGACCAAGTCTTTCATACAGCATTGAAATATCCTCGCAAATATTTTTAAAATATCGGTGAACACACTTTTATATGTTTCACGCTATTGGTACACGTAGGTTAGATCTTTCATCATATACACAACTGGCAAGGCATTTATGTAATAGCAGTTTTAAATTTACGACTTCGAATTGCAATGTGGCCTATACAGCCTGGGCAAGAATGCTGCATCAACAAGAGCCTGGCGATAACATTTTGATAGGCCTACGGTAGTTAAAAGAATTTATAAAATGACCAACATACAAACAGCACACTTTCCAATAGAAAATAAAAGTTTCCTGGCTTCCGAACCACGGTATAAAAAGTTATCCCTTCTGATTCCGTCAGCAGTGAAACTACAAAATAATTATTTTCCAGTCCACCTGAACATGGTTAAGCGATCACTGAGTCAAACTCAAATATTCCAAAGAGTCAAAGCAAGAAAAGATTAAATTGTCCCGAATGAATCACTCCTGCGATTCCAAGTATAGGCTAGCGCTAAGTCTCGTATTCCTCGGCTTTACCGTTCTCACTCCTGCACTGTACTAAGTTACGCTTAAAGAGTGCTAAGCAGTGGGTACGGTCGTTGGTAGTACACACCGCACAGTAGTTTCGCTTCCAGGTGCGTTTAAAGCGTAACTTACGTATACAGTAATACATTAGTTGTAGACGTTCATGCCGAGCTACCACGCCGAAGCCCAAGTGTGGGAGATACCATAAATCTTGTTAAAAAACTTTTCGGATTAAATGAGGGCGCTAGACCCTAAAATGTGCCAGAGCCGTATATTTAGATCTCTGAAATGTACCAATATGTAATATTTAGATATAGCTCTGAAATGTGCAAAGATATTGTAAGCGTTTTATATTTCAGTCCTAGCATGAAGCTAACGTAATTTATACAAATTTTCCTTTCAGAATATAACTACAGTAGAATGAATCTTTATCAGTCTTCTAAGTGATACACGGACTTTCCTGACCTACCTTGTACTAATACGTGTTCACACAGGTAACATACATCATAAATGCATTGTGGGTAACTAGATGCAAGTAGAGTCGAACCGAATGTTGTCACAATGGGCCAATGTCTATCTTGTTTGTCCTTTGTAGGCATCACTAAAAATTTTTGAAAATTACTATAGGGCCTATACCAACTGACCAATATTACTAGGCTTGTATACACTTCTTACTGTATGGTCTGACTGTAATGGCTACCGATATTTTACCCTACCACATGTAAGTGAATTACCCTTTGAAGTATAAGGTTATTTAACACCCACTGGGGAGCATTTTGAAGACATATAGCTGTCACATTGAACACTTACACCTGTATACATAGCCTTGCTCTTGTCTGTAATTTTAAGCCCCGACCCCAACAGTACCCTAGCTACCCTAGTACCCTAGCCCTACCCTACTGTACATCTATTCTTAAGGTTTAGAAATGTTAATTGTGCAAAGTCAGGATTTTACTATACAAATTCCAGAAATATTGTTACACTTGCCTTTATGGTCTGCACAATTGGTTATGGTCAATCTCACCTCAACAGAAAGTCATGAGTGTATTTAAAAAATAAAAAACAAAGTATAGAAATAAAATTTGCATGAAAATGTTCCAAACTCCTATACCTACACTGTTACGGAAATGGAGTAGCAAATATTGGGGCGGAAGTGTGAATTTGACATGCGCGCCGTTCTAATCCGCCATGTGACTACCAAAGTAAGAATTCGTTACAGAAAATTCCTTTGTTAAAAGAGTTTAGCGCGTGTGTGCACTTTTATACTGCGTTCTATACGCGCAGAATACATTTTTCTGTGTGTTATCCGGAATACTTGACCCACACTTCTGCGCGCTCGGGAAACAAACGCGCTAGTTGATTTCCAGTTGTGAGCGCGTAGGAAAATTAAACTCGCATATAAAAGTGCGAGTTACTTGAAGATATCATAGAAACTGACCAATGAATATAGGCGAATTGTCGATGAACTTTAAACAAGTCATTGTGCGTTCATGTTCAAATGTACTTATTATAGTAAGTAATCATGAGTCGATCAGTATCATGAGTCGATCACTGCATTCTAAATGCCAGTACACAGGGGCGTCAATCCGTATTCAAATGTGGGGGGGGGGGACGGGGGACATCCATGACTTAGCCCAAACCAATCCCTTTGGTTTTGAAGAGGGGTGTCTTCCTATAGGCCCTTTCCTCCCTCCCCTCCCCCCCCCCCTTATGATGACTGACGCCCTATTCTAATAACAGGCCCGTAGCCAGGAATTCTGATATAGGGGGGCACCGAAACCTCATAGAGGGGCACCGAAGATTATGTTTGTTGTCAGTAGTACCACCAAAGGATTACAGTTTGACGGGATTATATCTCAAGCTTATCGCACATAGCATAAAGGTATCGGTTTTACGTGTGCACATACGCGCGTCGAAGCGCGCGAAAATTTCACTCTTCTGATGGAAATTTTTCCCTCCGCTTGCAATACAGAGACGTAAAAATTCTCCACAAGTGAAGGGAACAACACTATAATCACGATATATCTTCAGCTCAGCAAGCGCAGGTGAAGCCGGTTAAGTACTTTGCCAAAGGCGAGGCGGGACCAGGGGCTGCCATTAGGCAGGCTTGGTGTGATCCAGTATGATTTTGTTAGGACCCAGAGGGAAATTCCCCGAATATGTGGCAAATTAACAATATGGGAACACTAGCATGGAGCTTTGGGCAGGACTTTGAATGACAGTGAGAGTACAACGTCTTCACAGTTCACAATTCGGATGGTCATTATCGTATTTCTACTTTGAACGAAATTTTACATGAAAAAAAAACATGAGAAAAAGTAAATTTTGGAATAAATTTTTGGTACGAGTAAATGCAGCTTCAAACCGTATAGTCGTCGCGGAGCGAATGTTACTCAAGGTACTAGATTACTACATGAAAGCCCCTTGATGTAAGGGGTCTAACTTTGAGACTTCACCTAGCTTTGGCTGGAAGAGTTCACTTGAATTTTTGTAATTATAATGTTCATGAGTGATATTACTTCGCTTGTGAGAATTGCGCGCGAAGCGCGCCGAAATTTTGCAGGAAAATTATTTACCACGGTAAAACCTGCATACAGACTCAGCAAGGGGAGGTGGAAAGATAAGCCCGACGAAGGAACCAAGCTCCCCTAAGAGGTCCAGCAACCCGAAGCCCCGTCAGAAGCAATGGGTTACAGATTGGATACCTGAACGCGAAATTTTGGGCGACCGGCGAAAAATTTGGGGTTCTGTTGAAGAAAAATTGAAAATATTTGGTTCTAAGTAAGGAAAGTTAGAAAATTTGGGTTTCTATGGAAGGATCTGCCCTCTTCGTCCTAGACAGTTCCAATTCTCCCGACTAAGTTACTCCTTCCAAAACTGTGTTGAGCCCCTCCTTGTGCAGACACAAACCTAGTTTATTGCGGGCATATCCTGTTGGGCGTACAAGGCCATAATATGTAACCAGAACGTTCTCTGCGCATACTGTGTGTTGTGAGCTTTGATGTTTATCAAAGAGCATTCACCTATGACCAATTGAGAATTTTGCTTTCTCCCAACCAAAATGTATTTGGGGTGATGAGTTTCTGTCTTTAAGAACAAAACCAAGACGCCGGGCGACTGTTCGCGAGGGGATGCCCCCTTCCACCACCCCTGGACATTGAAACACTTTACGTTTCATACAAAATGATTATCATGATTTTGAGTCTGAATTAAGAATCTTCCCGATCGTAAGAGAAAGAGGATGGAACTTTTTATGGATTCAGTTTTGTGTTTTTCCGGGAATCACACCTACACGAAAGAACAATAGCCTAATTGTGGAACCTGTACATTTATAAATTAAGCCAACATATCTGAAACGGGTGTTAAAACTATATGTAACTAAAGATGAAAGCGCGCGCAGCGCGCGAAAATTTTTGTGATTTTAGAACAAAAATGTTACAGAGAACAAAATATGTTCATTATTAAACTCCTTTTGGGATCATTTTTGGTTACAAATCGCTTGGTGTAATACCAGGGCCACCGTTTACATGTACTAAAATTTTATTTTCGATCGATTTTCCGTATGGGGGGGGGGGGGACAGTGGTCCGCACGGGAGGCACGGCCCCCTCGTGCCCCGGCCTGGCTACGGGCCTGTCTAATAAGAATTATCATTTCAAAGTTAACATTACCATCACTGAGATCTGCCAGGTGAAATACATTTTACCATGTCCCAAAATAGCTGAAACCACGCTTCGCAGCGTGGATCATTGTCGGAGATCATGGACCCGACCAGGCCCGTTGAAAGGGTGACATGTTTTGGGGTGTGAAGGTGATCGTCCCAAATTCCGACTGGCTGGATGTTTTTCCAACTGAGTGGAGACATGTAAATTGCACTTTTTTATGAGCGCTATGAGTTTTGTATACAGCAGTGGGGATCCTTCCTTTGTCACTACATAAATGTATCGTCCTGGGGGGAGGAGTCTAAGGGGAGGGGACGCCCTTCCCCTTTAAGAAATTTTTGTTAATTTAAGATTGCCTAGATGCAAAATGTTGCTGTCTTTGGGATATTTTTGGAGCTGATCGTATATGGCTGGAAAATGTCCATAATTTAGTGAATTCTAATTTTCCCGACTGGCTAGATGTTTTTACTAACTGCAGTGGCTGCGCGTAAATTGCACCTTTTTATGCCCCCTGCGTTTGTATACAGCAGTGGGGAACCTTCCTTTGTCACTATATAAAGGTGTCATCCTGGGGAGGGGAGCCTCCTCCCCTTTGAGAAATTTTTTGTTAATTTAAGGTTGCTTAGATGCAAAATGGTGCTATCTTTGGGATATTTTTGGAGCTGATCGTAGTATAGCAAAGTTGTGAAGGACTAGCAAGGACGTTTTCAGAATGCTTTCAAGTCCTAAGTGTATTAACAATCACCATCTGTACCGATAATGGCATCGGCGAAGCGCTCTGTAAAAATTTTTGAAAAATGTTTAACGGCAACAAAGTACTTTCAACCTTCCACATCATGCTACAAATTAGACTGAATACAGTGGCGTACCCAGGATTTGTCTCAAGGGGGCGGGGCATGCAGTATGTTGTGTGACCGCCGGCCTGGGGGAGGGGTGTCCCCCTCCCCTTTGAAAATTTTTGAAAAATAAGGTGTCCTTACATGCAATCTGGTGCCAAATATGCTACCCTTTGAAGTAAAATTTGTGTTAAAAATATACGTATTTTAAGGAACTTAAAAAAATCGGAATAAGTGAGGGGGCATGGCCGAATGGCCCTCCCCTCTGCGTACGCCACTGATTGAATGATCCCATATTGATGAGAGGCCCCTTCAGATGTTTGGAGATGTATGTCTGTTTTCAGAGAGTGTTGTGATCAGAATAGTTCCATATTTTTACCTTTTTAATGGTCATGAGAAGAAGTGCAAACCGTGACGCATTCGCGCGAAGCGCGCCCAAATTTTGTCATTATATAAGATTTCCCTGACGAAATCTGCATTCAGAATCTGCATCGAGACACTTAACAATTGCCCAACAAACCTACATACCACTCAAAAAGCCAGTCAAATAGAGCCACAGCACTACTCTTTTATGCAAATGTGGGGGGGGGGACATTTGGTATTGTGTCCCCCACCCATCGAAATGTGGGGGGGACATGTCCCCCCGTCCCCCCAGGATTGACGCCCATGCCAGTACAGCGTGCAGGCGCGATGTGATTGCAATGTATGGATGACCAGCAATGCATTTTCTTCAAACAATATCAAAAAGAAGTATTTGCCTCATTATTTTTTTGATGTTCAAAGCAAAAATGTTACTCACAGCCAAATTTACAAGTTTTGGCACAAGTCTGAAATAGAAATTTGCAAAAGTTACCAAAAATGGTGACCAAAGTGCCTTTGATGAAGCTCTGATTAAAGTTTTGATAGAAAAGACATTCTTCTCTAAGATTATTTGCATAACTGTTCTTGAATGTGGTAATTATTTATAGGATTTTATTTGCTTGCTTTTTGTAGCGATTGACTCAAGATTCCTTCATAAGCATTGTAACATGTACTACCACCTACATTTCAAAATTCATTTTCTACGGATTATACAATCTGAACAACACCAAAATATAGCGCAGTGAGGAAGACATATAACAAAATATTACCGCAAAGTTTTATTGATTTTGTAAATGTTTGAATATTTTTATGGTCACAATATTTGTTAAGTGACCGAATCATAGTACGCTCAGTACTTGAAATAAACCTCTTGTTACTGAAATTTAGTATTGAGGAGTGATACTTCTTACATTTACAATGTTTCGAAATAACAAGTATTAATACTTCTGTAAGACATTCATTTCCCTGTATGTTTTCAAAACAACTGAAGTGTGATCAGCACTTCTGCCCCGATATTTTGGGTTCCGTAGGGAGTCAACGCGCCATTGTAAGTTTTAAATCTATCCTTACAATATCTTTGAAAATGTGGCAGAGCTGACGTTTACAGTAGAGTACCTCTAGTACCTCTAGTATACGGCATTTCGTGCAGTGTCTGCATGTCGTTGTGTAACCTTTTGTCCAAGTGGTAGCGACAAACATACAGGTGTAAAAGTACTGTTCTTTACTGTATTGGACGTTAACAGATTTCTTCAGACCACAGTAGCAGCTTGTAGCTGCCTCTAGTCAGGGGTGGCGCCAGGATTTCCCCGACAGGGGGGCCAAGCTCCCCGACGGGGGGGGCCAGCAACCCCAAGTCTCAACGAAAGAAATAAAGTGCCGAAACGATGTTGGTGGGAAAATTTTGGCGCGCGAAGCGCGCCGAAAATTTTGGGCTCTTTTTGGAGAAAATTTGAAAAAAATTGCCGGCATTTTCCATGGAAAATTTGAAAAAAATGGGGCTTTGAAGAAGAAAATTGGAAAATTTGGGGTTTTCATTGAAGAATTTGCCCTGATTTAGACCAAAATTAAGTAAATCGTCGGGGCGACTGGGCGTTGTCGGGGACTACATATTTTATCGTATACATAACAGCTCCCCAACGAAACCGAAAAATTTCCCCGACGGGGGGGGCAGCCTTCCCCGACGGGGGGCCATGGCCCCCCTGGCCCCCCGCTGGCACCACCCTTGCCTCTAGTCCTCACTGTGTCAACTAAAGAGGCAAAAGAAAAAATGGCTAAAGGCTAATCAGTTTTTTTGCAATCTTACAGTTTGAGGTGACTCAAAAGGAAAGACGTTTTTTTCTTTTTTTTTTCCAATGAAAAATGCGAACACATGCATGTGTTTAGATCGTGTTGGATCCGAAAAGGTCTTTTTTAATTTTCAGCCCCATACATCAGACGATGGGTACTTAGTAATTATGTTGTCCAGGCAGATGCCTGTGGTGAAAGCTCCCTGGAAGGTGCATTACAAATTAGTTGCAGCACTGTATTATTCCTATGATAGAAAAAATAGTATACTTGACATTGCCTGATGGGAGATATTGGAGAGTAAAAGAGGGGGAGGGGTAGGTGTTCACCTAGGTCTGATGGAGCCGTGGTGGAGGAAGGAGGGGTGGGGTAATAAGCCTAATTCATTTGAACATGCTGGAATGTATGACGACAGTTGACGTCAGATATACAGTGCTTCAAGGCCCTTAGCCCGCCTATATATACCTTAAACAGGGTTCACAACCAGGTTCACAGAAACCGGCTCTAAACGGTAGAATGGGACCCGCTGAAGACGCTTATGGCATTTTTGAGACCAAATTCGTAGACCTTCGTATCGGCGCAAAACGATCATTTAAACGATTCTAGAAGTTCTTGGAGACCGACTCCCGCTGACATAATTATACGACCCGAATTTTCAAAGACCTTTCTCTTTTTTTTTTTTTTTCACTTCAAACTTTGTTCATGTCTGGTCTACTGAACTGAGCTGGATTTGGGACCGACTTTTTGGCGCTCAGACACCGACTTTTGATTTTCACGGGGTGCCCCTCCTCCTCACACACACCCGTATTTACGCCCCTGCTTTCAACACTAGTAATTACAAGAGTATGGAACCACCTCCATGGTGGAGGAGGCTGAGCATTTCTGCCCGAAATTTTAAGCACGTGCGCCAGAGAAATTGCCATATATTTTGCCCGGAAAAAAGAAAATGGGGGAAGTATGGGGGAAAGTACCCCAGCCCCCACCTCGTAGGCCTGTGAATGTGGGGTGGGGTGTAAATAAGAGTAGAACGAACGGTTTGGGACAAAGACATGTCACCTGCGTAATTTTTATGTTTGGCAAACTGGTCTGACAGTTGTTGGGAAAGGGGGAGAAGATTCCACTACAAGCCGCTCCTAGTGACACCAAATGAACTCATCGTCAACCTGGAGGAAGGGATTGTGATTGCAATGACTTGCCAACAATGCCTCTCATCGTTCTACACTGATCTGTGAAAGTTATCGCGTCCAACCACGTAGCCTTCGCATACAGACGTGCAAACTAACGCATTTATAGGTAAACACAAGTTACAAGACAATTTCGACAACCTAACGATTTTTTTTCTGGTAAAACGTGTTTCATGAGAATCGAGTAACCGTGGAAAGCTGCCGCCGTGATACGATACATGTGTTAGGATTTATCATCTGGATTAAGTTGTATTGGTCAGGGATGTTGCAAACGGAGGAGGGGGCTGGGGTCTACACCGGCCCCCAATAATTTTGAAGCATTTTTGTCTTTAAACGTCCAAAATTGCATAGCAAATGCCCTCAAATATCTGGAGTTGAATGGTTGAGTCCCCCCTCCCCCCCCCCCACACACACACACAATATGTTAGAAACCTTCCAACGGCACTGGCTGGACCAATTATAGGCATTCACAGCAGATATGTAGTTCTCTAATAGCCTTTGATTGATACCAGAGTGAGAAAATTCAAAAGATGCAGAGTAGTTCACATTACACCGGATGCACAGAGAGTGTTCTAACTTCATATTATAGGGCCTTGTACTGTTGTATGCTCATCAGGATATGATATTAAACTAAGTCTGCGTTTCAGTGTCTGCACAAGGAAGAGCCCAAGACAGTTTTGTGAGGGGCTAAGTAACTTAGCTGGGAGAATTGGAACTATCTGGGGTAAAGAGATTTGCCCTTTAAGGGTGTTATATCTGCTTCACATTAAAGACAAGCTGTCATCACCCCAAAGTACATTTTGGTGTGGGGTATCAAAATTCTGTTTGTTCCTGCTCTTTGACTGACATCAAAGTTTGAAAATTCAAATGACGCAGATTAACTCACATTCCCCAGGATGAAGAGAGGGTGTTTGGATTACACATTATCGGGGGGGGGGGGATTTGATGTCTGAAAGTGGGGGGGGGGCAAAACTGGGTAGACTGTCAAACGGCGCCGAAGGCACCGCGGGAGCGCGAAGCGCTCCCCCTTACGGCGTGGGGTCCAGGGGCCCGCCTGAGGGTCCCTGTCAGGGTACAGGGGCAGAGCCTCGGTGGGGGTCCAGGGAGCAACGCCCCCGGAAGCTCTCTGGTATTTACAGATTTTAGGCATTAAAATGATGCATTTTAGCTTCAACTTCAAATGACATAAGGTGGGCACTTAACAGACAACAAAAATCACAATTTGACATTTTTCAATTATATTCTTACTCGGTAACAGTCAGATAGGATCGATAATGCAGAGGGCTTGAGGAAGGAGGGGACAATGGATTACTTTGAGGGTTTCCCGGGGGCTTTGGAACAATAAATTTAAGAATGGGAGATGTAGTATTCAGAGTGGGTGCGCGCGGAGCGCGCTGAAAAAATCGCATTTTCATACTTTTTAGCGATATGAGTAATAGAAAAGCTAAGAAAAGTGTCCTCAGTGCCCCCTTTCTACAAGCGTCTGTTCCTTATTACGTAAGTGGATTTGGCACTTGCCGTGCCTTACAACTTGCATCTAAAGAATCTTTAAAGAGTCGGTAAGTTTACACAGATTGATGGTGATAAAAATTTTGCTTTGAAAATTTCTTGGGCGGGGAACTTTCCCTCCGCTGCGTATGGCCATGGGGACACTGGTGGTTACAATGATAATAAAGGCGTTTGTGCGAAGCTATCAGAAGCAAAATGTTCCACAGGAAGTAACCCCGAATCCCGAAACAATATAAAACGGGTGCGCGCGAAGCGCGCCGAAAAAACATTGTTGAGACAGCGCTTGAGACTATTATTTGTAGCCTATTGTTTTTCTTTAGTTTTAAAATGCAGAATTTTCGTTGCGTAAAAATTTTCTTATTTCTCCGGGTGCCTGTTTTTTCCATAGAGCAGGGTACAGGAACCCATATCCTGCTCTATGGTTCTTTCTGTCATGTTTCATTTTGTCGATGGTCTTGGACAAGTCCTCCTCAAAGTTTATCCGCTTGGCAGACGTGTATTACTCCTGCACCTATATCAACTGCACTCGTAAGACCAACTTCCGCAAACTTGAGTATTATAGTTATGTACGTCAAAAGAGGAGTACATATTCGACACTTGCTATGAAGTTAACCCTCAACTTTGTTAGTGCGAAAAATAAGTTAGTGTCAATTTTGAGGGTTATAGACTATGTGACACTTTAAAAAGTCAATGAAATGTTTTATCAGCAGATTTTACATGGTCATGGACATGGTCAAGGGCATCGGCAGTTAAAGTGCCAGGGAAGTAATTTTAATTTTTATTGAAGGCTGCATTTTGGGAAGCTGTGGTCGGCGAAGGCTTTAACCGTAAGCGCCGAACGGGCGAAGCCGGAGGCTGGGGACTGAGGGTTCTCCCCGAGAAATTTTTCTTAAATTTGGCGGCTTTTGCGACCATTCTGGACCATTTCCTGAGAAACTCCTATTACCCCCAGGTGTAATTTAAAATGCTAATGAAATAGTTTCCTTATGACGATGATGCAAATTAAGGTAGTAACCGTCAGTCAATTTGCTGAGGATGGTGGTAGTTGGTGAGGAAAGTAAACAGCAAGAGGTGTAGCGAGGATTTTGGAAATAGTAATTTACTCAAGCTGCCCTACAGGAAGTAATAACGAGGAAATCTACCTAAGTTTTCCTACTCGCACAGCAGTACAGCAGTACTAATGAGACATCGATTTATATAAGGAGTATGCGAAACACGCCGAATTTTTTTCGAGAATTGCGACTCCCTTCACATGGGTATAGGGTTTGGGACTTTGTTTGCAAGGACCATGGTGCATTTTGTGACGTACTGAGCTTCAAGTCACAATAGTGTGGCGCGTAGGAGAAAAGAATTTTTAAAGAGCCAGACAAAATTTTTAGTTGTATTAGTCAGTTCTCTCTAGAGGTGCGCGCGAAGCGCGCCGAAAAAATCTTCCTAGCATTTTAATGGTTTTTGACATTAATTTTTTCCTTCATTTAACACTGAAAAATTTTAATCATGATAGGCTATTAAAACTTCTCGTATAATTTCTCTGGTCTCGCTTCCTTTCGCTCATTTTTTATTATTTTTATTTTTTTAAGCTCTGGAAAAAAAGTGGGGGCAAGTGCCCCCCGTGCCCCCCGTAATCCCGCCTATGCACATTATAACCTTGTATGCTCACCAAGACATGGCTTGAAGCAATAAAATAGGTTTGTGTCTGCACAAGGAGGACATTTATACAGTTATGGGAGGAGCCACAAGTTGCTTAGTTGGGAGAATTGGAACTGTCTGGGATGACGAGAATTGCCCTTTAAGATGGCCGATACTAATATCATCTAAGAAGTTGTATAACCGTTGCCGTTGCCACTTGCCTGTGCTTGTTGACCTTAACAAACCATCACTAAGTTTGAGTAATTACATAATTGCTTGCATATATGATAGCAAAGTGTCCTCGGCTTAATATAGGCCCGATTGTGCTGGCTACTTATTCGAGAGAGCGATAACCAGTTATATACCTCTGAGGCGGCAACTCCTTGAATGGACAGAATAAAAAGTCCTTATGTGGGGTAGCGTTACTGTTAACGGTATTTCTTCTGACCCGTTTGTTTTCTGCCTCAGCATATTCCGCGCAAAAAGCAGGATTAACTTTACAGTTTAAGTGTTTTCCTTTCTTTCTGTTTCGTATGTTTGTTTATGCAAGTTTGCTTTACCACTGAAGGTCTAACGACCGAAACGTTTTGTAATCTTTTTCGGGAAAGTGTATTCTGTTTTTGGTGTAACAGAAGTTGTGTTTCCTCTTTTTCTTGTTTTTCATACTCACTTTTACCACTGCAATTGACCATCTCTAAGGGAAGATTAAACTACAATCCTGGCCAAAATTTTCTGGGACAAATCCCCCGCGCCCCACCTCAATGTTGGTTTTAAAGGTGAATTAAAGTTGAGCGCTGAAGAAAAGAGCGCGCTTTTCGTTTTCTCAACATTGAACAGGGGGTGGAGGGGAAGGTCAGGAAGTGTCCCAATAATTTTGTCCAGGATTGTAGGCTATAAATATATATATATATATATATATATATATATATATATATATATATATATATATATATATATATATATATATATATATATATATATATATATATATCACGTTCCTAACCAAATTATAGACTCCAGGGAATGGACATGTGTGTTTACGACTGGATTTTTGATCACAAACCCTGATAAGTCTGCGCGCGAAGCGTGACGGGAAAAACAATCGTTTTTCATGGCTTTTAAGAAGTCGGAAAGTAGCCTAATAGTATGAATTTACACAAATATCAGCAATCTGAAATACCATAGATCTTCCGTCCCTCTCAACCAAATTATCGGAGAAGACCGTATGTTTCACACTCACAATATTAGCAAATATTATGGTCGGTGCCGAAATATTGGATGACGAAAGGTGGTCCGTCCCAACCAAATTATTGGGGATCATCCCCCCGCGATCGCAGTCCTGGTTCTTGAAGCAAGGTCATAAAGATATTAGCATAAGAGGGCTAAGGGTTTGTAAGTAGCTCATTGTTAAATTATGAACACGTTTTTGAGAGACCTGACCAGACTGTGTAAGTTTGCAAAAAGCATTGATAGATTTTGTTGTTGTTGTTGTTGTTGTTGTTGTTGTTGTTGTTGTTCTTGTTGTTGCGATGATGGTACAAATTGTCTATCCCCTCAGAATGAGGGATACTAGGGTGTAAATGTAGTGAAAAGGGTCCAAAACACGGATTTTCCCGAGGAAGTCATATGTGTCCTTCAGATGAGACGGAATCAATTGTATGAGAAGCTGGATGAACTAATCTACAAGTTCAAAAAGTTCTTCGGTCGGAGTCTATAGATCACCCGGCCGGTCTCCATCAAACTCCTATTTTGTGGATTTCCAGTTTATATATATATATATATATATATATATATATATATATATATATATATATATATATATATATATATATATATATAGTTCGAAGGTATATATCCTATATACACCTTCGACCTACACATTCTAACTTTTGATCAACCAAACTCGACCTACATATATATATATATGTGTGTGTGTGTGTGTGTGTGTGTGTTTGTGTGTCCCTAGCATCCTCTCTAAAATAAAGAAAATCGTCTCCCTAAGTGTATATACGGTATATATATATACGGTATATATATACGGTATATATATACGGTATATATATACGGTATATATATATATATATACGGTATATATATACGGTATATATATACGGTATATATATATATATATACGGTATATATATATACGGTATATATATATATACCTTTTAGCACTATTTACTTCTTTTGATCTACATATTTCATAATGCTAGGCAGTACTTATAAAGTATCTTCTCTTTTTCTCTTTTCCTCTTTTCTTTTTCTTTTCTTCTCTTTCGAAATGAATTAGACTTGGAAAGCTTATTCTGATTCCTATATATATACCTACTAATCACATTTCAGAATCTTATAACATTATAATATCAACTTACTAAATTATTTCTATATCAAAAATTTGTTTGCTTTCTTAATAAAGCATCATCAACATAACATTGAATTTGTGTGGAAAATGTTGATGTATGTAGTATGCGATAATCACATTTTGTGCAGTGCGGCCAGAAGGTTTTAACATGGGGGGGGGGGGGAATGAATCGATCAGCTCCGTGATTTGGGGTTAAACCATTAAACTCCGGAAGTTTTGGCACGTTTGAGGAAAAAAAGATTTTTTAATAGACAAAAATCTACAAACTGAAAATTGTTGCCAGGCTGTACACCCCACCTAACCCCTCCGGCCCAAGGTCTTGAGAATTAAACTTGAGACTTGAAGTTGAAGATTTTCTCATTTAGGGTTAACTTACTGAGTCACTTGCCAATGTTTGTTTAACAGAGTGGTAGCACTGTGACTTGTGTCGTCTAGGATTCCGATACTGGTAGTGTGGAATCATGCCATCAAATTATAAATACATAAAGCCAAAGTCTTACTGCACATTCACAGTCGCAGATGTCCCCATGACAAGGTTTCATTATAAATGCATAAACGGGCATACATAACTAAAATAAGAATATCTCCTATCCAACGCGAACAAGTAGATATCATTATATCAGGCAGGTAACCTTATCCCCCTCTACCCCCCCCCGTCCAGTTTCAACCCCATTCGTACCCACATGGTACTTTTTTCAACGTGACCTACAAGTAAAATCTAAACAATCTTCACTTTAAAATCTCGGAAATCAACACATATCGATGTAATAAAGATTCAATTTGAAAATTTCTTCGGATGGGGGCTTCCCATCCATCCTGCGGGATGCGGGTCACGACCCCAACAGAATTACTTTAAGTTTGTTTATCCACCTTCATCCCCCTCACCCCCATCCATCTCTGCCATGCTGATTATAAGCCTATCTCCCAGTGGCGTAGCTAGAGGGAGGGGGCAGGGGGCGGTCGCCGCCACAAGGTCTCTGTCGGAAATTTCTATTCTCTGTCGGAAATAAATAAAAACAAGTCATTTGAAACACTTACAACACTTCTTATGCATTTAAGCAGAATTACACACCGATATGTCAACGTGAAAATCAAAAGTCGGTCTCAAAACTGCCCGAAAAGGAAAAAAAGAAGGGGGGCCCTGAATTTCGAGCAGCTATCAAGATAATAATCTGTCGGAATTTTTTGCTTTGCAATCTCCTACCCGACTTCGAGCCCGACCGGAGTCTTTACGAATGCAACTCTTTGACATGTTCAATTGTCAGGTCGTTGTTATGACAGAGTTATTTCTCCATATAGGCAGCCTGTGAATGTAGTTTGTTGTGTGAACATTAGTTTGTGCAACAACGAAAATCATACCTTGGGTAATATTCATATAATTTTCATTTTTGTGTACTCCGATGGACTTGGTTCCTAGGTCCTAGTACAGTTATGTGTAACAATCGTTCCAAACCAATCCCTGTCGGTGTTTATAAGCATGCAAAAAGCACATTTCTATATATTCTTACAAACTACGCCGAAATTTGGAAGGGACCAAAAACAAAATTTAAAGATGAGATTGTCATAATTTTGAATCCGTTGATATACTGATTTAGCATGCAAGGCTTCTGAACTTCTTTCAAACTATTTAGCTGGTGATAAACTGGACGTCTATTGTATTCGAACACCATGCGCTCATGTCTGCGTTATTAATTTAGGCCATTTGAACGAAGTTGTTTGTACTTTTTAAGCATCAAAATCCTAAAGCAGTTACCACTTCAAGTATATGATTTTCAGTCATTGAGGACTGATGATGATACTTGAACGAAATACATCAGAATACTCGAGGTAGTTCTGCGTGCCATTATGGGTGATGAGCTCATTCAGGAATGTTCCTTACCATGCTATCTGGTCGGTCTGGCGCCTATTTAATTTATCTTAAGGCACTTAAAAGACTCTATTGCTTGGTGCAAGGCAGTAAAATATTTCCCAACTACGTTATACCTCCTCCAATTTAAAAAAAAAATTCCCTTAATTCTGCTGAAATTCAATAATGATTGTAACTTAGTAATTGTTGCCTATATGTACACAAACTGCCCAAAAACGAGACCAAACCGAAACCATCCGAAACTAAAGTTGGTTTGGGATGGTATTGGTGATCTCGGACCGAAAGTCGGATGGGATGGTCCGATCTGTCATGAAATCGATGTCATTTCCGTTTCGGATGGTCTGTCTGTTTCTGACCCAACCCGAGAAAAATCGAAGAAACCGACGATTCAATTGGTGTACATTTAATGCCTTTTCCAAGGGACAGCCTAAGTTACCATCCCCCACTGAACAAAAATGTCAAAACGTGTACGTTATTGTCTATGTGCATCGAAGTGAACATTGTTTGGTCTTCATGTAAATTTCCCGATTATTTGTAAGTATATATTATACTTTTTTTTTAATTTGCACATCATGAAGAATCTCTTTTCAACTGTAAGCCCTATACTTGTTCTATGAAAATTTGCTTCGGGTTTTTCGGGTTGGTCTCGGGTGGTTTGAGAGCTTCTTTGGTTTGGGAGGTGTGGTTAACCCCCAAACTGTTAGCAGTTTCGTCTCGAGCGGGCTAAGCACAATGCTTCGTTGGTTTTGGGTGGTCCTGGATGTGTCCAAACCGACGATCGGGTGGTTTTGGTATCAAAACCCAGACCGACACACACCTTTGCTGTACACTTATACTTTCTCTAGTTGTTGGACCAGGGAGTTGAATAGCAACTCCCTGGTTGGACAAGGTATGTAGTCACCTCACATTCTTGCATCATTGATGCGCACATGCTTGCATTGACCAGTCACAGGCTTGTGTACATTTGCAGGCATAACTTGAATTTGCCCATGTGTCAATCACAGGAATGTGGTCAACTGTGAAATCATAAGGCTATATTGTATGTCCTTGTAACAAAAATATATGTGAGTCTATTAAGTAGTCTGTTGTGGATGGGATGCCCGAACCAAATGGATAGAGATATTATTTCAACCCTGAAGGCTATAATGTGACGGAAGTTCGGGGAAAAGCTCACAGGTTGAAGTGTCCTGCCTAAGGGTTCTTAGGCACTTGAATGTGGCTTATATGATAAGGCGTACGTACATGGGTGATAGGAAATGAACAAAAGGATACGTAGATTGGTAAACGTGTTGGTTTTTTGCCCCGCACCTCTGCTCTATAGGTTTCTTGGGTTCCATGTAAAGGGTAAGAAAGGATGGGGGGGGGGGAGGATACTGACGTTTTTCAATGGAAGATATTTGTTTGGAGGTTGTGGTAAAATCAGATTCCTCAGAGCAAATGTTATGAGAATCGGTGTGCTTGAAGTGTAAGTTTGACTTAATACTGTAATATTGCGAAAATAGCTGAACAGCTATTTTCTCAGTATACCGGAACAGGCCTATCCTGTATAAAAGGTATATTGATGACATTGTTTGAGAAACAATAGGGTGAGATTATACGATCATTTAGTCTTTAATCAAGTTTGTATATACACTATCCCTTTTGAAACTTACAAGTTGTGTTTCGCATTCTTCAGTGGTCTTCGTCGATCTTTAAGTATCAGTTTGCAACCTTAAAATTAAGTCAAACTTACACTTCAAGCAAACGGATTCTTATACCTACCTTTTGTATCAATCAACCATCCCAAATCCTGTACCAAATCCATCCCTTACTCACAATTTTTTAGGGCCAGAAGGATTTGCTCTTAGGATTCTTACACTGGTGCGAAAAATTAGATGCAATGTTTAAATTAAGCTGGCCTATATTTTTAAAACAAAGTTGGGGCGACTGCCTTTTCGTGCGTGTGGGCGCGCGAGGGTTGGGGAGGAATGCCGACCCTCATACTAGGGTAGTAGTGTTTAAGGGTAAGTCATTTTCATGACAAACTTCTTGTCATGAGTGTTTGCTAAAATAGCCAGTTTCAGGCAAACAACTGCCCCCACCCCCATCCCCGATAAAATGTCTTTCCATAGGTCTACGCCTTCAAGTTTGAACAAAGCGAATGTACGTAATTATAATTTCATTTCAAAAACTCAAACGGCTAAGCATGAAGAGCAGAAACACTCCCCCAGCAGTAAAGTCGGGAACACATGGTAAGACTTAGTGAGGGTAACCCTGACAAGAGAGACGTGCTTTCGTTGGTCTTTCACTTCCTCTCGACATCAGGTAGCAAAATATGAAAAAAACCACTTCCCTAACCAGTAAAGAAAAACATGGAGAGCCAATCACGGGTAAGAACGTCCAACTTTTATGAATATCCACAATGTTATGACTTAACAGCCAATGAAACACGTGATAGAAAACAAGCTTATTCAAGTTGAGCCCAAACCATGCATTTTCATGGACACTGTTCTTACCGAGATATCAAGCCCTTGAAAGGAATAAGAACATTTGCTTTGCTTTACTGAAAAGTTACAGCCTACATGATCGTGCATAAAGACTGGAAAATATTCCGGACAAGTATGCAAGGGACGAATTCAGCTTGACTTTACTGTTCACTATTACACGTACCTTCTGCGATTGGTTGAACTGTCAAAGTTGGCGATAGCAACAGTCTTGGGGACAGACGCATACTTACCTGGCGCAGGAGTGTCCGTGATCACGACGGCGGATCTCCCAGGTGGGAACTGTTCTATTCAGCCAGTCTAGAACGGGACCACTGTCGGGTGGGTCAGTTAAGTCAAAGTTTGCCCCTTGGGGACGTTGTTACTCCTTCAGGGAGCAGAACTCCTTCGGGAGTATTGTTTGGTTTTCGCCACTGGCTCTTCGCCAGAGAGTCAGGGGACTTTTTGAAAAAAGCCCCCCCCCCCCGGGGACGTATAGCTCCTTAAGGGAGCAGAACTCGTTCGGGAGTATTGTTTGGTTTTCGCCCCTGGCTCTTTGCCAGAGGGTCGAGGGAACTTGGTCAGTTAAGTTTGTTGCCCCTTGGGGACGTAGTTCCTTTGGGGAGCAGAACTCCTTCGGGAGTAATGTTTGGTTTCGCCCCTTGGCTCTTCGCCAGAGAGGACTTTTGAAAAAGTACTCTGGAAAAAAAAGTACTAATAACGTGGCTTCTTTGGGGAGCAGAACTTCTCGGCCCTTTGGATAAGACCATGTGTAGTAGTTGTTAATTCTTTTCAACCAGTCAAGAACGGGACCACGCATGACAGACTCTTGATGTAGAGGTGTGAGGGTCGAGATGTTGTCAGTTCAGTTTGTGTCCTTTCGGGGACGTAGCTCCTTAAGGGAGCAGAACTCCTTAGGGAGTAACGTTTGGTATCTCCCCTTAGAGAAGAGAGTCGAGGGGACTTTGGAAAACTATCCTTCGGGAGTAACGGTTGGTTTCGCCCCATAGCATTTCGACATAGATGTCGAAGGGACTTTGGAAAATGTGCGGTACTGATAAAATATGTATGTTTATTCTCGAAGATCCACCTTCACTGCGAGTAAGAATCAGCCTAAATGCTCCTTGACGTCGAGGTTAAGTGAAGGCCAAAAAGAGGCACGTCCCTCTCGATAGGATTACCTAGGTCAGCGCTTCTCAACCGGTGGGCCGCGAAGCTCTCCCAGGTTCGCCGGGAGATCCGCCATAAAAAATAAAAAAAAATAAAGACAAAAGAATTAACTTTTTTGTAAGGTGGGCCTCAGAAAAATTCTGAGAGTCAAAGTTGTCCTCGAGTTAAAACAGGTTGAGAAGCACTGACCTAGGTTGTACCATGTAGACGTTGGTGCATAGCGCCCTCGGATGATCCCAGGAATACAGGTAATCATCCTCTACTACTTATTCCACTTTTGTCTTTCATGCACACTGCATTTAGTCCGTTTCGTGGCTTTTAGAAGATTGCAACAGGTGCAGGCCGCCCATCTAATCAAAATTCAGAAAAAGTACTTTCACATGGTTTCAAATTTGTATATATCATGACGGCTGACATTTTCAACTAGTAGGACTTGTTTGGTGGTTCGTACTTTAGCTCTCCACTCAAAATACCATTTTGCACACTGGAAGGGTTTGCCGCTCCCCCCCCCCCCCCCCCATACATTCATTCTTTTATTTGAATGAAGAGCTTTCTAGTTCCTTTTCCAAAGCATCCACATTTCAAATTCACTGAGCACGTCCCTGCACCATGGGCTAAACCGCTTTCTTTTTTATTGTATTCAGGGTTAAAAAAATCTTAAATTGGTGGCGCCTTGTCTAGAGGAACAAATTTATGAATAAAGTTGAAGTGAATGGTGATTACCTATATGAGAATGATTCATAACACCATCTAAATTGTTTACGTTAGTGTATCTTAACTTTCCAGTCAGTCTGAGGTAGAGCTACTCATAACAGACTGAAACTTAAAATCTGAGGGTTGGGAGGTTGGCTGGAGTCAAGTCTTTGTATTCATTGCGGGATCATTTCAGGCTTTCACCCGCACTAAGGACTTTTTACAAAAAGCTATGGTATTTTAAATGCTGACGTCAAAGGGATGGCTGAAATAGAATTAGAGGGGTCCGAAGGCACCCAATCCTCAACATGATATCATGCAAGATAATAAGTCTGGAGACTTGTAATCCTAACCTTATTTCATGTCTCTAACCCTAACCTAACCCGGAGACGTGATATATATATGCGAGAGACGCATGTATAGAGACACGAATGTGACACCTTACAAAACAAAACGTACGGATTTGGAGTTAGCAGCAGTATGAATATTTAAGTACAAAACATGCCAGTCATTTTTTTTTTTGGTATTTTTTAATGATTTTTTATGATATTGCTAGTAACTCAAAATAAAAAAAATGTTTAGATGCAACTTACAAGGCCTGGGAAGTGCCATTTTCAGCGATCTGGGAGACATTTTCGGCCACAATTTTCTTGTAGGCCTCGCGTCAACCTATGGTTGCGCTACGCTTAGATAGTTTGCCTACACGCTTCACCCCCTCCTTGGCAAATTCCTGGCTACGCACCTGGGTGTATATCAATTTTTGTAAGCTTTGCACATGCACTTTATCTCCAAGGTCCAATAGCAGGGGCGTACCCAAGGGGAGGTGGTTGGGCTCCAACCCCCATTGCCCAAGTACAGCGGACAAAAATGATGTTCATTCTCTATTCTCTTGGGAAAATATCCCGTTATGACTCCCTGTTCCTCTACCTGCAACCCTTAGGCTATAACGAAAAAAAGGCAATGAGGTCGGTCCTTGGACCCCACGCCGATGGGAAGGGTTTTGCGACCCAACATTACCCCTGGTGTCTTTGGGTTAGCGTGATATCCCCCTCTACGCGTCTGTCAATAATTTCATGTTGGTTGTGTTAAACTGCATTTATCTTGTGTTTTCCTAAGAGCGAAATGTATTAAACAGTTTATACATACCATCCACAGTGCAGGCGTGGCCAAAGTGTGATTCGGAAAACTTGAGAGACTTTGTTCATTTCTCCCATGCAGGGGAGAGGAAACTCATGACGAGTTTATGATACCCGATTTATTGATTTCACTTGAAAATGGTTGTGTTGTAACGATATAATCAATAGCTGATACTGACGGTATCCGATATTTCAACTATGAAGATCGGCCGATAAAGAATGATATTGAACATCGTTTATTGGTCCAAACACTTATCTATCCACCCCCCTTTTCCCCTTCTTTTAACGAAACTCTTATACCATACCTGCAGTCTACAACTTATGAGGAGTGAGGGCGTGCGTATTTTTGAGAATATTAAATATTAAGCTTTCACATGACCTAACCTTCATGCTTGCAGTTCGCATATGTGATGTTTATTTCAATTTCCAAGAACCAACGGGAGGCTAAAGGCACACGCAGCCACAATGGCACCCCTGGACTAATTTACTCCTCTGCACCTCCCCCCCCCCCCATTTTATTATACTCGGATTTTGTCAAAATTGTAGTTTTAGTTACAGACGCTTACCATGGATTCATGCAAGTACCCCTCCAAACATTGACTTTACCCCTCCAAACATTGGCTTTTCCCATCCAAACATTGGTTTCAGTCCCCGACCCAAATTCTCCCATTTTACAGGAAGGGGGAGGGGACAGTGGGTGATCCCTCACTCAGTTTTTGCCGTGAAAATAATCAATCAGGGAGGTTAGGTGACTAATAACACTCCCCATGATCAATGACTAAATCATTGTGCGATGTGCATGAACCCTGACCAAACATTTCATGTAACGCATAAGGAAACTTATACAAAGGCTATCCATTAAATTCATAGAATACAACGTATTTTTCACCCACCTCAGTCCATACCTATTTGAGCTGTTTCTTTATTACCTGCAGTAGGCCTTATAGTCTATGTATATAGTATATGTTCAAGACTAACCTTTCCTAACATGATACATGTACTATGTGTTATTGCAGGGGTTCTTAATTAGCCTACATTTTGTTGGCAGGCCACAATTTTCATGCAAAAAACTCATGGATGACAAAACCAAGAATTTGTCTTTCTGGCCTCAGTTTTGAAATGACCAAGCGACGTCGATGCAGCGCGAAGCGTTCCTGCGATGTCGAAGGTGTGGTGCCTAAAGGTTCGTCGTAATGTTGCTGTTGGGGTGGGTGACACCCTGTGGAGAAGAGAAGGCAAAGCCTCCGGAAGCTCTGGGGTGTTTTGAAAACTGTGGACATGTGGCCAGAACATTTAAGTGTCTCTAAAGGGCATTTGATATACACCACACAGATGATTACAAGTATCAATATTTTTTCATTGTATTGCGATAGTCTAAACCCAGGCCAGCCAATGGCGGGTAGGGTACCAAGGATATTTTGGCCAAAACTGCCTCCTGGATTGCCTTGGTTCTGCAAGTTGTATAAAGTAGTCTATATTTTGAAATTTCATGGTTTAGAAATCCGCACTTCAATAAAGGAAAAGTAGATAAAAGAAAATTGTGCCCAAAGTCATAAGTCCCCTCAAATTCTTAAGTCCATACCAATTGAACTAGCCCCCACCGACCGTCACTACCCCGATTTGAGGTACCAATGTCAGACTAACAGCTAGCTCATTTGAATACAAATTAGATTGACTACAAATTAGATTGGAAAAATCATATTTCCTTTGTAAGTAACAAAGTAGCAAGAGCGAGCGGAGTCCTTAATAGGCTAAAACACTTCTTACCCAGAAATGCACTCCTCATCCTTTACAATTCCCTCATTCTTCCTCATCTAACCTACAACCTTGTCACTTGGGGAAATACTCATATTACTTCACTCAGCAACTTACACAAGCTCCAAAAGCGAGCAGTTAGGAATATATGTAACGTGTCGTATCGGGCTCACACAACAGCAATTTTTAAGGAGCTACATATTCTCTCCATTTTCGACCTTTATACTTACCAGTTAGGCATTTTTATGTATCGCTATTATCACGGTCTCCTTCCAAATGTTTTTGCAACTTATTTCAACTTTAATTCTGACTTTCATTCCTATTATACTCGGGCAAGAAATCAATTGCATCCCCATTTGTCTAGAACCCGTGTTAAGCAATCCCATGTTCGTTGTGCCGGTGTTAAATTATGGAATTCCCTTCCTTTAAATATATGCAACTCCTTGTCCTTAGCATCATCCAAAAGAAAACTTAAACATTACTTAATTGATATGTTGCCGTAATTCATTCATTGTCATAGGCAAGTTCATGTACTTAACCCTCTTTTGTACCCGCTTGTCGTTTTGTATTTTCTATGTTTGTTTTCTGTGTTGTTTCCTTACTTATGGGCAAGGGCCAGACTTGAAAAGATTACTTTTTCTGGTCCTTTATCTTCTCTTGCTTATTAGTTATGCTAAGCTAATATTTCAAATGTCGTTATTTTATGTTCACTGTTATTTCATTGTGGATTTTGGCTTGTTTATCGTCATTTGGAAACTATTCTTGTAAAATAAATCAATTGGAGATATAAATAAATCAAATCAAATCAATACGCAGTGAGGGTGTTAGTCGATGGGAAGGATTATGCATGACGGTAGGGGTTTCAGGAGGGAACGTAGCTAGGACCTAGTTATGGGGAGGAAACTTGAATTCTAGGTGGGTTTTGAAGCCAGAAAATTCCATCTGCTTCAGTTTATAGTCTACAGTCTAAACCCGATACCTCTCCTCTGGTGCCCTCACTTTTGCTCCAAACTGACGGATGTATTGTCGATACAATTGTTGTTTTGTATACAAGTGTGCACCGCGAAAACCCCCTCTCCCCAGGCGCACGATAAGTATCACCAGGGACGTAGAGATATAAATTCTCAGTAGGGTGTGAACTGTTTTAGGACCAACTACATTTCTTGGAGACTGACTCTCATTGACATAGTTGTAAGATCCGAATTTCCTAGATAATTACAATTTACAGGACGGTAGTAATAATAACTATAGATACATGCATTCGAATATGACAATGATTGTCATAGGTTTAACTAACTGGATTTGAGACAGAATTTTTGGCGCTCAGAGACCGACTTTTGATTTTCACGGGGGGTGTCACACCCACACACACCCGTATTTACGCCCCTGAGTATCACCTTCAAGCTGGAAATAGAGTTTTGCAGAAATAGAGCTCCTTTGTGAAGAAGAACCCTTCACATAATTGAAGAGTGCCAACTTGAAGATATATCTACGGGTTGAGGTCTTCCCCGGCACATCTCGTAATTTTTTCAGCAATTTCATTGGCAATAAATGCGTCGGCGAAATATAGTATGAAGGGACTAGGGAAGGTTAAGCCCCCCGATCCCCACTTTACCCTAGATGGGCAACTGAGTTTAATTTTTCCGATTGAAAGCTAAACGACAACGTGACGAGCGTGCCAAAATTGTGTTACTCTGGAACAACTCATGCATAGAAAATATTCAAGACCGATCATACGAAACGACATCCACCTTACCCACAGCGACTCTCCCGTCTACACACATTTTCCAAAGAGCCTGTTTGTCAATTTCCACTCATACGAACGTAAGAAAGGAAACAAAAGCAGTACCGTTTCACCGTTTCAGGCAAATAGTATAGTTGGCCTACATCAGCTATGCTCCAAACATCCCCATCTAGAGACGTCCATGCTTGTCACAAATACGATGACACTAAAAGCGTGAGATTTTATATTTGTGTTACAGGAAAATGCCAGTAAGCCCATAGCTGGAAATTTCGACTTTCGCACTTCAACTTTCTCACTACTGTAAAATTTACCATTGGACTGTCGGATGGGAGGGGACGAGCAGACGACCCATGGTTGCCGTGGTTGCATGAGACTTTGGAACAGGGAACTGCACCCAAGTTGTCCTGTACGTGGAGTAATTGTGAGGTGACAAGGTGAGGGCAAAGTTTGCCAAAAATATTTTTTACTTCACTTTTCCTTCATTGCAAAGGTTATCCTTCAGCTTCTACTAAAATGCCTTAGAATTGATTACAATTGCTGGCGCATTGGTCTTCTTTTAACCCTTAACATTTTTTTCCATCTCAGTGTCCTCGGCGGGCCAGATTGTGGCACCTCGCTGGCCCGATGTAACCCTCGTGCCGTCAGAGGATTTTTTCCCAGGACAAAAGAAAACGACTTTTGGAAGCCTACATAGAAATCATGCCAAATGAAAAATAAAGCTCAGATTAGGTTCAAGGTTAGGATTAGGGAAAAACTGGAGTTGAACTCATTCGTCCTGGGAAAAATATTACACAGGCCATTGATTAAGAACCCAGGGTTAGTGCTATTCAGTTTATGCAAAGAGCGCCACCTAAAATTTTCACAACGCAATCTTATTTCTGTACAAGAAGCTGAAGAGGGAAATGCATGCCATTATTATTTTTAAATCTGATAAGCAATTATTGTTTTAAAGTAATTTTCGTGAGACCTGGAACAGCGGTTCCCCTTTTCCAATTATTTTTATTGTTCATAACTTGATGCACAAACTGTGTGCTATACCATTTAAAGAATATGTCGTAACACCACAGTCTACAATGTGGCTCGTGCTTTAACCGTGAACTTCCACCGGATTCCCCCTGACCCAACGACACCGGGGGTGGGGGGAGGAGCATATTTCATACGTTTCCTGCCGCCCCTCATATTTAGCGCATGACCCCCCCCCTTCTCTGTATCATCTTATTCTGTTCCCATAACTGGTGTTCCTGATCTATACATGAAAAATGCTTTTTAAAGTGTACCTAAAGTCTGAAAATTCAAAAAGAGATATTACAGAGCATAAAAACTGAATTCCAATGGTCCAATTCCCATCTTCACAGGACTTTCTTAAGCTGAGATATAAAATGTTGAAGTTTATTCACTCGATTTAAAAAGGTAGATTGCGCAATAATTTGTGATGTCATTGTTGTACTACTCAAATTACAATCTTTGTATTTCTTTGTTTTTCTGAAAGCTACCGCACCTTGTGCCAAAATGTGGTCGCGTTCTTACTGCTTTGGGGTGACTTGACCATATAAGCCCTCTCTGTACAGCATGTCATGCAAGAAAACAGGAAGCGGTCAAGGTCATATAAACATTTTTAATTTTAAAAGAAAACAAAGCATTTAATGTGAGTTGTACAACAAGAATGTCAAAAATTATTGCGCAATGAACTGTTTGGATTTAAGTGAATAAATTTTAACATTTAATATCTCAGCAATGGAATAAGCTATGACAATGGGAGTTGGACCAATAAGATTAATTTTGTAACCTCTAAAATATATATTTTTGAATTTTTAGACTTTAGGTCCACTTTAACAACAACAAAACCAATAACAATCTCTTCATTTCTGAACGTTCTCAGTCTCAAGGCTCCCTTCGAGTCCACTTAACTCAATTCTGAGCCAATTTCAGGGGGAAGCATTTCGGGCCAATTCTGTGTCCGGCCATCATAAAGCAGCATATCATAAACATGATTTTGATACTACTCTTCAATAACAGTTAATTAATAAGATCATTGTTGGGGTCAATTACATAGTCTGGCCCACCTGTACTTTTGTACATTCCTTTTTTTTTCCTGTCGATTGTAATTAGATCAAGGGAAAATTTGGGTTAGTTACGTTTGAGAGCATAATTCTGAGTTCTTTTGATGTTCTGTTTAGTGCTTTTAGTTGAGACGTTACCGTAGCCTGATGGGCCGAATCGAATATTTGGTGCTTTGCTGATTTTATACACTTCCGTCCGTAAACAAGGGAATAACACAATGTGTAAATTTTTGCCGTTTAGTTGTTGTCAACTCTACCTTGAATTAGAAAGTTCTAGGAGCACCAGTCTCCTCTCCCGCCCCAAGTTTCCCCAGTTGAACCATTTTCGTAGTCGTAACAAGTGTTTTCGGTTCAGCGAGCAACCTTTTTTATTCATGAACTAGTAGTATGGGTATCTTATACTTAAAAGAATAACGCTGAAACCCTGAGCGCAGTCGTAAATCCTGGGGGATGAGGAATATTTCCCCAAGTTTTTGACAAAGGGGGATAACCTATGCAAATACTTACCCAGATTGTACAAGAATGATGCAAAACTTTTATGCAACGTGCTATACTTTCATGCTGGGTTTTGATATTGATTCCAAAAGGTCACTGCTAGTCTTTTTGTCTTACGAAATAATAATCTGTTCATTCCCTGAACGCTACATCTACGAAGCCTTCCCCCACCCACTAGTATATCCCTCCTCTCATGAGCAAGAGTGAGTTGGTAAATACGTTTCGCTATGATATTCATGAATTGGAATTACCTTTTTCTTTTTTTGGCGGTGCCCTAGAATAAAAGCCAAGTTTAAGTTAATGTCCACAGTTAAGGTGAAGTCCAAGAGTTGACCAGAAGTCTCAATAGACGAAACGGTGTTTGTTTCACTTTAAAATTACTATATAAAATCACCACCAGATCAAATAACGCAATGTCAGTCGGTTCAATTTTTTGACTGACGTCTATGGATCGATAACAGACCTGCTGTCGCAAATGAAAAGCAAACATTCGACTTTAGTCATCTGTTTTGACAGAGTACAGTCGGGCCGTAACTAGGGGAACACGACATACAGTATTTTACCCCCCTCCCTCTCCCCTCCTCCAGTCGAGATGTTCAGTAACGCGCTCAGGAGATCCAATCCTCTTCCAGTCATATCGCAATACTGTACCTGGAATAAAGGCGGTTCCACGTTTACTTGAGGACTGACGAAAGTCTAAGAATTCCAGTGAACTACGGTACTTGCGGCGTGATTTAAAGTTAGAAATTGCCCACGATGATCTTTCACGAAAGTCATCCAACGTAAAGTTTTTGCGTGCTTCTTGTTTATTCTTTTTTGTCAGTATGGGATAAATTGCATAATCGTAGACGTTTGTGTGAACCAAAATTTAAAAAAATGAATGTGCCCTTTTTATGTTGGATCCCCTCAAAAAAGACACAAGATCCACCCTTGTGAACCTCTCATTCCAAGACAATTCCGAGTCCAGTAATCAAGGACTCGAGTCCTGAATTTAGTCCAAGTCCACTTTTTCTTTGTTTCTGTCTTCATTCTTTTATATCAAAGATGTCTACAAATATACGGTTCAGAAAACACTCAGTCCCAAGTCCAGTTTCAAGCATTCTATCCCTAAGTCCTAAGTCAAGTCTCAAGTACATTTCGCTACGTCCCACGTCAAGTCTCAAGGCTTTTATACTAGGTCCCAAGTCTCAAGTCGGGGCAGAACATAAGTCAAGTTTAAAATCAATTCTTCCAAGTCGTATGTCACGTATCAAGTCAAATAGTCGAAGTCGAAGTCGAAGTAAAGTCTCAAGTTCACGTGTGCTTATTCAAATGTTAAATCACTCAACCGTATCGTACCATTAACAGTTCTCGTAACACGTGTTACAGTTTCTGTAACACAGATCAGTTTAAACTGGACATGCTATGTGTATTGGGTAGCTTATTCTTGTTCTGATTTAAAATAGACCTAATTTTTGAAAATTTATTGAGGTGCCTTTCAATTCTGCTAAAAATTTTCGTTAAATTAAACAGGATAGGCTAACACAACAACTGGGTTGGAAACTCTGTCTACTTAACGTTGTTCCATTGTTAGCAAGACTTTCTCTATTATTTCATCATTATACACAAAACTAGGACTTAACTTCTTAGAGGAAAAAAAACACAAAACCTTACTTTAAAAATTAATTAAAGGAATTTCTCCTGATAAAGCAAGAGTAAATAAACGATATAGAGCAAACAAGATCATCATAGGCTATCATATGTTATTCGCTAGATCATGACATTATGATTCGTTGCAACTAACGACTTGTAGCAAGTTCTTATGCTGCCACATAGTCTCGGATCAAAACTGTTTTGTTACGGAATATTTGTGTGTAAATGTATGTGATGGATCTATTGAAATCATTTTCTACATCACAAATTCTTCTCAAACTGTCAAACTTTTGCGCGCTCCGGGCGCTTCAAACCTTGCCTCTCTGTTTTTCTTATTATCAGCATCTTCCGATAGCAACTTTCGGAGAAGCACAGCAGCAGAATTTGAAAGCTGTTCACGAATTACCAGGTAAAAGACTGAGTTTTGCAAGAGTGGCATGTTGGTTTGTTGGGCAATTGAAAGTGTCTCTATCCAGATTCTGAGTGCAGGTTTTGTCATGGAAATCTTATTTAATGAAAAATTTCGGCGCGCTTCCAGCAAATGCGTCACGATTTGCACTACATCTCATGATCATTATTAAGGTTATTATACCAGGGGTTCTACGGGGGCTAGGGGCTTTAGCACCCCCAAATTTTTTCTAGCCCCCAAAATTGTGCAAACTTGTACAAAATTGTATATAGACTAATACTAGTGAAGACATATATATGCTCAGAAAATATTCCAAATGGCTATTTATCAGGCCCGTAGCCAGTAAGTTCTGTATCGATTCTTTCTATAATTTTAAAAAGTGTTCAAGCGCTACCCGCGCTTTCATCTATAGTTCTATCTAGTGGTAACGCCCGCCGTTTTACACATATTGGATTTATGCAACATTTCCACAAATATTGTTCTTCCGTGTAGGCGTGATTCTAGAGAAACACGAAAATGCATCGTTGCGATGTTTTATCCTCTTTTCCTAACTTTTGGAAGATTTTTTCTTCGACCTCGCCATCGTGGTAAACATATTTTGTAAGAAAAAAAAAGATTTCTCTGTTTCGTAGGGGAGCCTTAATGGGTAAGATAAAGAATGTAAACCAGACGACGATCATGCCATCGCCCCAAAATATTTCATGGTTTTGCCCTTAAATAGGGCAAATTCTTCAATAAAAACCAGAACTTTTTCAACTTTCCTTAATGAAAACAAAAATGTGAAACCCTTTTTCAACATAACCCCAAATTTTTCGGCCCTCTTCGCCCGCCTTTTATTTCGACAATGGCAACCCATTGCATCCGTGGGGGCTTAGAGTAGCTGACCCTCAGTCAAGGAGCTCATTATGTCGGCATATCAAAGCACCACCACCTGGCTGAGCCTGCATGCAGGTTTTTCATTTTGACATTGAAGTATACCCCAATATTTACGCGCGCTTTACGCGCAATCCTCAATCCACGTTGTATCAGTTATGAACATATGAGCACAAGCGTACCAGTGAACTTTTCTAGCACAAACTAGATGTGCATTCTGTAAAGCGCTTGTTAGTGTTTCACCCCTTTTGTTATGCCTATCTGGGGATCTTATATCACCTCTCTGCACCTATACTCTCCCTCCTGCCCACTGATGAAAGCTGTTTGTCTGGATTTTTGTTCGAAATTAGTGAAAATACGATAGATGCACTTTTATGATGCACAACGAAGGAAAGGAAAATTTTCGTAATAGTCCAAGAAAGTTTCTGTTGACTGCATGCACGTAATTTTGCGTAAAAGCTTTGCCCGAATAAAAGTAGCCAAAGGAGGGGGAGGGGGGGGGCTTCAGGAGGTTTTTTGAAAACGCAGTCTTCTCTTAGATAACATACTCTCTGCTTTTACCTAACCAAAAATTACAATTCAATAAATTATGAACATTTTCCAACTATATATGATCAGTTCCAAAAATATCTCAAATATATCACCATTTTGCATCTAAGCAACTTTATCTTAACAAAAGTTTCTCAAAGGGAACTCCCCTTAGACCCCTCTCCACAAGACGGTACTTTATGTAGTGACAAATGAAGGATCCCCGCTGCCGTATACAAACGCAGGGCGCATAAAAAGAAGGTGCAATTTACACGCCGCCGTGCACTCATTTTGGAAAAACATCCAGCCAGTCGGAAATATTAGAATTTACTTAATTATAGACATTTTCTAGGCATATATGATCAGCTCCAAAAAACTTCCCAAAGATAGTACCATTTTGCATCTAAGCAACCTTAAATTAACGAAAATTCCTCAAAGGGGAGGGGGACACCTCTACCTTTAGACCCCTTCCCCAGGACGGCAATGTTATGTAGTGACAAAGGAAGGATCCCCACGCTGTATATAAACGCAGGGCGCATAAGAAATGGTGCAATTTACACGCCATCATGCAGTTGAAAAAACATCCATCCAGTCGGAATTTTGCACCTTTACACCCCCCAAAATCGACCCTAGCTACGGCCCTGAGCATGTTATTCCCCTTTCAGCGCATGGCCCTATCAAACCTTTGTAAACGTTTAAATGCATACTGCCGGTGATCTTTTCTGTATCAACAAAAGGGGGCGTCTACAATTACGGACATGAGAGAATTATGTTTCATTACGTAAAAAGTAGAATGGATTTAGGCCTACCTTATTTTCTCTCTAAACTCGAGCTAATTTAATAAATAGGGTGCCTAGCAACGGAAGCGTGTAAGGAACATAATATACCTGGGCTGTCAGGCTTGTTCAGCCTACAATACTTCTACTGTTTTAATTTAATCATTTGCCGTTTTACTTGCCCTTCGTCCCTTGTAAACGACTGATAATATTATAATAGACGTTGATTTCAGTTCTGTATCTCACTCGATCCCAAATGTTTTCTGGGGCCGAGTAAGATTCAACCTCTTGATCTGCGGGAATGCAAATACGCATTTGTCGGGATCTGTCAATCTCTTGAAGCATGTAGATACCACCTCGGACTCATGATTGAATACAGAATGTACGAACGTAATACCTAAAAGTGTTTTCTCATTTCAGATTTCTCCATAAGAGGTAGACGAGATTCTCTGTATTAGTGCCAGTGACGAAGAAAAAAAGACTGCAGGGGCAACTTTCTGCTTCGGCCACCTTGATCTATGTTACACCATTTCTGATATATTGCACGGGGCGTAAGCTAGCTAGACTACTTTTCAAGAAAAAGAGTGGGCTGAGATCCACTTTGCCGACTGTCAAGGCCGATTGTGACGACTAACGTTGTAAAAACGCTTCATAGTCACTTTTTAAAAGTTGTTGAAACTCCTTGTATATTTCAGAGTGTGTCTATGTAACGCCAACAAGGTACATGGATAGGGGCATAGAGACCCCCCTCTCCAAAAGAAAAAATGCTGAAGTTACACATTCTAAGTTACACATTCTAAGTGATATTATACTTAGTTGCAATACCAGAGTTTTAAATGAGGGGTTGAATGATGGGCAGAAGAAATTATTAGAAAGAATTAACACGGATTGATCCGACGGCACCGAAGAACACGAAACACTTTCCATAGGCGTGGGGTCCAGAGCAACTTCCCGTTAGAGGACCAGGGGATAAAGCCCCGGTATCTCTAATCCTTTTACAATTATGAGCATTAGAGTGAAGGTATTAACCTGTTCATTTTCTTAATGTAAGACTTTTTGATGTGCATTTAACTAATCACGATTAGACATTTTTCAAAGGCTATACTACCCTAACTTGCACTTACAGCTGGTCAAGTTGGTGATGAAGGGGAGTTATGAAAGGGGGGGGGACAAAATCGTAGGGGTGGCATAGGACTTTTGAGGAGTTATATCATTCAAGCTGCCCTACGTACCGTATGTAGTTGTAATTATGCCCAGGAACACATATAGTTGAGCGCGAAGCGCGCCGAAAATTGCACCCTTTTAGGCATTTTAGAAATTTAATACAATCTAATATATTATATTCGATGTTGTTCGTAATACAAACGATAAACCTAGCGCTCCATGCTTTGCATAGGTACTAAATTTAGTCTGAAAAAGGAAACAGGAAAACTGGGGGATACTTCTTCAAGTAGAGCCACCACTGACAATATGTCAAGGCAAAAAAACTAATCAAGAGAGATTTTGCTTGCCTTTGCCCCATGTTTGACTCACAATAGACACATTCGGCACACATGGCGTAGAGTGGCAAGACAAGGAGACAGTCACAGATTACACCCTAATATCATGTGGGATCTTCCGGCATACTTTCGGCCAAAGTAACGCCATATGACAACAAAAAGTAACCGTCTACACGCGAAGCGAACGAAATGTTTTGGCTATTATGGGCTATTTTTACAAAAGAGATCGTAAGCCTTCTTCAAGCTATTTTTTTTTTCTGGATCTTCGCACGGGTTACGAACAGTGCATTCAAAACAAAAACAAAAACAAAACAAAAACAAAAACAAAAGCAAAAAAAAGACGCCACAATACAAGACTTAAAGGAGCGCACAGAACGCCTCCATGCGTGAACATATTTTCTACCATGTCTAATCTTTGAGTCAAGGACATGTGGCTTTATGGGCAGGATTTTTTTTTCCATAGTGGGCACTTAAGGGGTTCGAAACTTTCTTGGATTTCGTACAAGTTTGTTGAGGGGCAAGGAAGATGACAGGAAACGGGGATGGGGAGAAAGGAAAGAAAACTAGCATACAATAATCTACAATAGCCTGACTCATTGAAATAGCATGTTTGGCACAATATGAATACTTGATAAACCGCTTTAAGTCCTGACTTGCAGGTAGACGTACATGAAAAATCAAATTGCGCGGTAAGCGCGTGTAAAAGGAAGCCAGCAAGCAGAGAAGGATTTAAATTCATTATGGATCAAACAGACCACTGGCAACCAGTGGCGTAGCCAGGGTTTTTGAGCAGGGACACTGGGGGGTCACGAACCTTTCCTAGGGGGGCACAATTTCTGAATTCTTTCCCTCTCTATAGGGCTTATATACAGAACTGTGTATTCCACGGTAGCATGGCTTTGTCCACCCCTTTGCCCACCCCGTAGCTACGCCACTGCTGGCAACTATCAACTGCTGGGGAGAATGACACTCTGTCAATTCTCACTTGCACTGTATCGTATATAATCGTCTGCGGACGAGATAATTAAATCCCCTCTCTGAGGTGACGGTAGCATGGAACAAACAAATGAGTACAACTATGTGACTGAATGTCAAATTCCAGACTTTCACAAAAATTGTGTATGTTAGGTATATTGTGGTTACTTGGTAGGGGGTTCTCTATTTAGCGTGGGCGTAGATCGGGTTTGGGGGCAAAAATTTTCTGACAACCCTAAGTTCAATAGAAAATGTATAAATAGTTATCTGAAGTGTTGAAAAATAGCATAGGATATGGGGAAATGCATTATGTTGAAAGGGTTAGATGGAAGATTCACATTAATACTTTAATAAGGCTCAAATTGGCGTTTTCTCGAAGCCCTAAGGTTATCTTTACACCACAATATTATATTTTTTTAACTCCGCCTGTTTTTTTTTTTTTTACTCTGTCTGAATTATTGGGGGGGGGGCAAAACGATATGTTTGCCTCCCCAATATTTTGACTGAAAATTGATTTTTCTCTAAAGCGCTCGAAGTGAGCTAAAACTTTTTGGCAATATTTGGGACAAATCTGTAAAATCTCGGAATAAAATGAAGAGGGCAATAAAATGCGTCGTCTTTACTGCTTCGCATTCTGCGGTCTTGCGCTAGTTATGAACAGCACATTCCCCTGAGAACTCTGCTTTGAAAATGATTTTACATTAAAGATTTATCACATCGTCATTTAGCGTGTAAAGAGTTTAATTATAGAAATAGTAACGCTACAGTACTTCATCAATGGGGTTATTGAAAGACTGCTTCTACTTGAGGGAAGCAAGCAGTTTCGCATGAACTAAAGCAATATCTATCGCTGCACGAATCTTGGAACGTGGGGCTCGGACAACCAAAGGCGAGGTAGAATTCTCTGCATGAAGCGAGGTAAGGTTTTTGCACGCTTCTCAAAACTGCCATCCTATAATAGCCATAAAAGTTAGGTTGCTTTGTCAAATTACCATTCCGGAATGATCTTCTCCGATAGTATACGTCCCGACTGATCGTCGATGTGCTGACTGACCATCCGGTCTGGGGGCCGTCAATTTAAAACACTGATCATAAGTTTTTCTCAAGATACTTATTCTGGAAAGGAGAAGAGTGGGGGAGACTTGTAAGGTTATCTCTCTCATAGGAACTATATACCCCTACATTGTGAATGAACTTATTGTTGACAGTTCAAGATGAAATTTCTTTACAAAGTAAATAAAGACGATCCAATTATCCGGGAACTTTTCCTCAGGTAAACATGATAAAATATACCACAGTTTGGAACTGTAAATCATTGCTTCCTGAAGACACTTTCAGAACTACTACTGACCTTTGGGTAAGTTACTGTTTTTTTCTTGTTCTTCTTAACCCTTTTCTGGTAAACTTATCCGCAAGCTTGTAAGGGTGCCATCGCCCTGTAGAAAGGCAGAGTATGTGTATTTTACGTTAATAAAATTTGGGTTCGTTTTTACTGGTTCTTCCTACACATTACATTTTTGTCCAACTTCGTTCGACATTAATTCGATAGATTGGAAAAATGTACTTTCAATGGTAGGCTAATTTACTGCACGTTCTACCTGAAAATGGATTCACCACGCCAGTCTTAGGTCTAGAAAATCTTGAGTCCATGTTTGAATTTTTCGCAGGATTCTGCTTCAAAGAGAAAAAACAAAGTCATTATCTCCAAAATCTTTAAAGGGGATATGCAGTCACCCCAACTTGAAGTAGTGCAGTAGACTGTCTTGTTTCATGATTGGCTCTTGAGAGTCATGTGACAATATTTTTTCTCCTCAAATGTGAAATTTACTAGAAGTAACTGATTGGTTTACCTTGAATATACAATATTGAAGTCCTAAAATATTGTGAAAGATACTTTGCGGAGAAATAAAAAGAAAATTGTGAGATTTAGCTGTTGCTTCAAAATAAGTTTGGGACGACTGTTCTTGCCCTTTAAAGAGTTTGGGAGACCGAAGAAAGTGGAAAATGGGAGCATTAAGCCTAACTAGTTTTTCAAGCTCACTGTCATTCAAAAGGAAAATGTTTGCAATGTGTTAGCATCCCCTCCAAGATTGTACATTACTGTCTCTTCTGTTCAGCATAAGAAAACTTTTGGGAACTTTTGGGAACACGTCTCTGTGATTTTAACATTTTGTATGCTTTTGCGTTGTACAGTCGAAATGGAATTCCTTCTGATCGTCCTCTTCTCGGCTGCGGCCAGCGCCGTTGCTCCTTTGCATCATAAACAAGACAAGACTCGAAGGATCTTACCTTGTAAATTTCAGGGTAAGTAATATTCTGTTCTGGTTTCTCTGGGTCAGGGGCGAAGCCATATTCAACAGTGGCATTTCCCAACTTCAAGATGCCTTTGCTCTGTGTTGCCTGTTTATTCTGTAAAATAAGATGACAGGAGAAAACGTACTTGCCCAAAGCTGACGATGCCCACTGACCATCTCTCCTTGTATACGGAAACCCTGTGTCACTCTTGCCACCTCAATACAATGTGTGGCTAAATGTATGTTATTTCTCTGGGAGCTCTAAAAATGCTGTGGATTGGAAGGGATCTATCATTTAATTCTAACTTCCTATCATCAGTTGTCACGCAGATTACATTATGGGTATGATATAAACCACGACATTAAATTACAGCGAAAATTGAAAGTTACATACACTTAATGTACTTGCAAAGGCAAATATGTTGTTCCTTCTCTCCTCTATAAAATAAACACCGTGCAGGTACCATACACCAACGACACCAACGTTTAATCCGGTAAAATACAAAGAAAAAAGGCAAACTTTCGAACGGTTGTCTTAATTCAGGTTCGTGTAAATTAAGGTTTAAATTACATTTTCTGATGGCAAGCAGCGGCAATGACGTAATAAAACCAGCCTTTGAACCTGATATAAACTCACTGACACGATTTTCCCATTAATTGTCTAGCCTATGCTATATATCCAGTGGTCCACAGAACCTGTACGCAAGAACTCTCTTCGTAAAACTTGCTGACGCCCACCGCCACCATGAGTGCAAAATTTAACAGGGCCAATACCGGTATGGGTTCACACATTTGGGACCCATTTGATGGAGGCCTATACGGTAAGGTTAAGAGTCCCAAATGGTAATATTACCTGAGACAGTAAGAATTTTACTGGTCTGGCTTTTTCCTTGGGGCCTTCTTCATGATTAATCGAATCCGTGGTTTCAATGCAAATGAAAAGCTTGTCCAATGGCGAAGAAGTAACTAACTTGCTACGGATGGTGTTTTCCCGTAACACATTAAATACCAGAGGGTTTCAAACGCTTCCAATGATTTCCATTCGGGGTTTAACACCAGTGTGTGTTTTATATAGTTGATGTACATGAATTAAAAAAATATTAAGAGCTTTAGGAATTTGTACAAAGATATCCGCAACCCTTACAATTTGAGTTTTAGGGAGAAACATTTCCTTTCAAAATGTAAAAAAGAACGAAAGAAAAACAGGATAGTTTTGAAAACATTTTGTGCATTTTAGCAGCATGATTGACTCATAAAGTGACAATGAGTCCATGTGTTTATATCGATATATGCGTAAAAGGTGTATTTGTGCAATTTTCCATACTGTCAGGGGCGTAGCCAGCCCACGGATCCCGGGTAGGCGTGGTCTGGGGAAATACCCAAACTTTCATTATCAAAGCGCGCATATCCCACCATCTAAACCGGAAGGTCTGGGGTTCGACTCCTGGCCTGGTCATAGCAAAGACTTTAAAAATGGAACCTACTGCCATTGTGCTTGGTACTCAGCATAAGCAATGGAGTAGGGAAAACAAGCCAGTGAGCCAGAACTGGAAAAAAGGCCGTGGCCGGCCCGACTTCAACCAATTGGTTAGAAACTGAGTAGTAAAACCTCATCTAACTCTAACTGTAACCCACAATCTAAGCGAAGCGCCACCATAGGTTGGCGGGTAGCGTACAGAGAAATTTTTGGTTAAAAATACCTCCTAGATCGCCGGCCTTGCAATGTTGCAGATAAAGTAATATAAATAAAATTTTTATGACCCTTTGTAACAGCTATGGTCATATAAACTTCGTGAATATATCATGCACTGGGTGGAATGACTGCGTGACTGAGCTGAAGAATGTATTACTTGCGCAACAGCAGAATGTAGCCTTATAATCTTCAGGATTTTACAAAGTTTAGGGTCGGCTACCCAGAGAAATGGAGCACGTTCATGGTTTTTCAAAATTCTTAATTGTCCTCAAGCTTATGGGAAGAATCTCTCGCCATAGGAACTAAGGCATTGGCCCTACTGGCCTAGGCGACTCAAACCACGTGAAGGGCGGACGATTTTCTCGGAAATGTGAAATACGTTTCGGAAAATTAGTTTTGAAAATGTGGAAAAATACCTATCTGAATCCTCGGCTGAACTCAGCCCATTGACTTGAATATTAGTGTAACAGGGGTGCAATGCAGTGGCCATGTGATCTACCCGGTGAGCTGCCTAGCCCGATTTAATTGTTACGATTTGCAGGCGCGGCGAAAGTGTAAGTGTTTCAAATCTATTCCTTTCCCTTTTTCTTTCCTTCCATTTCTTTCCGTCTTTCTCTTTCCTCTTTCTTTTTGTTTTCTTTCCCTCTTTCTCTTTCCTTTTCTTTCTCTCCTTTTGACTTTTGTGTTACTATTTGCCCCCTCTCTTTGTTTCCTCTTTCCCCTCTTTTCATTTCTAACTCTCTTCTTCTCTCCCTCTTTTTCTGTCGCTCTTTTTCTTTCCTCTTTCTATCTCTTTTTTCTTTCCCTCTTTACTTTTCCTCTTTTTCTTTTTTCTTTACCCCTTTTCCTTTCTTTTTTCTCTTTTTCTTTCCTTTTCTTTCCTCGTTTTCTCCCTCCTCTCTCTTCCCCATTTTCCCACCATTTGTTCCCGGGTGGGTGACCCTCCCACCCCGCCCACCCGCTGCCTACGCTACTGCATAAGGTATAATGTTCTCAGAGAGATTTCATTAGAAGTTTAGTATTGTTATGTAATGGGTGACTTTACAATCTTGAGGCGCATTCACGCGCAACTATTTGTTTAACAATGGAAAGGACTGCCTTATTGGGGAAGTTTAATCCACAGCCATTGTTTCAACATTTATTTTTAGCATCATATATGGGACTACTGCGGCCTCTCCCGTCAATACAATTTTAACATTGATTATTTTTTGGCAGATTTTATGTTCGAAAACTGTAAAACTTGGAGTTTATTTTGCCTTTTTATTACGGGTATCCCAATAGAATATGAGCATAATTAAATAGCTTCACTCTCAGAGGCTAAAATCCGATTAATTACCGGTGTCTTCAAATTTGCAAGGGAAAATTTTGCTCTCCTGATTCTTCGCCGAGGCTGAGCCAAGTACCACACCGCCAGGGGTCATTACAAGGGCGTAGGAAGCAGGGGGGGCTTGGGGGCTTAGTTCCCAGTCAATGTGTGGGGGGCTGAAGTATGCTTCCGCCCCCCATATCCAAGGGCAAAACCCCTTATTTGTCTCTTCTGTAAGAAATGTCAAAAATTTGCAGTAATTTTCCTTAAAGTTTGTCCAAAATGTTGCGCCAAATTGCACCTGAGGACCCTCAATTACCCAAAAATTTTCCGAAGGGGGAGGGGGACACCCCCTCCCCTTAGACCTCTCTTCAGGACGGTTATCAGAAACAAGGTTCAGCCCCCCTGTCTCGAAAAGCTTCCTACGCCTATGGGTCATTATGTGTTTATACCTTTGAAAGTAGTATACAAACTACACGAAATTTTCGTAGATACTAATTTTCTGCTCACTTCGCGTGTGCAACAGACCCCTGATCCTCCCCCTTAACTACAGACTTGGTTTCTGGAGACTTTCCCCAGGGTCTCTCATGAAGGAAATCATCAGTGGTTACAGGTTGGTGGGAGGAGTCATGTGAAAGGGATCAAAGGGGGAACTGAGCATCATATTCCAATGGAGATGTGCCCCGATGTTGCGTCTCGCTATGTGCACTGACGAAGCCTAAGCTTCCTACTAGTAACCATTGTCATTGGCGATCAGATTTCACTAGTTACTTCTTTTCTGGATAGTAACAAGAAACAGAATGGAAAAGGGGCGCTAGCATCTTTTTAGTCTTGGTCAAGACGTTATTTCATTTTCCCTAGTAGGAAACAAAATCGAGGGCGCTTTTTAACCTTGTCATTTGCCTCGAGATTTTGCTTCAGAAACAACAGAACTTAGGATTTCTGAAGAACATAGAGAGGGCGCAAGTGCGATAGTCGCGAACTTTGTACTAGCTACTACTTTAGTACTAGGGTCTTGACCAAGACTAGCATCTTTTGGCAGCTAGAGCCCTAGCCGTTTTCACAGTTAGTAGTATTAATATAAAATCAATATAAAATGATGTATCGCCGCCAATTTGTAAACTGGAAGATGAAAAATAATTAAAAGACTAGAATCACGCTTTCATAGACGCTGGTCATCGAGAAACATACCCCACCTTGTCAAGTGTCTGAGTAAGCTCAATGCTCGCAGGCTATTTAGGACGCTTCTACCCACATCTGAAAGGACGCTCACTGTGAGAGCTGAACGATCCTTATCGTCATCGTGGATGACTCCAGTATTCGGCAAGCAGGGAGGGAGGAATTGACACGGCCCCTGGACCATACAAATGTCAGACCACGTACAGAGGCTTTTTAAGGCATGCACTACTTGCATATGGAAAGACTAACTGGACTGATTGATTAAATAGTGTCACTTTCAAGTTTATTGTAAACATATCACATAATTCTTTATACCAAAATTTCACACAATGGAAAGGGATAGGATCTTTGTTAATAATATGTTTGATTTTGGTTAAAAAATTGTTACTTATCTTTGAGGTGTTGTGTGTTACTTCAACAAATAAATATTGTTTTTACGTAATTTTCTACATTTTGGCCCATTAGTTCAGCTTCTAAAAGAATAGAAGAGAAACGTCACTTTCTCCCCATAGAACTAGCCAATCACAAAGAGCTTGTTCAGTTATTAGCATTCTGTTCATTTGTAAACAAATGTATTGCTCCCGTTAAGTTGCTAGATTGAACCTGCTATTTCAACCCTTTTCCTAAGTTGCCGTTAGTTGTGGCCATCACATATTAAAGTTAGATTTTTGTGAAGGATACGTCAGAGATACATCGAATACTTCTGAAGTGTTGAAAAGTTTAGTACAGCCCATTCTTGGACAATGCAAGTTGTTATGAAGCTTTTTAGGGAGTCACGTAAGCTGACAGCTTTTCTTAAAGCCCAAACCTACTACAATATATAATAGACTATCGGATCAGGGAGTGTCTTCCAGCTCCCTGATCGGATAATCTACGGGTCGTTTGTAATACGCCAGTTTCTTCAATTTATATGCCTGTATAGTTACCATTGCTTTCTTTAAAAATAACTATGTACAGTAGGCCTAATCTACACACCATGAAGGTTGCTCATTATATCGAGGAAAACCATGAATAAACAAAGTTAGGACATTCTTTTGTTGTCTTTCAAAGGGGCAAACGATTGTATAATGGGTCAACTCCCACTGACAATTAGCCTACATCGTTGGCATTCTATAGCCTATAGTTATTAACGTGACCCTGTTAGACGTGGATAAGAGATAGCAGCGGGGCTATATACCTCGTCTGTATTTTCATTATAAGTGTAGGATTTATCCAAAGCATTCGAAGGGCGAAGAGCAGTGCCCACTTTTTTGTATATTTGCCCCGTTTCAACACCAAGCAGTGCCCAACGTTAACACTGAGAATGATCATGTTCACATACAATCGCCGTGTAAATATATGCTAGATTAATTTGTTTTGAATTGCAATTAATACAGCATGTTTGTGTTGTGAAACACCGTGAAAGTTACTGCTGAGGAAAACGGAATCACGCTAATAATTTACCACTTTGCCATCATCAACTTGTATGCAGTCAACGTCTGCTTTAGTGTGAGTAATCTTGCAAGCCAGTTTTGAACTCCAAGTCCGCCAATTTTACTGCCCTTCAGAAATGTCTGTTTCTGTACCAGTCCTTACAACATGTACTTCGCTGGTTGCTTTTCTCAGTCTCCCTGTAAACAGCCCTCGGTTGTATTTGAGGTGGAAAAACCCGTTTAGATTCGGTTGCTAGGCAATGAAGCGTTTAGTTCCTCTAAAAGATAGAAAACTGAGAAACAAAAACTTGATTCAGCTTTCCTTCAATGGAGACGTACACATAATTGCTCATGAAGGGCAAACTAATCCCTTTTAAGAATTCCTTGTTTAGGGCAGCAGTGGTTCATTGTTGCAGGGTTTCTGAACGAGGACCGTATAAGGTGTTTCATAACCTCTATTCACTAGGGCCAAGTAATTTTGAAGGAAAAAATTCTTCGACTTCATGTAAACATATTCTCGACCAACTTCTTAGCCCGTAGCCCCATTCTCTTTTCAAGCGCTGTGAAAGTAAACTTAAACTGTACTTATTGGGTTATCCCGGCCGGCCACCGTCGCGTTCAAATTCCTAATCGCTTTTAGAACCACTGCACAATACCCACATTTCAGACTGAATAAAAGTTCTACAACGAATTGTTTTGGGAGATTTTGGATCAAGTTTTGTTTGGCTATCACCTACAACTGTAAGGCAACAGAATAGCTGAGAGTCCAGGGATATTTGTCTGTGATTGAACTTTTGATCAAGCGGAGTGGGTAGCACTGGCCTACCCATGATATTTCAAGGGGATGACTAGGGTCTAGAGATTGTGGGATCGAAATTGTGCAAGGAATGTGCAATCCAACAAGTAAATATTACATAATTTTTTTTGGGGGGGGGGGGCAAAATATTCGCTCTGAGGCCCTGACTGAACATAAAAGACTTACAAAAAAAAAGAAAACTTTCGAAATATTTCCCAATTCCTTAAAGTGGCAAAAATATTTTTAGTGCTCCAACACCTAGGGCGGATTTAGGGAAGTCAAGGGCGGTTCCTCCCTCGCCGAGAAAAAACAAAACTGAAAGGAGAAAAATAAGGAAAAAGAAAAGAGAAAAGGAAAATAGAGTAAAATATCGACAAATTTGTCTGAAAGCGTACTCAAAACATATCTTTTTGCAGGATATGGGTGGAGCTTGCGATTGAAATAATCTCTTAAAGAAAACCCTTAAAGTGGTTGACGATGAGAGTAAGGCTAAAATGTGCGAAAACAGGTGAATGGCTGGGTATTGAGGTTATCTATAGATCTGTGAACGTGAACATTATATTTGCAATGGAGGGTAAGCCGTTGCTACATTAAACTGTAGGAAAAAGTGGGGTAAAGGACAAAATTTCTGCAATCTGGTTGATTGTGATACCCATGTTTTGCCATGCAGGTCTTCTAGGATGATTAAAGAGGCCAGGCTGGGAGGGGGGGGGGGGAGATGTCCTATCATGCCCCCGAGTCGCTCTCCGAAAATGTCTAAAAATGAACCTCAAAATGGTCATTTTATCTATAGATATCTACAAGGGGTAGGGTGAGGTGTGTTTTCGACTTATTGATGTATCTATTTCAACAATCCTCTATCACAAATCCTTTGCAATGATCAATATATCGGATCCCTCGCACGCTGTGCTTATTATCAACCTTATTCGCATTATTCATCGGTGAGGTTTTAAGAATGAAGTTAATTTTGTGTTCATAAACGTGATTACAGAGCAGGGCAGAATGACATTGTAAGAATGTGAAACAAGGGATTTCTTTTCGCCATCCTGTACTTTTCGAGAGACATGTGTTATAACAGTGAGATCTTTAACGAAGCACCAGGCACTGGCAGCAGACTGACATTCTAATTGGCATTTAACTAACAGTCGGCTGGGATCGATAATGCAGAGGATTTGAGGAAGGAGGGGAGGATGGATTTTTTGAGGGTGTCCCTGGGCTGGTTATGAAACAATTATTTTAAGGATGGGAGGAAAAATTTGCTTTCAACCTTTGTAGGGAGGGGGAAGTAGGGAGGGGGTAACTTCCCCCTCCGCTGGAAGCCAGGGGACATTTGTGGTTACAATGATAATGGATGAATTTTCTTTAAGCTATGACAAACAAGATGTTCTACAGAAGTAATCCCGAATCCCAAAACAGTTATTCTAAATTGGTGCGCGCTAATCGCAGCGAAGAAAACGGTGTGGTTTGAGACGTTTAATTATAGCCTACTATTTTTGTTTATTTTTTTAGGTGCGGCATGTTTATTATATAAAAAAAGTTCTGTTTTCTCCAAGTCCCTGTTCTTTCCATAGAGCACGATATGGGAACTTATACCCTATATATATATATATATATATTATATATATATATATATATATATATATATATATATATATATATATATATATATATATATATATATATATATATATATAAGTGAATATATATTTATATATGTTCATAGTGTATATGACACCTTAAAAATCAATGAAATGTTTTATGGGTATAGCATTTACAATAGACATGGCCACGGAAGTCGGCATTTAAAGTGCCAGGGAAGTATTTTCATTGGAGGCTGCATCTTGGGAAGTTGTGGCTGGCAAAAGCCTTTAACAGCGAGCCCCGAAGACGCGAACCCTGAGTTTGGGGACCGAGTGTCCACAGAATCTGATTTGTCTGAATCTGACAGCTTTTGCAGTCATTCTGGACCATTCCTAGAGAAATTCCTGCATACTCCAGGTGTAATTTCAAATGGTAATAAAAACTCTTCTTATGATGATTGAGATTTAAGACAGTAACCGTCAGACAATTTGATGAGGATGGTGGTAGTTGGTGGGGAAAGTGAACAGCGCAAGGGGTAGCGATTGTTTTGAAAATAATAATTAACTCAAGCTATCTTGCAGAAAGTAATAACGGAGGCAATTCCACCAAAGCTTTCCGACGCACAAAATATTGATGAGACATCAATTTACGTTCGGATCGGGTGAAAAAAAAAATTATCGAAAATTGCGATTCCCTCTTCATGAGTAGGTTATTGGATTTTGTGTGCATGGGCAACAGGCACTTCACGGGCACACCCACAACTCTCAGAACGAATATTTTCTGGAAACCCTATGGTCCCCTGAACACGAAATCACGTGGTAACAGTAAATATTTTGGGTGTCACTCAATCAAAATGGCTGTCAAAAACAAAATGGCTGCAAAAATTAAAATTTGGTCATATTTTATGACAAAAATTCCAAAATTAATTTGTGGGACTGTTTTGACTGAATTTAGGTTAACCAAATGGCCGAAAAACAAAATGACTGTAAAAATGAATAAAATATTTCCAAAAATTGTCTCAAAACATTGTAAATTTCCACTATCCCCATTCAAAATGATGTAAATTAATATGTCATAATTAAGGCTGAACTTTAACATCCTTGGCACAAAAGTACTTGCCAGCCAATATGGCGGCAAAGCGCCGAAAGAGTAAAAACAATACAGTAAAAGTTCCCCATAAAAATAAGAAAATAATTCAAAAAACATACAAACAAATGACAGAAAATAATCATTAAAAATATTTTTCGATTAAAATTCCTAAATATCTTTTTAGGAAATTGTACATAAAATTCAAAGCATGTTTCCTGATATTTTATGCAATACCCCAGTCTAACCAAGATGGCGTAAACAACAAAACGGCCACCAATATAACAATCATAATGCATAAAAATAATATGAAAAATAATCACTAAAATATTTTTGGCACAGTTACCATACTTTATAATAAATAATCCAAACTTATATTTGAAAATATTTTTTCTTCAACTCAGGTCAACCAAGATGGCGGAAAAAGCAAAATGGCCGCCAATGGATAATTGCAATAATTAATTAGGAGGTGAATTGCAAGTGCTTCATATGGGGTTTGAACAAAGGCCAGACCATCTTGGCTTCATGGCTCAGTGGTTAGAGCGTCCGCACTAGCAAGCGGGAGGTCCCGAGTTCGAATCCCGGTGGAGTCAACATTGCATTTTCACCTCGACCAGATTTTTCAGCTTAACCGGCTCTCTCTCTCTCTCTCTCTCTCTCTCTCTCTCTCTCTCTCTCTCTCTCTCTCTCTCTCTCTCTCTCTCTCTCTCTCTCTCTCTCTCTCTCTCTCTCTCTCTCTCTCTCTCTCTCTCTCTCTCTCTCTCTATATATATATATATATATATATATATATATATATATATGTATATATATGTATATATATGTATATATATATATAAATATATATATATAGATTAGTACCAAATTGCATGATAATACAGGTATCCGTGTGTTGGTAGTAAAAATAGAGGAAATAGACAAATAAAATCCACAGACGTAATGCCTTTATTACCAACTTCATTGTAAATCAAAGATAACGAAATTTTCGAAGCCCTGCTTCTTCTTCAGCGTTATTAAGCTTAGTGACTAGATGCAAAAACAGTCAAGTTCAATGCAAACAGGAGAATGTACCCAAGTGTGAAAACTCCTTATTCAGTCCTTTGTTGCGACTATCGACCTTACGGATTAGTTTAAGTTCATGAGCTTTTCGCTCTGAATCGGTTTTGAAGTTTCCTTTAATGATACACACTTTTAGGTCAATAAGGCTGTGGGATGGCAAATTAAAATGGACGGCAACCGGGTGGGCCTTAGAGTTACTACGTATGGTTTGTTTATGGTTATTGAAACGAAGACGGAAGGGGGTTTTTGTCTCCCCTATGTAGTTGCCCTGAGAGCACTTATTGCAGAAAAGGAGATACACTACGTTGGCAGAATCACATTTGAAAGGACCGGGATATAGGCTGATTTGTGTCCCGGGGGGGGGGGGTAACTACACTATCCGTGACTATATGTTTACAAATTTGGCACCGGGATACATTGCAGGGTTTATTGCCAGATGGTATCTGAGCTAATGGGGGTAGGCGGCTTGTGACCAAGAGAGATCTGAGCGAGGGGGGTTGCTTTAGTGCTAACACTGGAGGGGAATTGAAACAAGGTGATTCAGGGTCAACTTGCTTGGGAGACGACCAGAGGACTTTAAAGTGTTTGAACAATTGTTTACATTGTGGGAAATAGGTCGTGACAAATGGGACACGGTCATCGTTTTGGGGGCGTTTATGCTGCAGGAGCTGCCTGCGGGAGAATTTGTTGGTTTTGTTAATACTGTTATTGATCAATCGAAGAGGATAGCCGCGATCTAAAAATTGTTGCTTCAGGCTAAGTTATTTCAAACGAAAATCAGCTTCATCAGAGCAGATACGTTTGTATCTAAGAGCCTGGCTGTATATAACCGATTGCTTAGTGTGAGGGGGATGGAAACTACGAAAATGCATATATGAATGTCTGTCAGTAGGTTTGGAGTAGATCGAAGTTTTGATCAAAGAATTATCAATGGTGACTAGGACATCGAGAAAAGGTAGAGAACTACGGGAGTAATTGGAAGTAAATTTAATGGAAGGATGGGTAGAGTTTAAGCTGCTGATAAAGGAAATCAATTCATTTTCCCCGTGTTCCCACAACATAAAAATATCATCAATAAACCTTAGATACAATAAGGGCTTGCGAGCGTGTTCCCTCAAGAAATCTTCCTCCAAAGCCGCCATGAACAGAGTGGCATAGGCCGGGGCCATTTTGGTTCCCATGGCGGTTCCGTTCACTTGAACGAAGTCTTCAACCTTTCCTCCAAACCACTATCTATTACCCAGTCGAATTTACTTGAACAAGGGTTGTCCTTCTGCCCGTCGAATGAAGTTGATAGAGTTCAACTATGTTCAGACTTTGAACAGTTTGTGAGAAGAACCCGAATTAAAGAGTTCTTTAGGGAACAGTCAAACGAACCCTGGACAAAGCCCATTAATTACAAACCGTCACTTTGGACACCCCCCAGCGGACGTAACTCGTATATCGATGCTTTTGTGGATGCAGCACGTAAACATCTAGATAGCTTTCTTCTTAATAAAGACAACATTACTAAAACACAAAAGAAGGCAATTTCAGACCTTAGGAAAGAAACTTCTATTGTCTTAAAGCCAGCTGATAAGGGGGGTTCAATTGTTATTCTGGACAAAGAGGACTACGTAAGCGAAGCCATGAGACAGTTGATGGATGAAACCTTTTATCGCCCCCTCCCGAAAGACCCCACCGGTGAGTACAGTAAAGAACTTAAGAGCCTCATATCAAAGTTCCCCCAGCCGCACAGAACTACCATTTTGGATTTGGTTCCTTCCTCACCAAAACCAGGAGTGTTTTACATGCTTCCTAAAATACACAAGTTGAGTGAAAAGATTCCCAATGAGGTATCGGACTGGGTAAACTACGCCATCGAACACCATATGAAAGTACCGGGACGGCCCATCATCTCCTGCATCAACACTCTTACTGAACACTTATCCGCTTACGTAGACTCCTTCCTTCAGCCACTACTACCCAAGGTGCACAGCTACTTAAAAGACACTACCCAGTTTTTGCAAAACGTTCAGAATTTAGATTCTCTACCCAGTAACTGTTTATTGGTAACCCTTGATGTTACAGCTTTATATACAAATATACCGCATGACGACGGTATTAAGGCGTGCGAGCGTTTTCTCTTAATTGATAACGTCCCCAAACCCCTGGTCAGTAATCTCTGTTCCCTGATGAAATTTATATTAACACACAACAACTTCACTTTTGATGACAAACACTTCGTTCAAGTGAACGGAACCGCCATGGGAACCAAAATGGCCCCGGCCTATGCCACTCTGTTCATGGCGGCTTTGGAGGAAGATTTCTTGAGGGAACACGCTCGCAAGCCCTTATTGTATCTAAGGTTTATTGATGATATTTTTATGTTGTGGGAACACGGGGAAAATGAATTGATTTCCTTTATCAGCAGCTTAAACTCTACCCATCCTTCCATTAAATTTACTTCCAATTACTCCCGTAGTTCTCTACCTTTTCTCGATGTCCTAGTCACCATTGATAATTCTTTGATCAAAACTTCGATCTACTCCAAACCTACTGACAGACATTCATATATGCATTTTCGTAGTTTCCATCCCCCTCACACTAAGCAATCGGTTATATACAGCCAGGCTCTTAGATACAAACGTATAAGCTCTGATGAAGCTGATTTTCGTTTGAAATAACTTAGCCTGAAGCAACAATTTTTAGATCGCGGCTATCCTCTTCGATTGATCAATAACAGTATTAACAAAACCAAAAAATTCTCCCGCAGGCAGCTCCTGCAGCATAAACGCCCCCAAAACGATGACGGTGTCCCATTTGTCACGACCTATTTCCCACAATGTAAACAATTGTTCAAACACTTTAAAGTCCTCTGGTCGTCTCTCAAGCAAGTTGACCCTGAATCACCTTGTTTCAATTCCCCTCCAGTGTTAGCACTAAAGCAACCCCCCTCGCTCAGATCTCTCTTGGTCACAAGCCGCCTACCCCCATTAGCTCAGATACCATCTGGCAATAAACCCTGCAATGTATCCCGGTGCCAAATTTGTAAACATATAGTCACGGATAGTGTAGTTACCCCCCCCCCCCCGGGGGACACAAATCAGCCTATATCCCGGTCCTTTCAAATGTGATTCTGCCAACGTAGTGTATCTCCTTTTCTGCAATAAGTGCTCTCAGGGCAACTACATAGGGGAGACAAAAACCCCCTTCCGTCTTCGTTTCAATAACCATAAACAAACCATACGTAGTAACTCTAAGGCCCACCCGGTTGCCGTCCATTTTAATTTGCCATCCCACAGCCTTATTGACCTAAAAGTGTGTATCATTAAAGGAAACTTCAAAACCGATTCAGAGCGAAAAGCTCATGAACTTAAACTAATCCGTAAGGTCGATAGTCGCAACAAAGGACTGAATAAGGAGTTTTCACACTTGGGTACATTCTCCTGTTTGCATTGAACTTGACTGTTTTTGCATCTAGTCACTAAGCTTAATAACGCTGAAGAAGAAGCAGGGCTTCGAAAATTTCGTTATCTTTGATTTACAATGAAGTTGGTAATAAAGGCATTACGTCTGTGGATTTTATTTGTCTATTTCCTCTATATATATATATATATATATATATATATATATATATATATATATATATATATATATATTGTGCAAAAGCACTGTACTGCTAAGCATCGAAGGTAAGACCAAAAGAGGTCACTGGATAGATGCCTGCAGTCTGAGTCGGTGGGGAGATGACCTGTATCATCGTAGCAGTCTTCGTCGTCGTCGTAATTATTGCAATTGGCCAAATATATTTTATCTGCATTTCGTGTAGCGTTTACCATCAGTTTACTTATATACGTGAACAAGAAAAGACGAGCTTTTCGAAACGTCGTTGTGGTATGCTCACTTGCCATTTATTGAAGTCTTACCACTGTACCATGTTGTATTGAAGATCTTTGAAATCCGTAACTCATTGGTTTTTTTTATAAATTTTAACAGATTTTATATTTGATATGTCGAGCGTCTGGTGCGTTTCTATTTGCACATATATATATATATATATATATATATATATATATATATTTATATATATATATATATATATATATATATATATATATATATATATATACTTGGATAAAATGACTAGAATACCAACTTCACACCCAGAGATAACATAAAGACCTTGAGTCGAGAAGCTTTCAGCTATCTATTCAGCCTTCTTCAGCTCAAATAAAGCAAGTTTAAAAACGTTCAATGTAAAACTTTCAGACTAAACACATTCTAAACGGGATAAAAGCATGTAAAACGGGTCGCAAGCAAAAAACATGAAAAAACTTTATGAATTCACAGATTTTATTAACTCTATTTATCCAACCATTAAATTTGTTCTTAGATTTTCTGATTCTAAGCTTGAATTTTTAGATGTTTTAGTTCATTTGAATAATGGAGTAATTTCTACGGACATGTATTCGAAACCCACAGATGGTCATTTATATTTATTACCCTCTAGTTCACATCCCAAACATAATTTGTCTAGCATACCTTACAGTATAGCACTCAGGATTAAACGAATCTGTTCGACACCTGAATTTTTAAACAGTAGACTAAAGGAATACATAACATACTTAGTGGCTAGAGGTTATGACCCTCAGCTTGTCCAAGAACAATTTGACAGGGCGAACAAGCAACAAAGATCTGTCTTGCTCAAGCCTCAGAAAAGGAACACTTCTAGCCGCAAATACCCACTTGTTTTGGATTTCAATCCAACATTACCTAATATTAATGCCATCATTCGTAAAAACATTCACGTTCTACATAGTTCTCCCCATATGAAGGAGGTATTCCCAGAGGATTCTATATTTACAGCTTATAGAAAATGTAAATCCCTTAAGGATATGCTTATCAGTTCAAAACCATCCAATCAAAACACTGCAAGGAATACCGATGAAGTGGGTTGTTACAAATGCATTCGCACAAGATGCGACCTTTGCCTTAATTTTCTGTTACAGGGTTCGTCGTTTTCTAGTTGTGCCACGAAAAAGGTTTATCAAATTAAGAGTTATGTATCATGTACAAGTAAAAGTGTGATTTATTAGCTACTTGCTTGAAATGCAATTTGCAATATGTTGGATCTACCGCTACAGAATTTAAAATCAGATTCAGAAATCATAAATCCGACCTTCTTAATAACCGAAGTAGATGCGAATTGGCAGTACATTTTAATTCTGCTCCTCACCATATTTCTCAAATTAAGTTCATGATAATTGAGCAGATTCACGCTTCATCAAATATTGATTCCGTTCTTACCAAAAGAGAGGGCTACTGGCTGGCTCAATTACATACTTTATTTCCTTCAGGACTCAACAAAAGAAAAGAATTTAATTCGTACAAAAGGGTTAGCTTTTTACGGTAAAAGTGTTGCGTCTTTAAGTTTTTATTATATGGTATTTCGAATTAAGCATTGCCATTTTGTAAGTTACTTTCTCGGCCTTTCTTAGCTCCTGTAGACTGTTTTAAGTTTTCTGTTTTTATCTCCTTAATGCTACCTGTTACAGCTGTTATGAGTATTTACTTTTTACTGGTTTCTTGCAGCTGTTTATACGTCTTACCCTCTTAGCCTTATTATGTAGGTAGATTTTAGAATGTGTTTTTTGCTTGCGACCCGTTTTGCATGCTTTTATCCCGTTTAGAATGTGTTTAGTCTGAAAGTTTTACTTTGAACGTTTTCAAACTTGCTTCATTCGAGCTGAAGAAGGCTGAATAGATAGCCGAAAGCTTCTCGACTCAAGGTGTACATGTTATCTGTGTGTGTGCAGTTGTAATTCTAGTCTCTTTATCCAAGTCTACATACGTTTTTAACTAGAATTCTGTGAATCCTTATGGATCCTGACCACACCTTTGAAGCATCGTTGTGTTCCAAGCGTTACATTCTCTTGCCTATATATATATTATATATATATATATATATATATATATATATATATATATATATATATATATATATATATATATATATATATATAACTCTAATTCCCACCTTAAGGGGAAATTGTTATATCTGCTTGTACATAGGGCGAAAAAAAGATAATAAAATACATAAGAAATAAATTCGCCTTAACGTCTAAAAATATAATTAACGTTATTTCAATGGCCAACCATCCGTTCGTGTTAACAGCTAGGTGTCCGTAAATTTGACAACTTTGAAGTAATGGCATCTAGTTTGTAAATCTAAGAGGGCGCCCTTGTAAGTTTACGTATTCCTATAGAAAATGTGTGTGGAAACGTTAAGGCGAAACTTATATTTCACCCGAAAATTTTTTTCCCCTTAAGGTCGACTTTTCAACAACAACTTTCCCCCTAAGTGCCGAATTAGAGAAATATATAAATATATATATATATATATATATATATATATATATATATATATATATATATATATATATAGGTCGCTAAAGGTAGTAAGAAGTGCTTAAAAGTTTAAGCACTTCTTACTTCCTATATCGACCTACACATTTCTATAGTGCTCCCCAGCATTTCAACCTTCTATGACGTTATCTATATCTGACTATACGCTGAGAAAGAAGCAGGGCTTCGCAAATTTCGTAACTATTTTCAATACGATATTGGCTGCTAAGGCATTGCCATTGCTCTGGTTGTTATTCTTCTATATATATATATATATATATATATATATATATATATATATATAACATACATACATACATACATACATACATACATACATACATACATACATACATACATACATACATACATACATACATACATACATACATACATACATACATACATACATACATACATACATACATACATACATACATACATACATACATACATACATACATACATACATACATACATACATACATACATACACTGTAGGCAAACTATCTAAGCGTACGTTGGAACGAAGCGTACAAGACAATTTTGGGCGAAAATGCCTTCCAGATCGCCAGAAATGGCACTTCCCAAGCCTTGTACGTTGCATCTAAGCATTTTTTTATTTTGATTTACTACAATATCATAATAAATTCATTAAAAGATGCAAAAAAATGTTCAAGGAGAGGGCGGTTTCCACCCCTTCGCCCCCTCTTGGCTAAGTGCCTGTATGTGTGTGAACAAAAAAGTGTCGCGAGCCACCCCTAAACCGTAAGTCTGATCAACTTTAAACTTGGTGGGTAGATACCTGACCACGACAGCTTTGTGCATGTTTAATAGCAGACTTTAATCACTGCAGAATGCAACTAAGGAATCATGGAAACTGGAAGTATAAACAATAGCGCTGACGTCACCACTCCATTGTTTATACTCACAGTTCACATGATTCCTTGGGTGCATTTAGCAATGACTAAAGTTTGGCCAAGAGCATTAGTTCATGTGGTCTTAAAGGTGGACATGGCTGATAACAAGCTGTTTTTCAGGGTAGGTCTAAGAATATTTGTAGAATACCATAGTAAAAGCCCTCAAGAACCCCAGTTGTGGGACTCTGAAAGTCCAAGATGGCGTCCAAAATGGCCGCCTTTCCCATTTTCATCATAACTTTGCCTCCAGATTAGCATGAAAATAGGTATTCCCTTTGGGAAACCAACTAGCTAGAATCCTAAACATTCACATTAGCGAGCTACATACGAAATGAAGTTAGTTGTGCAAGGGAGATTTTATGCCATGAAAATCGGTTCTACAAGATGGGAAATTATAGTTAACTTTGACCTTTGAAAAATCAGCCCATGCAAATTCTTATTCACCAATAAGTACAACTGAATTGACGGGTATTACGAAAGATAAATGGAAATGTGGACATACTCAGATTAACACTGAATGAACAATACATATTACACCCTACTACCTGCTCCTACCAGTCCTGCTTCCGAGGCCTCCCTTTAACGTCCCCTGCCGACGGACCTGAGTGTATCCCCAGGCTTAAAAGTAGCAAGCAGTCCCACCTTACTTATTTTGAAACATCAGTTAAATTGCTACAGATATTCTCTTACTTCCGTTGTCAATATCTTTCATGACTTTTCACCAGAAAAAAACATTGCTTAGTAAAGGTACACCAATGACTTATTCTGGGGAAATGAATTTATTTAGTAGGACATATTTTTACATGGTTAAAAAGTGCCATTCATAAATTAGGATACTTGGGTTTATAAATGCAAATTGTGGGGTGACTGCATTTCCTTTTTAAGCCACTTTGCCAAAGGTTCCGAGCAGGGGCGGGATTTGATGTCTGAAAATGGAAGGGCAAAGCCAGGTGGACTGTCAAACGGCGCCGAAGCGCTCCCCCTTAAGGCGCGGGGTCCGGGGCAGAGCTCTGGTGGGGGTCCAGGGGCGAATCCCCGGGAAGGGCGGTATTTGCGAAATTGTAGGCATTAAATTATGCATTTTAGTTCAAACTTTAAATGACATAAGGTGGGCAATTAATATACCACAAAAATCATTTGACTTTTTTCAATTATATTCTTCCTCCATTTGACTTTAAGTTTGATGGGATCGATAATGCTGAGGGCTTCAGGAGAATGGATTATTTTGAGGGTTTCCCAGGGCTTTGAAACAATATTTGTAAGAATGGGAGATCTAGTAGCCTATCCAGAATGGGTGCGCTCGAAGCGCGCTGAAAAATATCGCATTTTCGTACTTTTCAGTGATATGAGTAATAGAGATGCTAAGAAAGAAAAGTATCCTCAAGGAGAGGGCTTCTGTTTAGATGCAAGTTTTCAGGCACGGAAAGTGTCATTTGCGGTACCATAATAAGGGACAGGCGCCTGTCCCTTATTATGGTACCGCAAATGACACTTTCCGTGCCAGAAAACTTGCATCTAAACAATCTTTAAAGAGTCGGTAAATTTACACAGATCGATGGTGATACTGAAAATTTTGCTTTGAAAATTTCTGGGGAGGGGGAACTTCCCCATTCTGGACCATATCTTAAGAAATCCTGCTTCCCCCAGGTGTAATTTGAAATGCTAATGAAATGGTTTTCATATGATGTTGCAAATTTAAGACAGTAACCGCCAGTCAACTTGCTGAGGATGGTGGTAGTTGGTGAGAAAGGAGAACAGCGAGAGGTGTAGCGAGTGTTTTGGAAATGGTAATGTAGTCACACTGTCCTACAGAAAGTAATAACGAGGCAAATCCACCAAAGTTTTCCTACGCACAGCAGTACAGCAGTACTAATGAGACATCGATTTATATAAGGGTCATGCAAAACACGGCGATATATATATTTTTTTTTTTTTTTGGAATTGCGTGTACATGGGTAGGGTTTGGAACTTTGTTCAGAAGGACCATTATGCATTTTTGTGGCTTACATTAGTAATTTCAGTGACCCTTATTTCAGAGCTTCACGTCACACGTGGAGCAAGCTAGGAAGAAAGAAATTTTACGGTGTCATACAAAATTTTCAAATTTTCAGCTTTCCCTGGAGGTGCGCGATAAGCGCGCCGAAAAAAATTCCTAGCAATTTTATGGTTTTGATATGAATGTTTTCCTTCATTAAACATCGCAAATAATGATGATGATGATGATGATGATGATGATGATGATGATGATGATGATGATGATGATGATGATGATGATGATGATGATGATGAGGATGAGGATGATGATGATGATGATGGTGATGGTGATGGTGATGCTGATGGTGATGGTGATGATGATGGTGATGGTGATGATGATGATGATGGTGGTGGTGGTGGTGGTGGTGATGGTGATGGTGATCGTAATGGTGGTGATGATGATGATGATGAAGAAAATGATGATGATGGTGGCGGTGGCGGTGGCGATGGCGATGGCGATGGCGATGGCGATGGCGATGGCGATGGCGATGGCGATGGCGATGGCGATGGCGATGGCGATGGCGATGGCGATGGCGATGGCGATGGCGATGGCGATGGCGATGGCGATGGCGATGGCGATGATGATGATGATGATGATGATGATGATGATGATGATGATGATGATGATGATGATGATGATGATGATGATGATAGGCTACGCTATTGAAAATTCTCTTACAATTCCTCTGTTCTTGCTTACTTTTGCTCATTTTTTGTTATTTTTGTTTTTTAAGCTCTGGAAAAAGTGCCCCGCTTGCCCCCGTAATCCCGCCTATGGTTTGGAGGGTTGAAGGATGCTTGCTCTGAACCACTGCTCGACAGATATGAACTGAAAAAAGCCGACGATTCCCTGAATCTGACAACTTTCTGAATTAGACAACTTCAAGAGACGTTAAACCAGATACCCAATTTAAATTTACTAATTTTAACCCCCTCAGTATCACTTGGAGCCACGCTGCCGGGTTCCACCGGGATGCGATCCTATAGTATGCATGGCAGTGCCCACTCAATCACCATCCCAACTCCACTTGCCGACGTGTTTAGCCTTTTTCCCTGAGAAGGTAACCACAATGAAGTTTGATTGCAGACAAAATCCACTCCTTTTTTGAAAATCCTTAATTTTTTAAGTTAATGAAAAACAGAAACCGGCCTAGAAGCTGCTGAATTTACAGAATGCCTCTACAGACAACCGTTCTTCACAAATTTGCTCTGAAAACACAATCCGGCAAGTCTGTATTGTGAAGTAGTTCCTTCAACCTTGAAAAGTGTAATGTATAAATACAAATCTGAAGAAAGGGTTAAAGAGGAAGTAACTTATTCACAAAGTGTTCTCTGAATGAAGACCTAAAAGGATATACACGGGAAAGACAAACAACAGAATTGGGGTAAATTAAACACCAATGAACCACACGTGACTTACATTTAAGTGTAATTGGTGCGATAAACGCTAAAAGTACACACTGGGTTTCAGCACGAGACAAAAAAAGGCTGACAGTGCATATACCTTCATATGCTATAATCAACTTACAAGAAGTTTTTCGTGGCAGTTCTGACTAATATTGTTATTTGTTTGTATTCTGTTTTGTTTACTTATGACCTTAATTAACTTAGATGTAGATGTATACAGTAGATGAGGTGTGAAAGATCATTTCCGGGCTGTCAACTAAACACTGCTGCCCGTATCCGTTGCCCACGCGGTCATGAAGAGGTCTGAAGGTCGAGAGGTTGGTCAGTTAGGTTTGTTGTCCCTTCGGGGAGGCAGCTCCTTTGGGGAGCAGAAATCCTTCAGGAGTAACGTTTGGTTTCGCCCCTTGGCTCTTCGCCAGAGAGTCGAGGGGGCTTTAGAAAAAGTACCGATGCGGTTCCTTAAAGACAGATATTCATCACCCCAAGTATGTTGTTTGTTTGGGGGAAAGTAAAATTCTCAGATGGTGACTGCTCTTATTGATAGACTTCAGAGTTACAAAGTTCAAAATATGCAGAGAAGCTCATATTACACAGCATGCATAGAGAGTTTTCTGATCACACATTAGGCCCTCCTATGCTCACCAGCACATCGTCTTGAAGGTCTGGTGACATGAAAACACATAGTTGGAGATTGGATGTAAACAACGTGAAAAGTCCAGGAAATAGTCGAAATTTCCATCAAACTCCGTCAAATACTGACCATTTTACAGGGTAATTTCCATTTCTTGCTTGTTTCGTGCCTAAACATGAGGTAAATATGCAAATTTGTTAAGGTCGAAAGATGGACTTACCAAAATGGCTAAAGATAGCCTTTGTTTTTCCAAACTTCGTTCCAAGGACACTTGTAGCATTGATATCCGATGAGGGTTTTTTAAAAAAAAACATTGACATTCACTCACAAAACTGTTAACTAGGCTGATCAGTAATTAAAAGATAATTTGTACGGGGTAAACACAAGAAATGCTAACGCTGTGCAACACTCCACATCATCATCCATTTATTCATTTATTCATTCATTCATTTATTCATTCATTCATTCATTCATTCATTCATTCATTCATTTTTTTTTTTGCATAGGCAACTAGTTACTTCAGAAACCATCAAACTTTGAAGAGGTATATCTTGAGAACAGTAAAATATGTTGAAATAATTTCAAAGGATCTTTCATTGGGGGAGAGTATTCTTTATTCTTTAACTTCCAATTGAAAACAGGTCTTTTTGGTATGTCACTGTAACTTTAAGCAATAAGCATGGTTTGCGTCAGCACAAGGAGAAGCTTGTTATGGGCGGGGCTAGAAGTAACGTGGTTGGGAGAATTAGAACTGTCTCCGATGAGGAAATTTCCCCTTCTAAATTGTAAATCTTAGCTGTATACATTCTTACGTAGTACTGTTAACAAATCTTTATTAAGTGGATTCTTTCCGATTCCGTGTAAGCGAGCAGTAGTTAAACCAGTTATTAAAATGGAAATTAACTTGAATACGACCGATTTAAAAAAAGTTATGGAGGGGTATATTATCTACCTTTCATACAAAAAGTCACTAAAATACTGTTAGCTGTTCCACTTCAATCATCTCATATTCAACGCATTAACACCTCGGACCCGTCTTCAATCTGTTTATTGCCCTAGTCTGCCCTGCTTAAAGTAAAGAATGATTTTCTCTCCGCCCTTGCCTTCGACACAGTCCATGATGACGTTATTATTGGAAATGTTGGACATTAGAGCAGAGGCGTAGGAGGCGGGGGCGAGAGAGACTGCAGACCCCCACAAGATATTCCTTATAAAATTCGTTCAATATGCAATTTACTTTTTCGGGCACTGCAGGGGCACGTAGGAGTTGCATTTTTCAGGCAAGTCACAACCCCCTACCCGCCCCCTCCAAATCAAATTAGGCTTCTACGCCTATGCATTACTCTCTAAATCCAAAAGAGTGAAATTAGGGAGGGATCTAAAATTAAAACTAAATATTTACTCTAAAGGAGTGAGAATAACTCTTTTTGGATTGAAATCTTTCAATCCAAATTTAGATTTGGTCCTTACCCTCACTCTGAAAGAGTGACTTTTCACTCTAAAGGTTTAAGAGAGTAGAGTTTATCGTGCCTACGTGGAGTCGCTTTTGATTGGGTTAAATCATACTTAGGGCATAGATCACAGACCATACATATCTCACAGATGAGCTCCAGTACAGATGTCCGGCGGAGTGCATTACGAGTCAATCCTGGGCCGGTCCTCTTTTTTTCTTCGGCTTTAGGTAAATTGATAGGTTCCCATCATATTAATTTTATCTTTTATGCAGACGACACACAACTGTTTGTCACTTTCCATCCTACTGATTTTAATATTGCTGTTGCTAAAATGGAGGCATGAATTGGCGATGTCAGATTGTAGATGTGTAGAAATTTTCTTAAGCTTAACGATGAAAGTTCTTCTTTCGTCCCCCCCCCCCCCTCCAGATTTCGAGCCAGTGTCATTGCCTGTTGGGGAAATAAAGTTTGCACAAATTCAGCCAAGAACAAAATACTCATGTTGTTCTTTCTAGGCGTCTCGATTATGCTAACTCCCTACTGTCTTGTACTTCATCCACAAATCATATTTCTAGGTTTCAAAAGATTCAATACTTTCGCTACATTTGTTCTCAGGGCAAATCATCCCTCATCCCTCCGCTTTTGAAAGAGTTACACTGATTGCCTATTAGACAGCGAGTGGGATACAAATTACTGATCTTGGCTTTTCGTGGTTTTAACCTTCTTGGGGATTGTCTAACAGGAAGGGGTTTCCCTTCCTTTTTGAGAATTTTTTTTTCATTGAAGGTGGCTTAAATGTAAAATGGCGCTATATTTGGCAAAGTTTCGGACTTCTCTTAATTTTTTTGAATTGTTATTAGTGTTAGTTGGGGGTAAGGCAAGGGTGTGTTGTCCAAGGGGAGAGGGTTACAACTCCTCTTGAGTGACAAATCCCCTCTTTCTATACAGACACATAAGAAGCAGGGTCTTGGGGAATTTTCAATGGAAAAACACAAAAAGCAAACAAACCACCACAGTTGACGCATAGCATGCGGACAACCTTTCCATGAAAATGTCAAAATATCCCCAGACTGCAGAAAATAACACTTGCCAGGACCTAAATTGCACATAAATATTTCTTATTTTGCGATTTTGTGTTTTAGATATTTACACTTTGGTTAAAAAGACCCGGCTTGGTAGAAAGTTTCCGCAAATGAACGGAGGTATAGTTTTTTTTTTTGACTAGGCCAGGAGCCCCTCGGGAAGGCGATGTCCAGGGGCCCCTTTGCCGGGCTGTTAAGGAGTGGTATGCAGGCTGGGTCCAGCGAAAGAAGACCCAGAAGCTTTGTGGTAATTACTAAATTGTGATACTATCATGAGCAATGAGAATTTAGAATATCAACGTGAAATGGCAAGTGAGTGAGAGAATAGTAGGGATAACAAAAGGGTCTAGTACTAACAAATATGTTTTTGAATGCTTTTCATTGTAAAGGAATTTACAAGCCATCTGGCGATAACGGGTGAGCCCAAAACGTGCCCGAAAAACGTTTTGAAAAATGTGTAACGATAAATACATACTTGCAAATCTGTCTTATCATACTACATATGTTACACAGGATATTAAATTACTCTATGAACCCCTGTTGGTACGCCGTCCCTACGGATATCGGATGTAACTTCTATTTTCGGAAAAGCGTTTTGGCTAGACGACTTTCCGCATATTGTTTTCCCCAAAATGGTTAAAGGGACAGAACAGTCGTCCAAGTTTATTTTCAAAAATCTGCTAAATCTTACAGATTTCTGCTTATTTCGCTTATAAGTATTTTTCATTGTCTCTTTACAAAAGCAATGAATATCAAAGATAAACCAAGGAGTCATTCCTGAATGAATTTAGCAACTAAGTAGCAAAAATATAGTCACATGATTGAAAGGAGCCATTCCTGAATTAGGATGACGGGGTACACTAATTCAAATTGGGGGACTGCATTTTCCCTTTAAAGATAGTGAGTGCAAACCGTGGCGTTTGTGCCAGAGCTCCGCGCCCTCTGTATTAGCATTAGAAATCATTTCCATGAAAAATATTGCATGCAGATTATGCACCAAGACAATTTCAGTTCCCTAAAAATGTTATTGCCAATTGCAAGGGGAGTCTGCTACCCTGTCATCCGTTAAACCTTTTAAGTTTCGTAATATGCCTTCCCAACAGAAGGGGATTGCAAAAAGAATTCCCCTGCCTCGCTTGTTGCAATGCTGTAACACGCCTATACACACGAACAATATGCCTAATTGCTAAAAATTCACCGACGAACCATGCGAATAAGTTTGGGACGGTATTGATAATAAGCACTCCAGCAATGAGACCAAGGCCGTAGAGTGTGCGAAATCCGGGGGAAGCAGTTCTTGACAGCGCCCAATGGCGTGCCTAGGATATTTGGCATCCAAGAAGATCCTTTCTTTGTCACTTATGCACTGCCCTCCTGAAGGAGAGTTCTACGGAGACGGGTCAAACGGGAGCACGTGACATTTATGTAAGGTCGATTGGGTGCAACTTGGTGCTATCTTTTGCAAAGCTTCCAACTGATCATATTTAGTGTCCTTTAACTATTTTCGGGGGTGTCTAAAACCGTACCACGTGATACATCTACTCTTTGCAGTAGCTTAGCTAGGGGAGGGCAAGGGGGCAAGTTGCCCCGGGCGCCACCTTAGGGGGCGCCAAATCGAGATCACTTAAAAAATGTTGGACCTACCATTTGCCATGAGCATGATATTGATATAGCAATTTCATCTTTTAATTAAATAATTTAGTAATATTTACACAATTAAATGTCAATCTAAACAAGAGACAGGGGCAAATGAATGAATAAATCGGCAACAATCCATCAAGTTTTGAGAGAATTCTCGCTGGCTAACCATATACACCCTACAGACTTCCTGTGTATTTTATTAGAAAGCCTGAGAATTTCTACACAGAAAACCATAAGGCTAATTCGCTGAAGCCAAAGCGCGGAAAGTAAACCTGTAATCAGCTGCTGCTATAGCTCATCGTCATTCTGCCAAATGTTGTAAATAGTATTAAACTGTTGCAGGATCAGAGAAGATCTACATTGCTAAAACCGCATTTCGTAAACAGGAAACCTGTATATCGTTTTTCTAATACAATCATGTGAAATCTTTGTGTTTAATAGAAAGGTGCGATGAACGAGAGTTAATGATTCAAAAAGATTTTATTTGTTTCTTGTTGGTCTTATAGTTGGAAAGTAATAATGCACTTGAAGATACTACACTGTATTTTGCGCATTGTATTAGGCCCACATCAGAATAATTCAAGTAAATCAAAACAGTGTGTCTTTGGTTTTAAACATCAATAATGCAATTACTGAAGTCCTTTGGGTCAGACTTTGACATTTGTTCTATTTAAGATCTAGAGTTGTGTAAGTATTCATAAGATCCCCCCCCCCGAAGGTGGGGGTATAGGGGCACCAATTTCGTTTCTTGCCCCTGGCGCCACAAACCCTAGCTACTCCACTGACTCTTTGTGAAGTTTTTAGACACAAGATGGCTAAGTTGCAAAATGGTGCTATCTTTGGCAAAATATTGAAATGGTTACGTCTTTAGAAATTATTCTCATTTTCCATGTTTTTTTTTTATATTTTACGCTGGATGGGAAAGGGTGCTGTATAAGGCCGCTCCCCTTTGAGAAATTTTTGCCATTATAAATTTGCTTGGATATAAACTTGCTTACATTTACAAAGTCTTAAAATTGATGACATATTTTAGAATTTCTCATTATTTGTTATTTTTCGGCTGCGGTATGGGTACGGTGCCATGCCACATCCAGTACTTACCTTTCCTCTAGAGTGCGCTACTTGGAGGGCCACCATGGATTTGTGCATAGTGTAGCCTGTAGATTATTTATCTAAAATGATTCCTAGATCGACGGAAACGGCACTTTCTAGACCTCCAGGTAGTATCTAAACATTTTTGTGACTTCATGCTTTAGAAACAGAGACTTCAAGATCAAAACTTAAACTTTGAAAAACTTCTTCAGTAAAATTACTTAAAGGTACTTTACATGCACTTCGATTTTAACATGTAATTTAAGGTATACTTACAGACTATCTATTAACATGCTGAGGCAACGGGTGAGAAACATTCCTAAAGATCTTAAATGTTTAGGCTTCAGTTGTGTTGTGTGTATCATGCCATCCATGAGTGAGGAGAAAGTCTGGAAGATTTTTTAAAAAATGAATCTTTCTATACCATTTCACAGGTCCCTTAAGCTTTAAAAATGTAATCAGTGTAATGAAGTTTTAAGAATTTTCAATTTTTTTTTCAAGTAGTATTTTTTTCATTTTTGGTTTGGAAATCTCAGGGGGAGCCCCCACCCCTGCAAGCTACAGCCCGGGAGACTGAATGCGGGCGGCTAATTCTAATAAAGTGCGGATTTCTGAAACTTTTGATAGTTTGTGAACAATTTGTGGTAGTAAATGATTAAGATAGATCCATTGATCGATCAGTCACGGTCGAAAACAGACCTCACCCTGCCTCATGCAGGAAGCTATAGCTTGGTTCTTTAAAAAAAATAGGAAATCGATTGGTGGCAGTCTTACCCTATGCCTCTCCTACCTGTGCCGGAACCTCTAGATTATTTAGTTTAAAAATTCTCACAAAGAGCATTTTTAACTGTGGACTGTTGTATCTCACTCCCCAATGTTGGTGCCCCTAGCGAAATCTTTATATTGTGCTGCTGGGAAGACAAAACAAATTATTGGGGGACTCAGAAATGTAATGACCCAGGGTTCCGTCTCTGGCCTTTGCTGTGCGTCCAGGGGATAGATATCTTTAAATGTATTTGATCATTATGAATTGGTTAGACAACAATGATATCGCAGTCTTTTATGATAGCCTGACCCAGAATAATGCGGGTCGGTTTGATGATGCAAAGAAATCGTGAAGCGTGACTAGATCAATAATGGGTAGGGATTGCATTGAGACTTTGGAACAATGGTGCCATATAAGCTGTCTAAACGTTATGAAGGGACATGTATGAATTTGCTACTGACGGGTGTGCGCGAAGGGCAATGAAAGAATGCCATTGCATACAGTGTAGTAATCAGTCAAAGTCTAATGCACTTATCGTAAGCTCTTTCTAATAAAATTAATATTAGATATCGGCGACATACCACCATTTTGTGACATCAACTCTTACATAATCGAACTAAAATGTAAAAGAGTGTTACTTCAGCGAAAAAAGTACGGCTGTCTTTACTCTGCGAAGGAGAATATACCTCTTCTTAACTTACGAAAAGCACCAATATGTTGTCGCCTCTTTTTAAAAATTAATGCGTACAGCGCAACGACTGACCGTCGGAGACTAAACCATGCGCGACCTTAAGCTTGCTTTCAAATTTGCCAAAATTTTGTACAGGGCATATATTAGACCTTCACCTCTAGTCAATAAATACTCTAAGCTTTCGAGCAAGAAGCCCGCCGGGAGCTTTTGACCTATGACCACCTTATTACTGTGGAAAAAAGTTAAATTTTTCACTTATAAATGAATAACTAAAATTTAGTAACGACTATGAATTTTCAATACCTTTCAAGCTATTTGCTTATATGCGGAGACACTTTATTCCAGAAAAAAAAAATGGGGAGGGGGTGGCAAAAGGTATCTCGGCCCTCAATGGAATTATTGGGGCGGCCCCCAGAATCCTGAGCCTTTGTAAATAATAGATGAGATCAGTGGCAATATAATCTTGCCATCTTTCATACAACGTGTTTATAAATGATCTGAAATACAGGGAGCAGAAGATACTTGGTTAATTAGAATGAAAATTAATTTCTTTCTCAGTAGACAATGCGAATCTCAGGAGTTAAGAAGATTCAGTAAGAACTAAAACAAACGTATAATTTTGTGAGGAAAGTTTAAAACAAGGGAAACTGAACACTTTTGAGAACTGAGATGGGTACCCCTCCCCCACTTTCCTGGTCGGTGTGTATATTTGCCTAAATCTTGCCTAATTTGTTTAATAGGACTACGGTGGCTTTTTACTTCCATTTTGACTTGAAGCTACTGCTAGTACACTGATGAGAGCAATATTTTAACATGTAAATGTCATATTTAAATATTTCCCTTCAGTCAGCATATTAGCAGTAGTTTCTGTTCAAAACGAAGTGCCATATATTTGGATACTCAGGTGGTTTGACAAACAAGGTTACCTCATAGTACCAAAAGGAAATCCCCTCAAATTTTCCTCTCAGGGTATAAAAATAGTCACAATTTGAAATACTATGGGCATGCCATAAGTACAATGAAACAGAAAATTACACAATAACACATACAAACCCTAAGCCAATACAACGTTACCTTTTCGCTAGGGCACAAAAGAAAATAGTGTCATAGAAAGTTTAACAAATATTGAAGTTCATGATGGAAGTAGATAGGCTCAGGTTGAGGCCGAACTGACGTTAATCATATAGGCCCATGAGCTGCAGTACTCGAAGTTAGGGCAATATCTATTTCTTTTGCAGATTTCTGGCAAAAGTCGTGCAATTCTGCAATAAACGCCGAGTGAGGTAAGTTTGGATGATAAGGTTTATAAGATTGATGGTATTTGTAGAGTTATAGTAATCTTGTAATCTGTGTGGATTGCCTCCCAGAAGTCAATCAGTTTTCTTTTTTCGAATTTTGCGAATGGAACAGATCAAAAGGTCAATCGGCTTGCAGATCGCCATACCAAAATTTCAACTGGATTATGTCAGTGGTAGTGGATTTAAGTTGTACTATGTCGATTTCAAGTCAGTTAAATTTCCATAATAATTGTTATTCGTCAACTATTCATGGCAGTGGACACGGCAGCATTACAGGGGCCAAGGGTGTCACTTGCTCTAACCATTTTCCAAACCTTAGTGAAAAGTAAAAAAAGATGTAACAATAAGAAATTGTGAGAAAAATTTATTGTAATAGATGAAATTTCATCATGAAAACATAATAAAACGTAAATATTCAATGTCTTGACAACACTTAAATAAGTTCATCAAGAGGATAATCCAGGGAGTTGTATATCCTTATCGCCGGCACGCACACAATTCATACGCTAACAGTGAAGTATCGAATAGCATCACCTACAAGTTTTCTGCGTTAGTAATTGCACTTTCATAAGAAACGCAAAAACAAAAAAAAAAACAAAAAAAAAAAACAAAAAAACAAAACAAAAAAAAACAAAAAACAAAACAAAAAAACGGACGTTTATCAACCAGTCAACTATCAATTTATCAGCGTTTTATCCTGGCAAAGGTATAACAGCTATAGTCTCCTGTGCCTGCCTGACCAAGGTTATTACTTTGTATCTTTACCTTTTTGCTCCGGCTCACATAAAAGTTGGAAAATCTGCTTATCAACTGAAAGAGCATTTCTTATCACGGAATGGATGTGTTGTTACTCTGAGGTTAATCATTTGAGGGGTCGTTTGCTACTCTTGGGTTTATGGATGTAAAATAATAGCCATTTTACTTTCTCCTACACCAGATTTTTTTTATCTTTCAACACCTTGAATGATGCCACACTATATTTCCCAACCAACCCAAAGATAGGCGTGTATATAGCGTTTTTGTTCATGCACATAAAATTGAATAAAAACAACCTTACGTCCATCACCCAATGGCAACTGGAGACGTCTTTCAAGTTGATCCATTTATCCATAGTTTCACTTAAACGGTATCGCCTAGATGCATAATTATTCCATTGGGCTAGAAGCTAGGGAGTGGAGAATACCTTCCCCAAAAATAAGCCCTATAGAAGAATATCGAGTGTTGGTCCTACTTTCTCCCTTTTACTTCGGTCCCAAAAACTGAACAAAAGGGCAAAATCCAAACACTACTGCCCTAAAATGAGCCGGGTCCCTCGAATGCTCTTATCGTGTTAGACTTAAGCATCTTGGGCTTACCACCCTGGAGTTGAAAAGGATTAGGGGGACATGCTTTAGGTGTACAAATTTCTCTCTGAAAGGAATCCTTTGTCATCTTGCAATTATTTTAAGGTTCAAAGTAATTCTCGGGTTCGAGGCCATTGTAAGAAGCTAGTTAAGTGTTTTGCAAGGCTCGACATTAGGAAGTTCAGCTTCTCTAATAGAGTTGTTAACGAGTGGAATAGTCTGCCTGAGTGGGTAGTTAATTCTATGTGCATTGCTTTAAGGTTAACATTGACAAGTTCTTCCATAAGTGTGGTAGAATCTTATTGTGCTGGGCTCGTTTGGTGTTGGTTGGTTGTTTGTTTTCAGTTAAGGTTGTACGGACTTCAGGGCATCTTATGGGGCCTTAGCCATCCTTTGCCCTTTAACCTGTTATGTTATGTTTTCCTTAGTAGTTGTAAAAAGAGAAACACTTCGAGTTTAAGTTTAAAATTGGAAGAGGGGTCATGAATCAATTGTTTGTCATTTCTAACATTTCTAGCGTGATGTACATGATGTGAAGTATAACTTGATTCATTAACTTTACCAAAGCATCTTGTATTCAGTTTACCAATACTTTTGGAAGTAGATTTCCAGAAAACATCAGATCTCAAAAAAGAATCTTGGAAGTGTCATTGCTGATGATTTGGGAGGCCTTTTATCTTGAAGGGGCGGAAGTTGGTCTCAGTATTTGGCGGACATGACCCCATTTTCAAATAATTTACTGTGTGAAAAATCAAAGTCAATGGGCGATTTCTCAAATATTGGGGGGACATGTCCCGCCGCCATGCCTTTCATTCATTCCTTGCCGAAGACAAAAGGAATCTATGAGGAATCTATGAAATCACGAGGGCGACTGGGTGTGTAAGGGTGTACGTATGTATGTGTGTTTGTGACGCTTGGCTTGTAAACACGATATCTCAAGACAGCAATGATGGATAACTTTCATACTTCGAATATAGAATTATTATATTAAGAGGAAGACCCTATTGTTTTTGGTGGAGGTCAAAGGTCATGTGAGGTCACCAGAGATCAAAAACCGAAAATCTTGTAAAAACGATAGGCCTATCCTAGGTAGAAAGAATGGATACTTTTCACACTTGGCAAGTGGATGCGTTATAGTCAAAAGATAAACCCTATTGGTTTTGATAAAGGTCAAAGGTTTTCTAAGGCCATGCACCGGAGATGAAAATACGAAATCCTTAAAACTGCTTGTAAACACGATACCTCAAGATAGCAATGATGGACAATCTTCATACTTCGGATATAACTTTATCATATTGAGAGGAAGACCCCTAATGTTTGCAGTGGAGGTCAAATGTCAATTGAGGTCATCAGTGGTCAAAAACCGAATTCCTTGAAAAACTCAAGACAGGGATGATGGATCCATTTCATATGTGGTATACAGATGTGTTACTTTGAGAGAGAGGGATTATTAAGGGTTTGTTGGAGCTCGAAGTTCATATGAGGTTAGCATAGGTGCAACTACGACAAAATCTCATAAACTAAGTGGACAGTGATTGGTACCTCCAAATTGTGTCCGGCGTTTGGTGACTAACGAAAAGTTAGGGCTGCATTTTTCAACCATTCCAAAGATAAAGTTATAGAGAACAACATTTGTTTTTTCACAAGCACAACTGTTACAGTAATAATAGTAATTCAAACTACCTAATTACGAACACGTGCAAGTATGCTGTGACTATAGCATCATAAGATATACCATACGCTGAACGAGTTCTTTGATTGCCTAGTGGATTAGAGCTGTGTTTCTCACGCAGACGGTCCTGGTACGAATCCCTCCTAATTAAGACATTCGCAGTTTTTCCATTTTTTGTTATTCACTTTTTTCAAAGGTCAAAGGTCATATAAGGTCAGCAGAGATCAAGTAGGGAAAACATTGTAAAAATGATATAGTCAAGAAGTAAAGATTGAGGGATGCAACAAATTACCCCTTTCATCACGGAATGACTAAGCCTTTGGGCTAGTAACGCGTCAACTGATGGTGTTGCTTCGCTTAGATAGGGTTGTTTCACGAGATTTACTAATGATTGGTTTTGCCCATCCAAAAATGAATGTTAACCTTCCGTGATATAGACAATATCTTTCCTTCCTATTCGCATTGTTTTCATTAGGCAATAAGAAAGAAATGAAGACTGCTGTACTTACTACAATATTTTTCATCACTGTGTTGAGACAGTCATGCGTTGCTCAGCCAGGTAAGTTTTGTATAGCTTAATCCTCACAATTGTGACAGAAATCGTTACATTTTTCAAGATTGGTTACCCTCCTTAGATTGCAGAAATACAGAATAAGTGCCTTTGAATCAAGAGAGACAAGGAAATCTGTAATACTTATCTTGTTATCCATAGGCGTAGGCAGCTGGTCATATCTGAGGGAATGAACGTTGTTTCGGACCTCCGTCCTAGGGAGGTCTAAGGGGAGGGATATCCACCCCTTTGGGAAATTTCTGAATATTTAAGGGTTCATAGCTGCAACCTGGAGCCACCTGTTTGGGAATTTTTAGAAAAAATTACTGCAATTTATTTACTTTTTTATGGCAGGAACAAAAAAGGGGTTTCCTTCTTGAATTGTGGGGGCACATATTTCTGCCAACATTTTTACTGGGGGAGCCCCCAGTCCCCCCGCTTCCCTACAGCCACCAGTCCCCCTTCCCTACACCTACGGCATGTTGTTATTTCAGAAAATGTAGCAAGGTGTAGACCTGCTACTAACACAACACGAACAATCCTTAAAAGTAGTGTAAATGATGTTATACCATGAATTTTACAGTGCCTTGTTTGTTGAACATACAATGATTTAATTCTGAAATACTCTAACCGACTGCATGGTCAAGTGGTTAGAGCATCCGACTTGCAGCCGGAAGGTCTGGGGTTCGACTCCTGGCCTGGTCATACCGAAGACTAATAGTGGCGTAGCCAGAGGGGGGCAGGGGGAGAGAGTGCCCCCACAGAAATTTTGGGGACGCAATGGGCAATGTTGAAAAAATGAAGGCAAGCAAAAAAAAAACGAGAAAAAAAAACGGCGAGAGGGAGGGATGGGAAGTTGGTGGGGCCGAGTGGGAGGGGGTAGGGATCTAGGTCTCGGGGATGAGTAGTGACAGTGGAATCCGTAGCAGAACGGACGGCATATTTATTTTATTCAGGACACATCGGCAATAAGCCCCCGAAAAGTCAGTCAAAACCTTAGATATTAATGATGTCATCTCGTCTGGAAACAGTGTTCCGGAATTCTCCTTTCTTCAACTAAATATGCCTTGGGGACTGAACCCTAGTCCTTTTTCGAACCCTAATCCTGATTTTGAAACAAAATAATTAAATCCCGAAAACGTATTTATTGTCAATGTCATTTTCACTCGGAGGGCCGGCCGCTCTTCCAGGGGTGGCGCCAGGTGGGGACAGGGAGCAGGTGGGCCATGCCCCCCCCCCGGTCGGGAAATTTACAGTTTTGTCAGGGACTCTTAGTCGATTCGATGAAGCATGCAGTCCCCGAAGGCGACAGTCGCCCCACCGGTTTACCTGGTTTTTGCTCTCAAGAGCACAACTTCCCTAATAAGAACCCAAAATTTTCGGCGCTCTACGCGCGCTGTGGGGTCAATCCATTTTCTTCAGTATATTTCCATTCGTCATAACTAGATAGTACAAGTCCTGCCGACCTTACCAAGTAACATGTAGGTAGAGTATACAGCTTATTTAGAGGTCGTAAATTTCATCCCATATCGCAATGCCTGTTCTCTAATGTGTGTCATGCTGCACGGTCAGTTGGTGAGGGAGTCCAGGTGGTTTCGATACAATGTATGTTATCCCCGATACGATCTTCAGTCCCTACAGTTTTCTTTCTTTCTTTTTGTTCTTAATGATCACATATGTTTTTGTGGAAGCCTACCAATAATTTTCGCGCGCTTTGCGCGCTTTGCAATTTCACGATTCAGATTCAAAAGAACGATATCAGTGCGCAACTTGGCTCGTGAAGTGTTAAGCGATATTATGCAAAATATGCCCTGCAATAGCATGGGATAGTTAGGCTCCTTCAAATCCCTTTCTCACCATGCACCCCCTCGACATAGTGGGTTGTCGGAACTTGGGGTCGCTGGCATGGCCCGGCCTCCGTTTGGGAAAATTCTGTCGCCACCCATGGTTGGTTTACTTATTTTGGCTTTCAAAAGGATCATTTCTGAGATAAAACAGACAATTTTTGGTACCCTTTGCCCACTCATCCTTGGTTCCGTTACCTGTAGCCAAATATAGTACAATGTCATCTCATTTCCGTAAAACTAGTTAATGACTGTTCTCTTATGTCTGCCATGAGGTATGGCTAGTGACCCGAGGAGGGAAGTAAAATGTAAGTTATGTCTGATAGGGCCCACCTGCCCGAACAATTGACCTATATAAGTTTTAAACAAGTGCAGATTCTCTTTAGTGTAGGCTTGCCCAAAAATTTTCGCGCGCTTCGCGCGGTTTGCAATTTCACAGTTTAGGTTACTGATAAAAACGGTAAATCTATGTTCCTCTAGTATATACAAATTTTATGCGATATATACAGTGGCATGGTATAGCACACAGGTTTTCTTCAAATCCCCTCTCACCAACATCTCGACGGCATCGGGGTTTCTGGTCGCTGGCCTCCCTGTCGGGGAATCTGACGCCACCCCTGAGCAACTCTAAAAACCCTTTGGAGAACACTGGGATCTAGTATAAAAAGAAGCACCATTTTGCATTTAAGCCCCTCGAGACAGCAAAAAAAAAAAAAAAAATCAGAAGGGGAGGGGGACACCCTTCCCCTTATACCCCTTCCCCAGGACTGAGGTCAAAAATGGGGACGATGAGTTGACTTTGCCCCGCCCCCCCACACACCAAAAACCTGGCTACGCCCCTGAAGACTAACATGGAACCTACTGTCATTGTGTTTGGTGCTCAGAATAAGCAATGGAGTAGGGAAAACAAGCCAGTGAGCCACAACTGGAAAAAAAGCCGTGGCCGGCCCGACTTAAACTAATTGGTTAGAAACTGAGCCGTAAAACCTCAGCTAAATCAAACTCCACATGATTCAGTTAAAATATGACCCTTTATACTACTACGTTCAATTTTCTGATATTCTTTGAATAGACCTTATGCATTGACGTCACACTGAGTTCATGTTGAACGCGTAGATTTCGCAAGCGCGTGTAGTAGACTTACCGCGCGTATACGATTGATTGACAAATCAGCTGTCTGCATTTGTTGGTGTAACTTGCAATGATACGCGCCTTTCCTCCAAACGAGGGAGCACTTTCTGCTCTATGACATCATATGAATAAAGCCGCGGTCACACTACAACGAATTCGGATCGGATTCCGATCCGATTTTTGTGAGTTTTTATTAAAATCTTCTCCACTTCGGGTCGGAAAGAACCCAAAATTTGCCAGACTGTGTAATTATATGATTTTTATCACAGGACTACGAAAATTAAATTTATACGAATTATTTCGTGACGTCACATCGACAGAAAGCTTTTATCGGACTACGCGTGTCCGATAAAAGCTGTTTGTCGGTGTGACGTCACGAAAAAAATCAGTTAACATTTCATTTTCATAGACCTCTGATGCAAATCATATATTTACACAGGATGGCAAATTTTGGGTTCTTTCCGACCCGAAATGGAGAAGATTTTAATAAAAACTCACAAAAATCGGATCGGAATCCGATCCGAATTCGTTGTAGTGTGACCGCGGCTTAAGGCCTATACTTTTAAGTAAAAGATGAAATGGTAAATATTAATACTGCTCGGTGTGGAATTTTGTCATAGGTCAAAAGTAAGTTTGCAACTTTTATAGGAAAAAAATAATACACACTAACGATGTCATTCCTTCTTTATAGAGGGTGAGTGGACTGACATTGTGTCGGCGTGTATTAGAGGCAACGATAACTGGTCGGGGTCTGCATCGACAATGGAAGAATGCCAAGAACTATGTGAATCACGAGAAGACTTCAGATGTTTATCGGTGGAATTCCTTCCCAGCACCAGGACATGCCTTCACAGTCGTTACAATAGAAACAGCGTCCCATCAACTGACGATTTTACGCAGCCGTGCTACATAACTGGATACCAGTACTCGGAGAGGAGAGACTTTAGTAAGTGTCCAAGGACTTTTTGAAATTTCAAGCACTCAGGATGGCATTGTTGAAACCATAGGCGTTGGAGCCCAAGTTGATTTGGGGAGGGGGGGGCTGGACCGACTTACCCGAAAAATATAACCCCAAATTTCCGCGCGCTCTACGCACATTTTTTTTGACATGGTAATGTACATATCATATAGGCATGCATCGGTTATCCCCCCGCATGCCAATTACAATAATCTGCCGTGTTACTACCTTCTTTATTGGTTTTAATTTTGCCGAAGTCGGTGATAGCCGGCCTGGGGGATGGGTCTAAGGGGCGGGGGTTTCCCCCTCCCCTTTGAAAATTTTTGAAAATTAGGTGTCCTTAGATGCAATCTGGTGCCACATATGCTACCTTTGAAGTGAAATTGGTGTTAAAAAATTTACGTATTTTAGGTACTAAAAAAATCTGCATTACCCCCTTCTCTTTGAATTTTTTTTTGAAAAATTAGGTGCCCTCAGGCTTACATGCAATCTGGTGCCACATATACCTCTGAAGGAAAATTTGAGTTAAAAAATTTACGTATTTTAGGTATTAAAAAAATCGGCATTACCCCCTTCTCAGTTTGAAAATTTTTGAAAAATTAGGTGCCCTTACATGCAATCTGGTGGGACATAGGCTACCTTTGAAGTAAAATTTGAGTTGAAACATTTACGTATTTTAGGTACTAAAAAAAAATCGGCATTACCCCCCCCCCCCCTCCCCGTTGACAATTTTTGAAAAATTAGGTGTCCTTACATGCAGTCTGGTGCCACATAGGCTACCTTTGAAGTAAAATTTGTGTTAAAACATTTACGTATTTTAGGTACTAAAAAAAATCGGCATTCCCCCCCCCCCCTTTGACAATTTTTGAAAAATTAGGTGTCCTTACATGCAATCCGGTGCCACGTAGGCTACCTTTGAATTAAAATTTCTGTTAATAAAATTTACATATTTTAGGTACTAAAAAATTAGTAGTAATTAGTAAAATAAGTGAGGGTGGGGCATGGCCCAATAGCCCCTCAATACACCACTGATAGTCATAATATAAATTCAACCATTAAAAAACACACTGATGAATTAATACGGAATATGTAGGTGCTGGTTAGTTAGTTAGTTAGATGAGGTTTAACGTCCCAGTTTCCAACCAAATGGTTCAAGTCGAGACGACCACGGCCATTTTCTAGTTGTGGTTCACTGGCTTGTTTTCCCTACTCCATTGCTTATGATGAGCACCAAGCACAAAGGCAGTAGATAATCATAATATAAGTTCAACCATTAAAAAACACACTGATGAATTAATACGGAATATGTAGGTGCTGGTGCAATTCAAGTCAGAACTTTATATTAATTACCAAGAAAGTGTTTGAACTATTAATACCCTTTAGCTACATCATTGCATTATTTTTCTTTCAGTAGGTGCCCGAAAAATTCTCGGCATTTTGCCCGAATTTTCGCAAAAATTTTGGGTTGGGGGCTGTAGCCCCCCCCCACCCAGCCCCCACCTCCTACGCCTATGGTTGAAACAATTATTTGTGAGAGAAAATTCTTAACTAATCAAACCATGAAATGAACTGAACTGAAGATACTTTTTATCTTTTATGACATTTTGGACCAACTAACCTTAAATGTAAGCTAATACTCTCAGAGCCACGTTTCAATCATTTTGAATTTTGATCACTATCAGTGCTAGATATGTGACCTAAAACTTATGACGTCATTACCAGGGAGGGTTGAACTACTTTCTCACAGTCACCTTCGACTCCCCAACCTTCCCCATGTTTGACTGAGTAGTTGCATGGTGCTATATAGCTGCTCCCTTTAAAAAACTTTCTTGTATGTTCACGAGCTAGGTTTTTTCGTAAGTATGCATTGCAAAACCAAATTCTCCAAACTTGTAGATTATCTCTTTTGTTGTCAATCGTATAAAAATCACATAAATATCCTCCATTTCTTACAGATTTTCCGTGGACAGAAACCGTTGAAGCCTGCATCCGACTGAATAACCATGGTGAACATACAGTATCCAGCATGGAAGAATGTCAGCTGCTCTGTGAGAGAGAAACCGACTTTCAATGTTTGTCAGTTGATTTCAGAGATGATCGATGTTTACTCAGTCGTTACAACCGTGAAAGCGTACGACCTCTCAGTGACTATACACAACCATGTTATGTTGATGGTTATCAGTATGCTGAGAGGGTCGATAAGAGTATGTTTCTTTTTTATTAAAGATGAATACAAATATAATAAACATTGTATATATATATATATATATATATATATATATATATATATATTATATATATATATATATAAATAAATATATATATATATCTATATCTATATCTATATGTATATATAGGTAGAGTGACGTAGCGACTTTATATGAATGAGTCAAATCAACGCTATATTAAATTGTCGCACAGAAGCCTTAGGCCATTTTTCCTCTAACATAGGCACTTGCCTTATACTGAAAGAGGATATTTATTTGCTCAAATAAATATCCTCTTTCAGTATAAGGCAGTATAAGACAGTATGTTAGAGGAAAAATGGCCTAAGGCAGGCTTCTGTGCGACAATTTAATACAGCTTGGATTGACTCAAATACATATATATATATATATATATATATATATATCTATATATATATTTATATATATAATATATATATATATATATATATATATATATATATATATACATACATACATACATACATATATATATATATATATATATATATATATATATATATATATATATATATATATATATATATATATATATTTATCGACATGTAACCACACATGTGTAACTTTCCGCAGTTGTGGAAAATAATATCCCTCAGTATTACAGATATTTAAATTCTTTTTCACAGAATATTTTTGGACAGACACCGCCTTTGCTTGTATCAGAGGGAACAATAATGAACGACATCAAAACATCGAAAGCCTAGAAGATTGCATGGACCTCTGTATCGAGGAGACATCCTTCACATGTTTATCTGTGGACTTCTTTCCAGACTCCGATAATAAAGACTGTTTGTTGAGCAGCTTCAATCGAAACTCAGTTCAACCAAGTAGTGACTTCACACAACCGTGTTATACTAGACCTACTGATGGGCTTTATGCTGAGAGAGTGAACGTTGGTCAATGGATACCAGTTATTGAAGATTCCTGTATTTCTGGCTTTAACGAATGGTCAGGTGATGTTGAAGACTTTGAGTCCTGCAAAATACTCTGCAGTCAGCGATCCAATTGCTGTTCTGTTGACTACAATACGGGCACCAATAGATGTCTCATGACGTCAGAAACAAGAGCAACAGCGTCAAACACTTCCTTTGTCAGTCCCTGTAATGGCTTTAGCTATGCAGAGAGGACTGATGTGCGTTGCGTCACCTAAACTTTTACATGTTGATCTTAAACCTTATAGCCGGGGTGTTGGATTAAGAAAAATTTATGCAGATGTAGTAATAAGTGAAATACTAAGCAAAAGGCTATGTTAATAGAGCAAAAGTTTTTTCTTTTTTTTTTAATTTCACCTTACCTTTAAGCACTTTTAAAGTTTTAAATACCACGCAAGGCCACTCACATGCAATAGTAAAACTGAATAATTCAGTCGTGTAATTGTACACAAATGTTTGCGTTACAGAAACTTCGGTAGCTGTTCAAGTAAAGTAACTTAGTTGCGAGGCATGAATTGAGAAAAAAAATGTGAGTTTAGTTTACAGATACATTCTTATTACACCACTGAGTATTGTATATTTTGTCAACTTTGCCACGAATATATTGCTTTTCATTAACCGTTCTTAAGATGTCTCTCTTGAGGCTTTAATAGTGGACACGGAAAACTGGTCTTATGTTTGCTCCATAATTTTGTTTTGTATTCTCTGTTAATTACATATGTGCCTAGCACACAGTTAAATATTTAGCCGCAAGTCTTGTTAATTCAATATCTGAGATGCAAAAGCTAGGTGAGCAAATACTTAGTGGGAGGCTGATCGTGGCAAGCAGAAGAGACGAAAGTAGACTGCGCCGTAATCCAAATCGTCCAAACAAAAGTTGTTACCTGTCGAAGTAACTAAGATGTATATTTTTAACCTTGTCTATTTCCCATGTCACAATAGTGTCAGCAATATAACCACTTAATGTTTCAATTTTGTCAGAAATACTTACTATTCTTCAAACGAGATTTGGGAAAAGTTCGAACATGTGATGTCTTACGAATTTTCAAGTTAGCAGCAGTTTAATTATGTAGTGGTTCACTGAGGGAACATATTACTTCTAGTTTTCCCTCCTCAGTAATGCAACATTGTAATTTCTTTTTATTGAAATCAACCATGTTACTCAGTTTTTAACATTTTTTAATTTGCTGACTCCTACTAATTACTCAGAGAAATACAAAACACACTAAAAAGAAACCGAGTCAAATTGAAAGATTACGATAAAGTCACGAGAACATCGGAGTGTGGCAAAATTTTTATTTGGAATAAAAGGAAATCCCCATGACCATTCACTATCTTTGATGTTTCATTTACTTTTCATTTTTCAACCAGATCCGCAATTTACATGTGAGATTTAGGATCGCGAACAGAACTCCATGTCTGATGTTTCGGGGACACTCCAATCCAAAATGATATCATAATGTGAAGTGTGGCAGAAAAACTATTGGCAAAAGTATTAATAAAAGTATCAAGTAATCCCACTCCACCCAATAACTTTCGAAGAAAACGTGAAATACCTGTAAACTGTATGCGGATATGTTAAATCTTATTTACGTCAGTGGCGTTTAAGAGAGAAACCACGACATTTACAATGCGGGAGATGATTTTTGCGTTTGGTTCACTGAGATAATTCAAAATAAACCTATCAGTCCATTGGCGTCCATTTAGAGCCCTTAATTGCCTGGGATCCATTTAAATTGGAAATAATAGGATGGGAGGGAAGAGTACAGAGGAAATGAAGGAGAAGAAATGATATTACATTTCAATTTAAATTTAAAACATATTTTCCATCTTCCCTTTTCTTTCAATCTTAACCGTCTTGTTTCGAAACTGCCATTGGAAACACGAATAAGAAGACTACCACCTCTCTGACTACTTCACTGAATATCGCAGCCTCTCGCAGCCTCTCGCAGCCAACGTATCTTCCTTAAGCAAATAAATCATGACGTAAATACTCTCCCATCCTAACTGGTCTTTTTATAACCCCAAGACACGGGGCGTTTTTTCTAGCGGTAGTGCAAGCTGTGGTTAAAGTTTCAGTCAAGTCGGGCCTTTTTTGACGAACCTGCTTTGAAACATTTTGGCAAAAGCCTAGGCTATATTGCACGCCCACTCACAGATCAGTGACGGAGTGAAAGTGATCATTTGCATTCAGAATAACGAAAAGTACTCCGAGACTTCTTTGGACAAAGATGTTAATCTTGATAACCGGGAGGATGTAATTTCTGTCACCGTTTTGTTGCCATTACAACTGAAATTGTAATTGGTCACTTCTGGAATTGTAAGGTGACTAAGCTACTTACGGTAGGACATAATTATTCAGCAGACAGGATTACCACACGACGCTATCTTACATCGTGTGCAAATTCTAAGTATTTCGTATTGTAGCAGGGGCAGTGGGACTGCACCGAAGTTTTCGAAGCAAATGTTTATCACATCGATTTGTGTAAATTTCCGAAATTTTAAGATAAAGCTTGTTTAGATGCACTGGCAGTTTGTAAGGCACGGACAGTGCCATTTCCGGCAATATGAAACACTGGCATGCCTGTAACTAAGGGGTTAAAAGGGCAACCTCCCTCTCCTTGAAGACATCTTTGGTCACTACCCATATTGCTGAAAACTTCTTAAAGATACAACTTTTCGGTGCACTTCGTACGCACCTATTTTGATTATGGTAAGAAACCGGATTTTGGAGTAGGCTACCCCGGAATTCGCCCACTAGATGTTTTTGTTTAGAATCACACATACGGTTCACGAAAACACACATACAAACTGGAAACGTCTAAAAAATGCAACAAATAAAATCCTACAGAGACAAAATGCGTCAGACTTAGGAAAATGACCCCTGTTTTTATGATAGCGTTTTAATTACCACAGCTTAGTAAATTACCATAGAAAGTAGTTCACGGCCCTGTAACGCCAAGTTTTAAAAGCCATTTTAAGGTTTTACAAAGCCTGGAACGATCTTCTATAATGCACGGCTCAATTATAGTGAACGAATTGCGGACTACCTGCGTTATTGGTGACTGGAAATCAACCAACCACTTTAATTCGATCCCCTTTCCTCTAAAATTGTCGGTAACAAGGCTGTGTTTGCTCCAAGGAAATCTAAGGAAATCATACTCACAACCATTACAAAATTCTGGCAATATTTCAGTTTTTGCAAGTTTGAAATTCACTTAAGTGTTAAAACGAAATCCGGTCCCTCCATGCTACTAGTTTTCCCAATTTCCCATAGTTTTCCTGTAGGACAATTTGGGTGAATTTATTGTTCCAAAGTCCCAGAAAACTCTCACCATCATCCATTTTCCCATCCACCTTCAAACCCTTCTCACCATTAGTCCCGGTCGGTTATTGGTCAGACAGAGTGTGGCTTAACAAAATTGTCAAATTGTGATTTTTTATGGTCTGTTTAGTGTTCATGCGATGTCATTTGAAGAAGCTAAAATGCATTATTCTAACGACAACAATTTCTTGAATACCCCACCCCAGAGCCTTCAAGGGCTCCGCCTTGGATCCCACCGGGACATTGCCCCGGACCCCCACCTGGGGCCATAAAGAGAACCCCTGGGCCCTAGCCTTTAAGACAGTGCTTTGCGCACGTACTTCGGCGTTGTGTCGGTATTCCAACCTGTTTTTTTTTTCTGACTCCCCCCCCCCCCCCCACGCTTTCAAGTTGTTGCAAACTGGCATGATCGGGTTTTCATCACAGGCAAAAATGCATGCAGGTGCGGTTGTAGGGGCATATTTTGGGGCTATGTTGTCATTGACCCTAGTAAGATCACATAAAGAGGAAGCCCGTGGCCATGAATTAATTAATCCTCCCCGACTAAACTGTAAAATATATTTTCATCACAAAATATGTTTGCCACGATGATGAGGCTGAATGAAAGAAGAATCTTCAAAAAGATAGGAAAAAGAGGTTAGAAATTTGAAACGATGCATTTTTGTGTTTCTATGGAATCGCAACTACATGCAAGAACAGTATTTTTGGAAACTTTAACGTCGAATATATCGAGTGAAATGCAGGATATTACCGCTTGATGAAACTGAACATGCTCAACATTTAGTTATAGGAAGAATTCGCCAGAGCGAGGGCATCTTTGGGGCAAAGTTTCTTTAACTACCCTTATTTTGCCTCACGTCAGCCACCTAGGCCTATATGCAGCGACTGGAATTTTAATTTAGGGTATGAAATTATTTTGTAAACTAAGAATTTAGACATTATAAGAGAGCGTTCAATTCTTACAGTCAGTACGCCAGAGATGATTCAGTTTGTATTGAACTGAGATACACATGCCTTACTATACCCCATACACCGGAAATGTCCCTTAAAATGTGTGAGTTATATGTTTTTTATTTTATTTTTTAAATTATGTATTTTTTAATTTTTTCTTGGCAACCTAAGGGGGGCGGTCGCCCCTCCGCCCCCTCTGGATCCGCCGTTGGCAAGAACTACCATGTGTATATACACAAAGTATTGGTCAAAGCGAAAACTGTTTTGTTACTGCTTTTCAAAGAAAATTTTCTTCAATTACACTGCGATAGGATTGTACGTACGTGTAGACTACATGTTTTCAAGTTGGGTTTAAATTCTGTATTACGAGGAGTTCAGAGGAGAGTTCAGAGGAGAGCCACTCGCCTTTTACCGGAGGTGCGACACCTACCTATATGTTAGCCTTAAGCATCTTGGGGCACGAGGTTGACGGTGGCACAATAGGTTAGGAAAATTTGTACGCTTTCATATGGGAGCATTTGAACGGTTTGAGACATGCATATGCATGTTATATATCTCTGATTGGCTAAAACCCTAACCCTAACCCTAATTCTAACCCTGATTGGTCCTAACACTCTGTGCCACCGTCGTAGTGCCACCCTGGAGTTGAGAAGGATTAGGGGGACATGCTTCAGGTGTACAAATTTCTCTCTGAGAGGAATCCTTTGTCATCCTGCAGTTATTTAAGGTTCAAAGTAATTCTCGGGTTCGAGGCCATTGTAAGAAGCTAGTTAAGTGTTTTGGAAGGCTCGACATTAGGAAGTTCAGCTTCTCTCATAGAGTTGTTAACGAGTGGAATAGTCTGCCTGGGTGGGTAGTTAATTCTGTGTGCACTGCTTTAAGGTTAACATTGACAAGTTCTTCCATAACTGTGGTAGAATCTAATTGTGCTGGGCTCGTTTGGTGTTGGTTGGTTGGTTGTTTTCAGTTAAGGTTGTATGGACTTCAGGGCATCTTATGGGGCCTTAGCCCTCCTTTGCCCTTTAACCTGTTATGTTATGTTACGATCACTTATAAAAATACAATCTCGTTATAACTTTAGTCGCTCACCGGATATGAAGTGGGCACTACGCGGTCTAGTTTGTGGACTCCCGAGTTCAATATTTATTCTGAAGAATTCACTAGAATCCAATCATGTTCTTTGATGTAAATCTGTTGGAAATCGACAATAAATTGCCAGGCCTGCTACTTTCCTTCACAATAGAAGAGTTGATAAATTTTTCACTCAATGCGTCAAGGTGGGTCAAAGGTGAAGTGAACCACATAACCTTCGCGGCAGTTGTCGATTATGTAAAACCTCTTTTTTGGACGTACATGCACATTTCATGGTATTACAAGTACAGTACTAAATAGCAGACTCATGGCCGTACGGGTCGACTGTTTTTCTCAGGGAGGGCGGTGATTTTTGCCCGACTTCAGCCCTAATTTAACTGTCCAATTTTCCGCCCTACTGAGACAAAATGTATGCCCGATCCAGTCAGGTTTCTGACATTTGGGGGCGGCTGCCCCCATGCAGATCATGATCCCAGCCCCCGGCTCGTACCGCCATGAGCAGACTTTAAGGAATCATGGGAATTAGGGAGTATAAACAATAGAGCAGTGACGTCACGCTATTGTTTATACTCCCAGTTCCCTTGATCCTTCGGCTCGGGTGCATTTATGAATGATTGAAGTCTGCTATGTGAAGTGCAGGCGTTAATACACCTCCGTCGGGCAAGCATGTATATTACGTGTTCTTCGTGATATTTGATTAACAATTTTTGAAATAAAAATGTTTTTATGGTTGAAATTTAGAATTTAAAACAGGTAGTTTGAGCTAATTATATATGCAAAACGTGTGACGTCACGCATACTCAAATCAGAAAAGAAGCGACTTTTGGTGGCTCTGTGAGCTGACTGCCCATGAGCACACAAGCCAAAAAGTTTTAACGGCACATCTGACCTTGTCACCGGAAGTACTAAATTACCATAGAGCAATCCTGCTCTGTGTGAATTACCCACGGACTTATTATATATATGGACAGAGCATACTGCACTCACGTCCTATGCGTAATTTGTCGCCATCGTACGTTCACGAGTGGGCTTACCAATATGGCTGCTTGCTATAGCCTTGTGTGTAAAAGTTTGGACTTGCTCAAGTATCCACCACAGATTGTGTGAGAAACTTGTAATATTTTCGAAAGAATGCAAGCTCAGGTCAAATTCAACAAATAGAATGAAGGACTGTGATATAATTCTTCCATTCATGTTTATATTTTGTCTGAAATGTTGCAGATTCATCGTCAAATTGGGTAAATGGTGGGAGCCCGGCGGCCATCTTGGTAAGCCTAAATTTGTTCGAACGGTGGTGACCGTATTGGGCACGTTATCCTCTGTCCATGTACATATGGGAAGTCCGTGGAATTACCCAACTCGCTCATTTTACAAACAAGCAGGACAAGCAAGATATATGTACGCGTATGTTACTGCACGGTTAGTTTCGACCCATCTCTGATCAAGTGAAAAAGGTTATGCGGTAAGGTAGATACCGTTGCCGGCGTATTTCAGTCTTCATTGCATGCTTGAGGAGTTACTTAAGTGGTAAAATCTTGTAAGAAAGAACTTTTGACAAGGAGTAATAGTGGTTCCCAGTTTTCTAATTTAGGCCTAGGCCTAAGTACTAATCGGCTTGTATGTAGCAGTTCCACGAAACACCTTTATTTCAGCCTGTAGACCTAGTTATAGCCTGTACCAATATACAAATAATGAATGTTTTTCATTCGTGCGATAGTATGAATTATAGTTCATGAGTTGTAAGATTGAACGTTCTATTCAACGAGGCGAAGCCGAGTTGAATAGAACGTTAAATCTTTCAACGAATGAAATATAATTCATACTATCGCACGAATGAAAAACATTCATTATTTGTTTTATATAACACCTTCTAACTATTTAACGTTACCTTTATCTAGTCCTTGGTACAGTTGTGTTTTGGCAGTCATCGCTCACGTTTGTCCGTGTGGTAGTATAGCGCCCATGGTTTGTCGTTTGCTAGCTACGCGTCTACTACGTACGGTATGCAACGTGCGATCCCCAAAACTGCGTTGATTTATTGAGTTGCGGCATAGTTTGTACGTACGCGCAGTGATTGTGACGTCACAGCCGTGTGTTATACTAGACTATTACACGACCGTGTGTTATACTAGACTATTGCACGATGGATAACACACGACCGTGATGATAGTGCCGAATCACCCATGGCATGTGACCACCAATCCTCCAATCAAATGTAGAGAAATAAATAAGGTGTTATATAATATAACTTAGTGCAGGGAATAATTTAGTATTCAAATTTTGCATAGCAGTTTTGAGAAGTTTTCCTTCTGTAGTGTAAAATCAATGAAATTCCTCTGGTTATGTACACAAAAAAGTGCTATGTACACATTTTGCATTTGTGTAGCCTAGCGATTTGCGATGCTGATATCCTACCGGATTTATTATTCCCTGTTTGTACTACTAAGTTACTACTAATGTTACTACGTTATTACTGTAACTTAGACCTAGGCTAGGCCCTAGCCTATTCCCTAAGTTACTGTCACATGGCAGCATTTTAGCATCTTTTCGTAAATGTTTTCATGAACTTCTCATGCAGTTACGTATCGCATACGTAAGCTTACTGTACAAGTCTGTTAGGTAAGTGTATCATGCCTCCCCGGGGTTTGATAGGAAAGCCCGGGTGATCCATCTTGCTTCCTTTCAAGCATGCTAATTGATTTGCTTGCATGGCCGGCCACTTGGCTGCTCTCATTTCTATGCTTAAAGCTATTAATAATATAACGTGGGCCGAGACTCCCCAAATGCATTTTAGGTCCTTGGCGGGGACATGGTTGTAGGTCTGTCAATATTTGATAATAATAAAAGAACACACGAGAAAGTAAAATAAGTTTTCAGATGACTGTATTACATGATGTTATAACAGAACTACTTTTCAAAAGAACAGAACAGAACTGACGGTTGTCTGGCAATGGTGTCCTTTACACTACAGGGTTTGCGTTTCTCCGAAAAAGTCGTCGTAATTTTTCTTGATAGTATTTTCTTTTTTACAGCCATTCAAAATTTGGCGCCGTAATTTTTTAAAATTGCTGGCATAAGTGATTAAATATACAGTGCCTACCACGATTAGCCGTAAACGGCAACATTAGGCTTAGCCTAGCCTACTGCATAGGCTATAGTCTGCAACAACGTTAGCGCAACTTATCAATAAATTCAAGTGTGAATGAAGTAAATTAACAATGACCTGTTTTTATGATGAGAAATGATCCTTGGATAATAAAAAATATTTTCACTGCCCTCAGAGAGAAATTTGGACGAAAATATCCAATACATTCCATGTATGATGCAGGCAAAAGGCGTACGCTTTACCTAACGTTAACAATATTAGATTGAACACAATGGCAAATGTATTTCCATACAGTAACAGTACAGTATACATGTATACAGTATGTATGGCAGTACCGTCCGATCATTGTCACTTGCCAAAAGTTGTAAGATATTGGGATAGACCATTATTTTGGAGATGTTCTTTTTGTTAATTATTTGGTTTTAAGAAACTCAGAATTTTCAGCAGGTGATTGTTTAGTGAATCGAATTTTCTGACGTAGAGATGGGCAAATCAAAATTTATATTTACGACTGAATTGTATTTTTGGTCGTAAGTAAAATTCCCTTCAGCGTAAAAAACACTCGTTTCGGCGTAAAACACAAACCCTGGTCCTTTAGAAACAAAATGATGAAGAAAAGCAGATTGCAACAATAACTGAGAGAGTAAACAAAACTGCTTGTTTACATCATAATGAAAAGAACTATTAACAGCTGTAGATTCCTCTTACAATAACATGCAATGCCAATTTAACAATGACAGCAGTCAGATTTGGTGCTAGTGGTCGCCATATCCTTCTCCACTGAAGAAGTGGCTAATTAGCCATGCCCAAGATTGTTGGTCACAGAGATTATGTTTGATGATTCACATGGAGAGGTTGGTCTTCCGACTCTAACCAAGATGTTCACCTTATGTTATTTGAGGGGCTATTTGAGAAAAACCAGACAAATACCTGGGCAAAAATCACTAGGCCCATAGCCTACCTGTGTACTGTATGTGAAGGTCCTAGTGTCATTCTGCCATCGGTACATTCTGCAATAGGTTTTGCCTATGGCGGAAAGGCACTTTCTAAAAATTTAAGAAACTAAAGGATTTGTTTTCCTGGCAACTAAGGAAACATTTTGGAAGTTCAGGACCCAATAGGTCAGACAACAAGTACATAGAGGAAAAGAGGCATGGTTCGTTTGATAGATTGAATGGAAGTGTAAAGCAGGCTTGACAAAGTGAGAAATAGTCTTTACATGAATTAAAGGATCAAATTGTAAGCTGTGGGGAATAAAGCTATGTACATCGTTTCCAAATGTGTACATGGTGGCTGAATAGATTGAATTACATTAGTGATGATTGATTTAAGCATTCAATTTTGTGGACTTGTAGCAACATACAGTATTGATTGATGAATTGATTAACCACCTGAGTGAACATAGGCTAATCGGTGCCTCTCAGCATGGCTTTATGAGTGGTTAATCTTGCCTATCAAACTTGCTTCTCTTTATAGATGAGGTGACTAAGCATGTTCATCAAGGATTTTGTGTAGATGTTATTTACGAAGACTGCCAGAAAGCATTTGACAAAGTTCCACATCTTCGTCTTATTACTTAACTTAAAGCTCAAAGGGTGCAACTTGGTGGTACCTTTTCTGACTGGTCAGATGTTTGTAGTGGTGTACCTCAAGGATCAGTGTTAGGACCTGTTCTGTTTACTGTTTTTATTGATGACACTGATGACGACATAGTTGGAAGTATCATAAAATTTACAGATGATACTAAATTATTTCTAAAATTTAAGGAGAAGGTGATTTTGCCTGTTTGCAGAATGATTTGGCTACAGTGTACAAATGGTCGGAGGACTGGCAAATGTTATAGATAAATGTAAAGTACTTCACATTGGTAGGAGTAATCCCAGTTCTTTGTATTCCATGGGAGGAAAGGTGTTACAGGCAATATTGTAGATGAAGAGAAAGACCTTGGTGTTATTATACATAAGTCCTTGAAACCAAGTAAGCATGTTTCTGAGATAGTTAAGAAAGCAAATAAAACACTGGGCATTTTAAGTAGAACTCTGATTTTAAGGAAAGAGAGATCCTGCTGCCAATTTATAAGTCTTTAGTGCATCCTGTCTTGGAGTATTGAAGTCCAGTTTGGAATCCTCATTTAAGAAAAGATGAAATGAGCTTTGGATTTACCAAAGGGCACAGCCACATGGTACAGTATGTTAGGGCCACTGTAGTCTGAATACTAGGAAGTACTTCTTTACACAAAGGGTCATCAACACCTAGAATCCTTTGCCATCTGAAGCTGTTGACTGCAAATCCATCAGTACCTTCCAGGGTTTGCCCTGGGTTTAAGAGAGTGTGAGGTGGTAGTAATATGGCGCCAACTTTGGTACCAACAGTGAGGAGCAACCATCAGTACTTGTATAGCCAGTACAGTGCTGGTGGCAATTATAGCAAATTTCTGTGAGGTGGCCGCCTCACAAAAAGAATGCCAGGGGAAACCCTGCCTTCAAGTCCTTCCTCACCAAAAACTGTTTGAGGCGACTAATGGGGGATTACATGAGTCTCTGACTCACTTCCCCGTCAGCCACCTGCCTAGTCAGGTGGCACACAGGTGAATAACAGGTGAATATTAGTACGGTATTTGATAAATCCAGTCTGTTTCATTCAACAGTGAAGCACCAATCAACAATGCATCCAACAAACCTTTCAAACTCCACTTAGCCCTATTCCTGTGATTGATAGGCCTAAGTCTGGTAAGTTCCAACCTATCCTATCTTATAATATTCCACAAATAATGCTTCCATTCCACCATGGCAATAGTACTGTAAGTATTACTGCGATGACTGAAAGGCATGTTTTCTGTGGTGGAATGAACACGTTTTCTATGGCGGAATGTACTATGGCGGAATGACACTGCCCCATATGTGAAATCCAAGGCAGGCCAGCAACTTTTATGGAAAAAATTAAGAGTTCCAGCATCAAGGCACTGTAAACACGTTATCTTGCCCTTATTGAGTGTTGTAGGCTGTTGAACTCAAATTAATCATGGCTTTTGTTCCAGAAAGTTTCTATTCTCAAAGTGGTTTAACTGTTGAACATGTAGATGACTTGCCCCTAAGGATACACTTCCCTTGTAACTTTGAGTCATTGGATCATGGCCACTGTCCATCTGTTTGGGCTCTTCCATCAAAACAATAGGGGAGTTGCAAAATTTAACTTCATACTGTACATTAATTTTGAGGTTAATGAAGTGTCGGTCTCAAAATAATTGTTCTTAGACAATTTAAAAAAATTGAGTAATTTAATACATCCAAGAGCATTTTGAGAATGACACTCTTAATAATTGTTATTTGTAACAAGTCTTAAAAGCTCATTATTCCTAGAATTGGACTGTACTAGTATGCCAGATGGATAGTGGCCTTGATCCGGGTCATTATCTGGAGCTAGACTTTCCTTCAGTGGCAAAAAGTTGTTGATGAACCATGTGGTAGTAAAGTGTCTAGCCAAGAAAGGCATTATAAATAGAAACTCCTTACCTTTAGCATCAACCGTTACCCCTAGTGAAAGTGATAAGATAAAAGAGAGACAGCAGTTGCCAAATCCTTCAGATCTCCTCTGATTTTGTTCACAGGTATCACTGTCTTTATGGCCCAGTCACATTATTGCAGGCAGGCTAACACTGGCTTATTGCCTGCATGGATTTTGTTGCACCCAGGCCAGGATTTGGGTGGGTTTCATGTGGAACTTGCTTGCTGGATGCATGATACTTGCGTGGGTCTTGTGGGTGTTCCGTGTGACATGCGTTCCAGGCATGCGAGAGCTTACTGTCTGGTCTGTTTTCCACTTAGCTCCGAGCCACATGCGGGCACTGCGGGTTACCTGCGTGCCAACTATGTGACACCTGCGTGAGAGTTGCCTGCAAGGCTCGAGGTTTGTGTGGCTTAAGCAGCAGTCAAAAAATAGTGAACTTCCCCATAATCAGCAGGTGTGTAACCTAATGTATGGGTGTTTGCCTACAATTACAGACCTACCGTACACATTCACTTGACTTTAGGCTACTGTGCTGTCATCGTGCGTTTCCCTTGAACTTTTGTACAGAACATGGACATGGCCTAAAGTATCAATGTTTGCCTTCATTCCAGACCTATACCAAACTTATGACTAATGAAGTTGAATTCATTTCACTCTCTCCTGGATGGAAATTGTGGAGGGAAAATGACAAATTTTCATCGATTTTGCATCAGTTGAATGCAGTTAAAGAATGTCTTCATTAATGAAATATTTGGAGAGAGCAATACTGTAAGAAGAAAGAGAGCAAAGACAAATTATTGCACTTTTTCGATAAGAAATTATCGTTAATTTTTGAATTCTTATTATGGTATCATCTCACAAAATAAATTATGGCGATAACGATAATTTTTGATGTATATCGCCCAAGCTTAACCATCTTTCATTATTTCAGTGAAAACACATTGAATACTGTATTGAAAGGACTGTTGATCAAGGAGTTAATGAGCATTCAATTATAAATCAGCAACAAATATATTATCCAAAGATTGATAGCAGCCAGTCCTGACTTACTGTAAGATGATGAGTTAATTGGGGGACTTCATTTTCCTTTTAATAATTAAAAAATCTATTTTTCCTTTTAATATATATAAATGGAACATGAAGAAGTGCTTTAGGAATCTGAGTTGAGAACCAGGTCAGGTGGCTTTTCACTGTTACTGACATTGATGTTGGGAAAAACATGAGACTAGCCTGGGGAGGTTGATGTCCATGTTGATATTGGGTAAAGTTTGAAAGTCTCACAAAGAAAACTTGAGTGGCTGCAAAAGTATTGGACCCCTTACTTCACTATGTGTTTAGGAGAAAGGCTAAGGCATGTACCCTTCATTATCATTTTTTGAAAGTTCTATTAACAGTAAAGTAAACGTGTTTGTACTGTAGAATATCAGCTCATCCCAGAGGCATACCGCCAGGAATAAATGTAAGAATTTCTAGGCAAAAGGCTGTTAAACATACATGGAATTTAGTAGAAATTAAGTCATGGAAGAGTTTGGTAATTGTCCCTGCAGTTTTGCTCAGTGAACAAGCTGCAGTTGTGTTTTTTTTTTAAGAATTTTCCAGTATTTCCTTGGACCTGTTCCAGCTGGCTACAGGGCTTTTCAGTGTATGCATATTGGGAATTCCAGGTTTGTCAGTAAATATTTATTGAAAGGGTATTGACAAATGCTGTACCTTTAGCTCAGATGGCTAAAGAAATTTCTACTTTTGTTACACCTGATAGATATGGGCTTGTACTGTTTTACCTTTTGGTATGAAAAATGCTTCAGTGTCATAATTTACAAAACATATGAAGTAAATTTGTAATGGTTTAGAGGGCTGTGGAGCATGTATGGATGATGTTGTAATATTTTCTGACGACTGGAAATCTCATTTGGAAAGAACTAGAGCTTTCATCAAATGACTTGCCAAAGCAAATTTAATCATCAGGACTCGAAAAAGGCTTGAAAAAGGGCACAGCCAAAATGAGCAAATTGCCTGTTGGTCTATGTCATTTCATAGGACATTGACTGAGGGGCACCATGGCCATCAGTAAGGGCCCGACAGCCATGGTTGTTGGTGCTGCTGGTTATTTTGAGCCCTGAATTATTAATTGAAAGAAAAATCAAGTTGGGAAATCCTCAGTTGCATCTCAGCCATGTTTTGGGAAGAGAGAAAAAGTTACCAAAAACAGTTAAAAGCTACTGCGGATTTTTCAGTACCAACAAGCAAAACGGAACTGAGACCACTTCTAGGTATGGCTGGTTTTTAGAGGAAGTTGCACTAATTTTGCTGAGATCATCATACTGTACCTCTTACCAATCTGCTTTCAGAGAAAGTTCAGTATTTATGGTCCAAGGCCTCACACATTGTGTTTGAAAACCTGAAAACAATTCTTTGCATATATTTTGGTCACACCAGACTATAAAAAGAAACTAATATTTTCACTGAATGCCTGGATACCATACCACAATGTTTCTACCCAGGTACTACTGCATTAAGTATAATACTACCAGGGCAGCATTTTTCTATGGTTCACTATCTAAGAGACAGTCACCACTCCCTTACCTGAAGTGGAATAGTAAAAGCAACTTACAAAATATATTTTCTACCTGTTTTATTCGCTATTAAGTTGAAATTACATCTGTTTCAGTACCTGGTTTTTGTGAAAACTGCACTATACTCCTGTGGCAGTTCTAGCAGTGTATTCCTAACTGTACATCAAGCCTACACCACGTTATAATGCAACACTCTACTGTGGGCTACTGTACATGTACATCAGCCGATCATATCGCCTTGATACATAAATGTAACATCCTAAGAAAAAAAAGTGCCCACAGGCTGATATACTGTAGCTTCAAGAAGTTTATGCTTTCTAAAAGTCAAATTTGGCTTTTTTCTGCTTTCTAAATGTAGCACTTTTTGCATGGTCATTCCTGTGATCACCAATGGTGGGACTGTGACAAACACACTGGCAAAGTCCAACGATCTCTTTCTTCGAACTCAACACAGCTTTGTACACGTTTCATAATCTATGGTGATATCAGAGCACTACGCATATGGCTCTGTGTGCTCTTGGTAGCGCTGTACTGTACGTTGATGACCACCAACTCGCGATGGTCTTAAAGATGACACTACACTGTGCATGCATTGCAGTAGTTTTACTACAAAGCTACTGCACACAGTGAAACAAATGTTTATTTTGACTTTTCTCACTGAATGTAAATAGTTTTGACTGCTTTGATCAGTGGTCATGACACACATGGTTTACAACAAGTGGGGCGATAATACACAGTAGCAGTTGGGCTACAGTATTATTGAGCAGGCCATCAGTTAACTGTTCATTAGTGTTCCAGTTTTATTATTATTATTATACAAAACTTATAAAGCGCCATATCTAACAAAATTGTTGCTCTATGGCCCTGTACAAAATAGAACATCACAAAGGCACAAGGACAAAATGTAAAAAAATGTAGATTAAAATGGTAAAAATGACAAATGAAAAAAAAAACAATACAGATACCTAAAAATTGATAAAAAAGTATAAAGACAAAATACTATCGGAGTAAAATGTATGTAGAAAAATATGTATGTACATCAAAATCATTCAGTTAGTAAAAGGCAGCTCTAAAAAGATAGGTTTTCTTTTCGCTGTAGGCTATGTAGCTAGCCTACATATTTTTTCATCAAGAGAATGTGATTTTACTAGGACAACCAAATGTTCAGAAAGTGGAAAATCGCACTCCCAATTTGCTTTGGTAATAGCCTAAGGTGATCACCTGTAATATTTTTCTTACAATTTTTTTTCCCCTTTCTTACAAATGGGTGTTTTCTGCTTCTACTCTGAATTTGCCTAAATTCTGCTTTTTTTCGCAGAATTTCCGCAAAGCAGAAAATTCTTGACAATAGGCCGATAAGTAATGTTAGAAGGGAAAATGTGAGAAATTTGTTGCAGAACCTTTCACTGCCATGTACACAAGACACAAGGATATACACTAGGCCGGATAATATACATTGTAGGAGTTAGTGCTTAACACTTCTGTTGTTTACAATTTAGTAATTTAAGGTATAATGGTACAGTTATATGTAAGTGATGCACTTATTTCATTCAAAATGGTGTCCTTTTGTTTGGAGTCAATCGCTAAACTGTGTATTTTGGTTGCAAGAAATTTTCGGAAACAAAAACTCAATCAGCAGCATTTACATTCTTCCAAGGGATGCCATGTGCAGTTTGCATAAAAAGGTATGTTTTACATTTTTTCTCACCTAGATATGAGAATGAATTTTGCTTTTGTATTGCTCTAATTTTATACTGCTATCCAAAGTGCTTGTAAAATTTTTGCACCAAAACACAAGGTAGGAAGGAGTGAAATGTTCTCCTAATTTTCCATGTATGCCCCACATTTAAAATGGAGCATTTTAAAGTTTGATGTCATGTTGGATCCAGTGTTTTATTGGCACATACAGACAACAGACAGAACAGAGCAAACAGGTAACATTCAAATGTTATGTACATAGTATGTGGTATCTACATACACAGTGTGTTCCATATTGTACCTACAGTACATAGTTTGGGCAAGATTTTGGCCCAGGAGATAAATCAGAGATCTTACTGGCATAATTTTGAAGACACAGTGTGTAAGTTGAGGGTTTTTGAAACATAACAAGGTCAAATTAGTAATTTTTCTGATTTTCATGATTGCACAAACAAGATTATGCTCCAATGGACTACCTGAAGTAATGCATCAGAAGTATGTCTGTGTTCAGTCTTATCAGCTGTAAAGAAGTGGAGGCTGATGGATTGAGTCAATGCACTGATGCCAGAAGCTACAAAATCATTTTGAGGTCTACTGTATGTGAGATGGGACATACTCTACAGCTGTTTTACATGGATCATAATCCATTAATTGTTTATCTCAAAAATAAAAAAAAAATGGTTCTGAAATTTTTTTATTTATTTGGAATGGCTATAAATTCATGTTTCTTCATGTAATACATGTAAAAGTGTCCATCTACACAGTATTATGTCAATGTGGATTAAAAATTTTTCACCACAGAAGTCAGGGCTCAATTTTAACAGTTTTCCGGTTGCCCGTGATGACCAAAATTTGTGAGGGACAACCAGGAAATGGTGGGTTGGACCAAAGTTCATACAAGAAGTAAACTAGACTACTTCTGAGGTTACTGCACAATTTTTTTGTGGACTGCCAAATTTTTTTTTGGACAACCAAAAAAGGCAGACAAGTTGTCCAATGGATGACCATAAAATTTTCTTAAAATCGAGGACTGGAAGTGGTCAAGCTGGTAATGTATGTTGTTTTCACAGTGATTTGACTCTCCACAGCACAGTGATATAAATCAAATTACAAAAAATTTAAAATTTCAAGAAATTTGTCAGTTCAACTTTTGGTATTAACTGTTATACTCCAACATTTATCTGACTTACTCTCTTTTGATGAGTACATACAGTATGTTACACTTTTGTGGAAATACCTGAATTGTTTCTCTGTACTGTGACATTTGCCCATGGAATTTCTTAAATGTACTGAATATATGTACACACAATTTATCAGATTTTCATGTTTTTTTATCAGTCATATACTGTACAAAGTTATCTGAATGAGTTCATGATGCCAAAATGAACCCATTAGGTATGGTCATTATACAATGTTCCTTCAGAAGTTGTTAACCATATCTGTAATTTATTGGATGGCAGCCAGTATGTTATCATATGTACCCTATGGTTCATAAAACTACTTTGAGCGCATTTGAAATCTTGAAGTAGACACTTTGAGTAGCAATTTCTGAACAGGTTTGCATAAATTTCAAAGTTAAATCACTTATTGCAATTTTCCTAAGGATTAACCACCCTACAGTAAATTCTATGGTAGCTGATTTCTACCAGTTGCAGTTTACAATGTCCCATTTCTACCTTTAAGTACTCAGATTCAGCTTTTTTTTTTTTTTTTTTTTTTTTGCAAATACACCATTGTTCAAATTCCAATGTTTTGTATGAATCTCTCATTGACAACCTCTCCAAGGTCAGCCATTCACAATGTTGCATTGAAACTGGTAAAATCACTGCCTGAATTCAACAAAATTTTATTATGCTGATGGATATATTGAGAAAATGACTAGCACGGTAGAGTATGCTGTACCTTTGTGACTTCACAAAAGTGTCTCTCTTGGGCTTGGCATGAAAGGATGGGTATACAATTAGCTGTATTATTTGTAGATACAATCGTTGTTTACAAGTTATGTTTCTGTTGTGGAAAATTACAAAAACTTGAGTGCAGTTTCAGTTAATTTGTATTTGGTGCTTCAACCTGTTTCGTGTCTCTTAAAAAGGGAAGTTTTGGTCTGTGTAGGGTCAATTAGACAGTTGCTACTGGGGATGGTCAAATATCCCATTTTCTTGAGGAGAAAGTGTGTGTCGTTTCCCAGTTCTACAATTTTGTTATATACAGTAGTTTTAAAAATAATTTACCAACTTTTTAGATGCAGTGCCTGCCATGCAGGCACCAGCAGCTAATGTCACAAAAAAACTACCAGTCTTGGCTTGTCTAAGGATCTCTTCTTAGATGGTTGGTTTTATCGTAATATGGCATAGTCCATGTCAAAGAGATGGTTGTTTTCTTGGACCCTGCTAATTTCGGTGATCTCATGACCTTTCTAAGGGAGTATTATGGGGACATTTCTTCATATGATATGCGTGGGTGGTGTCTACTTTTAGAACAGTTTTTACTAGGAGACTTGCGAGTTGCCATGACAAAATATTGAACCATAATGGGGGAATTTCTGGTTGCAAAGATACACCAAAAATTGCAACCTTCAGTGGGCCTGCAGAGGGAGATAAGTCACAGAGATCTTTCACAGTACATAAATTCCACCTATATATAGCTTGCATCTGAACTCAACTTATAGCAGGAATTCCCCTCCATTACAGCCGAGCCCTTCGTGACTGATAGTCAGCGATGACCTTTAAGTTCAGATTCTTTGATAAATGACCACTTGCCTGTAATACTGATCTCGAAGTTCAACAATGGTTGAAAGCGGCTAGTAGCTCACTAGGGATGGATAATTACCCAAAACATTGTACTACAGTATGTGCTGTGTACAAGTCAGTTTAAAGGCTATAATGTAGGCCTATATTATTATTATTATTATTACATATTTGGTACAAACAATAGTGAAGGTACCAGGTAAGTGGGTATAGACCAGAGATCTGAAACACACACAGTGAAGTGAGTGCACCCCTTACCCTATCTTAAGAATACCTAATACATAGATAAATAATGATCAGATAGTCTCTTACGAAAGCTCCTCACAGAGGGAATTTCCTGCAAATCCAGAGGAAGATCATTCCAAAGTCTTGTAAAATGAACAAAGGGGGAATTATAGAATGTCTGAGTCTTCGCAGTCCAGTGAAGAAGCCTTCCAGGGGCACGAGTGCTAGGTCTAGTTGTGCATACAGTATTTCGGCAAAAGTTTTCTCTTCAAATGACCAAGAATATCTAGTGAAGTTTTTCAAAGCACATGCCTTATTCTTGCTAAAGGTTTATTTCTCATAAGAAGTTGTTTTGAGAGTGACACTTGCCTAAGTTGTACAGTACATATGTGTATTAAATTGAAGTCTAGGCATGTACACTGTAATGCAGAGAGAAAGTAAATGTCCAAGATTTTTTTTTTGAAAAAATTTAGAAGAAGTCATAAACTTAACAACTTTTTTCTTGTAATAAGAATGTAGTGTAGGCCTATTTTAAAGCTCAGTAATGCGTATCATTAATCATAAATCATTTTGAGAACTTACAGTAGATTGTCAAGTAGCACATGAATTGTTTCTGGTAAAGGTTTATTCCTCATTAGCTCATAAGAAGTTGTTTAGAGGGCGATGTTTGCCAAATTTGTACCATGGAAGTAGCCTACTAAATATACCAGGTAGTACTTCAGTGGTTATACAGTACATGTGTGTCATTACTTTGAAGCCTAGTCATGTAATGCAGATTGAAAGTATATCCAAGATTATTTTTGCAAATTCAGGATTCTGGGTACTTCAAAAATATTTCATTTTGAAAGGAGGACACTGTACACACATCATGCAGTGTATTTTCGATTCCTTGCTGAAGACACTGAGGGAAGGAATGGATGCAATGGTGATGTCGTGTGTATGTGGTGTGTGTGCAAAAGTCTTTACAAATTAACCTACAGTATCTATACCCCATGTACCGTAGCTAATAGCTATAACGTCATGGCACTGCAACTAGTCTAGACGTGCTGTGTTATTGATTGCCAAAAGTTTCTTCCAAATTTTAAAGATTCCTAGGAAAGTCTCCAAGCTTTTCTTTCCATCTATAGAACTTTCATCAGCATTCTTGGATGTTTCGTTTTTTCATTCTTTTTCCAGAGCAAGACAACATAAATCTGAAACTGCTATTTTTTCCTGGGAGTAGCTAAATTGATGTGCATCCTGCCAGAATGGGATTAATATTTGGCATTGGTACTGGTCTCTTTATTATTATTGTGCTCTGGACCATAACAGTCCTCCTCTCTCTTGCCTTCTCTAGAGTTGACAGTCTGAGGTAAGAATACATACTGGTCATATACCTGTATATATGGTTGGGTTTATTATCTACATGTAGGAAATAACTACATTCACTTTCCTCCTCCATGGTCGTGCAAGCCCTTGAAAAATGTCATTAGCGATGAGTTTGAAGCACCGAATAAGTACTTGACTGTGACTTTGCCCCATAGAAGCCAGTGAGGGCTACTTCCCCTCCTCTCCCCACCTGCCACTGGTAATGACTTCATCTGGTAAGTCTGAGGCTGCCCCTCTCCATCTTTATTGAAAAAGGCATGGGGTAGAGAAATACAGTAAGTAACAGGATGTATGTGACAGCTTGTATTTTTTCAAACCTGTAAATATGACTTTGATTTCTTTACTGATTCAACATGCTATTGTAACCTAGCAATAACAGAAATCAGTACACACTTCTGTTTCTTTTTTAATTTACCCCTAAAGCTCTTAGTTGTTGCATAGGAAGGAATTACAAAACCCAAAGAATAGATGCAGGGTGGAAGAAAAAAAGACAGGGGAGGACATTCCTGTTAAACAGCATGTTTTCATTATGGGGGCAATGTAAATTAGCTTTTGTTATGAGGGCATGGAACTTTGTAAATATTTCAGCATTTTCCTGTCTGGCCAAATGTGGACACATTACAGGATTTGTTTCATAGATAGTCATAGTTGTGTGCATTCAAAATTCCTTTAAATCATCATAGCAACATTTATTCATAATTAAGAATTAATTTCATTTTATGATGTACAGTATTTTTAGTATGTAATTTAACAAACTCATGAAGACTGGATGGTTGAGACAATCATACAATCAAGGCAGATTAGATATTTTGTGGGCCATTTGGTGTAGGTGGTACAGTATTTGGTTTCCAGTGTCGGATACAAGAGTATGTTCAAAGTTTCCATACCAAAATCAGATACGTTTCCATAATTCAGAGGGATTTTAGACCATTACAAATACTCCACCTGACAGTCCAGTCAAGAGCAAAATCATGGCTTGGACAAGTGCTCTGCTCAGTTTAGCAAGCTACCAGGAAAGGATACATGCATCCAGGTCTCCAGAAATGAATTCAAAGACTGTTAGATTACAATTGGGAATGAAGATATATAAATTTACACAGCAGCTAGCCCGATGGACAAGTAATGAACAAAGAATTTGTCAAAGCCTGGTTTAGCTTACAACTGGCCTTATTTTTTTGAATTGACATAGCAAGAAACTAATTTAAGTCATTAGCTTCATTAGCTCATTTGGGTGAATGCATAATACTCGCTCTGCTATGGTTCATAACTTTTGTCATTACATAGAGTAACTGGCTGCCATCAATTAATCGAGTATGATTCCTAGCTAGGGCAGTCATAAAGTTTTTTAAGTGCAGGAATAATCAACTTTCTTTCCTAATGCTTGTGCACAGACCTGTAGCTGGAGTCTTAGTGTTGGTGACAACAATTATTACCATAATCCTGGTACTTTACCCAAGAGAGGGCGCCATTCCAGAAGCAGTAGATGTTGTGGTAAGTATGGTAGAAAGATTTTAGTTTGTTGTATCAGGGAGTTGTTGTTTGGAAGGAGATTAAACAGCAAATCTGTCAGACAAGACATACTTGAAAATGATTTAATTCTTCTCAGGCACTGCCATTTGATTGACAGGTCCCTTTGTTTCTATTGTTAAGTCTCTGTTGACTAAACCCTTTTAATGATGGCGGATCTCCCCCATTCTTTTCCAAGTAATCCCTTGACAAAGGCCATTGTCCATACATGCTTTGAAGTAAGGTTTGTTTCCGCCAATGAACAAACTTTAATCGGGATTTTCAGTAAAACGACTGGCAACAAACACTTAACTAATGTACTTCAATTGTGCCCCCACGATTTTAATATGTCACTGGCTGGAAGCATTGTTCAAGCCTATACATTTCTCTTAGTTTTTAGCAAATTTTCCCATCAATAAGGAACATATTTGAAAAGTAAGTTGTAAAGAAATTCTTAGCTGACTTTACAGTAATGTAAATGAAATGATATTTAGTGTGGCAAATAACGACGAAAGGTTAAGATTTCACATTTTTGCATGATGGCTGGCAACAAAAAGTTAAAGAGTTCAATGTAAGAGGTGTGTCTTTTCATTGTCATTTGAACAATTCATCACTGATCCTAGTTGATGTGGGTATTGAGATAAAAATTTTGAGAAGAAAAGCAAGATAACTGTCGGAAATGAACATTGCTTCAAAGTCTACAGAACGTTGAATCTCCTTCCAGATAACAGCTCCCTGGTTGTATCTAGCTTAAATATAGGCCTACAGTAATACTAGTAATACATGTTACATAATATTGAATTGAAGGACAGCAATTGAACAAAATGAAATGTTTTCATGTAATTTCCTAAAACAAACCATTTTAGGAATGGGTAGTATTTGTACATTCTCTGTTGGAAGCAAGGGATATCTGCCTCCAAGCTATAATAAATGCCTACAAACTCAACTTAGCACACATGTACAGCACATCAGTATTATTTGCACTTATTTGCATAAAATAAGTTTTAAAGCCATCAACCTGCCATCTAAGCACTTCCAAACCACAGGCTATTCATCAAAACGATACTGTGTGATGAGTTATTGCAGTGAAGATGCTGGTACACTCTGCTGGAATCAATGTGGTGCAAGCAAATAGCTGCGGGGGGAGGAGGTGCCCTCCAAAAAATTTTCAGTAGAAGGTCTTGCTCTGAAAGAGAAATAATTTATTATGAGACCAGTATTTTTGGAATACAAATATAAGAAGAAAAATGGAAAATCTTGCACCATTTTGTGTCTAGAGTCCTTGAAATAGGCAAAAATTTCTAAGGAGAGGGGGACACCCCTCCCCCAGTCTGGCAAAACTCCAACATCTACAGTATGTGCCCCCAGATTGGTTATTCTGGCTACAGGCCTGACATGGTGACTCCCTATGGTGCAACAATCCATTACTGGTCAGGCAGCACATTGTTCCTAGCACTATATATGACACTTGACCTGTAGGACCAATGGACTGCAGGCCAGTACTGTAGCCAAAGGTGGGGGGGGGGGGGGGGAGGGGGATGTGCACTGCTGCCTAATTCTTATCTGCAGTAAATTTTTGAGAACAGATATACTATTGCCTGAAATATATCCCAAAACCTAAAAAATATCTTGCATTGTCTGGCTCTAGGCCTGCTGGGATGTCAGAGCCATTGGAACTGGAGAAAGGGAGTGGGGAAAGTTAGAAAGTTTCTTCCAAAAATTACTACAATAACTGTTTCTGAGAAAAGCCAAAAATTACCTCTAAAAATGCCAATATCCAGAGGCTTATAGGTTAAGTCAGCAATCTTAAGCCTACGTAACACACATGGTGTTATTTTTGTTACAATTTCATTATATTATGGTATGGTCCCCTGTGATATTGCAAGCAACTGTGTTGTTAGTTATATACTGTATGGCAATGCCATAATTCCATTTTTTATGAATTGATATTGTCTGATGGGAAGTTCTGAATGTGTTCAAAACTCCAGCTAGCTATGTTGTACAGATATGCACAGGACAATGAATGGTTGCTATGTGTATCATCTTAAGAAATTTTGAGGAAATTCAAACTATGTGTGCTGGTCTTTTGAAACCCTCTGATACAGACTGACAGCCCTGAAGGAGGACCAGCAGATGGCAGGATAAATGTGCAGTTAGACCAGTGGAACATAAAACAGTCTAAGTTGTTTATGGTACAGAAGGACCATGGGTATACCATTAACTGTAGGATGGCATACTCTTGTTAAATAAACAACCAGGGTTTGTCCTGTAGGGTTAATGCAGCTTTAACACACATATACCTATTGGAACATAAGGTACTGGAAAGCATCATTGGCAATGGTGTGTTATAAGCGTGACTGGGTATTAAAGTGCTCAAGAGTCATGTCATTCGCATGCAGACAATGCCCTGTGGACAACCTCCCTCCAGATAATTCTTTCCCTGGAACAGTTTCAATCTCTACTGTTATCCATTCATGACAGTGTGCCCTAGAGAGTTCCCCTAAATCAAGGTGGATTGTCTCAGAAGGTGTGAGGGTGGGTAACTGTTTGTTGGGGAGCCCCCAGTGAAATTTGTCTGGGGTGGGATTTGTCCAGGCTGGAAATATTCCAGTGAGAATGGTCACATGGTTGTTGTGGGGGGATAACTTATCGAGGAATATGTCATGAAACTGTTGAAAGTATCTATAAAAAGTACACAAATTTACATTTTTTAAAAATAAGTTAATTGGGAACATATTTTGTGATTTTTAGTAAATTATTTGTGTAATTATTTTGTTCAATAACTGATGGTAAATTTTTTATGTTGAAGTTGATGGTATGCCTGTATGTTATTTGAGAGAGTACATACATTGCCCTGTGTAAAGCTTGGTTTATCCTTTGTCCTTATGGCCTTCCCAACCTCTGCTGGCTTACAAAAGAGTTTCAACTTAACATACATTGCAGAATGTAGATCCAGGCTTGTATGTCCTCTCAGTGTCATTGCCCCTTTCCCCTTTTCCCTTGAGCCCCTGGTCAGACCATTGAAACTTGATCAGGGAGTGACAGAATAAATTGTTACGTGCTTCGTGAAATAAAACCACGAAAGTCTGTTCAAATTTTCTATATAGGGGCAGTGTTTTAAATTATCAGTGGTCAACATATTCCACCATAAGTGCTTGAAGTGTGACTGTTAAGGTATTTTGTCTGTTTTTTCTTCAATAATGATACTTTTCCCTTGTAGTCCTTTTGCCTCACTTCTCTCCACTTTCACCACTGATGCCATTTCTGTTTGGTACAGCACTCTAAAATGATGATGATCCTTCAGAATGCACTCTATTGTATCATACCCACTACTTTGAGACTTGTCACATGAAAATGAGGGTTCTATGACTTCAAGCAGGTGTCACCTTCAACTGACTGCACAGACCCCAATAGGAGACACCTATTCAGATTTCATCAGGGAGATTTAGCCATATTAACTGGTAACCTCTTATTTTGCACTGGAGATGGTTTCTTACCAATTTATTTATCATTCACTGTATTTTCTACAGGTTTGATAAACACTGTGATACTAGGAAAATCTATACACACAGTCACAATTTCTTGTTGTTCACAACTTTCATCATTTGTTTTATTTTCTTCCCAGGTCACTGACCACACATTCTGGGGAAGAGTAGCAATGCTAGCTGGGATGGGACTCTTCACAATGTTGTCGCTTCTGTTCATGTTAGTCTTTCATTGGACGGACCCAGTCATAGCCAGGCCCATTAAATCCAGGAGGTACTGAAGACGTCTTTTATCAGATTTTATCTCGATGAAAATAGGAAGCGTGGAAGGTGTGTTGCTTAAAGCAGGTGTGACATAGTAATATCCTTCAAATAGAGATGTAGTACTGTGCTACTGACAGTGTGTTCCATTGGACTGGCCCCTTCAGTATGGGGTCTTCACTAACAGGGTATTCCATTGGACTAACACTGTCAATACTAGGTCCATACTGACAGGGTGTTCCATTAGACTCACCAGGCCTATCAATACCAGGTCTGTTCTAACAGGGTTTTCCATTGGACTGCATGACCCTGTCATTACCAGGTCATACTAACAGGGCATTTCATTGGTCTGACCCTGTCAGTACCAGTATCATACTGATATTGTGTTTCATTGGACTAACACTGTCAATACCAGGTCATACTAACAGGGCATTCCTTTGGACTGACCCTGTCAATACTAGTATCATACTGACATTGTGTTTGATTGGACTAACACTGTCAATACTAGGCCCATACTGACAGGGTGTTACATTGGACTAACCCTGTCAATACCAGGTCTGTTCCAACAGGGTTTTCCATTGAACTGACCCTGTCATTACCAGGTCATACTAACAGCCTACAACACGTTCCACGTGGACCGACCCTGCCAATACCAGGTCCTTACTGACAGTGTGTTCCATTGGACAGACCCTGTCAGTACCAGATCCAAACTAATGATCTTTCATTGGACAGACCTTATCACTGCTGGAACATCACTGACAGTTTTTGTGTTTCATCAGACTTACCCTGTGTATACCAGGTCCTTAGTGATAGCAGGAATTGTAAAATTGTGTTGTATGGTATAACCATGTTTTTGCCAGAACTTGTTTCAAATTTGTGACTTTTCAGAAGATTTATAGAGCCTCTAGTTTTAAGGTGATAGGTCCTGGGAGTACACTCTCCATAGCTTAGTACATTACTGATGGAGTGAACTGATGAAATTGTAGCCATGACTATAGGAGAAAATGTTGTGATGTAACGTGTTTGACAAAGAGTATTGTTCTGCTTTACTTAGATTCTAGTGTTTAGTCATGGGCTGCATTTAAATAGTAGTGCCAAAGAATGTTTGTGAACTTAAAACATCAGAGACTGTGAGCATGATTTTATTCATATGAAGGTTAACGTATGCTATTTTAGTCAAAATCCTTTGACATGTAAAGTTTCATATCTGCTTGTATTTCTTCTTTACTGGAAATGAAGAAAACAACCACATTTGCATTAATTGAATTCTATTAACACTTTGATCTCACTCTATGATCATGTCTGTAAGGGCTCAAAATACATACAGGGGCTAGTTTAAATCACACTTTGGCTAGTGGTATTTTACAATAGAAAGCTTCATGGACTTAGTACAGAGAATAGTGTACAGGTGTACAGTTGTACAGTTTGCCTTTAAGGACTTTTATATGGAAATGTCCATTGGGCTAGTAGAATTTTATGTCAAATATGAAATGGGCTATTAAATAAGCTTTAAGAAATTTTGAACTCTGATGTCTATAATTGTACTCACAGCATGAATAAACATGAGCCATTATATACAAAATAATATACAAATAATGAATGTTTATGAGTGCGATATTATGAATTATTTCATGAGTTGAAAGATTGAACATTCTATTCAATGAGGCGAAGCCGAGTTGAATAGAACGGTAAATCTTTCAACGAATGAAATTATTCATACTATCGCACGAATGAAAAACATTCATTATTTGTTTTATATAACACCTTATAACTATCTAACGTTACCTTTATCTAGTCCTTGGTTAAAGTTGTGTTTTGGATTTTGTCTGTGCGGTAGCTCCACGGTTTGTCGTTTGCTAGCTATGCAATGTGCGATCTCCAAAGCTGCGTTGATTTATAGAGTTGTGGCATAGTTTGTACGTACGTGCAGTGATTGTGACGTCACAGCCGTGTGTTATACTAGACTATTGCACGATCGTGTGTTATACTAGACTATTGCACGATGGATAACACACAACCATGATGATAGTGCCGAATCACCCATGGCATGTGACCACCCATCCTCCAATCAAATGTAGAGAAATAAATAAGGTGTTATATAATGTGGAATGTAAAATTGAAGGGATTCACCATAGATATCACTAATGTTTAACTCCTACTGAATACATGAAGTTGAATCAAAAGCAGGTAATTATCTGCTTTTGATTCAACTTCATGTATTCAGTAGGAGTTGCAGATTTGCACTGTGTGTGCTTGGTTTGTGGTCTGTGTGTGTGTGCATGTGTGTGTCTGTGTTCAAATGTGCAGTTATCAGCAAGATTGTCAGCTTGTTTTGAAAATGGAAGACAGATCATGAGAGATGGTAATTATCTATTGCAAAAATTTTAAGAACTACTCTATGTTTAGATGCTAAGTGTTAATTAGTTTTTGATTCCTTGCCAAAGGCAGAATGAATCTATGCGATGGTGATGTCGTGTGTGTGTGTGTATGTGTGTGTGTATGTATGTATGGGTGTATGTGTGTGTGTGTGTGACGCTTTGCTTGTAAACACGATATCTCAAGAAGGGTAACTATGACTGAGCTCATACTTGGTGTGTGGGTTGGTCATATTGAGTAGATGATCCCTATTGTTTTTGGTGGAGGTCAAAGGTCATTTGGGGTCACAGGAGGTCAAAAGGTCAAAACCTTGTAAACGCGATATCTCAAGATGGGTAACTCCGAGGGATCTCATACTTGGCAGGTAGGTTGCCCATATTAAATAGATGATCCCTATTCCTTTTGGTGGAGGTCAAAGGTCATTTGGGGTCACCAGAGGTCAAATAGTAAATACCCTGGAAATTGCTTGTAAACACGGTATCTCCAGAAGGATAAATGTGAGGGATCTCATACTTACCATGTTCATTGCCCATATTGAGTAGATGATCCGTATTGTTTTTGGTGGAGGTCAAAGGTCATTTGGGGTCACCAGTGGTCAAAAGGTCAAAACCTTGTAAACACTATATCTCAAGAAGGGTAACTTTGAGGGATCTCATACTTAGCATGTGGATTACCCATATTGAGTAAATGTTTTCTATTATTTTTGGTGGAGGTCAAAGGTCATCTGGGGTCATCAGAGGTCAAAAGGTCAAAACCTTGTAAACCCGATATCTCAAGATGGGTAACTCCGAGGGATCTCATACTTGGCAGGTAGGTTGCCCATATTAAATAGATGATCCCTATTCTTTTTGGTGGAGGTCAAAGGTCATTTGGGGTCACCAGAGGTCAAATAGTAAATACCCTGGAAATTGCTTGTAAACACGGTATCTCCAGAAGGATAAATGTGAGGGATCTCATACTTACCATGTTCATTGCCCATATTGAGTAGATGATCCCTATTGTTTTTGGTGGAGGTCAAAGGTCATTTGGGGTCACCAGTGGTCAAAAGGTCAAAACCTTGTAAACACTATATCTCAAGAAGGGTAACTTTGAGGGATCTCATACTTAGCATGTGGATTACCCATATTAAGTAAATGTTTTCTATTATTTTTGGTGGAGGTCAAAGGTCATCTGGGGTCATCAGAGGTCAAAAGGTCAAAACCTTGTAAACATGATATCTCAAGAAGGGTAACTGTGAAGGATCTCATACGTAGCATGTGGATTGTCCATATTGAGTAGATGATCCCTATTGTTTTTGGTGGAGGTCAAAGGTCATTTGGGGTCATCAGAGGTTAAAAGGTCAAAACCTTGTAAACATGATATCTCAAGAAGGGTAAGTGTGAGGGATCTCATACTTAGCATGTGGATTGTCCATATTGAGTAGATGATCCCTAGTATTTTTGGTGGAGGTCAAAAGTCATTTGGGGTCACCAGTGGTCAAAAGGTCAAAACATTGTAAACACTATTTCTCAAGGAGGATAACTGTGAGCAATCTCATACTTAGCATTTGAATTGCCCATATTGAGAAGATAATTGCTATTATTTTTGGTGGAGGTCAAAGGTCATTTGGGGTCATCAGAGGTCAAAACGTCAAAACCTTGTAAACACGATATCTCCAGAAGGATACGTGTGAGGGATCTCATACTTACCATGTGGATTCTCTGTATTGAGCAGATGATCCCCCATTGTTTTTGGTGGAGGTCAAAGGTCATTTGGGATCCCTAGTGGTCAAAAGATCAAAACCTTGTAAACATGATGTCTCAAGAAGGGTAACTGTGATGGATCACATATTTAGCATGTGGATTGCCCATATTGAGTAGAAAATCTCTATTGTTTTTGGATGGAGGTCAAAGGTCATTTGGGGTCATCAGAGGTTAAAACATCAAAACCTTGTAAACATGATATCTCCAGAAGGATAAGTGTGAGGGATCTCATACTCACCATGTGGATTGTCCATATTGAGCAGATGATCCCCCATTGTTTTTGGTGGCAGTCAAAGGTCATTTGGGGTCACCAGAGGTCAAAATGTTGTAAACACTATCTCATGAAGAGTAACTGTGAGGGATCTCATACTAACTATGTGGATTGCCCATATTTAGTAGATGATCCTTATTATTTTTGGTGGAGGTCAAAGGTCATGTGGGGTCACCAGAGGTCTAAAGTTGAAAACCATGTAAATACAATATCTCAAGAAGGATAACTGTGAGGGATCTCACACTTGACATGTGGATTTTTTGAATTGAATAGATGATCCCTACTGTTTTTCATGCAGGTCAAAGGTCATTTGAGGTCACAAAAGGTCAAAACCTAGTAAACATATTTTAAGGAGGATAACTATGGGGGATCTCATACTTGGTCTGTGGATTGTTCATATTTAGCATGTAGGTCATTTTGGGTCACAAGATTTCAGAAGCTTTTGACCTTATTAACATGATATCTCAAGTAGGATACCTGTAAGGGATCTCATGCTTGTCATGTGGGTGATTCATGTTTTTTGCAGTATATCGATATGGCAAGGAATCACTAAGCCTTTTGGCTTTCTGGTTCAGTGTTCTGGATTACTTCAAACTCTCCATACCATTTTATTTTTCAAGGTGTCTAAGTGGGTGTACAAAAAATAAAGATGACAAAATAAAGGCAAGTAGCCTTAGTAAAGCTGTACAAGACACATTCGCTCTGAATAAAATTAAACATGTTTTATTCTGGTATAAAACTATATTGTTAAAGTGTGAAGATGATAGTTAGAACATTGGGTTTCTTTCCTCAACCTTGGCAACAATTTTTCTTTATTCTACATAATGGTACAAATGCCATAAATGTACTGCGATACAAAATTTTGACATTGCAAACCATTGCACCTAGAGTTTTGTGGCAGTTTTGTTCAGATTGGACCCCCCCCCTTCCCCCCCCCCCCAAAAATACAGAAAATCAGGACTGAATTGTTGCCAAGTGAAAATAAAATGGGCAAGATCTCTCTTAAATTAACTCAACTTGCCCTTTTGGGCAAGTGACAGCTCTATTTTGTTCGTTGCACAAATACTAACGTCATCCATAGTGTTTCGCAAAATATTTTGATTTGTGCACAGCTCTACACTCTGCCATAATTTTGTTGGAAATAAGGAGTATCACTATTTTTCCATCATTTAGGACAAGAAAATTGTTTTCAGGGTTAATGACATTTGAAAGCTGTTTGCTGAAGCTGAAAGTGTTTTATTAAAAAAGTCGGTATTCAGCCTTAGATAAGGATTCAGACATCGTGTATAATGTACAATTAACTTTCTTCACCTTGAATTACAAATGATCCGTCCACTGCGGCAGGGTTTATTGTATAGGATGTTTATGAGCACCTTGAATTCCAAATGATCCGTCCCCTGGGGCAGGGTTTATTGTATAGGATGTTTATGAGCACCTTGAATTACAAATGATCCGTCCACTGGGGCAGGGTTTATTGTATAGGATGTTTATGAGCACCTTGAATTACAAATGATCCGTCCCCTGGGGCAGGGTTTATTGTATAGGATGTTTATGAGCACCTTGAATTACAAATGATCCGTCCCCTGGGGCAGGGTTTATTGTATAGGATGTTTATGAGCACCTTGAATTACAAATGATCCGTCCACTGGGGCAGGGTTTATTGTATAGGATGTTTATGAGCACCTTGAATTACAAATGATCCGTCCCCTGGGGCAGGGTTTATTGTATAGGATGTTTATGAGCACCTTGAATTACAAATGATCCGTCCCCTGGGGCAGGGTTAATTGTATAGGATGTTTATGAGCACCTTGAATGTTAACAACATCTTGTTTATTCCTTGCTGAAGCTTACACTGCCAAAAGAACTTTTTTTTTCTGGTGGTGGAGGTCAAAGGTCATTAGAAGTCACTAGATGCCAAAATGGTCAGGCGTTACCTTGTATTTAAACCTTGATAATTTATACTGTGAATCACAAGAGAATAGTTAGTCATTGCTTGATGTACTGTATCAGAAACATACTATATGTGTGTACACTGTTCCCATTAGGAACCATAGTGTTAAAAGTATTCCTTTTTGGCAAGGGGTAACTATAAAGCCTTGCATTTTCTAATTTCCCAAGAGTTTCAAACTTTCTGTAATTGTGTAAGTGAAGATGGTATGTCTGTTTATAATAAATTGCTTAAGCAGTTCTCATCACAATGGTGCCCTGTCATGTAAAAATTCAAAATGCTATTTTGAGTTCTCTGCTTTATGAATGTCTAGCTTCTTCTTTTTTTTTTTTTCCCTTTGTGAGAGAACTTTTGTAGCTGCATCTCTTCACCTGGTTTCAATACAGCATGCCCCTCTATGAGGTAAGAACAGTTGCCAGGTCAGTAATACAGGCTTTGGAAGACATAAAAAGTGATTTTGGGGAAAGGATTCACAGGGTAATTCTAAAAGACATCATTGGACATCAACATGGACCTTGATTGCTAAGGACAATGTAGTGTTTTCTGTTTTAGGACTTTCTGAAATCTGTCTGTTTTATATGTATATATATATATATATATATATATATATATATATATATATATATATATATATATATATATATATATATATATATATATATATATTATATATATATATATATATATATATATATATATATATATATATATATATATATATATATATATATATATATATATATATATATATATATATATATATATATATATATATATATATATATATATATATATATATATATATATATATATATATATATATATATATATATATATATATATATATATATATATATATATATATATATATATATATATATATATATATATATATATATATATATATATATATATATATATATATATATAATATATATATATATATATATATATATATATAATATATATATATATATATATATATATATATATATATATATATATATATATATATATATATATATATATATATATATATATATATATATATATATATAATATATGTTTGAGGTCTTTCACACTGTTTCAGTTTTTTGTGACAAAAAAGAAAAACAACTAAGGGAAAAAAGTATGCGGTTTCACTTTGAAACAAACAGAAAATAAATTATATCAAAAAATAGTTTATATTGTAAGTATTGTGGTCTAATTTTTACAGAAGTTTGGTTCAAGAGTAATTAAGGTGTCAATAAGCATACAACACTCCTTTCATCCAAATATGTTGAGATCAATGTTTGTATTTTTGGATAGCCAAAAAATTCAGGTAGGGTTTCAGGTCTTTGTTACTGTGTGTATCAAGCATCCTCAAGGTTGTGTGCCAATATTTTCCAAATCACTTTGATACAGCTACAGTAGCAAAATAAAAGAAATAAACTAACTGTAATCTGTAATTTCTTTTGGCATTTTGAATAATTTTGCAGACAAATAAATCCCAGAGGCTGTATTCCTGAATTTGAAGCAATAGTTGCTTTATAGAACATAGCATTTTGCAAATAGGGTGTTTTTAAAGGAAATTCACTATGGCTAAAATAAAAGTAAAAAGAAAAAACTGCACTGCCTCACCTGTCTTTCACATGACCCCTACCCCCCTTCCCCCCCCCCTCCAAAAAAAAATTCTGGCTACAACATTGCATCAATGAAATTAAAGAGTGGATGTCTTTTATAGCAAAGTGACATTGGTCAGATTTTGTTTCTTTGATAAATTGCACATGAAGTCCTAAAAAAAAAAAAAAAAGGGAGAAAAAAAAGGTTTGCAACTTTTGAAATATAAATATATGGACAAACAATTTGCTCTGGGTGTTTTGTTTCCTCCCATTTTGGGGGGCATAAGGTTGAGAGAGCATAGTCTCAAAATAATTTTTGAAACATCGGGCACATACATGCGAAGTTGCCCCAAGCAACAGTTTAAAACACGTCAATTATGAAAGCACCATCCACAATGACATACAAAGGATACCATGTCAGATCAGGTACTGGCTTAATAGTTACTTGAAACTGGTAGATTGGTAGATTACTCAACTACTTTAAAATTGCAAGTCCTGGTCAGGATCAGGGTAGCTGCAGTACTACAACTACATTTTTCTTATTGGTGGGAATTCTTTGGCCACATTCAGGGGGGACACCCTACATTCCAACAGGTTATTACCACTAGTGTACAGTTAACAATAAAAGTGACAACTTACTAATCCCAGAGCCCATATTTTCCTGACTGGTACTATCTATATTTACAGGTAATATCTGTATGATCAATGGTTTGACTCTACGTAAAATGGGTTAACACAACAATGAGTTGTAGGGCTGAAAACATTTCTAGTATGGCACAAAACCTCACAAAAGTCATGTTTGTGTTCTGGGAGGTTTCCACTTGAGTTGTGTCACAAGCTACACCTGATGGAGCATTGCCAAACCAGGTTTGCCAAGTATGTCATGACCTAGTGCCCCATATATGCAGTGATTCTGCAACCTAAAAGGCAAAACATTACATGCTGACTTGAATCCACTAAAGATGAAGGTTTTCCAAACTCACTTCCTATTGTAAATCTCAGTGAGGTATGTATACCACATTACCTGATCCATGGCCTACATAGCTCCCAGAAAAGAATTCCCCCAGGCAATTTGATGATCCTCCTGTTCATGGTACATGTGAAAAAATTAACAGATGCTAAACTTTGTATTTTTCTCAGAAGAAAAGACAAGTTTGTTCTCGGTTGTTCCCTTACTATTTTACCCCTTTAATGTAGTTGCATTTGGATGCTCTGTGTGGCCGGCAGAGACTGAAGACAATCCCAGAAAGTGGAGCAAATCAATTGCTCCTGAATGAAAATGCTTGTATCAGATGGTTAACAGTGTCCTTAAGTGTCCTCCGCCTTGAAGATCACAGATGTCAGCAAGAGATTAAGTACATTAATGCAATCACTTCATTCATCAACATTCTTTACAACAATGATCAGCACAAACCTATTAATTTTTCAAGTTTACTCCTTAATCTGCCATTGATCAGGCCCTCAAGTTCTGCTGTTCTGAATTACATGTATTCCGAGAATAAGAAATGATAACTAAATGATAGAGGATGTTTCTAGTGAGCAAGTAATTTATAGCAATTATTCAATGAATATTGCATTAGTGAAATTCAATCTATTCAGGGCCCTTATTACCACTTAACTAGCTGGGGCCTGGCATACTCAAGTCTCTTGTAACAGAGCTGACTCTTGCCAACACTTAGGGTTGACCACACAGGGGACTGCTCTGTGTTCCAAAATCTCTATATTCTGACTACATGAAGGTCAGTGTTACGATGAGGGTTAGGTTAACTGAGAGTATTGAGGTTACTATGCTGGAACAGAGAAAAGTTGGAACAAAGAGGTTTAAGCAACCACAAAAATGCTTCAATGAGTGCCAGCAATTTCAGTCTGCTAGTTAACTGATATACCCATAGGTGCATCCGTATAGGCAGCAAGGGGCTTTTCGAGCCCCCTCACAAAAATGTGGCGGGATGGAAGTATGCTTCTCCCTTCAAGTCAAGTATGTAAACCCTTTATTTCTTTGTTCCCTCTGTAAAAAATATTTGCAGTACTTTTCTTTACAATTTATGCAATATGTCACAGTAAACTGCATCTAATTAGGGAACCTCAAAAATTTCCAATAGGGAAAGAAGACACTCCTGCAAGGCAGCAGTCTGAAAAAAAAAAATTCAGCTCCCCGCCCCCTTCAACCTGAGAACAGCTTCCTGTGCATATGAATGCTTGATTCTGCTGCACAACCAACTTTGTCAGCTGGGTAATCAATCTTGAAGGCGTGACAATACCATATCGGAGGAAAGCCAGAGTACTGCAGGGATGACCTGACGCACCTCAAAGAGTAGTTCCATACTTTTACCTTCTCTGATTAGGCCTTTTTGTCATTATTATGTATGTTAATGCTTTGCAGAGTGTGATAACTATCATCCAATGAGGGATGAGAATCTCTATCCCATAATGATAGTCTAGGTACAAAGTTTGCAGTGACTACTAGTTAGCATCTACACGCCTGCAATCCTGTCACTTTGAAATGAGACACAGAGGTAGTTACACCACACGACAAATTAGTCTCCCTAAACTCTGGAGGTGAATAGTTCAGCTGCCTCCCCACTCACCTTCCTCACCACAGAAACCTTTTGATGACAATCAATACAGCATGACGTATTCACTACAACTGTTGATAATGCCTGTTGTTTTTTTCGTTGTTTTTTTTATTTCCACCATCAGTGCAAGGTTTTATGATTAAAAATAATTCTTTCTTCTGACACCAATCATGGGATATCTCACGAGAAATCAGCAAAAAAATTTTGCACATATTTTTGATAATTATGTATTTTAATAAGACTCATTCTTGCAGCCATAGTCAAAGATCATGTACAGTGCCTTTTATATGTTGTAGTAACAGGTTCAGACCCTTCATCTATCAACCCTACCCTCACAGCTGCTAGCTCAAAGCTCACACAGTCATAATCGACATTTCACCATGTTCTGTTAAAGTGCACCTGAAGTCTAAAACCACAAGAATATATTTGTACACATAGATTGAATAATGAATCTCACTGGTCCAACTCCAAACTTCATAGCCTATTCAGTCATTACAAAATGTTGAAATTTGTTCACCTCTTTTGAAATGGCAATTGCACAATAATTTGTAATATTCACTCTTTTACAACCTACAAGCAGTTTATTTTTACAACTAAAATGTTTGCAAGAATCAAGAAAATTACTCTGTTCAGGCATATGTGAGGAGAGGCTTATGTGGCCAAGTCACCCTACAGACAAGTGGCCACATTTGAACGCTACATGCAGTGGCTTTCAAGAGAAGTAATGAAAGGAAACATGGTTATCTGAGTAGTAAACGAGAGACATCACAAATTATTGCACAATCTACCATTTTATTGCACAATATACAGTTTTCAACTGAGTGCAGGTATGCTTTGACTTTGTATCTCAACATAGGCCAACAGGGCAAAGGGATAAGGAAGGGGTGCAGCAATCCACTCCACCACTCCAGCAGGAACTGTGCTCAGTCATTTCAGATAAACTATACTCTATTTTGAAGCACACAAGGATTCAAATTTCAAGCAAAAGAGCTACATACCCCCAATTAAGTGCTCCTGTGTACTTGAACATGTGCCTTCTTTTAAAAGGTTTCATGCTAAAGCTTGTTTTGATATGTTAAAGGGGGTATCTAGTTTAAGCATCACAATAAAATTTGCATCAGCTGGCAACTATGATCACTGCAAGGACTTGCTGGATGCATGGCATACAAATACCACTCAGCCACAAAGTTATGCATGTAATTTGTGACAGACTTTCAGACCAAGAAGATGATGCACATGCTGTCCAAGACACAAAACCACTGGTACAAACCTTGGCTTGATCTAAAGAGGGAAGATTTGAATAAAGCTGAACTCAATTTCTTGCCCCATGTGTTGTATATGGTACACCAATGTCGTTGTCTATCCCCATATGTTCAAGATAGAGTAGCATGTACAATTGAATTTGCAAAAAAAGGTTAATTTGAAATTCTCCAGATACTGGCCAATGAAGTTATCACATTTTTAATATAAAGTGAACTTGAAGCAAGCACAATGACATCATATCACTTCACATTTATTAAAACACTATTTTGTTTGTTGTCAATTTTGTCCAATTTTCTGGTCCACCATCTCATGCTCTCATGATGTGAATGTCCAGGAGCATTTGAATTTTTTTTTTTCTTTTTAACAGACACAACATGGGAAACTTATGCCTCTCTCTTTGTCAAGGTCCAACTAACAGATTAAAACATCAAGATAACAAAGCATTGCTTATCAAAATGAGGAGATGACATCACTTCTGCATGCTTCCTGCATGTTATTAAGCTAAAAATGTAGTAATTACATCTGCTAATATCTAAAGGAGTACATGTCAGAAATGAATGAAAATTCACCCGAGTGCAGAGATTTCATTCCTCTTTCTGAATCAAACATGTTTTTTTCTGAAATACTTTTTGCCAAGATGTAAGATGGGTCAAGAGACTCAGTTTTCAATGTTTGCTGTATCATATTTCCTTCTTTTTTTCTCACAATTTTTTTCTCTGAATTTTATACATAGGTACACTTATAACATTTTGGTGCCTAAGATTCTTCTCTTTCCAAACACTTCTTAACTCAAAAACATTTGAATACAATATCTTTAAAATTTGTACATGTATTACATATATTTTTGTAATGAGCATCCTGGAATATTTAAAGTACAACATGCATAATAAAACTGGCATTATACCCAAATACTGTATGTCAGTTCTGTCCACATATCTTAACTTCAAATATTGCATTGATATTTTGTAAAGGTTGAATGTTGCAATCATTTCTTCAACAGACAACACAAATATTTCTTCTAATCTCCATAGCAACAAGCCCAATTAATAATTATCATTCCCATCAACCACCAGCAGACTGATGAAGCACACACAAAATGTTTGCAATATTAGCTCCCAGAATCTATGATGTGTACCAAATGCTGTACACTGAGGGCTATCATTTTGAATGGTGGTGAAACTATTACAAACCTTGAGGCTACACCACAACATTTTGCAATTTGGACTGAAAATTTGATTTCTGCCATAATAATGATTTCCACCTTGTCAGTTAATAAATCTTCCCTTCTTCTGTTTTATATATTCATACAATCTTTGCATTCATAAGGTTGAAGTTCAAAAGTCGCTCCTTTCTTCCATTAGCACTCTTACCCGTTGACTTATGTTTGTTCCAATGACCTTCCAGAGGCCTACATTGCTGCTATGCCTACCCCTGTCAGAATGGACAAACCCAATACGAACCATCCGCTAGTATATACTGATTTCAGATCTAAGCCATAGCCCATGTCCCAAACCTGTTGAAGAAAAGAAAAAGCACAAAGTAAAGTCATTTTGGTATAAACCATTACATCAAATAGATTAGAGTTATCCTGTAGCAAAAGTCTACGATGGAGAGGTGGCTTACAGCAAGCAAGTATGTGCTTTTGTTAGGCTTGGGCAGGTTCATCACTCTATGTCAGATTTGTAACTCCAGGCCCATGGTCTAGAAGCTACTGCACTTTCCTTAAACTGTGACTCCTTGGTTATTTTTAATACTGTCAAAACTATGCACAAAAATCATTTAAAGTTGGTATTTGCAATTTTTGTCTTCTGTTGACCACTGTGATTCCCCAGCATTTATAGTTTGAAGTCACAGTCAAGAATGAGCCTGAAGTGCAGGTATATCACTATGCTGTATTAGTACTCCTCATAGACTTAGTAATCAACAGTTTAAAGCCTCTGTGGTACTAGTTTCTACCTCAGTTATGATGTCATTGCAGACCTGTGTCTCATGCTGTCCCAGGACACCTCACTAAAAATTAAAATTTTAGAGTCACCCAATCATAACTTTTATGTCAATACAGACAGTTCATTGTCAATGTTGTCCCTTGCCTGCATAGCAGGCTGTCTGGCATATTCCTTGTTCAGTCATATCCCTAATGCCTATCCAAGTCAACTCCAAACAAATCCTTTGGATATTCATAGAAATATGAGGCCCTGAGACTGGTTGAAATTTAGTGAATATTCAAAACAATGCAACATCTGGTTTCATTTAAACCATGCGGCGGTAGCCCATGCCTCCCACAGTGTTGGTTGTACCCACTGCACAGGTGGTCATTCAATGATCAGGCATCTCAGATTACAGTCTAGGTTTTCAGTTTTACGACTACCCGAGCTCACACACGCACTCTATTAAAACAATAGCATAAAAAGTGAGAATGGACAAGAATAAGTCATATAATGGTAATGATGTTTGCATCCAAAACTGGACCCAGTCCTCTTCACTTGGGCGGACAGTGTTTGGGAAGCCTTAAAGGGAAGGGGCTGAGCAAACAGAGTCTGCTCACAGGGTCTCTTGCACCTTGAAAGATGTCTTCAAAGGTTTGATATATGGCATATGGCACATCTATTCTACATCTCTTTTATAAAGAAGTCAAGAAGGAAGTACAGACCACAAGTCCTCATAAACAACAAAGGAACTATTTGTCAATGACTGCCATTGTAAAGATGGGATATACATGATAACATACACACACTGAATACTCACACACAACTACAAATGCTGTAGTTTATTGAAAGAACTCACAGCTACAGTAAATGCTGTCGCTGTGAATATTGTGAAAAAGTTGAGTCCCAAAAAGATAGTTGCCAGGATTTGGTTCTGCAGAATAAGCAACAGGTGCTCACTTTTTAAATTTGGACATATTAGCCAGCACGTGGAAATATGTCAATGCACATACAGGATACAGGAAGTACTAATAATCATCCTAGCAGATTTCCATTCACACTCACAAGTTTGAGAGTGAGCCATTGGTGCAAATTAAAATTGTGTACTTGTATTTTCTGATATGGTGTGAAATCACTCTATTACTCACAACACGAGACACGCCACTAGCACTCAAGATGATTTACTGTACTTTACATCACATATGTCAGGCAAATAAATACTTCCAATCAATTTTGACAAGGCAAACAATAACAGTGTAATGTTTACACAGTGTATGTGTGTCTGATTAGCTTAAAGGGGAAATGCAGTCCCCTCAAATTGAATTACTGTACCCCATCATCCTAATTCAGGAATGGCTCCTATTACACATGTGACAATGTTTTTTTTTTTTTGTTCAATTCAAGCAAAATGAGTCCTTGGTTTACATTTAATGATCAATATTTTTACATAGAAACATAACGGTAGATACCTGCGAGCTAAATAAGAGATCTGTAAGATTTAGCAGATTTATGACACCAAACTTGGAGACTACTTTCTCCCTTTAAACAACCACATGACATTTGAACAAAGTGGGCAAATAATTTTCAAACAGGCTGTCACATATGTCAAGTTCCATGTACTGTACTGTAATATAAATCGTTAAATTTTATTCTTACCTAGAATGACCAAATATCCCTCCTTTTAACACTTGCTATGTATGACTTCTTTTCTAATTGGGCCTGTATACAAATGCTTGGGTTTCAGAGGAGTAGAACACTGGGGCCAATACTTCTTTATGCACAGGCTTCAGAATCATCTGGCCAGCAATTTGCCCTCCCAGCAGCCAAAATTGCTCTCAGGAAGACACTGAAGGTGAAAATTTGGCATTGAGATGGAAAGGAGGGGGGGGGGGGGAGGTGGAGGACTTGTAGGAGGGCTTTTTCCTATCACTTGCAGAAAATCATTCATTTTTTAAGTTTTTGGGGGTTATTTTGGAGTCTGCTACAGGGACTAAATTTTATTTTCCAAAGGTGTTCTTGAGTAGGAGAAGAGGAGATGAGCTTCATAACATTTGGAATCTTTTTTGGCATTCCTCTTATCTTTCTGGGGTGATTTTGGCTGCTATAAATGTGAACTGCAGGTCACTCTGTGTATTGTCAGCCATGATGTCAAGGAGAAATATTCCATACAGGCCTCAAAATAGCCCTGTGGATCACAAAAAAGCCCTTGTACATTTTTTCAGTATTGGGCCAGCAGAATGCTTTGTAACTGAAAATACAGCAGAAAAAAAGGAAAGAAAGATAATTAAAGTTGGTTCAATAAACATTTTGAGGGAAAAACAAAACTTGCCCATCAATTCCACCCACTGCTTCACAATTCCAAGAGTTGGACATGCATTTTGTGATTTTCTCTGGATTGTGACTTTCATGAATGCCAAGTTTGCACTTTGTTTGACTCGATAACTGGCTAGGCAATCCAATTTTTCCTTGGGAGGGGGGCAGGTGGGGGAGGGAAGGAAAGAGGAGTTAGGGGATTTTAAAAATTTCAACACTTTATTGCAGATTCTACATTTACCCCACAAATCTGGGACTGTAACAAATTTTGTTGCCATACATCCTAAAACTTAAAACTCTTTGCAGACTCCGCGACCCAAAGCACTTTTACAAGTTACTTAATGTGACTATACTCACCAGATGTCTAATGCCATTTAATGTATGGTAACAAAATGGCCATGCAATAGCTAATTTGGTCAATCCTATGAGTGCTGGGCCAACAGACCAGGACTGTACCATCGCAAGATAGGTGGCAAAATCACTAGGGAGGACACTGATGGTCAATGCAAAGGCTGAAAGTACTGTAAGAAAGAAACAGGGACAACTGAATTAGGATACAATGATGCAACCATATTATACTCATTTGCATAATGAGTTTATTTTGGATCACTCTAAATCTGTGACACCAAACACACCATATTTACATTAATATAAAGGCTGCTTGTACACCTGATAAAAACAGACAGACCCAGACTGATTGTTAATACAACATACACGAAAACAATCTAAGCATTATGGCAAAACTTTCCTTTATATCTGAACTATGTTTGGTTCTGAAGACAAAAGCAACAGACTTTATAACATTTTTTACCAAACAGGAACTTGGAGCAAACAGGTCTGATGCCCTATATTCACTTTGATGACCGACTGCTTTTTTCCTTTCTTTTATGACAATTTTCTTCCCACTTTATGCAGCAAAATAGATGCAGTATTAGAATATATATCTCCTTGACATTATTATGTTGTAAACTCTACATAGGTCTACTTTTTGGGTAAACTAGCGACCACATCTAAACCAAGGTCAAATTAATGGGTCAGAAAAGTATGTAAGGAATGCAAAACAGTGGTTCAGAATTTGAAACAATGACACTTCGCTTACTTGATTACTTCAAGTTCCTTTCTGGCATAATATGTGATATATAGAGAACCAAGCAGAGTAATTGCAGGGCCATAACACATGGGCATGCTGAGCAATTGCCTGATGGCCATGCCATAGTACAGGGTAGGAGCCCCATGCTTATCCACATATTTTTTTAATGCCAAAATTCAAAGATAAAATACTGTTTAATGCTAACCTATAAATATTTCTTATTAGAATATATGATAACAAGTGGACACTGACATTCACCTCTTGATTTAGTATCATGGTAACCACAGCAACTAGATATGCATGGATGTGTAGGTATATCACCCACTACATAATATAAGTATATGTAAGCATCACATAAGCAAGGTCCCTGTGTACCGTTGTACACATGAGGCCTGTAATCAGGGTTCCAGCTGGGCTAAGTTAAGTACTGTTTAATTTAGTATTCAAATAGTGTACAATTAAAGCCAATTTTTGAAACCACAGGAGACTTAAGGTCAGGATGCTAGCCTCCTTTTAAACCTTGTGAGCCTCCTGGAATAGTTATATTTTGGGGGAAATGCATACCTTTACTCCCATACAGATGTCAATATTTTGGTTTTTTATTCTTTCCTTGGATGGTGAAAATTGTATAGGTTCAACCAGGTTGGACAAGATCACCAAGATCAAAAGTGCACTAATAGCACATGCCATTTCTAACTCTTATCCTAACCCAAAGCCCTATCCTACAGTACCCCTAATCTCAATTCCACTCATTACCCTCATCCTTACCCCACTAAACCCTAGCCCCACCCCTGGTAAAAATATGGGTCTAGCAGACCTTCAGTCTAGTGAACCTTCAATATAGTGGAATTCCCTTCTAACAACATGGATGACTGCAAAATATCTTACTTCCTGTTAGCGCCACTCCTGTTGCCCTGTTTGTAATTGACAGCATCGATGTTAACTGCGGCCTGCAAACAAGAAATGATGACACAAAAAACCTGTAAAACTTTCAACCCTTTCAAAGCTGAAGGTATGATATTGAGTTGAACCCCACATGGTCATTGGAGCACTTGCACAATGTCTGAGATGTTCTCTTCATGCTGTCATTGTTGAACAGTACCACCACCTATAGGAAAGTGGTTTTGTGAGACACTGAAGCATTTTATATCTTACAGAAGTTTGGCTTGTTATAAACTTCACTCCCAGTCACAGCTTCAATTCTTAACAACACCTTTCTTCATTTGTAAATTATAATTCATGACATCAGGGGTACCCACGCCTTGATCATGCGTACATTCCTGGTCCATCACAAGAAGCCTAGTATGCCTAATAATTTAAATGGACCAAATTTTTCCTCTAAACCTTTTTAAATGGTGGGTAACCACCAAGCATGACATCTCACATGTTTAGAAGACCCAGAAAGTGCCATGTCCAGCAATATGGGAGGCCATTTTGGGAAAAATTTTTCTCGGGATGCTGTACATAAATTGATGGTGCCATGTTCAGCTTACACAGTAGTTCCAACATCTTGACAGACTGGCCACTGGTTATGTAAACCTTTGTTCAATAAAGAGTAGGGCACACCTGCATGACACTGTGTAGCAGTACCTTGGAATCAGAAACAGGGAGTCTCTTCTTTTGTGTGTGAACACCTTCTGTCACACTAGTGCCATAGGTGAGGTCCATATGTCTTGAATAGAGTTATCAGCATGATTGACCAAATGCAAAATATTTATGTTACATTATTTCTATGAATTTTGACAGGAAAAGTTCAGTTCAAAATATTGGAGGGTTTTGATTCACATCTACACTGTAAGATGAACAATGTCAGACTAATAAATTTTTGGTTGTCTAAGAAGCAGTCCTACAACCTGTAATTTGGCTATCACCATTACTGTACCATTTGGCCATCTTAAAGATGGCAAGATGAATCACCAGCTAATGCCGGGTTGTACATTGCACAAATACTGCTTTACAACTCTGAAATGCAAATGCCTTATCCATCAGTACACTCTTTCAGTCATGTGACTTTAACCAACTAGACGCAATTTTAAAGGGCAAGATCACGTGTCTTTTTTGTTTTGACGGGCAAGTGTCCATTGTGTCACAGAAGTATATATGGTTATTCTATGGGCGTGTGCTGTAAATACGCTTACTGGGTGTGTGTTTTGCCCTTCAGTGCCTGGGAATCCATTGCACGTGACATCACATGAAATCCCTCTATAGCCAATATTTCCCATCAAATCCCCAGATTTCCCTAGAAGGCACCTCACAGCACCTGTACTTTTTTCCACACATATTCATGCCATGAGATCTCTCCATACAGAAGGTTACTGTAGCATACATAATACAGCTATGCACTTGAAAATGTCAATAAAGTTCTCAAACATACTGTGCACATTAGTGACTAAACATACATTGCCAACACCACCCACTTTTTTTCTTCCTACCTTTGATGAAAATCAGCACATACTGCTGAAGTGTCATGTTAACTGGATTGTGGATGTTACTGCACTCCCTAGTTTTGACAGAATCTTCCTATTTTTGTGTTTGAAAAGTTGGAAATCTCCCTATTTTTTGTGCCAGAAAGGCTGACAGGTCAGCTAATTTATAAAATTAATTTTGTAGCCTAAATGCTGAGTCCCTTGATTGAGAATCATCACTACATAAGTAAAACGTAACAGGGCTTGGTATTAAGAGTTGTTCAGTTTGCCATGATGACCAAAATTAGTGACAACCAACTAAATTAACAGATTGGTCATCTGATGGATAACCAAATTATTTCAAATTAAGGAACAAAGCAGACGGCACACACAGCAACTTTAAAATTTCCTTATGAACACTGAATTTTATTTCGTAACACCCCCCCCCCCCCCAAAAAAAAAAGACAGCTACTGTAGGTTGTCTGATGAACAGCTATAGATAAAATCTGCTTACAATCAAGTCCTCACAAACCACTCATGAGAGAATTCATCAGATATAGAACAGAGTGAACAATTTCATCAAAACAACTTTCAATGTCTTACTTATAAATCGTCAAATGGGGTGACATGGGCCGCTTCAACGTTTTGTTTTTATCCCAGAATTGCTTCTGTTCCTCCTGGGCTGTTGTTGCCATGGTCACCCTTAAAATAAAGAAAGAAAACAGAACTTTTTCAAACAGCTATTTTTATCTCAATCCCACTCCCAACTTGACCAAAAAAAAAGAAGAGACACATAACAGACCAATAACTCACCCTTCCCCACCTCCAGCCTTCACCTGACCAGAATCTATTAAGTTTCTGTAGCAGTGGATACACCTGGTCAAGCAAAATACTGTGTATCTGACTGGTATTTAAGTAAGATCTGGCAAAAAGGATCTGGCTGGATCCAAATCTAGCCAAAAAAGGGGCCTGTCTAGATTCAAATCTGGCAAAACTGGAACCTGGCAGGAACCATCCACAAGGGGTAGTGTAGACATCCCTGGGTTCTGCACTTAAAAGTACATACAGTACAACAACTGTATACATCTTGTCATGAATGCAGTCATGACCTAACCCATGTTTAGAGGACTGCACACAGACCACCTCTTTGCAACTATGCTGCTATGTTTTATTATCTGTGAACATTTACACATCATACTTCTCTGTCTGATTTTAGAAGCATTGAAAATTAGTCTCAGAAGACTGCAAACAGTCACAAGTTGTACTTCACACCTACATTACGAACAAACATGAGCTATTGTAAATATGCAAATCTATGATGTAGAGGGATATATATCATGTCATCCCTTTTTAATAACCTTCTTTTCATCCATTGTTCATAACCTTCTTTTCTAGAAGATAATTTCTAAAGTTGACAAAGCCCAACAGAAGGGGAGGGTGGTGCTTTAGAGGTAACAAAGGTCTGCTTAGAAAAAATGTCAATGTCAAATATAGCACTGCCATGTAGTGGAACAGGGACACATACAGTATAGTAATTTACTGCAGACAGGGTTTTACAACAGGAAAAACTTACACTATGTGACACTCCACATCATACAGTAAGTATTGCTATACTGGACAGCTAATTAGAATACAGGATCTTAGAATTGGTTGAACTTTGAAGAGGAATATTGAAGTATGATAAAAAGATATTGAGAGACTGCTCACAGGATACATAGCATTTGGGGACCTTACCCTACAAGTAAAACACCTCTTTTGTTAAATGTAAACAAGCCCATACTAGCATGCAACAGTGCCATACATCTTCCAGCCTGTAAAAACTATAGGAGAGGTTTCATTACCATAATCAAACATTTAGTTTTGGTGTGAGGGGGATCTAAATATGCATTCTGATAAAAAGTTTATTTTGATGAACAGTTCTCTAGATAAAAGTTACTATACAGTTAATTTATTACCTAAAGTGAACCCCAAGCACGCAAGTAAAATCATCTCACATTGACGCCCAATGCTAAGTCTTCATTCTTTTTTGTATCTATTGTTTTGACCTTGAAAAAGTACAGATGTCATTTTGCACGGGGAACATAAACTTGAAAAATTTCTCATCCTCTCTTGCCTTTGAATTTTGAATAACATTTACTGAGGAAAACTGGTGGAAATGTTTAATGGAAAGCAAAGTAATATGAGGTTATGATACAGTATATCATGTGTACTTACTGAAAAGTTCATTCTGGGTTAAAATATACATTAACTTCATATATCTAGAGAAGAACAGATAGGAATATAATACAATTTTCACCAAAATGTTTGGTTTCCTGTAAGTACCCCAATAACATAGAAAAACTTTATTTTCACTAAAGACCCTTCTTTAATTTGACATGATAACTTATCAATTGAATGGCCATCCTTTTTTTTTTCTTTTCCCTTCCAATACTAAAACAGATCAAGAGTAATACAAAGAGCAAACAAGTTCTTGTGTCGCCCTCACATTTTGTATACCTCACCTGGTACATGATAACAAACAAGGCCGGGTGTAGACCAAGAGCTGCTGGCTCCGTGAAAGTCCTCTGTGGGAAAAAAATATAATATACAAAATGTAAAAGCAATTTATTAACAATACTACAGTAGCAAACATTGTGTCAATGAAGCCACGTGACATCATAATGGCAGATTCCCATTGGGCACAGTTAGAGATACAGAATGACTGTTGAAATAAAACAAATGTGGACAAATTCTTGTAAAATCACCCAACATTTTCTTAAATATTAGAAATTACCATACTGTAGCAGGGGTCGAAATTCCCACTGTTCCGCTGTTCCGAGAACAGTGCTTTTAGTGCCGGAACAGTAACTTTTCAAAAGCCACTGTTCCGTGGAACAGTGTTTTTCCACAAGAAGCAAAGTGCATATAAATATACGCACATACGATTCTCTGATAAAGTAATGACGCCGTGAATATAAAAATCCCCGTAAATTTTGGCTTAAGTATGAAATGCAATCTCGTTCCACCGTTATCAATTAAAATGGTTACACTTGCATGTGTTATTCACTATGCTGCATTGTACAGTACAGTGTAAATGCACATACTGAAGTTTTACTACCAAACGCAGAAAATCTTTTAGTATAGTATGACATTATTGCCCTGCAAGTGAAGGTCATCTTGCATCACCCTTTGTCTTGCGTGGTTTCAAATGACCAGGCCTCTTAACTATTCATAGACCTTTTTCCAAATAGCAGTTACAAAGGATTGTGGGATAGAGTTTTTGTGTGCATTATTTCTGTCAGTGGCATTTTACAGTGGACAGGAATAGACTCTTTTACCAATAGGAATTACAAAAGATTGTGGGATAGAATTTTAGTGTGCATCATTTTTTGCCACAGCAAATGCCATTGACAACAACATCGCCTACCAGAACTCTATCCCACAATCCATTGCAATTGCTATTTGGAAAAGGGCCTATAATGAAGACCAAAACACTATCCCACAATCCTTTGTAATTGCTATTTGGAAAAGGGTCTATTGATATTCCCTCAACTTTATTGTGTTTTAAGGGGGTTTTGTATTAATATTCCCTCCAAGCTAGCAACTAAGCACTGAAACTTGAAACGACTAAAAGCAATTCTGACTGCTGACATCTCGCAACCAAAGTCAATGGGTCCTAAGTGTTTGCTTTTCCTCGCAAGATCTTCCCATTGACTAGCTGTGTGGAATGATACTTGAATCAACTGATCAAGGTTATGGCGGCATGGCGAAGGATACGACTAGAACGATTTCACGTAAATTTGCTGCGAGAAAATAACATCAGTATGTGCACTCATACGTTGGAGAACCCACTCATTACTTTGCTATAGCTCTAAACCGCAATGCAAAGGATGAATCAAGCAAAATAATTCCTCTACGGTGGAACTTTTTTGCTCTCACTCAAATCCCACTTGCCTTGCTTGCTGTGCCTTCTGCATCAATTTTGAGTGTATTTCATCCTTCAGTAGGTCTTGGGACACTGCAATGCTAGGTCTCGGGACAATGCAAGATGTTAGGCAATAAATTTGTGCTTAAAACATAAGAACCAAAAGAAAATCAGGATATCCCACTGGCTAATCCCCGCTGCAGGCAAAAATACACCCTCCCCACGTTACGGTCAAGTCGTGCAGTCATACCACTCGAATACCAGTAGACAGCTATTTGCAGTTTTCACGTGTGCACGAACTGTACGTATGCCGAGGTACTGTGCTCCGGAACAGTAAAATCTGATCCGGAACAGTAAGTTTGGAAAAAGCGCTGTTCCGTGGAACAGCAGCCAAAAAATTAAATTTTGACCCCTGCCGTAGTGTAAGCCTGTAACTACTGTACTGTGGGATGAATCTATAGTGACTTTAATAGCCAGGTCATGTCTCCAATGCCATATTCTTCATTGTTGCCTTGGAGGAGGGGGTCTGTGAAGATTATGGGGGTACTGGAAAAATTTGGATTTTGAGATACCTGTATGCAAATGGTGAAAAAATTCAGCAAAAATTAGTCCTTCGGAATGGGAATATTTGGCATATTGAATATATACTGCATCAGTACTGAACACCCAGAATTGGTCATGACTACATAATCTGAGGTTGTACAGTAGTTTGATCTATGTGCAGTACTATGTGATTTCCAACAAAGTTCGAGTTTCAAATTTCCAGTTTACTTAAATCCAGTATAAATACTTGACAAAACAAAATAGGATGTAAAACACACACAGTAGTTGAGAAAGATTAAATATACATAAAGTTAGCATGGAATATAATTTACAGATAATGAATCAAAAATAAACAGAATAAAGTAAGTTACAGTATGTGGAATAACACCTTGAATAAAAATGGCAGTCCTATATTAAAATAAAACAATTTTTTAGACGTGTGGTCCTGAATTTTGAAATAATTTGTAGTAATTTCATAGTATAACTGGTCTGTTGAAGGAGAGACTACAGTTCTTTATGGAGTGGGTGTTTCTCATCTTGGTAAGTTTATTTGAGAAAACCTTTTAAAATCTTTCTTGAGTGCAGTCTTTCATACCCTTCTGAGTCAATAAGGGTGTTTAATAACTCTAGAGGCTAAAAATTTTGGCACGGTAATGCAAGGAGGCTCTAAGTCAGGAGTGCCCAACCAGTCCAGTGATTTCACTGACTCGGGCACCAGGGTCAGTGACGCACAACTTTTCATTCTGACGCACAACTTTTCATTCTGATGCACAGACACAAAACCTCTGGGGTCAAACTGACGCACAGCTTTTTCACCCCAGCAATCAGTAATGATAACACAATTTTGCCAATGCATTAATTGTGCAAATAAATTTACAAAATGTAGCACTTTCCAGTTCCCATATTGATTGTCGACAGACTGAATATCATGTCTCACAAGAAAAAGATAGTGGAAATGCATCACAGATATAGAAAATAAACAAAAAACATGAATAAAGTTTGTTGTATTAAACTCAAATTTATTTTGACCCCTTCTCTTTTAAATTTGACTCTTGTTAATTTATTTTGAAGGGTCTGTGACTCCTGAAAAAAATGATGAGTGAAAACCCTGCAGTGGATCGCGGTCTACTGGTAGAGCGCAGGCTAATCCCAAGTCGACCGGTGTAGGAAAACATGAAAAATGTGTAACTGTATGAGATCTCGGGAGGTTGGCCACTTGAAAAGTAGATCTTGGGTCAAAAAAGGTTGGGCATCCCTGCTCTAAGTCTTTCCTGATCATTTGCTACAGTAGCAAGAAATGGTATCACACAGGAACAGCATAAAATATGAGGTCAAAAGTAGGGATTAAAAACTTGCATTATTACTTATAACTTAAAATCAGGCACAATAAAAGATAAGGTAGAAATTATACACAATGAACTCTCTAGAAAGTTTTTGAAACATGACATGTAAAATTAAAGCATATTATCTCTACACACCCCTAAATAAATTTTCTGTTTATTACAGTCAACTTTGGCACCCCAGTCCAGTTTTTCTTCCTTCAGGTGTGAGTAGACACTCATTTTTGAATATCATATCTTTTGATTTCTTCAGCTTCAGAAGTAAGTCCTTTTTATTACAAACATGGATAATATGAGATACATACTGTATACCACAGCTTTGTACAGTAATTACTTTGAAATTGAAGTCTATGATCAATGTTATAGTAGGATTTTAATGATCTACATGGAGCAGAGATTACAGACTCATCTGCATACTGTAAGCTTATGATGGGAAAATTTGATTGAGATCTTTTTTCACCAGTGTAAATTGTAAACAACAGGGCTGGACCCCCTTGAGGGATGCCACTGCTTATTTCTGATTTGTTGCAAAAATCTCCTTTCAATTTGATTTGCATTGACCACCCTTTCAAGAAATCAGCCAGCCAGTGCATAACCCAGGGTCTTTAACAATACTATACTGTAGTTTGTAAATTATCATGATGTAGCTGACTACTGTAGGTACAGTAGAACAGCATTGAAAGTACACTGTACAGAAAATAATCAAATGCAAACCTGCGGAGAAATGGTTCATCAACATTTTTTTGATTATGACACATTCTGTTTGGCTTACCACAAATGTTGCACAAATAGTGTATGGGCTGGCTAAATTTTAAATCTGTCTACTGTAGGCTGTGCTGAACAAAATGGTCTGTTACGGTATCTGCTTTTGAAATGCTTCAGATTTTGTTTCGGCTTCAGTAAGAGAAAATTTCCACTCTTGCTGTAGTTTGAATGGCCTTTCCATTGAAAGCAAAGCCAAATTCAAGACTAGAGGTGAAACCAGCCCCTCCCCCCCTCCCCTCCAAAAAGTAAACCAAGTATAGTTCTCCCTACCACCAGTACTGTAATTATGCATCTGCTATACACATTCAAGGTACTGTATGTACAGTACTCAACCAACATTTTACATTTTCTATGTTGCAGATCCCAAGGTGCTCTATATATATACCATATAGTTAGTTAGATGAGGTTTAACGTCCCAGTTTCCAACCAATTGGTTCAGGTCGAGATGACCACAGCCTTTTTTCCAGTTGTGGCTCACTGGCTTGTTTTCCCTACTCCATTGCTTATGTTGAGCACCAAGCACAAAAGCAGTAGGTTCCATTTTTAAAGTCTTTGGTATGACAAGGCCAGGATTTGAACCCTAGACCTTCCGGCTGCAAGTCGGATGCTCTAACCACTTGGCCACTGCAGTCTGGCTGACTATATATACCATATGGTCAGCCCATCAAACTTCATTATGGCTTATTATAAGTTATTATGACCACCAAACAGGGAGGGTTGAATGCATTTACCATTCCACAGATAAAGTTATAATGAACAACAATATCTTTTTAACTAGGATGAATGGTCTAATGCATTTATCTGCAAATTCTCATTTTAACTACAGCTAGTGGTACCTTTTATATTTTGAATGTATAGGTGAAGTATGTGGTAGCCATAAGAATATTCAGTTTCCCTCTACCTGTACCTTGTATTTTAGTGGTGTATACTGGAGGTATCATGAGTCAATCACTTACTGTAACTAACACTGTGACAGAAAAAGATATAAACCATTAAATAAAATGACTGAAAATTTGCAGTAATATTTTCTAAAGTGTCTTCTGCATTATGCTTATTTTAGTGTCCTCTGGATTGAGCAATCTGTACAAAATCAATTTTAAATGTTTGGTTGCAGTACACAATAGAATATTAATGAAGAAATTTTGCATCCATCAATACAGAAAAAGAGAGACAAAATACTTTCAATTACCACACTTTAGAATAATAATGGTAACAAATGTAGAGAATGTTGTCTTTTCTATCCAAATTTTTCTGAAAGCTTCAAAGACATTTTGGTCATCATTTTTGGTAACATTTGCAAAATTCTAGTTTATTTTGATGCCGAAACTTGAAATTTGGCTCTGTGTAATATTTTTGATTTGAATATACCATGATAAGGCAAATACATACGTGTTTTTGATGCTGTTGAAGAATATGCATTGTAGGTCATGCTTACGTTGGAGTCACATCACTCCTACATGCTGTACCACTGTGGCAGTGATCGGCTCATGATTACCTAAGTACTATAACTGTTGTTAGTAGGAAGTAGCCTAGGCTTATAGGCCTACAAATTTTCTTTGATGACAAATATTCCATTCCCACCTTAGCTTTGTCTTACTTTACGTTTTGTATTATTTTGTATTTACTATATGTGACGGCTCAAATGGAGAAACCGTGCCCGGAAGTGACGTACGTGGTACACACAGGGATAGGGTTATATACGTAGTAGGCATACGGATAGCACACCCATAGGGATAAGGTTAGGGTTACATGTAGTAGGAACACAGATATGGTACGCATACGGACAGGGATAGGGTTATACACATGGTATGCATAGAGATAAGGTTAGGGTTATACGGTTAGGGATATGGGTGATTCTTTTTATTTGGGTACCAAGTTGTGACATGACATTTTTGGCCCAAAATTCATGCTTTATGTTTCTTTTCCTATGACTCAATGTTTTGATTTGTCTTATACAAATTTCTTTGAAACTGATGAGACGTAATGTAAGTTCCAAATCATGGGTGCTGGAATTATTTACATCCTCAAAATAGCTTTACATTGGTACAAATATGGGATTCATGTGTAAGGTAGGACACCAAATTACATTTTTTTCACATTAATACCATAAATAGGTCCCTTTCATACCACTCCAGTATTTAATCTAGATAATTTAATATTTTGAAGCTAGAAAATTCATTCATTTCTCAATTCATGGTCTCATCTCAATTTTGTAGTACGAAAACATATGTTTCACGTATAAACAAGTAGGTGGGACACCAAAAGTAGATTTCCTAATATTTCAAATTTTAAAGCAGTCAGCAAAATGTTACAAAGTGCATGTCAAATCCCATATTAAAAGTGTGTAATTTAACAAGATATTTCAGAGTATCAACTCTGGTTAATAAGTTTGTTTCAGCTGTGAAGTTTCACAATGTAAGGTTTCCATGGGGCACCAAACTAGTCTTCAAAATTGAAAATGGTCTTTGTTTTTTATTTTTGCTGAAATTTTTCTCTAAACTATTTACTACATGAAACAGTGCCCAGGCGTCAATAATCTACAAACTACTCAAGAGGATTACAACACTTAATGAGAATATTATTGGAAAAGGGTAAGAAAGTTCCACACGTAAGGTGGGACACCAAAACTTACACGTGAAACCTCTTTGGTCAAATTTCTCCAATCGACCAAATGTCAATATTTTTTTAAAGTATGTGTTTGGTTGTCATAATTCATATGTTATCAACAGTTTTATGTTAAACAATAAAAAAATTTGCCTAAACACATCTAGAAATCCAAATTTTTACATACTAACTTTAAATGTCACACTTTGTGGCCTAAAATTGGCTAATTTTAGCTTATTTTTCACAACATTTGGGAGATTAACTGCCATGACACATTTTTTTTGTTATTATATGATCATTCTAAATTGCAGTGTTAAAATAAAAACACACATACCACTGTGTGAATTAAACTTGCATGGCAGTAAGTAGCCTTTGACAATGTATTTTCACCATTAGTACCCTTATTTATGGAATCACCCAAATATATGTATACATAGAGATAAAATACTTATACTGTAGACATGTATATTATCTGAGCTGTTTGTCCTGTACAGGTACTTATAATATTTAAAACTGTTTGCCGGCAGCTCAGCTCGCAGCGCTGTCGGTTAGGGCATGGAATCCCTATACTGAGATCTATACAGCATTCGTATTCTTCAAATGATCCGAGTTCGAATCTTACTGACACCTTTCTCCAGCTTCTTTTCTCACGTCTTGTTACGCTACTTTATGTTGGTTCCTTTGGACCTTAACTTGTCACTGATCTTTTGTAAGCTTTAAGTTTTAATTTACGTCACTTCCCGTCATAGATCCTCCATTCGTACCCACTTTGCCTCATTCGCAGGGATGCAAGTAACAACAGATCTGACCAAAACATTAACGTTGTGGATATTCGTGCATCGACTAGCAGCCGTGCGAACAAACCAGTCAGTGATCGCTTATCTGTACAGCAAATCTTCAGGGATGCCCCACGCACTGCATGCTTTCACTTCACAAGCTCTATATGTACTTACGTAACGTAAGTTTACATATGTAAGCTACCAAGCTTTGGGTTGGGCGATATGCAAAAAAAAAAATCCATATCAACATATCGTTATAATATCGCCAAAATTTTTGCGATATAGCCTATCGATATATTGCCAAAATAGATAAACCTGTTACAGACAAGGCTAAATGTGCCTGAAATAATCCTAAAAAAGTTTTACAGCAAATTTTCGAAATCAGTGAATGAATACTGAAATTATTAACACTGTTTCCTCTTTAAAATTCTAAATGACTGAAATTTCAGTCCCCCAAAAGTTTTTTTTTTCTATTTTGTCATATCGTGAGGGGGTATTTGCTATAGCTATAGCTGGGCATCTTCCTTTCTAGCAGGTGTCGAATATATACGCCTCTTCTGACGTCCTTCAGCTGGAAGTAGATTAGCATCGAATAAGGAGATCAAACTAACGGTGAGCAATAGTGTAAAAGATACAGGATAAGCCTAAACTCACTCAAGTTATTGACAGAGTTCTACAGAAACTGCTTTTCTGTTGTCGGTCGCAACTACACGGTCCTGAAAGTGTATCCTATCAACTGGATAGTGTATGGTATTGTTGAGCCTACCTTTTCTCCATACATCTAGTGTACTGAAGTTCATCTAGCACAGACTGTGTATCTTCCTTTCTTTGGCTTTTGTCCCTAATCCTGTCTAAGCACAATGTCTAACGTGACCAAGTCCAATACCAGACAAAGCAGGCAAACGATTCTTGAAGTTGCTGCACAGGTTACTAACTTACTACTGAACTTCAGAGCAGCGAAGCGTTTAAAGCTCTGATTCATTAGTGTATTACTAAAGCTCTGGAAGAAAAACTGGATCATCTATCGGACCTCGTAGAGAGGCAAGAGTCCACCATATTTGACTTACAGAATGAGCTACACAAAGAACACACAGAATGTGAAAAGCTGAGGAAAGACATGGCCAGCTTGCAATCCCAGCAGGTTGAAACTAATCGGGCGATGAATGAACTCGAACAATATAGTAGGCGGAATAGTGTTCATATTTTTGGGAGCAAAGAATCACAAGATGAAGATTCTACCGACATCATCAAAAAAACCTTTTCAGATTATTTGCAACTTGACTTCGATGACTCCTTCTTCGACAGAACCCATAGAATTGGTAGGAAGGGGCAAGGTAGCACCAGACCTAGGGCCATTATAGCAAAATTTACGTCATACCAACACAAGGCCAAAGTCATAAAGGCAAGAAGAAAGCTGAAAGGATCGGGTATCACTGTGACCGATGATCTCACCAAGGAGAATCATTCTTTATTCAAAACTACAAAAGACCACCCGAAAGTCGCAAACTGCTGGACCCTGAAAAAATTATTGCTCTCCTCAAATCCACTGACAAACCAGAACGTAAAACAACTATTACGTCACCAAACGACCTGCAAAAGATTTAAAATGTTTCGAAGGTACTATCACCAGTTCAATTATTTTATTGTGATGAACAAAAGGTATTTAAATTTGGCTTAATCAGCAAACACTTCATTATTCATCTCACCATTACTAGGATGTCAATCATAACTATATGTAAACTTTTTTGTGTATTCCGTTTATTTGTGTGCGTGTAACTTTATCAGTTTTGTGTTCAACTATTAATTGTACTTTCTTTCTCTTTTTGAAATTCCTTTTCCTTACATGGAGCAAGGTAAGCACAAGCTTCCTTACCAAACCTTATAAGAAAGTAATTCATTATGGGTCGTATTTACGCGAAGTTATTGGCTGCAGTACAAATGCAGCCTCTCATGAGATATCGTCATAGATTCTACTGCATTTAGAGATGATGATGTAGGGGACGGTCAGTATTCTACTGATTATTATACTGAGGATAACTTTGTTAAAAATTTTATTGAGGAAAATTGTAGAAAAGATTCAATTTTACATATCAATGCCCGTAGCCTTTCTAAAACATTTGATTCTATTACTGACTTGTTATTTTCTATAAAGCATGGTTTCTCATTCATTGCTATTACCGAAACATGGATTAATGAAATGACCAATTGTAGTATGTTAAACATTGATGGTTATAGTTTTTTGCACAAAGATAGGTTTGGATGGAGGGGTGGTGGCGTTGGTATCTATATTAATAATAACATCAACGTTAAGATGAGAAGTGATTTAAGTTCTTTGTTCAAGGATAAAACAGAAACTATATTTATTGAGGTTTTGAGTGAGAATCGTGGCAACACTATTATCAGTGTCGTGTACAAACCTCCAGATGGTGATTTCAATTCTTTTAATCACAATATAAGTAACTGCCTTGAAGTTATTTCAGTTGAAAACAAACTTTGTTTTATAGCTAGGGGTCAACCGATAATCGGATCGGATATCGGATCGGGCCGATGATAGGACTATCAGTAAAACATCGGATCGCCGAAATATAGCAAATTGCACTTGCCAATGTTTGCCGATGTTCCGTGCTTCAAAAATTTCATTTACGTACATCGGGGGGCGTACAGTGATAGTGATTTCTTACAACAAAGAAATGAACAGATAAATAGGATTAATCATTTTATTACGACCGACAATAGCCCCTGTGATCAACTAGGGCTGTCAATTTCAGTTTAATCTTCTAAATTCCGTATCAACAGCGTAAACTGGCTGTATTGACAGGCACTATGACATTCACAATATGCACTAGCTATTAAAATCTGTACGTAGAGTCTAGCGATCATGTCCACCCACTTCTAGTTTCCATTCACCGAAATTTATCAATGAATGGAAAGAAGTGTGGAATTCACAGTCATTAATTGTATGTTTGATATAGGGCCGAAATGTACGCAAACACCGATACCTTAGGTGCGGCATGTACGTGTTCTGTACAGGGAAGTTCAAGTGAAATGCACCATGAAAGCACAGTAAAGCCAGTGTGTAGGTCCGTAATTGTATGCAAACACCCATACATTAGGGCCACGCACCTGCTCTGTAATGACGTTGACGTACATAGCAAGAACATGGGGCGTGGTCTGGGAAATAACGGTGTTTTTGGATAACTGCTTGTACGACTAAATTTCCAGTTGTTACTGTACATCATAGTTTGCAGTAGTTACGGCGGATGCTTTTTATGTAAGACATGCATGTTCATTCGTGTGAAATTAAGAGTGCCATGTGCTTTTATGGCTTTCGTAATAAACGATGTCTGCAACATCACCCCGATACCCAAAACTCCTACTAGCTGCATAACTTTGCTCTCTAGTTAGCATGGAACAAATATTTACGTGTGGCTATATAGTACAGTACATGCATGCATGCATTACGTACTGTTATATGAAACACTCAAAACAAAATTTACATGTGTAAGCCTACACAATCTGTTTACGAGTAGGTAAAGAATGGTAGGATAGCGCGAAATGGCCAAGTACATGCACTGAAATATCGCGGGCTTATTTCTGTTTTACGGTCATTAGTGCAAGCGACTTGGGCTACGAACAGAGAACGAAAGGTATTGCATTTTCTTAGGGGAATTAGTAGGCATACTGTGAGTAGGTGAAAGTCAGTTCAATCACGGAATTATGTGCTACTGTATGAATGAAGAGTCACTGATAGTCCGCCGATTGTTTATTTCGAAGCTTTATTTGGTCATTGAATTGTCATATAAACATCGTTGTGTGAATGAAAGGTATCAAAGCAAAACATGGAGGGGAAAATACTAAACTTCTGTATTTTTTGAGGGAAATTCGTTTAAGCCGATGTGCATGCATAGGCATGGCTCACGAGGAATAGCCTAAGGAATGTTTGATCGCGCTGTGAAACGATGTAAAAGCATTGATAGCGAAAATATCGGATCGGATGGACATCGGCCGATGTTGTGACACAAACATCGGACATCAGATCGGCAGCGAAAAACGACATCCGTTGAGCCCTATTTATTTCAATATTGATCTTTTAAAATCACCTTCCTCTCAATCTGCTGATGCTTTCCTAAATACTTTACATTCATATGCTTTTTATCCATCGATTGACAAGAGCACTAGAACCACCGAGACCTCTTCAACTTTAATAGACAACATATTTACAAATTGTTACCGTGCCTACAGTATGTGCGGAGTGGTATTATATCGGAAATTTCCCACCACTACCCCCTTTTGCTTTTTGTAATAATCTTTTTATAAAATGTAATCACCCTAAGAGTGTAACTTATATTAACAACACGTTACAAGAACATGGCTAGACTTCGATACGAATTGTCATCAATTGATTGGACGATTGTTACCAATGATCAAGATGCAAATTCTGCTTACTCCCAAGTTTTCTGAAATCATACAGAATACATATCAGTGCTGCTGTCCGTTAATTAAACTCAACCATAAGGTAAATAACTCTAAGTCACCTTGGCTTATAACTGGTATTTTTAAGTCTATTCGTAATCGTAAGAAAAATCTCTTATTTGCTAAGTTTAAAAAAAGTTTCTCAACCGAACATAAGGTAGCTTACTCCAATTATAGGAATATTCTTACATCAGTTATTAAGAATGCCAAGAGAATGTACTATGCTAACCTTATATCTCTTGATAGAAATGACAGTGGTAAAATTTGGGAAATATTAAACAATGTTATTGGTAGGAATAAGAGTGATGATAGTAATGCTGCTTTTGTTTATAACGGTGAAGTAATTAATGATATTTGTACTGTATGTAACGGGTTTAACGAGTATTTTGCATCAGTAGCTCAGAATCTCTCCGATAATCTTCCACCCAGTCACGTTGATCCTCTTAAAGGTCTTAAGTTCAATTGTAAATCCTTTGTCATTTTTCCAACGGACTCGGGTGAGGTTCTTAGTTCTATTAACGATCTGAAAAGTGGGAAAAGTCCTGGTTTTGATGGAATTTCAAATAAGGTTCTGAAACATGTTGGTGATACTGTATTGTTGCTTCTCCTATTTTGCATATCATGAATCTTTCTTTTTCAAATGGTGTCTTCCCCTCTGAACTTAAAATTGCAAAGATAATCCCCATTTTCAAATCTGGGGACAAACAGCAGTTCTCTAACTACAGGCCAGTTTCTCTTTTACCCTCTGTTTCCAAAACTTTTTGAACGTTCAATTTACAACAGAATTTCCGGTCTTATTCATAAGCATAATATCCTGACGTCTTTTCAGTATGGCTTCCGCAAAGGTTATTCAACCGACATGGCTGCTGTTAAACTAGCAGACAAAATTTCTACAGCACTAGACAAAAAACTTTCCGCAATAGGAGTTTTCATTGATCTTTCAAAGGCATTTGATACCATTGACCACACTATTCTGTTAAACAAACTGTTCGCCTATGGTTTTCGAGGAGTTGCATACTTGGATCGAAACTTACTTGAAGAACAGAGTTCAGTATGTTCATTATAACGGTATGTCCTCATATAAATTAAATTGCAATGTAGGTGTCCCCCAAGGATCCATCCTTGGTCCATTGCTTTTCCTCTTATATATATAACATTCATTCTGCATCCGAAGTGTCAGATTTTATTCTTTTCGCTGATGACACAACAATTCTTTTTCAAGAGAAGAACCTAAATGATGTAATTTTACAGGCAGAGGAGGAATTCACTTAAGTCTTACACTGGCTCAATGCAAACAAATTATCCTTAAATATTAAAAAAACAAAAGTACTAATTTTTGACCACAAAAGACACGACGATTCAAATGTTTCTCTATGTCTTGGAGGCACCTTTATTAAGCCGCCATCATACACAAAATTTGGGGGAATTTTAATTGACAATAAACTGAACTGGAAAGAACACATTTCTCATATTACTAAAACAATAGCCTGTGTAAATGGTATCATCTATAAAACCAAGAACTTTCTTCCCAAAAGTGTACTCATATTGATTTATAATGCTCTAATCCTTCCTCATCTTATCTTAACTATAGCTTATTGCTCTGGGGAAATGCTCACAAGACCTTTTTAAATAATTTATATATTTTGCAAAAGAGGATTATTAGAAATATCCATAGTGTCCCATACAATACTCACTGTACTCCTTTGTTTATAGACTCTAACATTTTAAATATTTTTGATCTTTACAATTATCACGTTGGGATCTTACCTTGCAATTATAGGCCAGTCAGTTTAACCAGTGTTGTGTGCAAAGTTATGGAATCTGTAATCAAGGATTGCTTGCTTAATTAACTTTTAGATAATGGGTTACTCAATCTGTCTCAGCATGGTTTCTTACCTAGTAGATCTTGTGTTACTAATTTACTAAGCTTTCTCGAGGATGTGTCTTTATCTCTTGATTCTGGTCACAGTGTTGACGTCATTTACCTTGATTTTCAAAAAGCTTTTGATAAAGTTCCATGTAGCCTTATGGATAAACTGCATAGGTTAGGCATCAAGGGCAGTTGTGCTGACTGGATAAATTCATGGCTCAATGGTACATCTCAGAGAGTTGTTGTTAATGGTAATTTCTCTTCGTGGAAAGAAGTTACAAGTAGAGTTCCACAAGGTTCTGTTCTTGGCCCGCTTCTTTTCTTGATTTTCATCAATGATAGCTCTCTCACATCTAGTATTAGTAAGTTCGCTGACGATACGAAGCTCTATAGGAAGGTTAGCGATAAGGATGAAGCCTCCTTACTGCAAAAAGACTTGGATAGGTTATTTTCTTGGTCCCAGACTTGGCAAATGTCTTTTAATGCAGGTAAGTGTAAAGTCCTTCACTTTGGTCCTAAAAATTTCAGCTATGATTATAACATGAATGGTAGTATTCTGAGTGACGTGACTTTTGAGAAGGATCAGGGTGTAGTTATTACAGGCGATTTAAAGCCATCTAGACAGTGTGCAGCTGCTGCTGCTAGGGCTAATAGGGTGCTTGGATTGATCAAGAGGAATTTCAGTAGTTTTAGTAAAGAAATTGTACTAAATCTGTATAAGCAGTTGGTAAGACCCCACCTCGACTATGCAGCCCAGGCGTGGAGTCCCTTCTATGAAAAGGACAAGTTTCTTTTAGAGCAGGTTCAGAGGAGAGCCACTCACCTTATACCCGAGGTGAAACACCTACCTTATCATGTAAGACTTAAGCATCTTGGGCTTACCACCCTGGAGTTGAGAAGGATTAGGGGGGACATGCTTCAGGTGTACAAATTTCTCTCTGAAAGGAATCCTTTGTCATCTTGCAATTATTTAAGGGTTCAAAGTAATTCTCGGGTTCGAGGCCATTGTAAGAAGCTAGTTAAGTGTTTTGCAAGGCTCGACATTAGGAAGTTCAGCTTCTCTCATAGAGTTGTTAATGTGTGGAATAGTCTGCCTGAGTGGGTAGTTAACTCTGCATCTGTGCACTGCTTTAAGGTTAACATTGAAATGTTCTTCCATAACTGTGGTAGGATCTAATTGTGCTAGGCTCGTTTCGTGTTGGTTGGTTGTTTGTTTTCAGTTAAGGTTGTATGGACTTCAGGGCATCTTATGGGGCCTTAGCCCTCCTTTGCCCTTTAACCTGTTATGTTATGTTATGTTATGTTATGTTATGTTATGTTATGTTATGTTATGTTATGTTATGTTATGTTATGTTATGTTATGTTATGTTATGTTATGTATTGTATAAATTTCATCACGGTCTTTTACCAGAAAGCTTTGATTCGTTTTTTACATACTACTGCGACTTTCATAACTATAATACTCGCACAAAAGACTCTATACATGTACATTACTCCAGGACAAAACTCAATCAATTGCAAATTCGTAGTCGTGGAGTTTTTCTCTGGAACTCTCTCCCAAGTAATATAAAGGATTCAAAATCCCTGCATCATTTTAAAACATCACTCAAGCGTTATATTCAAATTTCAATAATCAATTTTAGCTAGTGACTTCTAATATACATTGACCCAAATATTTTCGTAGTTCCATACATGTATTGCGTCCAATCTTGTATTCTGTAAAGTTTTATTTAGGACTACTTACAGAGAGACAGAATTTGAGTATATACTGTATTTGAATGTGCATAATTTGTTCCGAAATCTCACCTATTTTTCCTTTGTACCTATACTACGTTCCTTTGTCGCTGTTTTTTTGTTTGTTTGTTTTTCTTTTTTTGTTATAACATTTTTCTTGTTTTTTTTTTTTTTTCTTTTAGGCCTAGTAAGGACCAGACTTGAAAAGCCTTGCTTATTCTGGTTCCTCTAACTATCACATTTTAGTACTCGGCATTATCTAGTTATTACAGCTACAAAGTACAGTACTTTACCATTACTAGGATCTGTTTCTGTTCCAGCATTATGTACTATTAATTTACTCTTATGTTGATAACCATCTTTTTTGTTGTATGTGATTATGTTAGAAATAAACTTGAAACTATTTCATATGGCACGCCGCAATATGAACTTCTAGAGATATATATTTATATATATTGTATATCGCCCAACCCTACTCTGCACATACATATTAGTCCTTGAACAGGACTCAGCACTGCGTTCTCGTAGCCTACTGTACGTAAACTTAGCCTAGTAAGAATTGATTAGAACAAGCAGATTGTTTATAGGCCTAGCTAGGATAACTTTTTTACGGTACACACCAAGTTCAGTGACTTCGTTACCCAGGGTGCATTCCATGTAAAGCCTACGCCGAAGGTACGTCGAGGTTTTCGTGACTGTACGCCGGGATTTTCTGTACTGTGCACATACAATGCATGTACATAGCAATCCATAGGCGTGCGTACATACGTACAGTATACATCCTGGGTGGAAAAAGTTGGGAAGCTGGGAGGCTCCTTCCCGGGAAATTTGGGCATTTGGAGGGAAATTTTGGTCACTGGAGGGAAATTTACACCTTTTATGTTTATGAAAGTATGGCAGGACTTGAGGAAAATTTGACTCTCTTCCCAGGAAATAACATTTTTTCCAGCCATGGTATACATGTACGTGATACGTACACAGTCACCATACCTTGACAATGCACGTACAGGTATATAGTATACACACATTATAGCTAAGTCAGAGGCAATCCGTAAGCGATTGTATTTACATATGTATACATGTACGTAATGCATACACCATTCATTGGCAATACAAGTAGGCCTACAGGTATCTTATATACAGTACCGCTTACGTACAACTACACCATTCTACGCGTATAAACAAGTATAATAAAGTACAATGCCGTAGAAACACGTACAACAAAGTACAGAGCCGTTGACAGCGAGTAGGTCCCGTACACATTTCATACAAGCTCTAGACCCGCGTATAATCCGTCTTAGAGGTGTTAAATGGACGGCCGTATAATCCGTCTACGCTTGTCTACGCGGACATGATTCTATTGTGTCCATATAAGAGGATTAAAGTTGTGGCTTCACACTCCTCTGGCCGGGCGCTGAACGGTTCCTGATAATATTTAATCAGCAGCCTGGTCTCAAGTGAATGCGAGTGTATGACTGAGTTAAACTGAATCAAGTTTAACTGTGCCCATATTTCGGACTTCCGTCGCACTGGCATTTACAAGATTTACGGCAACATTTTCTTTGGGCGAATTTTACTTTGAAATAAAATACCGTTAGCAAACCAGTTGTCTTCCTCATTTTTTTTTTCTTGTTCTCACGCTCCTATTTGGTAGTTCTGCACAACACTTACTGAACATTTTGGAAGAGCAAATGCCGTTTTTCGTGACTTCTCTGCCTGATAAGTTGCGAACAAATTTAAAAGGCACTGCCGTTTAATAATAGCCTGTTGCCGACTTTTTACAAGAGTTTGACAGATATACTGCCCAAGCAAGCACTTCATGATTCTTACCCGAGCCCCAGAAGTTAACCGTGGGCTAGGCGTAAACGAAAATAAATGCGTTTGCCATGTTATACGAACTTTGTCCTTTCCGACTCTTGGTATTTTTTCCTCCTTGCAGTATTAGTGCAATATGAAATTAATCTACGGTACATTAGCATCTCAGATCGTTGTTGCAATGTTTCAAGTGTCATCTCATTACTGTTTTCTGTAGTTTTGAGTCAAGAGGAATAAACTTACTTTGTGGCCCGTTTTACCGCACGTACGGCATTTAATGCACTTACCAGAATTGTTGTAGTTTTTGACACCTTAAAGTGCCGTTTTAATGACATCAAAGCGGAAAATTCAGTGTGCAACTTCCCAATTTTCATCCCCCCCTTTTTTTTGGGGGGGGGGGTTAACTTTACGTACAGCAGAACATTCTTCGAAACACAAAAATCTGTTCAAGTAAAAACACTGATCAAGGGCCAGCCCAAGAAAAATTTTGGGCAAAAATATATTTCAAAATTTGCAAAATGTCTACACTGTGTGATGTTTGCATCTGAACGCCCACATTCGGCCCCTACCTGCCTTCGACTACGGCTGGTTGCTTTGTACCGTTGCACGGTTCTATTGCAATCACGCTCAGCTGATTAGAAGGAAAACGGGTGGGCGGGTGGGGACAAATGTCAGTCTGTTTTACTTAGTAGGCTCAATGATCGGAGTTACTTTTCGTTTTAGACCCTTAAACTTTTAAACATTCCACCTAGTTTGCAAACTGGAATGTCCTCTTAGAGGGCACGGGCAGGTACTACTTACGGTGTCGGCGTGAAAAATCTGGATGTCAAAATTATGTAGGCTAAGAAAAATGTTTTACCTTAGATAAAGTTTATATGACCCGGTTTTTCAACAAATCCTCCAAGAAATAGGTTTGGCCTCTCCGGTTGGGAGGGGGCTGGATTCCCTACCCGCCCATTCTCAGCAACCATACGTACTTTCGTGTTGGGTGAGCCTGTTTGTAAGTTTCCCCCAAAATGTGCAATCCAATGTTCACCTAATTTCATGTTTGCGGAAAATTCTCTTACCTTGGAAGCACGAAAAGTAGCCTAATCAGCCGCCCCGAATCGTCATTCTTTGAATATATATCCAATTTATTTCCTAGTTTGTGAAATGAGCGGCGATACGATGCTGGATGACCCTTTGATAATCGCTCGGCCGACATAAATGAAACTACAACCCACTGCACTGTCTTATTTTTCAGCCCATAATTGTACTGGTTTTACATTTTATAGCCCAATGCAGCACACATTCGCTTACACTTCCTGACTACTGTAGCTTGTTGCTACATAGCAAAAGTAGACTACAGGTACAGTACTATGTTCGATTGCGTGAGAAACTTTCGGACTCGAGAATTTCCCAGGCACCTGCAATGGGCCCAACTTATTTGCATGCAACGTTCTGTGCATTCCTTTGCTAGTGACGTCATTGGACCCCTTTTCCACAGACTTGAAGCGTGTAAAATTCCCATTGGCTGCTACCAATCCCCGTGAGGGTTTACCGTTAACGACCAACTGTTAAATCCCGCCCTAGTAGGCTACACCCACCTCTTGAAAACACACAGCACTTTCTGACTTACAGCACTGTCTATTTACGATCGTACTGTCGTTTCAGCGTGTAGGCCTGATAGTGTGCGTACAGTAACCTAACGAAGTAAATTTCATATCCCGGGAAACGTGCCGCTCTACGTGCGTCACGAACCAACTGTCATGGGCCAAATTCAGTGTGCAGATTTTCCGCAAAATCAACCATTACGAGCTAAATTTTGTACCTTATCTTATTCATGGGTGTAGAATAAGTCTGCTCTTGCGAAAAGTATTCGGTAAGAGTTTGGTATCGGACGAAATATCGCTTTTGTGTAAAATCAAAGATGGCGCTGGCTTGGCCAAGGTTGTAAAAAACCTTAGACGATATGTGTGACGTCACGTAAACATACGGGGACTAATTGGGCATACGACTTCCAAAAAAGGTTACGCTAAAATGGGCGCTGGCCGCTTATGAATGAATGAGTATTACAACCCTTAGCTGTGATTGGATATTTCACATAAGAGAAGCTGCATTTCCCAGGGTATTTGCAGCGGCGGACTCATAATACGTAAATAGTAGCACGCAACATACGTGCACATTAAAACAGTATTATTGGGCCCGCTTGTGAATGAACGGTATTGTACGTGACAGGACCTGCAGGCTGGCGCTTATAGTGTATACGGCGTATGGCAGTAAAATAACAATGCAGGTGCGGTTTCCCCAAGGGCCGGGTTAATCGTATCATGTTAGAACAGTGCGCCGTGGGTGAATTTTAGGGGGATCCGGCAATTCTGTATTGCACTCCGCTGTAGGGCCCTGAGTCTGAGATTCAGAGAGGAAGTCTCGAAAATTGAATGCCGAAATTTCCAGCTTCATTCTGTCTCACTGAATGGACTATAATTGGATTAATGTTTTTCCCAAGGACTCGGACTTCAAAGGTTTTGTCAAGTAGGTAAGGTTCAAAATTTTAGCAATTGCGGCGTAGACGGTAAAGTGTAGGGAGGTTGGTGAGAAATGTTCCAAAGGTTCAAAGGTGATGGGTGGGGTCAAAATGGGATCCATATCCATCGCAACATCTGTGTGAAATGAACTGAAAAAGCGGTGAGGCCTTTGTATTGTACCAGAACATGAGGGTGCCGGAACTAAGATGTGATACCATTGCAATGGCGTTCTCTCTGACTACCGTTTTAGTAGACAACAGAATGGCTCGATTTTATGGACTTAAACAATTGTAAAAGAAGTCCGCTCAAACAGTAGAAATTTATATGACCTTTAAACTTTATGTACAGGAAGTTCTGACCACCTGTGCGAATTTCGGTCGAATTGTTTGGGACAAAAAATTCGTACAAATCGTGGAATCGCGTAAACGAGTGCTACCTCATTTTAAAATCTACAGGTATGAATAAATGATATCAATTCGTTGGGATTCGATTCAGTCAAACTTCCAATGGGGTGTACATGGATAATCAAATAAGAAAAAATGTATGCTGTAGAACAATTACTTTGGAAAACTTCAAAAAACAATGCTTTCTATTCCCATTCTCGGCGTTTGCCGATCGAGGCACTTGCTTTCGTTACCGTATGCTGCAGACCCCATTACAGTAGAGGCCTTATCGCATTTCATTCCTCACCGTAGATGTCAACCGACAAATTTCTTTTATAGCAGTATTTAAGTTTCATTGCTCAGCTGCATGATACAGTTTTTCTTGCGCGGTCAAGTTTCCGCAATCGTAAAAAAATTCTCCGAGAGTTAAAATATCACATCACAGTACAGTACCTCTAAAATTTGTTGAGCTCAGTTTCCCTTTTTCCGTCGAAAGTTTTCATGTTTTCATGCCATTCCTTTGAAAACCATTCAAAATGACAAAGGAAACGAAAGGGGGGAAAATCATCTACAAGTTCGTTTTTTCCGCCGGCAAGTGTACTGCTAACATACTGTAGCCCGCTGGGCCGGCAAATATTCCAAAACTTGAAATAAGGATTGTGCAGAGAACGATAGTATTTTGAATTTTTCTACATCAAAATTCATGGTTTCAGATTATTTGCGGGCATGTGGGTTTTGATAGGACTGCAAAAAAAATTCGCTGCATAACACTACAAAATGGGAACTAAATTTACTTAATCATGGCGTGCGGTCAGCGATCGTCTTTGCTGCAAAACTATTGTTTCAACAAGTCTATCGTTAGGAGTAAGCAAATGACCACCTTCAAAACGTGATATGAATGTGTTTTATGTTACCGATGCATAACTCAATTCTCAGTGAATATTATTCACTGCTACACATGAATGAATGGTGGTTACATACTGTGAACGAATTAGTGTTTTTCACACGCACAGTATTGTACAGTATTTCCTAAATTCAATGTCTAAGGGCATTGTGTCTTCAAGTAATGACAAAATCCGGTAGATACTTTCGCACTTAGACATTTATTTACTTAGAAGAATTACTGCAAGGGCCAACACACAATAGCGCCCATTCATTGCCGATAGTTACAGTGATTCTATTGTTCCATCCGGCGGATTACCTGATAAGACTTCTCAAGTTTGTCTACGGATGTGTACGCGTATAATCCCCGCTGGATTTTCACAAGTTGTGTACGAAACTGCCGTACACACATCTCGTGGAGACTACGTACACGATATGCTGTGGAAAGTACAGCAAAGTAGAATGGCGTACAATCGCGTAGAATAAAGTACAATGACGTAGAGGAACGTAGCCCGGACAGTTGTACGTAAGCGGTACTGTAGCAAAGTACTGTGCGTGCACATACTAGCGGGAGTTGACAGAATCGGCCCGCCGGTATGCCGGGAGTACCGTTTGCCCGCTGCTATGCTGGGGAGTACGCCAACTACGCCGGCAATCCTCAACTTACTGCATTTTGCACGCCAACAAAGGCTAGTTTCTAAGCCGCCACGCTGACCGAAATCGTATGGCCACGCCGAAGATCTTCGGCGTATAGTGCACTAAATGCACACTGGTTTGTTACTTCAGCATAATTATGACCCAGAGTCCCACCACAAAAAAAAAGTTGTGTGCTTTTCAGAGGATTTCATTGCTATTGAATTCTCTAATAATGCACTTGGCCTAACTTGCATTCACTATTTCTTTGACAGCCCTCACCCCTGAAACAGTTGCCGTGTTGCCAAACAGGCATACGACTGCTTGTCCGCACGTCTGCCGTGTGGACAGACGTCCACATGTCAGCACGGCTGCTTGTAGACGTGCGAATAGACCCCACCAAACATTTAACTACATTTCGCGAAACTGTGTTCAACACTAACTTTACATGTATTGACAGTTGACTATGAAGACTTAACGACAAGGTAGCCTAACTTCACAATAAAGTGCACTAACGTTGTACTGTTGCAAGTTAGGCTAGCTGTAGGCTATGTGACACTTGTAAGTTATGTTTGACGAGTGGTGCAACGAGATTTCACAGATCAAACGTCACTACCGAAAAGTGCAGGTAATGAGCAACAAACCAACAGCTAACAGATGTTTGACTAACCTTCCGATCAAAGCCATGGCAGAATCTGGTTTTAGATTGTGGGAGTTGGCCGAACTCGTCGTCACCGCATTTGCTAGAAAGTTGTAGACCATTAGTCAGGGTAACCTTGCCAATAGGTAATGTGTTTACATTTGTCTTTTCACTTCTACACATTGACGTCAGGGAGCAAAACTAAAGAAAGTCACTTCCCAACCAAACCACTTGGAGGACCAATCAGGGATAAGAACGCTCATCTTATATGAATATCCATACAGGCCCGTAGCCAGGAATTCTTACATTGGGGGCACCGGCAGCTCATAAGGGGCACCGAAGAAGATAATTATATTTGCAGACAGTAGAGCCACCATATGATTACAGTTTGCGGGAACTACAGGGGATGATATCTCAAGCTTACCACAGACAGCGGGAATTTTCATGATCCCAGACAGTTCCAATTCTCCCAACTATGCATTATCTTCTAGCTCCTCCCATAACTGTATGAAGCTCTTCCTTGTGCAAGAATAAACCTGTTTTATTGCTTAAGGCCATGTCCTGGTGAGCATACAAGGCTATAAAATGTAATAAAAGTACTCTGGATCTGGATCTGGATAAATACTGCACAACACTCCTGGTGGAGTCAAACGTGCAGGGTTGGGTGTGCGCATGAAGTTAGTCGTCCCGTCTGAGAATCCTCAAGGCTGCGCTCTTGAACTGCTTGGGGTCCTCGAGATCTGTTATGTTCTGGGGGAGAAGGTTCCAGTCCCTGACGGTCCGAGGAAAGAAACTGTATTTGTAGCAGTCCTTATTGGTTGGTATATGTAAAAATCTATTTGAATGATGATGCCTAGAAGGCCGCCGGACCGGTTGAAGGTTGTTCATTGGCAAGGCTAGGAGACCCAATCTGGCTTTGTGAAAAATTGCTAGCCTGTTGACAGTACGCCTGACTTAAAGGCTATCCCACCCTAGATCTTTTAACATTTCAGTCACGCTACTATGGGGGGAATAGTCATTACAGACAAACCTAGCAGCCCTACGTTGAATTTGCTCAACCTTATTGGATAGGGAAACGGTGTAGGGATCCCAAACGGAAGATGAATACTCCAATAAAGGCCTGACAAGAGTAAGGTAGGCATTAGCTTTAACACTCCTGGGACAGGAGTATAGATTCCTTCTGATAAACGCCAGAGACCTATTTGCAGATGAAGTGATATGGTTAATATGTCTATTCCAGGTAAGATTGTTTGAAATGTCAACACCTAGGTAAGTATAAGAGGCAGTGGACTCAAGGATATCTTTGTCTAGAGTATAATTAAAAAGCTTGGGATTCCTTGAGTGAGTGATCCTCATAGAAAAACACTTTTTGGTGTTAAAGTGCATTTGTCACTTATTTTGCCACTCAGAAAGGGTGTTTAAATCCTTTTGGAGTTGAACCTGGTCAAGGTTATTCTTTATCTGTCTATAAATAACACAATCGTCAGCAAAAAGTCTGACTTCAGAAGAGATATTATCAGGCAGGTCATTAATATAGACTAAAAATAAGAGAGGACCTAAAACAGTACCTTGGGGGACACCAGAGATGACACTCCACCCAATCCGAGAAATTACCACCCACCACAACCCTCTGTTTGCGTAACTTAAGGAAGTTAGAAATCCAAGTAAGAGTATGGCCTTTAATGCCATAATTCTGTAACTTACAAAGCAAACGGTTAAGAGGGACCGTATCAAAAGCCTTAGAAAAATCCATAATTATCATATCAGTCTGGGATCTATGGTCTAAAGATTGCACCAGATCATTGGTTGTTAAGATCAGTTGAGATTCACAAGAATGGCGTTGTCTAAAGCCATGCTGCCTGTTTGTGATAACTGAGTAGTTATCAAAGTGACCCATAATTTGAGAGTGTATAATGTGCTCAAGGACTTTGCAGCAAATTGAAGTAAGAGAGACCGGTCTATAGTTTGAAGCGAGGGAACGGTCACCTTTTTTAAAGACTGGACTAATATTGGCACATAGCCAAGAGGATGGTAAAACACCAGTGTCCAGTGATTTCTGAAAAATGGAACAGAGGGCAGGGGCAACCTCCTCGGCAGCCAGTTTCAAGATATGAGCAGGTATACCATCAGGACCTGAGGCTTTGTTTGGGTTCAGCTCTTTAAGCAGTTTGACAACACCCTCTAAAGAAACCTCAATATCAGGCATGGTAGGTATGGTGTTTGAGTCAACTGGAGGCAAGATGTCATTCTCCCGTGTAAAGACCTTTTTGAATTGCTCATTTAAGATGTTAGCCTTCTGAGTGTTCTCCGAAACAAGTATCCCATCAGATTTTAAGGAAGGGATACCAACACTATCACATCTAAGATTTTTAATGAAAGACCAGAAACGTTTAGGTGAATCGGTGCACACTGTATTAACATAATTTCTGTAAGCAGTTCTTGTTGTTTTGTGAGTTAATTTGCGTTGGGTTTTGAAGTTTTCAAAGGAGGATGGAGTACGCGTTTTACGCCAAGTGTTATAGGCCCTTTGCTTCCTATTCAATAGACGTTTTATATTCTTATCAATCCAGGGGGTTTGGTTCCTCTTTCTGATAATACGAGATGGAACATACGTATCCATGACCTCTTTGATTTTTCCCTCAAGTGCAGAGTACATAGTCTGTACAGAGCACTCTTGTTTAGTCAAGTTTGCACTGAACTTAGAAAGCTCGGATTTGATGCCATGAATGTCAGCTTTGTGGAAACTATAAACCTTCCTAGGCCTTTGCTTAGATATTTTGGGCCTAGTACTTATCATAATCATGGGAATGCCGTCATGGTCAGAAATGCCGGGTATCAGGGTAGACCCAACTAGAGTAGGATTTGTTGTCAAGAAAATATCTAGGATGTTATTAACTCTAGTAGGCTCACTAACCATTTGGTCAAGGCCAAATTCATTGCATATGTCAAGCATACATTTAGATAAGTCAAGATACTGTGAGCCAGGTTGGACAGATCTAGAGGACCAATCGATATCAGGAAGATTGAAGTCTCCTGCTAGATAGATCTGCCCATTCTTGTTCTTACTGGCACTTCTGAGGGAAGCACATAGCTGGTCAAGGTAGTCAGTTGAGTTACCGTATTTGTGGGAACGGTAAAAAGACCCTATTAAAATTTGCTTGGCCCCTTGGATTTCAAGGGAAACCCAGACTACCTCACAATCCGAATCAAGGTCGGGTCTATAAGTGGCAAGGAGGTCGTTCTTCGTAGCAATCAAGACGCCCCCTTTAGACTGACCGTAATTTCTGTCTTTCCTAAAAACAGTATAATTACTGGGGAACAATTCATTACTAGTGACAGAGCTATTTAAGTGAGTTTCTGTACCTATAATTACATCAGGGTTATTTTCATCAATGCAGGCATTTAGGTCTGCCACCTTATTTCGTAAGCCTTGAAAATTAATGACAAGGACTTTCAAATTACTCCTAATCGGTTTAGAATGAGGTCTACGTTCTGCTTACATTTCTCTGCCTTGTGTGGAATGTGAGCTACTCTGCATCTTTCAAATTTTCAAACTTTGATGTCAATCAAAGAGCAGTCACCAACTGAGAATTTTGATATACATACACTAAAAATATACTTTGGGGTGATGACTGTCTGTCTTTAAGGCATCGGTTTTATGTGTGCACATACGCGCGAAGCGCGCGGAAATTTCACTCTTGTGATGGACATTTTCGCCTCCTTTTGCAATATACAAAGACGTGGAAAGTCTCCACTAGTAAGGGAACAAGATTATGATCACGATGATGCTTCTGCGGCTTCGCAAGCGCAGGTGAAGAGTTGAGTACTTTGCGAACGGCGAGGGGCCAGGAGCTGCCATTAGGCAGTCTTGGTGTGGTCCAGTATGATTTTGTTAGGACCCAGAGGGAAAGTCCCCAAATGTCTGAGGAAAAAGCAAAATGGGAACACTAACATGGAGCTTTGAGCAGGACTTTGAATGCAGTGAGAGCACACCAATCTCTTCACAGTTCACAATTCAGATGGTCATTATCGTATTTCTACTTTGAACGAAATTTAGCATGAACAGAAAAAAATAAATTTTAGAATAAATTTGAGTACGATTAAATTTAGCTTCAAACCATATAGTCATCGCGTTACGAATGTTACTCAAGTTACTAGATTACTAGATGAAAACACCTTGATACCCAGCATCTAAGTTTGAGCCTTCACCTAGCTTTGGCTAGAATAGTTCACTGGAATTTTTATGCTTATAATGTTCATAGGCGATATAACTTCGTTTGTGAGAACTGCGCGCGAAGCGCGCCAAAATTTGGCAGGAAAATTGTTACCACGGTAAAACCTGCATACAGACTCAGCCTGAGCAAAAGCTGGTGAAAAGATAAGCCCGACAACGGGACGAAACTCCCCTAAGGGGTCCATCAACCCGAAGCCCTGCTAGAAGCAATGGGTTACAGAAAGGATGCCGAACGCGAAATTTTTGGCGCTCGACGAAAAATTTGGGATTCTGTTGACGAAAAATTAAAAATATTTGGTTATTATTAAGGAAAATTAGAAACTTTGGGTTTCTATGAAAGAATCTGCCCTGCTCGTACTAGGCAGTCCCATTTCTCCCGACTAAGTTACTCCTTCCACAACTGTATTGAGCCCCTTCTTTTGCAGACACCCTTGTACAGACACAAACCTAGTTTATTGCTTAAGGTCATATCCTGATGGGCATACAAGGCCATAATATGTAATCACAACATTCTTTGTACATGGTGTGTAATGTGAGCTACTCTGCATCTTTTGACTTTCATGTCAATCAAAGAGTATTCACCACTGACTAATTGAGAATTTTGCTTTCTCTCAACCGAAATGTATGTTGGGTGATGTGTGTCTGTCTTTAAGAGCAAAACCAAGACGCCGGTCAACTGGTCGCGAGGCGACCTTCCACCACCCCTGGACATTGAGACACTTTACGTTTCTTAAAAATATGTTTATCATGATGTTGAGTCTAAAGTAAGAATCTTCCTTATCATAAGAGAAAGAGGATAGAACTTCTCATGGATTCAATTTTGTGTTTTTTCCAGGAATCACGCCTACACGAAAGAACAATAGCCTAATTGTGGAACCTTTATATAAAGCCAACATATCTGAAACCGGTGTTAAAGCCATATGTAACTGAAGATGAAAGCGCGCATAGCGTGCGAAAATTTTTGTAATTGTATAACACGTCCCCCCCCCCCCGTGCCCCGGCCTGGCTACGGGTCTGTATCCATATCGTTGCGAATTTCCAGCCAATGGAAAACGTGGATGGAAAACAAGCTTTTCTTGTACCAAAACAACGTATCTTTTTCGTTGAATACAATTCTTACCGAGAAGTTAAAGGGGATATGGTATCCCCCAAACCAGGGAGTTGCTAGCAACTCTACCCAAACATATTTAGGAATATCCCCAGATTTCTAAACACGGTTGATAGCTGCACTTTTATTGACTTTCATTCAAACAATAGTTTCACTTTAGCTGGTCAACAATGACTTGTCCAGTCTGTTGCATGCAGAAGCTCCACCTTCACTGGAAGTGAAAATCAGTACAAAATGCTACCCGACGAAAAGACTTAAACACGTTACCGTCAGGCAGGGTTACCCTTACTATGGTGACCTGTACTTACTTAGGTGGCTAGCTATGTACATTCCCAAGATTATATGCCAACATTCCCAAGAAGATGAAATCCTAGCACAGAGTGTGTAGTCAGGGTCACCCTACCGTGAGGTAACGTGTTTACAGTAGACGATAGTAGACTATTTGGGAAATTAGATTTTGTTGTACCACAGATCAAGTCCAGGGACATATTTCGCACGGATACGAAGGCTTTCAACCACTGTTTTTTTTACCGTCATACTGTGCAACCTTTTCGGTCCAAGTTAAGGATATTAACTTCAAAAAGAACTTTTCCTCTAAAGAATAGTCTCTTTGACCAGTGATTGATGTCTACAGAACCATTGTTTTAAACGCGAAAATTGTGCGTGATTATACAAAATATCTGTCTTGCACCTGCAGTCTCTGATATGATACACTTTCCTTCCCTGCATGCGTTGTGTATTGAAGTTTTTCAACTTGTCTTTTGGTCTTGTCACCCATCCCTCGACGAGGGATAAGTGAGAAGACCAAAATGTAAACACGTTAACTTCGGCAGGGTGACCCTTACTAACGAATGTGATGACAGTTATGCAATCAACATTACCTAAGTTGCACCTGTGTTTGATAATAGCTAATCAATGCCATCGCGTCATTTTCTGATCTCCTTTTTACATTGGTGCACTTAGGAAGAGGAGAGTGGGGGAGGAAGGGGAGGATTCCCCTCTCATTTCGGACAGAAAATTTTCTTTCTACCGGACTCAAAATAATCCAGTTTTCGGGCACAGGCACTAACAGTTCCAACGTTATTTAGTGCAACATAGTCCTACATGTATTTATGCACAAAAATGCCGGACACGAGTGCTTCAGGCAACACGCAATAAAGTTTCTGACAAAAGAAATCATGTGTATTATCTGTCCTTTTTCATGCCAGACTAGAACGGGACCATGCATGACATAACCATTATATGTAGCGGTCTGAAGGTCGAGAGGTTGGTCAGTTCAGTTTGTTGTCCCCGGTGACGCAGACCGATCCTTTTGGGGGAGCAGAACCCCTTCGAAGTAACATTTGGTTTCGCCCCATGGCTTTTCGCCAGCCAGTCTCGGGAACTTTGGAAAAAAGTAAGTTTCTGGCAAACGAGCTGTGCAGCAGTGGCGTCGCCGTCAAGAGGGCAGGGGCGCCCCCAAAACAAACTTTGGCTGTGCCTCCATTTGCCGCCCCCATGAGACTTTGGTAGTTAAAAAATCATGAACATTGCATAAACACAATATTAACATGTTGATATGAACACGAGGACAGATTATGTTAATACATCAGTCTTAATACATCAGTCTAAACTTGCGCAAAACTTGTTCCCACAACTACAATTTTGCTGCGCGCTTCGCTTAATTGGATCTATTTGTTGAACTATGCAGTGAATAACTGGCCTCTCAGCCATGGGCCCGAGATATAATCCACAGCTACCCTTACTACATGCATTTTCCGCCGACAGCTATGGGACTACTGCAACCGTGAGTCCTCTCCCTTCAATACAATTCTCACATTGGTTATATTTTAGTCAGATTTCATGTTCGAAAACTGTAAAAATCTGAGGTTTTCGTTGCCTTTTTCAACGAGCTTCCACTAAATATAAGGATGCTTAAATATAGCGTCACTGTCATAGGCTATAATGCCCCGTTTTATTTTAAACACCAGGAATTAGGAGAACTTTGATCTCCCGAATCCTCGTCAAGGTGGATACAAGCACCACACTAGGTTGCCAGGAATCAGGGTTACCTTCAAAGGGAGTATAATTTGAGTACTTGAACGAAATTTGATAGATACTTAGTAGTATAGTCTCTTGGTGACAATAGCTAACCTTTGTTTTTTTAACTATTGATGAAGAAAAGGCATGGAAATAGAATTGTCATAGTTATAATTTTAATTTAAGCACCCCAAACCCAGTGAACTAAATTCAAGGACTTTTTTCAAATTTTCCCAGCTAAATATAACGCCGGATCCGCAACCGTAAATGCCGCATCTTCGATCTCTATGTGTAGGCTTTCCCTCGGCCATGACATACCTGGAAGGTAGTTATACCAACATGAGTGGATTTATTTTAGAGCCCAGTGCAAGCACTAACATGATCTGTGGTCTCCACCCACTTCCCCCTCCCGAATCATTTTGGTGTTAGTGCGATGAAGGCTATAACACAAAAATCAAAATTGTGAAATTGTGAAATTCTATTTTATGGTCTACTCTATTTTATGGTCTACTTAATGCGCATCCAGTGCGCATTGGGAGGTATTGAAATGCTTCATTATAATGGTCACCATTTTGTAAAGACCCCAGAGCCTTCGGGAGATTTGTCTTCTGGACCCTCACTGGAGTGTTGTCCCTGGACTTCGCCAGAAGCCCTTGGGCCCCAACCCCTACAGGGGAGCCTTTCGCGCGTCACAGCGACGCCTCCAGCGACTCGCAGATGTTCATTTTCGTGCGCACCTCAGGAGGAACGTTGTGTCCCCAGCAGTGGCACCACCAGGAGATGGTGATTAGGGGCACACAACAGAAAATTATATTGCAATCCCACCCCACATTCCCCCAGCGAGTCAGTGTGAAATGTGCATATTCGAACCCGCGATGGGATGCACCTGCGGGGATCCTTACTTTGTCCCCTGTCATGGGGGAAGAGGTTCAAGGGGAGGGGTGTTCTCCTCCCCTTTGAATAATTTTGTTCGTTTGAGGTGGCTTGGATGCAAAATGGTTCTATTTTTGGCAAATTTTCAAACTGATCAAATGTTAAAAGATTCTCATAATTCAGAGAATTCTTTGTTTTAGGTCGGTGTAACCGGTAAGGGAAGGGTGGTTGTCTAAATTGAGGGTGACAACCAGGGGCGTAGAGAAGGTGTTTTCTTTGAGGGGGTGTAGAGACTATGTTTTGCCTACAGATCTGGTAATGCGTAGCGCGGAAACGAGCTTTAGCGGGTGGGGTCCAGGGGCCCGCCTTAGGGCCCATGGTGGGGTCTAGGGGAAAAGCCCCGCGGGAGGGGGAAGAGGCGAAGCCCCCGGAAACTCTGAGGTTTAAGCATATCTCTGGGTGAAAAATTAAGTCTCAGGATGGATGTATTTTTGTTCATATAATGCATCATCAAATGCAAAGATCCCCATAATTCTGATGTATATTAGGCTATTCCTCTCGTCAAGCCGCTATAGTTTTAAGCGGTTCGGAACCAGAAGCTCGCCAGTGTTTCAGCTAGGACGTTTTCTCAATGCTACATTTACTGATCTGTGGCCTGGGGGTGGGTTCTAAAGGGAGGGGTGTCCCCCTCCCCTTTGGAATTTTTTGGAATGTGAAAGGTGCCTAGATTGCAAATGGTGCAATATTTGAGTAGATTTCTGCCCTAATGTGGAACCTCAAAATTTACACCCGGGTAGAATTTGCTTGTCAGATTTTTATTGTGCGATATTTGTTGCCGTTTATGCAACATTGTCGCACAAATATGGGCTGGCTAAAACACTGGGTCCGCCTTAAGGCAACTGGTGGGGTCCAGGGGGCGAAGCCACCGGAAGCTCTGAGGTTCTAGTATAATTTCTGGGTAAAAGTCTCATGCAGGACGGGTATGTTTTGGTTCGTAATACATTATCCAATGCAAAGATTCCGGATAATTTTAATGTGCTAGGCTATTCGTCCCCACATGCCACTATACTTGAGGAGCTGGACCTGTCGTTCAGAATTGGAACACTATGCGTCCAGCATTTGAACACTAGACGGGTGAGGCGTTCAAATACCGTAAGTGTTCAAATAGGCGTCCGGCGTTTAAAAAGGGAGAAAAAGTGTTCAGAATCTTAACACAAGCGTTCAAAATAGCCTATGCTTTGAACGCCAGGACGGGTTCTGTATCTGTTTCATTTCGGTGTTCAAAAGTCAAAAGCCTGAGATTGCAGTGAAGGGAAGATAAACGCGGCACGCATTATTTTTTTCCCAGGATGTTTGTGGGTAAACCGGATCCTCGGGAGTTTGCAAAATGTGTGTGAAGTCAAGGTTAGGGTTTAGAAAACGGGCTAAGGATGCCTACTCCATGGGTAATAGGGTGCTGCTCCCCATGGTGATGATAAAAGTGAAGAATAATGTGCAGGAAGTGGTTTTTCAAGAATGTCATATGACCCGAAATAGTGCACCTACATGGAAGCCTTTAATTCCCTTCAGGGGTGGCGCCAGGATTTGCCCGACGAGGGGGGGGGGCAACAACCCAAAGCTTCAAGAGGCCGATAGAGTGCCGAAACGATGTTCGAAGTATAAATTTTGCGGGCGAAGCGCGCCGAAAATTTTGGGCTCTTTTTCGAGAAAATATGAAAAAATTGGGCTTTACCATGGAAAATTTGAAAAAAAATGGGTTTTTAGAGAAGAAAATTGGAAAATTTGTGGGTTTATTGAAGAATTTGCCCTAATTTAGACCAAAATTAAGTAGATAGTCGGGGCGACTGGCCGTTGTCGGGGACTACATATTTTAACGTATACATAACAGCTCCCCGACGGGAGGAGAGGGCAGCCTTCCCCGACGGGGGGCCATGGCCCCCTGCCCCTACCTGGCGCCACCACTGATTCCCTTTCTTTCTCCGAGTTGCCGACGGACTCAGTCACTCGTCCAATTACACCGAAGGCCGTTGATACGGCCGTCACATACATAATCAATTTGCCGACGGGCCTTCAACTTGAATGGGCCAATTAGATGAAGAGAAGAAAATCGAAATAGCCGATAACAGACTGGCCACGCGCTCCCTTTCTCTCTTTCTCTTTTCGCCTTACATTCTCCGTCTTTCTTTTTACTCCCTTTAATTCCTTTCCCTTCTCTCTTTTCTTCCTCCTTTCCTCTTCTTTTCCTTTCCCTCTCCCCTTTTTGCCGACAGGCCGAAAATTTGCCGACGGGCGACCAAATATTGGGGGGTGTGACACCCCCCTCTCGCTACGGCCCTGCTTGTTCTCCACATCTCCAACGGTTACGAAAATCGACCTAAAAATCCCCACCTATGAATAGAGCGAATACGTTTGAGACGGTATTGACAAAATGCACATGGGTGACGAGATGTTGCAAGGAGGACGAGGAGGGTGCCCAAATTTTGATAGTTTGGGAAGGATTTATGGGAGTTTTCATTATTTCAGAACGACTGTAGAAATTGATTTAACTATGTCCATCACTCATTCAAAAACACACCTCTTCCCATCCGCTACAAGATTAAATCTATAGCTTAATCGGGCTCATTTAAAAATGTTCGGAAATTTTCTCAAATCGATGTGGGGAGGAGCACGTTTCCCCATGCCCCCGTGCCGGCGCCACCCCCACCAGTGTCCCCACTTCAAAAAATCTGGCAACGCCACTGCTGGGCAGTAACCGTATTCCGAAGAAGCCCCCTATGTACGCTAATGCCTTTTCATACCTTCTTTTCGTAGGTACATGAGAAATTAGCAATAATGACAATACCATATATTGGTCCATGATAGAGGTCTCGCAACCGGTTGGCAACCGCGTCTTCAACCAGCTTTTATACCAGGGGCCGCGGGGCCAATTTTAAAGTGGGGGGGGGGGGTAATCATCAAAACGGGCCAATATATGTTCAAGAAAATAAAAGCCTGTCATCCCAGTGTTAGGCGGCCTAAAATGCCAACGGCAGAAAAATTACGGGGGCTAAAGCTCGCCTAGCCTCTCTTTTTGCTGCCTCTCACAACGCGTATCCAATAAATATGAGGATAATTAAATAACATCACTCTCATAGGCTATATTAATGTCCGTTCATTTTATTTACCGGTGTCCTTGAAGTTTGCAAGGGAGGCTTTACTATCCTGTCAGCCTGTGTCTTCGCCGAGGAGGGGCCAAGCACCTCACCAGGGATCATTAGCTAGGTGGTTATACCTCCGAAAGGATTACAAGCACTTGAACGAAAGTTTCATACGCCATAGGTGTAGGAGTCTGTCCTCAACAAAAGGGCGGGGCTGAAAGTTGCTTCGGACCGCCGTCCTCGGAGAGGTCTTTGTGGAAATTTTTTGCATATTTGAAGGTCCTTAGATGCAATTTGGTGCAATAGTTGGGGGAAATTACTGCAACTGTTTGCCATTTTTACTGAGGGAACAGTAATAAAGAGCTAAAAGTATTCACTGTCTAACTATTACTGGATGACTTGACTATACAAGCCCTCACAACATTCTATGCAAGGAAACAGTAAATTTTCCAAGGTCATATGTACACATTTTTCTTTCAAACTAGGAAACAAAAGCAGGTAATGTGAGTTGTACAAGAAGGATATCACAAATTAATACACAATGTCCTATTTCAAATTAAGTGAATATCTTTTCAACATTTTATATCTCAGCTACAGAATAAGCTACGAAGATGGTAATTGGATGAATGAGATTCATTTTCCAAACTTTTTAATATTTATTCTTGTAATTCTAGACTTTATGTAGACTCTGATATCTCTGAAGTGTAACAAAAATGGACATACTGTTAATAGACGAAAAAGGGTCACTAGTATATTCTTTCGCAATGGTCTTATCTTCGTGCTTGCATGGCCATTATGTGAAAAGAAAAGTTGTTTTGGAGACCACAATATTTAAGTTGCTTAATATGTACATAGAGCCTTGGCTCGCACTCTGCCATGTATGTCTTGGACTCGGATCAGCCTCAGGTGTGGTGATTTCGACTACTGAAATATACGTATTCGGTATAATCTAGAATCAGAATTAAAAGAAAACTTCAAAGGTGATCGGTTAATTCCCAACCAGGTAACAATTTTCCAAGATTGGAAAAATGCCAACGGCAAGGTTAGAAGCGTCCATTACAGGACTTCACCAGTTCATGCGCATTACCAGGGGGCTTCAAAGGGTAACCCCCTTTCCCAGCGAACCACCCCTTCACTAATGCGAAACCCTTCCGTCCCATTCGCCTTCGCACCCAGCTGTGCTGTACACACCATCATATACCTTAAAGGTTTCGCCTGAGTTAAGTTTTATTCTCAATAGATGTCGCAGTAAAATTCCAATAGTTTCGGCGCGCTTCGCGCGCGGCAGAACTTTATTGCTTTTCATGACTTGTTTGGTTTGATATTGGAAAGCATAACAATTCCCTCTTCTCATTATTCTATTAGATTGAAAATAGTAGCTTCGCGGCTTTGTTTCAAGACCAGTTCTTTCATATTTCCTCATGTGCCTGTTGTATGTATGGTTAAGGAGTCTGGGAGTCCGATCATTTCGACTGGCAGATAAATTAAAATGCTTGTTATTCCAGAAAATGGTCAGATCTGTTCTGTTCTTTTACGGATTCCCCCATGCTTCAGTAAAAATTATGGGGTGCTGTGGGTCCTGTGCAACTTACCATTTATAAGGAAAGTAACCTCCTCATTGTATTTTCCACGATAATGTAACTGAATCGCCAGAACTTACAAGGTTCTTTCCCTCTGTTCTCTTTGGTGGCCTCAAAAAGGGGCCCAATGTGACCGTTTACTTGACCTGAAACTTCGAGTATCACTAGAATTTCATAGAATTTTGTTTGTTTGTTTTTTGTACCGTTCGGTGATTTTAACCTGTTACCCCGTATGCATGCACAGTACAAATCGTAGGAACTTGCCATGCGCTTGATGCCAGTTAATATATGTATGTCCATGCACGCAGCTCATGACTTCGACCTTGAGCAAAATGATATTCACCGGGAAGTAAGAGCTTCATCCCCACTTTCGCAAGTCTTTGCGGGACTGAATGTAGGTGGTAGCTGGCCAGTTCATGCCATGGGCTCATGTGGCTTATTTTATATACGCTTTCCTTTGTTATTCGATCCCCTCCTTCTTCAATAAAATCCTAAAATTTTCTGTCATAAATTAAAAGACCCAAATTTTTCAAACTCTCTGTAATAAAACACCAAACTTTTCAAATTTGCCTCTGTCAACAGAAACCAATTTTGCTCAAATTTTGTTCAATAAAGTCCCAAAATTTTCCGCGCGCTTCGCGCGCCCCAGAACTTACTTCCTCAATCCTTCCGGTATTCTTGCCGGTAAGCTTGCCCCCCTAATGGCAAATCATAGCGTCATCCCAGGTTTCTCCTCCAGCTCCTTGATTGAGCCGATGGAACCCCGTTTGGGAGAAATCAGTGTTTCATTTCAAACTTTTCATGTACATGACTCTGAACATCTCATGTGACTTATACCTTTGTAGGACATAGGCTTTGGAAGCGGGACGAAAGGGGAGGGGTGGGACTGGGGACTTCATCCCTTTTGTCAAAAATGTGGGGGCTAAAGCATGCTTGGGGGGGGGGACGAAATCCTTTTATAATGTCCACTGTGTGAAGTGATTCAAGCTCTTTCAATAATATATCATTGAATGTTCTTTAACCTTAAGTTCACACCTTAAGTTGAATATGTAGCATCAAAATGCATCTACTGACCCTCAAATGTTTAAAAAATGTTATGATCACGGTCTATAATGGGAGAGATTCCGCCCTTTCAAAATATTTTAGTCGGGGGGGGGGGGGGAGGTGTAAGTTGCAACATAAAATAAAATTTGATTTCGCAAGGTACTTAGAAGCAAAGTTGCTTACCATTTCAGCATATGTATGTTTATGTAAGAAATTTTTGTTTCTTCAGGAATAGAATCAGGAAAACCAACATTTTCAATGGCTCCTTGGCAAAGGTGTAACGTACTTTGACAGAATAAAACCAGGGAGGTGTTAACACCCCCCTGGTGATGCAGACAAATATCTCAGGGTATGGAGTTAATTTTGTGGTTGTGTGTTCTACTCTGCATTCGAGAGGTTCCCGGATCAATTCCCACATCCCGTGGTTCTGTTTAGCTTTTGAGCAGTTGTGTAGAGCACTGGTTACGAGGAAAGATGCTCCATCCCACCCAGCTTTGAAAATTTAGAGTGTGGCATACACTTGGTTTGTTGCATGGGGACAAGCAGAGGTTCCGGGATCAGGACTGGGAGAGATAAGTACAAACTTACCCCATTACCCTCCGGGCGCTGCTGTCGAATTTCGCAGGTGTTCATTCACGATTGAAACAGGTATATGGTCTTGGATGAGTTCAAGTGAATAGTGTACTGAGTACGAAATGTTACATGTCTTGTTTTATCCGAATTGATCAAGCGTTTTGGTCTGTATTCACCGCTTCTTACGACTATAAGGTAGCAACTGTCTGTTATGAATGTATTTTATTTCTTGAAGATAGTAAAGCAGCGCATGACTGACTGCTTGAGACGGCTTCTGAAGGGTCTTTGAAAGGCTTATGGGACATCATCAAATTCAAAATAGTTCACCATGCTCCTTTTGTATTATCCGGATGGTACCAGTGATACTGCCGGGAGGGGAAGGGGTCGTTCAAACTTCCCTTAAATTCTTGCCTGATTTTGACCTCCCACACACCTCACCATCCTAACAATATTCTTTAAAGCCGCCTTTGAAACAGGTAATAAAGAATGGGATATGAACGAGAGAGGTAGTAAGAATAACCAGACGGCCTGGTTTGGGACTGCACAGCCTGACATTCTTTAATACATCAATAAAACAGTTGCCATGTAACAATATTATGGGTGCGCGAAAAGCGCGTCACATATGCTGGAAACTTGGGATTGGAATATAGTAATGTATGCGACTTACAATTACGCACGTCACGCTATTTGATTACTTCATGATCCTATCTTTATGAACTTTGCGAACGCGAACTTCCATCTTGCGAGTGACGTTTGAATGGGGGGGGGGTGGCCCCCAGATTAAGTAAAACATTGCAAATGCAATTTACTAGGGCATCTGGCAAACAAGATAAATTCACAGTTAGGCATTTTTATGCGCTGGTACTCAGTGCAGTTGGCCACGTCGGTTTTGGAATAGGCTCGCCTGTAGTGATTGTAAATCCATTAATGGCCAAATCACATGAGAACTGGCTTTTGTCCCAGTGTAATTTTAGGAAAGCGACACTGTTGAATGCTGTTCATTCTCATCATGCAACCAAAATAAGAAGCTCTGGGGTATTTACGGAATTTTGAGCATTAGAATGATGCTCTTAAAGGTCAAAAGCAGTCGCCCCAAACTTATTTTGAAACAATAGCTAAATGTCACAAATTTCTCCTTATTTCTCTTCCAAGTATCTTTCATAATATTTTAGGACATAAATATTGCATATTCAAGGTAAACCAAGCAGTTGTTCCTTGTAAATTTTACAGTTGAGTGAGAAAAATACTGTCACATGATTCTCAAGATGCATTCAGGAAATAGGATAGTCTACTATACAATTCTTTATTGGGGTGACTGCTTTCTCCCTTTAAAGTTCTTTAACCTTCTTCAAATGAGACTGGATGGACACAGTACAGAACACAAATCACAGTCTGACACTTTTAACCTTACTCGTATTAGTTTTATTAAATTGACTGACCACGGGTCGGGACTGATGATGCAGGGGTCTTGATGATGTAAGAGATAATGGGTGATGGTGAAAGTTTTGGGGGCTTTGAAACAACATTTTCCCCAATCTTTGTTACAGGAAGTAGTTAACGGAAAAACTAGTAATCAGGGTGGATACGCTCGAAAAGTGCCAAAGAATATCGACCTTTTTAAGGCATTTTTGTAACGTTTTACCGCATTTTACAAAAAAGTTGTTGATCTACACACCAAAAGTAGCGATAAGAGGAATAGAAAAAAAAATATAAATATTTTGCCAAGAAGGTGTGTTCACCCCTCCCCACCCCTCGATACGCGCCTGGTGCCCCTCACTTGTTCAGTTAAGAAACTTTAATAGCTTTTATTCTGTAGCACCAGCCATACGATCAGCCTGATTTGTGCCACTACGGCATATATCGTATTCGTGCATGAACGCATTACACGTCAGATAGGCCTACTGGACACTTTTAGCTAAGAAGAGTTAAAAATAACTACTGTTCAGGTTTTTTGTGTACTGCTGTTCTATAAGTTTTTCAAATTTTGCCAGGTTTTCTCCGTGTTTTCCTGCTGTCAGGGCCGTTGCAAGACTACCCTGCTGTGATGCCGCATGCGACGGGCGCAACTCGTTTAAGGTATCGGCTTCGTAGTACAAATTTCGAGAGCGCGAAGAGTCGGGAATCAGGGACGATGTCAACTTTGTAAATCTCTCATCACTGTAGGCAGGATTTTTCTCCAAATCAATAAATCGACGATCAGCTCTGACGAAGAACGATTCCTTTCTTCGCCGTTTCTTTCTATGTGACTCTTTTCGAGATTGAATGAAACGACCAATCACAGGAGAAGATGAAAGTCCCTTGTCTTGGAGTACCGTACTGTTCTTATTTGTTGTCTCATCCATTCGATTGTGTAGAGTGCTGAACGGTTTATCGTTCACGTTAGAAGACGGTATATCACCTTGCAATTCTATGTCCGGTATTGTTACATCACTTTCTTTCTGCATGAAAGGTAAAAGAAGATTCTGCATTAACCTAAGATTGGAAGATTTACTTCGTGAGGGTGGCGGTGTCAGTTTCAATACATCGTCAACACCAGGCGATTTCTTTTCTTGCGTAGGCATACTATCGGGGGCAGTATTTTGCTCATCCGATTCGCCAGTGTTAGTTTTATCGAAACCCTTTGTACTTTCCCCAGAAGGATTGCCATCATTAAGATGCATGCGACTTTGCAGCGTACTTCTTAGCATTTCCATTGACGGTTTAGTTTCATCGTTATGTTTTACCCCGGTGTCATATTGTTTATCCGGTTTATCTTCGTCGTTTGTCTCGACTGCAGCCAGCATTTTCTCCATTTCCTCCGTCAACACGGCACGAATGAACGGACTGTTGAGGAACCTCTCTGTTTCAGCCACCGCAGTTTCGTTCGATCGTAATTTGTCGCAAGTCAAAGGTCGCATGTAATTGGGAGAAGCAGCACTAGCTCTCTTCGGCCTTGACATCGCGGTTGTTTTGTCATTTACGGTATTAATAGTTGGCAAGGTTTGACCGGTTTGGCTTGAATCAAACTTGTTACTCTCGGCAGCTGCACACCGTATCCTAAATTCTCTTTTCTTTCGAGTCAGATATTTCTTCCTCCGTTCTCTATCTTCCACTAACTTATCCTGCTCCACTAAAAGCTTTCGTGATGCATATTCATTAGTTTGCAGTATACATTGACCAATCGCACTGTCTTTTGCATTTCTAGCAGTTTCGATCCCTCTTCTTTTATCGATTAACAACTTTCGTGTGATACGTGTGTCTGTACTGTGGGAAGGGTCCCTGAAGTCGACATCAAAGTTTTGCTTGGATGTAGAGCGTAGTGAGACTTTTCCAATATTAGTAAGTTTCAGTTGCCTTGCGATAGAAATGGCCCTCTGCTTATCTATATGCCTTGGAGCAGGAGGAGATCGGGACCGACGTAATGTCGAAGGTTTTTTGGAGGGCCTTGGTGCACCAAACAAGGCGTCAAGGTCCATCTCTTCAAGAAGAATTCCACCACCTGAAATGACACATAGAGACAGTTGTTAAGTTATGCAATCATGCTCACTTTTAATAGCGACGGGATATGAGGGGTGCGTACGTTCAACAGTACGAGATATAGACTTAGCATCTTAAATGGTCAAAAATTACAGACAATTGCACTTTAAAATACTAACTTTGTCGCCAGAGTTTCTCGTCTATCATACACAAGTCCTCGGGTGTCCCAGATTAAAATTGGCATCACAAACGGTCTAGATTGCTGGAAACTGTGCTCTAAAACACAAAGTTTCACTATTGTTCAACGCAGTCCATCATGCATGAGGCGCCAGATATTGAAGGAAGGGATTTTAACTGGAATAAGGGTTCACAGCTGCCGCTATGGCCCCGTTAATCACCCACTGATCTATAGGCAGGCTTCATGCGCGGAAAAGTCAACCACCGCAACCAAGTGCTGGAGGGCAAACGAACACACTTGCATCATGCTAGATCATGTATTAGAGCAATGAGCTTGGCAGTGGTGATTGGCTCATCCGTCCCACACAAAATTTAGCGCGTCAACTGCAAGCTCCCTATAATATTAATAAACATAAAACCATAGCGGCTATCTTTCGGAAATTTTCATCAGACAAAACCAGCTTAGTCGTACAAGAGAATGGGTTTGCAAAATAAAGCAGAGGTACATATAGCGTAGCCTCCTTCTGAACATCAAAGGAAGTGGAATCAGTGGCAATTCGTGCGAAGCGCGAGAAAAGGGGAGGTATTGGTATAATGACGTAATTACTAATCATGCTTATTATGTTATTCCAATATGCATATTGAATGTGTTTCATTTGTAACGACCTCAGTTTCTGCATTGGAAGAGGGTGGAATAAGTCATAAGTGATGGCAAACCACCCTAGTTCACAAAAGGGGGTTCGATATCAGAGGTAGGCTGGACTTAAAAATGAATCCAGTGACGAATCACTCGAACGCCCCCCCCCCCTTCTGCGTACGGGCATGATCCAAAGTTTCAAGACAGAAACCTTTAAAAGGTTAAGGGCAAAGTCCTTACGTACAACTCTGAAGGTCCCTCAAAGGAGGGGATTCTCCCCGGAAATTTGAAGCTTTAGAGGCCATAACGTGGTATTTTCCAGGTTCAAGAGGTCTTAGGAATAGGATTCAAAGAACAATAATCTTTTCACCATTTAAGCAGTAATAAATGCATAAAATAACGACTTGGGAAACTGGAAAACAAATGCTTGAAAAAGAAGAAAACTGCTGAACCTCCAACGGCATCCTGGCGAAACCCTCACCGTACCTGTAAGACCACTGAAGGTACGTCTATGGCTGGGACCGGGGTTTTCCCCTGCGAAAATTTGGAGAAAGGAATAGACCTACTTAGGCTATGTGATTTTCCGGGTTCGTAGGACCATAAGATTCATAATCAGCCCCCACATGCATACCTGTCTGCTTAGATTGCTTGTGTTCGGTCTATTTGAAAGAAGCAATGTGTACAGTGCACAGTGTTTGGTGATGAACAGCATTTTAATTGAATAGTAAAGATGTAAAATAAAATATGCAGCAAGCCTTATACGCTTAACCAAGGAGCATGTTAATTATAAACCGAAGCTCCATATCAGAACGAAAAGTCTGTCTGTTTCCCTTCGGTTTTCTTTTATGTCACGCTGAAGGAAAAAAAATTCAATATTTTGCTTTTCCGATTTCTCTTAAGGTTAGGGTTAGGGTTGATAGAAGAAAATCTGCAATGACATACGAGTGCTTTAGAATAAGGTATTCTGCAATCTAGGGCGTTTCCATTTTTAGCCTCAGCTCGAATCATGATGAGGGCACAGCCAGGTCGGGCACATGTGGTCAAGGAGCCAGAGTCACTCATGATGCGATAAAAGCGTGTAATTCCCTACGGCGGACAGTCTCCCCGACACTTTACTTGTACTTGCTTTCAGGGGTCGGTTTCTTACTTCCTCGTACTTTCCCTCTTACTTTTCCCACATATTTCGGCTAAATATTACAGGACAAGCCTCACCCTTACTGTAGGTAACCCTCAATAGATTAGTTGTCGTACCTGTCTCGTGGTACGGTAAATGAGTTGGGATGTGACCATTACATCGCCGTAGACAGGGTAGATACCGACTGTCTATATTTTTTTCTTTTTATGAGTGCAGATTTATCATCACTACCAAAGTTTTTGCAAATGCTTTGAAAACTGTCAAAATCTCCACACACTTACAACCTCATGGTTCTACTTAAAACTAATACAGCCTTTAATGTACTAACATCATTGAACGGACAATTATGCCGAATGTTTTAAGGTTTGTGCGTGATTAAGGAGTAACACCGCCTTGTGCTTTTGGAATATATATTTCAAGAAAACCGAAAGGTTTAGAGGATTAATTCAGCATTGCCTTTTTGGTAGACATATTTGTTTGGGATTTGAATAAGTCTCTGTACAGAGTCTGAATGCAACATTTGTAATGAAAAATAGTATTTTTTACTTGCGCTTCCGTGCGCATTCATCACGGTTTACATATACAAGAAATAATTCTGGGAAACTTTTCTGAAAACGAGAAGTATCTTCAACCCCGTAGACGCTGGGCATTAAGAGGGCAACATGTACCAATCAAATATAAAGAGAACGGTAACCTGGGTAGCATGATATACAAAAATTTAAGAACAAATTTCTTGATATACATTCTTTTCAAACAACTCTTCTGCCCGCTTCACGCGCACCCATTATCGGTAGATCCTGAATGTTCGAAGTCAGGCAGTGGCGCCACAGGAGTATACAGTGATGCGTGTACAAAACATGTTTGTTCCACATTTTGTTCTAAATATGGTCGTGTAAGCAAAGCATGACGTCATGTGACACAGTCTATTCGAACCCCCTCTTGAAAAATCCTGCGTACGGACCTGGGATACACTGCAGCTGACAAATAATGATATTTGAGGAGGATAGATTTGTAGGACGTTTTTAGGTCATGGGTAAATACCTTGAGATGTTTATTGGTTCATGGTCCAACAAAGCTGCCGATATTATGTATAAACCTCTGTTGGAATATCTATATAAAGCGCTATTTTTCGCCGTGTTTCACGGGGAATTTTCTCAGTTGCATGTGCTACATCTCATTTAAGCTGTTCTAATCCTAATATAAACAAGGTACAATGCTGGAGGTCGAGATAGCTTCCAGTGGGCAAAATATATTTAGTGGGCGACATAAACTTAATTCCGTAATAGTAATTTTGAATTTCTTGGGGGAGAAAATTTTCTAGGAGCGGCGTCCTCTGCCCTTTCCTGGACTAACTACGTGCTTGGTGAGCGATTGTTATGTGCTTCACAATTATATATGCACTATTTTAAAGTATCAAAGGTAATTAAAATGTCAGAGGTATCATGTGACTGAACATTTAACACGGTGCCGAGATGCCATGAGAACGGGAGAGCCCCTCCTAGGGCGTGTGGTCCAGGGCCTGCCCTAGGGTCCCTGGCACGGTTCAGGGGCAATACCCTGGTGAGCGCTACGGGGCAAGTCCCCTAGTTCTCAGTGTTATATTATCAAAATTGTTGATAATATAGAATACATGTAACTATATATTCAAGTGGCACAGAAATCGCTTTATAAATAGACTACAATAACCAAATATTGAAACGTTTCATTTATAATGGCCTAACTCGGACCAACAGCTAGTAGTTCACGGAGGTCTGATATCATCTCCCGGAGTAGATTTGGTGATGCAGAAGGCGCGTTGGTTCGTTCAAAGGATGATATGAAGATTTGCATGGGGCTTTGGAGTGATGATTCCACCCTAGCGTGAGCGTCAACAGCTTCTCAAAATTGGGGGAGGGGACCTAACCTTGACGAAATAATTAAAGTTCAAACCGCAGAGCCCAAGAAACGAAGGATTTCGCCTAAGGGCCTTGGAAGAAATTTGAGTTTCCGAAGATCTGAGGTGTAATCTGAGGTGTAGTCTGAGGTGTAATCTGAGGTGTAATGTGAGGTGTAATCTGAGGCATTTATCCGACATTTTAATTCATTAATGTTTCCACCATTTTCAAGCTTGATCTTATTAAAGGGAAATATTGCGTTTATTTTATGGAAAATTTCCATCTTATTCAAACCAATATTAATAGATACAGAATGATAGACAATTCAAAAATAAGGCAGTGCTGTATCTTTGTTTTCAAGAAATAAGGTTCTCACAGGAAGATATAAAGTTACTTGTTACACAAAGATAATTTGTTTCAAAAATTCAAATGATGCAACATCCATAACTCTTGACATGCATAATGTTTGGAGGAGATAAAGCTATTGCTTGAGTTTATTGGTGAAACTGAACGATTAAATAATGATTATCTGTATTTTCTTTGTATGCCATCTTTGTGCATTTTAAACGCAATATTTCCCTTTAAACTAGCTATTTTGTGTAAGCCATGAAATCAAACTTGTACTTGCTATTTTTGTTTGGGTTCTGGATGAAAGGGGGAACAAACGATATGATATCTCCTCGGGCCCACTTTCAGAAGTGGGGGAATGTCCTCCTTGCGTCCCCCATCTGTTGACGCCCATGCACTCCAGCTGCCCCACAGGAGGCTTGCCGCCCACAGTTTAAGACTGCCATCGTTTCGGACTGGCGACATCGCCAATAAAAGTCAGTCTCAAAAAACTGTCTGCCTCAAAATCAGTCCACAACCCCTCCTTCGAAAATATTGTATGTAAGCCCCTGAGAATGTCATTTTGGTGATTTCATTACATACAAACAGACACACATACACACACACAATGTTGTTGAACACCATCTCACAGTAAAATTACAAGAGTCGGCTTACAACAAATATTTTTTCACTAGCCTGCTACATATGACGTAATGTTTGACGTGGTATTCTTCATGTCAATCATATTCAAAGTTTTTCTTTGTTCAAAGTTTTACCACAGGTCAAAAAAAAAGGAGGGATTACGTATTTAAAACTTCGAGAGCTTAGTTGGTTCATTCATTCAGGCCTATCCACCTAGGTATTATAAAACTTATTTTACAGAGATCTAAACTTTTTACAACTTTATTCAACAATATGCTAAGCCATGCAAATGCATGCATGGCAGTCGAATTATGAAGAACGCACAAAGTTCTTTAATTATACCGAATACATCATATATAGGATTTGGAAAGTGCTCAACGGATAAAATAATCTCGTACTCTGTACTTGTATGAAGTTGTGAAAGGCAGCAGCCTATACTCGGACCTAATTGGTACTCGTGGTACTCGAATAAAAAAGTGTACTCCTAAAGGCCGGTACTTGCACCTGTCGGCAGCAAGACCGTATAGATAATGAAAGTACTCAGCTGCTTGGATAAGTACCGTAGCCTACTTGACCACGACGTCGACACCGTGACTGTTTCATCCCAGCCCAGTAGCTACACAATTAGGCACTGAAGGGGCGCCAGGGGGATCAGTATATTGTCCTGAGAGGGGGTAGAGATATGCTAAAAGGCGTTACGCCAACAGTAATTTTTAATTTCCGGGCGGAGGGCAAAGATATTTCCAGGGAGCACCGCCCTCTGCCCGCATCATTAACCGTTCTGTTTCAGTGTTTCTCTTTGCTGAATTAGCTTTCCGGCTTGTGCGCCTTGTTATATAGAATAAGTAGCCTAAAAACTTGGCCATTTGCCTCCTACCCGCAGGGTTCTCCACTGGTCTGTTTTCTGTCCGGGGGTTTTAGTGATCACCGTCCTGGGGGAGGAGTCTAAGGGGAGGGAGGGGTGTCCCCTCCCCTTTGGGAAAATTTTGACAATTTAGGAGGGCTTCGATCGCAAATGGTGCAATTTACGGCCTTGTTCTTAGCCTTCCTTATATGTTCAAATCTGGGCATTTTGTGGCCATTTTTTTTTTGCAAATTGCATTTTCTAAATATTTTTGACTTTACTTGCAGATCTGAAGCCCCAGTTTCCACTTGGACGTATTCCAGAATGAAGTAGTTCACTTTCGAAGAAATTTCGAGTGAAAATCGGGAAACCTGGGGACAGTTCAATTAAATGGTTTCATTTAGTGTATGACTTTGATGGTAACGGATTCCTACTATCTGACTATGGAAACATGAAAGAAATGCAGTAAGTGCATATTGAATGATATAAGAGCTCAGGTGCAAGTGGGCTGGGTTTAGATCTCCGATGTTTTACTACACATTGCTTGTCATGAATAAATCAAATATAAAAGGCAGTCAAATGATTAATTGTGGTGTTTGTGATGAGTGTACAGACAACTTCTTGACCGGGCGGGTCAATATTCTGTGCGGGCGGCAAAGTTTTGTCCGGGCGCTAAAGTAGTATGGCAGATTTTGTAAGGGCGGAACCCCCCTGACAAAACAGCTAGTGGAGAACACTACTACCCCCACGATTATTACTTTGGCATAGGCCTATATTGCACTTTCATGCATATGGGCCCGACCTTGTACTACAGTTGCTGGTACAGTTTGTTAGCATAGCCTACGATGGCAATCAGTTTTACACGTACTCGTTAAGGCCCTTAATAATAGGACTAAGTCCAAAGGCATGCATTCAAACAAATAAACTTTTGCTTCTGTGAAATTACTGACCTTAACTGGAGGTTAGGAAAGGTCCTAGCCAGTACTGCTGGAAAGCAGTGATCCGTTGTTAGAATTCCACAACTTCAGTATTTTTTTACTTGCTAGCATGTCCATTCAGAACGAAATGAATTTCACCGGGACATCCTCTGTTAACTGTCTTCATGTTTGTCTTGTAAGATGTCACAATGCATTAAGTTAGTAGTGGTATTGTCGCATTCGGGATCCATTGAGATGACCGGTCTCTGTGATCGGTAACTAAGGGATCGATTGCCTCTTTCCCATTGACGCTTTCAAAAGGATAATGCAAAGTGGGCATTCTCGATTAGAGACTGGCATATGCGCTTTACTTTTCAACTTCTTAATGCCTTTTGATAACCAACACACCGTTACTTTGTAACTTGTCTTTCGTGCAAACGAAATCTTAATGTTGCTCAGCTGAACAAAAGGTATAAGACGTTTTTCTGTTGGGCTTTGGGTAATCTCTTTAAGCTCTTGTCGCTGAAGAAAGATCTACCAAAGCCAGAGCAGTTGTCGCTTCTCTTACACAAGGAAGTTTCACAATTCGTGTTTGTTCAATTCCCTCCCGAGATACGAGGCTTTTCCTCAACTGCTCAATGCACTCCCGCTTTCCTTCCTTTTAACTTGGGAAGTCTAGTAACACGAAACATTCATAATTAAATGGTGGAGGGAAGCCTAGTAACACGAAACATTCATAATTAAATGGTGCGGGTCAGTTAAAACAATACTCTGTATGCCTAACGAACAATTTGACTCCACCGTTGAAATCTGCAGTGCTCATATTTACGATTTTAGAGCATCTTCAAGCTGTCATTTCGAAACACTGAGTCACCAGACTGGGGTGGCCCAGATAGGGTGGGGAGTGGCGGAGCTGGGAAACCCGGTCAGAGGGGGCGAGAATGGCCTGAAGGGGCGCTTTGAAGTAGGTAGATCTCATGCTTTAACACGATCTTAGATCAAGCGCTGTTTTCCCACCCCCAAGTATTTTTCTATTATGACATGTTTCCATTTTCAATCCCTTCCTTTCACATACTGGTATAAAGGTGACCATTATAATTCAGTTAATATTCATGTTTTTGTCAGGTCCATATTCAGGATATTATGTTGAAAGGGGCTTACTTTGTGAGGGTAAAGATTAAATCTGCTAGAGCCAAAGCGGCAAGAAACCCTTATAGAAGGGAACAAAATTTGGGAAATTTTAATCACTGTTAAACATAACTTTTTGGCATCTGGAAATCAAGATAAGAACACAAAGAACCATGAAATTGTATATCATTATGTGACCGCTTTGTAATAGCCAGTAAGTTCATTGTTGCGAAAATAGCCAAGACGGAAGGTCTGTCTGGTCTTCTGGAATACCGTATCTTCTTCAGGAAAAATAAAATTAGTTGTGATTTCCTGGCATTTGGGGATCAAGTCTAGTAAGAAGCATTTTATGGCATTCATATTATAGAAGTGTCCGATGACCACTCTGTATTTACAGAGTAAGCGAGCGGGTTAACAGGCCCATTGAAGGAAAGCAAAAAGGAGCTGGGTGGGGGCTTACACAAGGGTGGTACTTGGAGCACTTCAAGTTTGTTGGTAGATAGCCAACGACTTGGCATTTCCTATACGCAAAGTGACACGATAGGTTGGCGCTCAGCGTTCACCAACTTTTGGCTAACTGATTAACTGTAAGAAGTAACCATTCCTAGCATTTTAGTGAAAGATAGAACTTCCATTGTACTTTTATATAGTAACTTAGTAAGGTTATGCAAATTAGTGCGCATGATCCAGGTATGGTCGTTACTTGCTACTCTACTGACGTACATATCCCCCTCTAATTTCCTGTAGCAAACTGTTCGTTTGAAACTCTCGCTCAAACTTAGTGAAAAGTACGATTTTGCATTTTAGGCAGTCTATGGGGTACAACCCTTCATATAGGCGAAAACCTAAAACTGCTCCTAATTCCATTTCAAATCGTTAACTAATAGTGCAGTTGTTTTCGAAAACTTTAAAAAATAACAAAAATAATAATAAAAAAAAAAAAAATAACGAAGCGATGCGACACAAGAGAAACTATAAGAGAATTTTCAATAGCCTATTATGATTCAAGTTTGCAATGTTAAATGAAGGAAACATTAACATCAAATATACCATAATGTTAGGAAAATTTTTCTCTGTGCACTTCGCGCGCACCCTCAGAGAAAACTGATTAATACAACTGAAAATTGTGTCTGGCACCGGAAGATTTCTTTCAAAGCATGGGTCTCTCCTACGCGTCACAATATTGTGACTTGAAGCTCTGACATTAGAGTCACTGAAAGTACTGTACATCATTCAATGCACCCTGGGTCCTTGCAAAAAAAAAAAAAAAAAAAAAAAAAAATCCGAAACTCTAACCATGTATAGGGAATCACAATTCTCGATATATTTTTCGGCATGCTTCCCATGCATGAGCCTGATATAAATTGATGTCTCATTGATACTGCTGTGCGGCTGCGCGTAGGAAAACTTTGGTGAAATTTCCTTGTTATTTTTCCTGTAGTACAGCTTGAGTAAATTATTTCCAAAACCCTCGTTACACCTCTCGCTATTCCACTTTCTCGACCAACTACTACCATCCTCAGGAAATTGACTGACGGTTACCATCGTAAATTTACGATTTTTTGAAGAAACCTATTTCATTAACATTTCAAATTACAAGTAGGGAAGCAGAATTTGTTCGGGGAATTGTCCAGAATTACCGCAAAAGTTGCAAAATTTAAAAAAAAAAAATATTCGGAGAGGACCCCCAGTCTCCAGCCTTCGGCTCTCACGGTTAAAGGTCTCGCCAGCCACAACTTCCCAAGATGTAGCCTCCAATGAAAATTACTTCACTGCATGGCATTTAAGTGACTGCCGATGGCCTTGGCCATGTCCATGTCCATGTAAAAGCTACCTGTTTTATTTTTAAATTATCATAATTATATTCTATAATCTGATAACCTTCGAAATCGACACTAACTTATTTTTCAAACTAATAAAAAGGTCCAGCGGGATTGTCCCAGACCATCCACAAAAATGAATAATGAAAGAAAGAACCATAGAGCAGGATATAAGTAGGAATTTTTTGTGTAATGAACAATACTGCATATAAAACTAAAGAAAAAAAAATAGGATACATTAAACACCTCAATGTGTTTTCTTAATTCGGCGCACTTCACGCGCACCCGTTTTAAATATTGTTTCAGGATTCCAGGTTACTTCCTGTAGAACAGGGGTCTCCAAACTTTTTTGCTTAGTGGCCCCAGCTTTCTACTTGCGGAATCTTGGTGGCCCTCAAATTGACGGGTCGGTGAGAGGAGTTTGATTTGACTTGGTTATGCAGTGTTAAATAAAGCAGATCACTGGTTCTTAGATTAGAATCACTCCCATATAGCTTATTTTCAATGGGACATTGGCAATTATTTTTCGCTCCCGGCTGAATCCTTTTCGAGACCCTTTGAAATATTTTACGCGTCCCTCAAAAGGGTCGCGACCGGCCTAGTTTGCCGACCCCTGCTGTAGAACATTTCGCTTTTCATAGCTTAGTTTAAACTCTTCCATTATCATTGAAATCCTTGAATTCCCCATGGCCTTACATAGCGGAGGGGAAGTTCCTCCTCCCCCAGAAATTTTCAAAGCAAAATGTTTATCACCATCGATCAGCGTAAATTTGCCGACTTTTTGAAGATTGTGTAGATGCAAGTTGTAAGGCTCGAGAGAGTGTCATTTCCGGTACCTTAATATGGGACAGGCGCTCAGCAAAGGGGTGGAAGAGCCCTCTCCGAGTCCTTGCGGGCACTTTTCTTAGCTTTTTCATTACTTAGATCATTCGCTAAAAAGTCTGAAAAATGCGATGTTTTCAGCGCGCTTCTCGCGCACCTACTCGAGTTCTCGATCACATTTATAAAATTATTGTTCCAAAGTCCCAGCCTTTGGCGCCGCTTGGCAGTCCACACAGGTTTGCCCGCCCTCCTCCATTTTCAGAAATCAAATCCCGCCCCTGGTCACTGTGGCCATTTTCATTCGTTATTGACGGGAGTTTATTTCCGAGAGGAGCACAGTGCTACTGCTAGGTCCTTGACTACTTCGTTCGATTAAAGTGTATGTTACGCCATGGCTTCGCCATCTGTGGATCACCGGGGCGACGACATCTAACATTGGGTCATACGTCGCAAAGTGAAAGTGAGATTGTTCCAGCAGATATACAATAACATTGCTTGCTTGAGTAGTTTTAGCATTCGTGTGTTGGGCGCACGCTACGGTGGTACCTTCGTATGTGCAGCGTACTCCTGGCAAATTGCATGTAAAGTTATGCGAAAACATTGTACCTGTGACATACCATCGCAGTCAGTAACAGGTACACAAACTTCAGAAGAGGCAGAAAGGATCAATTGTCTCTAGGTCACACCAAAGAACTAACAGTTTTAAATCTGATTTTGTAATAGTGTGGCTTGCAGGGGCGGATCTAGGATTTTTCGTTAGGGGGGACGCGCTGACGGTCGACCATCTGCCCGAACGACTATCTAAGCGGAGCGCCACCATCAGTTGGCGCGGAGCGTACAGAAAATTTTGAAAAATCGCGACCCCTCAGATAGCCGGAAATGGCATTTCCCAGGCTTGTAAGTAGAGTCTAAGCAGTCGATATTTTGAGCTTTCGTTTGCCAAAAATTTTCCCTTCAATTAAAAATGAGAAAATTGCAAAATGTTTAGAAAATCACCAAATAAAATGCAGGGGCAAAGTCTATTCATAGTTCCCGTTCTTGACCGCCGTCATGGAGTGTCCCCTTTCCTTTTGAAATTTTTTTGCTGTCCCGAAGGGCTTAAAAAATCGTGCTATATTTTGCTTCTTTTCACACTAGATCCATGTGCTGAAAATGTCTTGATTTTCATTCTATCAATGAATAATATTATTCATAATTTTTACAAAAAACGAAATACGACGCTTACATTGTTCTGTTAATCTGTTTCGTCATAGTTTTCAATATCATAAAAAGATCACAGTTGTGAAGGAAATATTTCCCAATTACCCTCCCTCTAGCTCTAGGCCTCTAACCCTCACCCTTCCACCCGAACAACATCCCATCCGTCCCTCCTCTCGCCGTTTTATTTTTGATCCCCTTCATTTTTTCAACATCGTCGTCGACCGCGTCCCTAAAATTTCTGTGCGGGCATTCTGCCCCCTGCTGGCTAGGTCAGTGAAAACATGTACCACTACCATTGGATGAAATGGTCTTGTACCTTTCCGGGACAAAACACCATACAACGGAATTGAAAACATGCTTATGACTGCGTGTCTTTTACGACACTTGTCCGAACTGAAGGTCCACTGAATTTATGCCACTGTCTATATTGCTGCCCGAACTCCCGACTATAGATGAATTTACTCAGTGGCGTGCGCAGGAATTTGAGGAGAGGGGGAGACGTAGCCCTTAGACAGACTCTCAGCGCTCCGCGCCACCTTCGTTTGGCGCGGAGCGCAAGGAAATTTTGGCTCAAAATGCCTCCCAGGTAGCTGGAAATGGCACTTCCCAGGCCTATTTACCGCACATAAATTTGGGAAAACACTAGCAATATTGTAAAAAATAAACATAGAATATTAGAAATAAGGTGGGACTGTCCCCTTCGCCCCTCCTCCTTGGCTTATAATAGATGATTAATTAGATGATTAAAATTAAAAAAATCATACTCGTCAAATTATAGATCAATAGATGATTTACCTTTTTTTTTCTTTCAGAACTGCTATTTATTTAGTGGTAAACCTTTGGAAGGTAAAACAAGTTTCAATAGAGGTGCGCAAGGTTTCTTTGCTGTCCTGGGGAGGGGTTTAGAAACTTTTGCCTAAGAAAGAGAGCTGAGATGCAAAATGGTGCTATATTTGAAACATTTTGAGGCATATTAAAACACACATGGGAGAGCGCGCCTGTTGCTCCGCCAGAGTAGGTCAGACTGCTCCCGATTTCCCCCGACCAGTTGATTTTCCTCCGACAACTTATAGAGGTGGGGCCCATGGCCCACCCGTCCCCCCCCCCCCCAATGCGCACGCTACTGAGTTTACTACTAACACCTTCTGAGAAAAACCGGAATGTCACGTTCCAAGATGGCTTTGAAGAATTTTCAGGCGGACTTATGGGAATTTTCTCACACTAAACTCATATGTGAAATTGAAGAAAAAGATACTTTTACGGTTGCCCGATTTGGGGTTAAAAGCACTGCAGCCTATAAGTAGTAAGTTTTGCACAATTGGCGGTGGCTCACATTGAAAAATGCAAAATCGTGACCACACATAGCTGCCCGAATACGTCCCGACTAAACCGAATCTTCGCCTTATGATGACTACTGGTAGTATTGTCATAAAGAAATATGACACGTCAAAAATGGTCTTTGATTAATTTCTTTGGGCAAAATTTTGGGCTTTGTATACACCTATACACCCTCCGTCTGTCAGTGTAATCTAGCAATTGAAAACATCCCAGAACTTTTTTACAACTTTCGCGGGAATATTCTACCATTTGGGACAAAGTTTAGTTTGCACGGGACTATGAAGTGAGACTGAGGAAAATTGTTTTTCCATAAGCGACCCGGATGTGTCGCGAATTTTTGTGTTCTTTTCGTTTCATCATGAAATTTTTACTTTGACTATGATGCTTTTTTATGTTTCGGGCAAATGTTTCAAAGAATTGGGAGATTCGGACTTTTCGGGCAAAATGTTGAGCAAGACTATAAAAAGAGGCTGAGGAATAAAAGTTTTTTTGACGCTTTTTAATTTTTCTGGCAAATCTTTGGAAGAATTCGGGCACGATAGGAATTTTGAGTGGAATTAAAACATGCGAGATTTTTTAAGACTCAAATGGCTGTGCAAACCCATGCCAGAAATTAAGATCTTGTGGAAATTTGGGGACAGTCTGCCCTCTGCCCCTGCCTTGTACGCCTATTTGACAAATGACCAGTTTGGAGTTCGACTTTCCCAGTATCTGTAAGCCGTAAGCGATCATTGGTTCGAGCGTAGCGTAAGAGTGAAATTTTGCAAAATGAGCCTCCCAGATTGCAGGAAATGGCCCTTCCCATGCCCTATAAGTTGCGAGATACGGTCGAGATCTTCGATGTCACCCTGTTGCCATTCCATCGGAAAACTTGAAACTGTATACTTTTAAACTGCTATTATTTTGTAGCGATTATAAGACAATACAACATGACGAAGAATCAAGTAGGCGAAATGATCCGTTCTACGAAGGTAAAAAACAAACCTTGGAAAATTTTAGGGGGGCGCGCGCAGGGCGCGCCCCCGTCTAAATCCGCCACTGGCTTGCGTTGAGTTGTAGACACCAGCAACTGACTGGAGTTGACTCGACCAAAATGTCTGACTTGACTTAACTTGAAAATATGCTTGACTTGACTTGACTCGAAAATGTGCTTGGCTTGACCTGACTTGAAGATGTGACGAATGACTTGACTTGATTTGTGACTAGACCACTATTAATATTGACTTGTGACTCGTTACTTTCAACACTGCATGTACTGAGCAACGTAATGGTGACCGTCTTGATCTGTACTAGAACCACTGTTCTAAAAAGTAGTAGTACGGGGAAATCCAGTGTGGACTGTACGGGGAAATCCAGTTTGGACTGGGAAGGATGGTTCAAATTACCGGCCCGAGTAGTTGCTCCCGCCCATAAACAGTGTTCCAAGTTTTTTTCTTTTATCTATGCTCATAATATCTTTGATATAAAACTTGAAGGGCGCCTTTTCCTAGGTTGGCTTTACGTTGGCATGGCAACAACCTCATCATAACACAGCTGTTGTTCCTGAATGTCCCGGGACGGTACACAGTGCTGTGTGTACGTGCCATTCACGCGTGGTATTAACTCTACAGTTTCAATGCAATCAAGATCCTCCAGCCACAGGATACGTGTTGCTCACCGACAATATTAATTACTGCAATCTAGCCTAGGAAGTTTGGGACTCTATTGAGGGAAATAGTTGATTTCATCGAAAAGTACAAGGTTTTATAGTTATTACAGAATGACAGATGAAGTAGCCTTCCGATCTATGATAAGAGCTTCTGGTCTAGCGGAAGAGTGGACCCACACGACAGACGAAAAGAAGTTCCAGCAATATGGATGGCGTACGACGACCAAAGAAGACTGTTACCGTCCCAATACTTTGGTAGGAAATTGGAATGAAGAGAGATTTGATATATCCAAAGTGAGAGTTCCCGACACATTGCCATCACAGGTAGGGGCCTAAGTAAATTTTAAATTCTGTGGAAGTTACATCGGATCTAGGACAGGCAGTCTAAAGAAATACGAGCCATTCAGATCGACTTCTATTTTGTCCCTAGACCTTTAAGTAACATGTGTCATATGTTTTGTCTCGTTTATTGGTGTAAAAAAGTGACTAATGGTAGCAGTTTACCAGGCTATTCCTTTTAAATATAATCAGTAAGCCTACCATATTGGTGTGGTTAGATCACTTTCTGTTTGAAAGTGAACATGAAAAGACAAAAAAAAAAAAAAAAAAAAGAAGAAAGGGTGGCCAGAGGATGGAGGCCCAGAACATTAAGGTTGGGTGATTTGACTTCTAGAATTTCCTGGACTGGTAAAATTGGGCAAATTGACAGATGCCTGCTTTAATTAAAACTAATATTGATTTATACCTGAATGAAGCTACTGAAGGGTGAAGTATATCCCTACAGCATGTTCAGATTTTATGTAATTTTGTTTTAGCTAACTTGGGCTTGAAAAGGAGGCAAAGACTGAATGGAAAGCTAGTTTATCAGTAGCCCTGGGTAGGTGGCTGGCCTCTATAGACCATAGTAATATTGGCCTCAAATTACTTAATTCACAGCCAGTAAATGGATTTTAACCACAGCATTAATTGAGACAACCTTTCCTTTGGGGGCTAGCCATTTATGTTGTGAACTTTTTGATAACAACATTATATCTGTCTGGCCTGGCTTGGCAGCAGTCTACATGGCAATAGGCTATTGAGACCATACAGGCCGATAAAATCTCAGTATTTATAGATCTTTCAAAAGCCTTCGATACTATAAATCATCACATTCTTCTTCAGAAGTTGTATGCGTATGGCGTGAGAGGATTTGCGCATGCCTGGTTCACACCTTACGTAAGCAATAGGCCTCATTACGTTACCAGAAACGGTGAAGACTCTTCTCTTCTCCTAAGCAACATTGGTGTACCGCAGGGCTCAATACTCGGTCCTCTCCTCTTTCTAATTTATGTTAATGACATTTGTAATTCGTCATTAAATGCTCAATTTTATCATTTTGCAGATGACACCACCGTACTTTTTCAAAACAAAAAATTGACTACTGTGCTTGAAATGGCTCAGCAAGAATTCTCACACATTGTTGAATGGCTTAATTCAATCAAGCTTTCCCTTAATATGAATAAAACCAAGCTTCTTGTTTTCGACAATAAAGTTCCAAATACTGAAAATATAATTCTTACTTTGAACAAAACTAGAGTCCCAGCAAGTTGCTACACAAAGTTACTTGGCACTATTATTGATTATAAACTTCGCTGGAAAGAACATATTTCATCCGTTTGCAGTAAAATCTCCCGAATTAAGGGTGTACTCAATAATCTAAAAAATTTTCTACCCCAAAGTACCCTTCTTCTACTTTACAATTCACTCATACTTCCACAAGTTAATTATAATTTACTGGTTTGGGGGAATGCCAAAAAAGATTACCTACAGTCCACTTATTTGCTGCAAAAGCGTGCTGTACGGAACATTTGTAATGTATCTTTCACTCATCATACAGGCCCTCTCTTCAAATTACTCCGTATTCTTTCTGTCTTCGACCTTTATAAACATCAGCTTGGTGTTTTCATGCATAATTTCATTCATAACAAGTTACCAACTGAAAATGCTACAGTAATTTTTATGTTCAAAATAGGCAGTATCATAATATGATACCAGGAAAAGGCATCTTCTCACTATTCCCTACTCTAGAACATGTCTCACTGAGTCTCAGATTAGACACTCTGGAGCTGTTCTATGTAATTCTCTTCATGATCACATAAAGCATTGTATTTCCCTATATTCTTTTAAAGTAAAGTATAAACAGCTTCTTCTGGACACTCCAAACATTGTTTAAGGTTGGGTTTAAAACCTTTATTGTTAGGATAAATGTTCTTTTGTTCCACTTGTAATTTATTCTTATCTTTTCTTTATCATGATTCCTTTTTTTTCAAGGGGGCCAGACTTAGAAAAAGCATATCTGCTTCCCTCTGGCTCCTTTCACCTTGAATGCTATTATGCTTTCTTAATATGCTGTGTTGTACATTAATGTTAATTGCTAGTATTCTGAGGTGAAAAATAAACTTGAAGTGCTTGCCAGAATGAGAAGCCAGTCTTGTGGACCATAGATGGTCAAGTGGCAGTATGTGGGCCATAAGTGTGGGCATAGGCATAGAAGGCTTTTCTCAACTGGGGGAGGGAATGAATGTTGTTTGTTTTGGACTGTATCCTGGGGGAGGGGTCTTAGGATATGTGAATTCATATGTCAGGGTCCTTAGATGCAATTTGGTACAACACATTGGGCAAAATTTTACTTAAACTCAGTGCTGCAGTTTTTTTACATTCTTCACAGAGGGAACAAATAAGGGGCTTTTGTCCTTGAATTGAGGGGGGCAGAAGCATACCCCCTCCTATGCTTGTGATTGTGGGCAATCATTTTTGGGTATAATTGCTGCATGAGTACAGTATGTGCTGAGAAGCATACCTGTGTGGATCCAGGGAAGTTAAAGTAGCCTGAACCCACCGTAACCCCCATCCCCCACCCCTGGGCCCTTGTATCTGTTTTCTGCAGTTTACTGTACATATTACTGATGATGATACTGAATATTTAAAACAGCTTTCTGGACTGATTGTGATACATGGAATTTGAATACTGTTTCCTGCAAACTAGTGTTTGGAGTGAGACAGATCTTACAGTATGTACGGTAGGGTCTAAGATGATAATTCCTTATTAGGCGGTGGGCCAATGGTCTAAAAGTGCTCTATTTCTTGACTTCCGTAGTCCCCCCTAGGGAAGTACTTAAAAATGACCTAGATACATTGGGAACGATGTCCTAAGACATATTTTACATGTTCCCACTTTTCAAAGTTGCACATTTATGAGTAATCACGGGAAATATGCTATTTTGGTTGCTAGGGAAATTTTTCCCTAGCAACGGTAGCTTATGAGCAGAATAAACACAAAATCCAAACTTTTAATGATGGAAAAACAGAAAAAATACCACTTTCTTTTCAAAAGAAGTCTCATTGGCATATATTTCTTTGATTTATAATGAAAAACACACATTTTGGGTTGCTAAGGAACATTTTCCCTAGCAACAGTAGTCAGAAAGCAGAATAAACACAAAATCTAAACTTCCAACTATGAAAATACAGAAAAAATGTCATTTCCCTTCCAAAAACTAAAACAATTCATTCACATGTTTGTAATTAGCATGAAAAATAGACTTTTTTGGTTGCTAAGGAACATTTTCCCTAGTAACAGTAGTCAAAAAGCAGTATAAACACAAAATCTAAAATTCCAATTATGAAAATACAAAAGAAATGTCATTTCCCTCACAACATGAAAACAATTTATCCACAATATTTGAAATTATCATGAAAATTCACTATTTTGGTTGTTAGGGAAAATTTTCCCTAGCAACAGAAGTCAAATGGTAGAATAAACACAAAATCTAAAATTCCAATTATGAAAATACAAAAGAAATGTCATTTCCCTCACAACATGAAAACAATTTATCCACAATATTTGAAATTATCATGAAAATTCACTATTTTGGTTGTTAGGGAAAATTTTCCCTAGCAACAGAAGTCAAAAAGTAGAATAAATACAAAATCCAAACTTCCAATTATGAAAATACAGAAGAAATATCATTCACCTTTAAAATAAAAACAATTTATCCACACTTTTTGAAATAATCATGAAAAATACACCTTGGTTGGAAACCTTGGAAAATTTCCCTAGCAATGGCAGCCTAAGCCCTGGGAAATGACCACAAGATGCAAAATCCTAGTTGTAGGCATGAACCATAAATTTCTCCACCTTCAAGTTTTCAGAGAAATCAAGAGAAAACACCTCAAAGGACAATGTCTCAATGACATTACACTGCTTGGTTGCTCAGGATAACTTTACCTAGGAAAGAAAGTGTAAGCACAGAATAAATACAAAGTGAAAGCTTTAAGTTATGCGTATAGGTATTTCAGGGAATAAAGAAAACAATTTTTGTGACTTTTTGGAGAAATCTGCCAAAATGGTGAGGATTCAGAGAATGGTTGGTTGGCATAATTTTCCATAGCAACTGAAGTTACAATACTTACAGGATAAAAACAAATTGTAACTGATGTTAACAAATAATTTTAGTTCACTGAAATTTGAAAATATCAACATCTCTTATAATCAGGTTGAATATGAGATGCACTACACAAATGATGGTAGGAACATGCAAATTTAACCAATAATCACTTAACAACATTGTTCTACATCATTTATCTACTAGCCTTTCAGCAGCCCCTTTTATATGCTTCTTAAAGTAAATGATGAAGCTTTAAAAACCTTCAGACAATCCCATTGAACCTTGGTTGTAACCTTCCATTTCCATATGTACATAAAGTGTAGAGGGTCTAATACCAGAATGACCCAAATATGCTACTCCCCCCCCCCCTCCCAAACACATTCTCTCAATCAGTAACTGTCTTATTCTACTCTACTTTCTTCAGAGGCTGCTTAGTACCATCCTCATGCTGACCCTACCTAAAACATGAACCTTAACAAGCAGAGCTTCAAGCTGAATTGATAGGTCACCAAGGATTATTACATTTCACCATCACCATGCCTATAAAATTGGTTAAGTAGTGTCTGGACTTATTCACTATTCCTACAGATATCCAGCCTCAACTCCACCTACCCTTTACTCATAAAAGAACTGCCCATACAATTAATAACTTACATACATAACAAACTGTAATGTTCATGACCATGTGTATTTTAAAAAAGGATTATATAACAGTCACTTGTTGACTGTTGCCTCGTATTTTCCAGTCCAGCAAGTTTTCCTGAAAGATACTCTCCTATACTGTACAAACTGCAGGTTTTTTCATTGATACAGTATATGAGTTCCTGTAAGTGCCATTTCTACACAGTAGTTGGTGGATTCTAGGAGTACACCATGACCATCGAAACATACTACAGTACCAGTCTTGAGAGGGTTTTCATTGTTTTTCACTGCTTCATATTTCACCAATTGAAAGCATCTCATCTTCACATCATCTACAGCAGTATATGACTATATCATGGCATCTTTGAGTCCCTAGGGTCCCCAATATTTGAAGGCAAATGGTCCCTCTTCAAATCTCAAAGCGGATGGGTACAAAAGGATGAAATATGAATAGATCATGACCGAGCCCTCCTTCTTACATACTCAAGTGGTTGCTCACTTGCTACACTAGGCATTTCATTCCCAGCAGGTGTTTCGGCTTCTGAAGCTGCAATTAACAAAAATTGTCAAAGGTCAATCTCCAAACTACAGTTACTTGAAGCAAAGACTTAGCTTATGATTAAAATTTATCTGACTCTTGATTTACCACATTTCTCGAAACTGCAAAAGTTAAAGGAGCACCCATTTGAATTGGTATCTGTCAGACGGCAGCTGCTTAACCCCCCTTCATAAAATTTTGTTGACAATGCTACTATCTTCAGTTGTTTATAGATGCATGGAAACAGACTATCAGTCAAAGGCTAGTCTGTATAATCTGCTCTTTACTTTGCAAACGGTAGCCTATATATGCCTATGAATCCATGTAATACATCAGTATAACCTTCAAGGAAAACTTGCCATCACTGATCAATGTTTACTTTGACCAGCCTTTTATGTCTCAGTGAAAGACATTAACAAACATGCAGCATTGAATTAGAAATGGGTCTTTCAGAAAGCCCAGTCTTTGTGCACTTTAAAGTGCAATGTTTTACACACTTACAGTAATCACATTTCCACAGTTACCAGGCCTGGGAGTTACTGTAATTACTGGGTCTGCCTAAGGCAAATTATAGCCTGAAGGTAGCCCATCCTCAGCCTACACAATAGCATTGCATTATCATGCAATTCAAATATTGCTAGTCACTGAACGTGACCATATAAACCTTCTAGTCACTCCCTAGAAATGGAGTGTATACTGTAGTATGGGAACGTAATGCTGGGCCTGTTCAAGGGCTAGATATTACATGCACCACCTTGACCAATGATAGCTTTACTTCAACAACTTGAAAAACAAAAATGGAGTAATGAAAAATGAAGCTATAAAATCTGCATCTTCCAAGACATTTAGCAGTACAGCTCTCAGACTGGGCTGTGCATTAGATGTTACATGGATGTCACAAGGCACAAGCCTAGGTATAGGGCCTGGGAAGCTCAGCAACTAGCTATGATGGCAATGTTCTTTCAGACTAGCTTAGCACCGCCTATCCTTAAGCAGTTAAAATTGTATATTTCATCTTACATTTAAAAACAAACAATTACAGAATACCCCATGAGATACAGCTGTTTTTTAACTGGCTGCATGCACAGTCACTGCACATCCCTGTAGCCCCTATGAGACAGAATTTCAGTTATGACTGCATACCTATGCAGTCTCTATAAAGCAACCATAACTCTGTATATCTTTGAGCCTCTCAAAGAAAAGTTAACCTTCATAGGCTACACATAGGATGCTGCCTCAAATTTTCATGGTGTTTCCCTGTAGCTTCCTAAATATACCACAGTAAGCCTGTAACTGTGAGGGAAACTGAACATTTGCTGAGTGCCTCACAAAAATAAATTGTCTTTTGACTGCATATCCTCGTATAGTGGTATGGGAATCTTGTCAAAAACATCTATGCGAGTCATTTTCCAATAACAATTTTGCCTTGAATCTGTCACGTTACCTTTTCCCAAACAGAGTTTCATATGCGGGGTATTCTGCAATTAGCCTGCTCCCATTTAAATACACTGAGAAAGTCAACTTACTTAACTGAACAGGATATGTCTCTGCCTTCCTCTCCACTGCCCTCTGAACGTTTTATACTTTATAACAGGGAGTGTCAAATACTCCCAAATAGCAACTCCCTGTTTATAGTGAAGAGTGTATCGCACTCACTCACTGTATACTGTAGGCTGTAATAAACAGACCATGTTCTAGCAATAGGTGTAACGTTACGTACTGGTTTAGCGAAATGACTGACGAACATGACAATTGCTGCATCATGTTCTTAGTTGCTACGGTCTCACTGCAGGTCAGATCCTTTCAAACAGAAATCCGGTACTCGACTTTTTCCAGCAGGCTTGGAAATGGGCACAGTTAACCCCAAAAGTAAGCTCCAAGCATCCCATTTTTAAAGTTTTTACGTACAGAATCTTGCGAACTAAGAGAGTTCAGTGACTGTGTTATTGCGGGTGTATGTACATATTTCCGTAATATTTACATTCCATCAAGGTCATGTGGTACTCTAATTGATATGCTATTGGTTGCTGACACGAAGTCTTGCGCAATCTTACGGCACGTTCGTGAACAGCTATGTTTAAAAATTTTGGCTTATATTTCATTTAATATCTACAAAATGTGCAACTTTTGCGCGTGGGAACATGTAATTTCATCTTAGTTATATATTTTTACGATTTTTGAGCTATTTTCCAAGTACTTCCCTGAGAGGGATCACGAAACAAGCGAATTTGGGGCTTCGGCCCACCGTCTATATTATTGTTCATTCTTTCTGTTTTTCAGTTTGGACATTATTTTGACACAACACACAAAAAGTCATACGTCAGTCAGCCGAAGGCTGTACCAAAACAGCTCCTCCACTTAGCAGGTGAGTTGACTAACGGTGTGCCTATAACCCCAGGCCTTGAATTTTGAGGCGTGCGAGTGCGATCGCACACCATCACTCGCCTCAAATCACTGTGAGGGGTGCGATTTTTTGCACACCTAGATAAAGAATGGAACTCAGGTAAATTTATTAAAGTTTAATAAAACAGCATACCTACCACACTCCTTAATTTCCTGAGGAGTGTGATTTGTAGCACACCTGGAAAATCTAAAACTCAAGGCCTATAACCCTGCCTCCTGATGCAAAGGCAAGCTGAGTAGGTTGCATTAAAGAAAGCTATAATATTATGCCTAAAATGTGAACACTTCCAAATTATACAGAGAGTACCATTTGTTGTAAATTCATGAAGTTCATAGGCATTTGAACATGAAATAGTTGAGAATAACCTGTCTTGTCACATAGATATAGTTGCATGTACAAGAAAGGTGGTGCTAATTTACTAACTTACTTTATGATCAAAATACATGTTTTCTTCTGAGTGACTGTTTCAGCTTTACAACATGGTATTAACTGTTGTGATATTGATGTTATGTTTTGTGTGCAAATGGGTGCCAACAGAAGACTATAAATCACATAATTTATGGGAAAAGGGGAAGGGAAAGAGTGGTTTGCAGGAGGGGATAATGGAAGAAGGGGGAAGGGGAAATTGGCATTGCCCAAGGGTGTTGCCCAGGGCCATGGGCCTTAATGGTTATATGTAGAAGCACATTGTATGTATAGGGTATGGTGCTCCAAAATTTGTGTTAAAATACATAATACTGAAAGAGGAAAAACTATGGGTAAAACTTCACAAATATTGTGAGGTAGCCAACTTCAAGCTAGAAAATTATGGCCCCTGGTAAATAAGTTAATTTTAATTGCAGAGTACTGTACCTATAAAGGAAACAAAAAAGAATTAAGTAGCCACTCTGAACTTCAATATGATTTTAAAATTTCAAAAAGAAAGAAAAAAGACCACTAAATGTGTACCATGTAATTATAGAGCATTGGTTAAACCCCCACCAAAAATACTGCAGCTTGTTCTGTTTGCAGAGCTAACAAATGTTGAAACATAGTTTTCACTTTATTTATAATGGTACAATGCACAATTTTATGTGATGTCATGTGTGTGATACTTGTATGTCAAGGTTTTGGTTTAGTAATCAAAATGCCTCCCTATGACTTTGACCACTTTTCAAAGTGCAAGTAAGTTTGTGAGACCATAGGGCTGTTTAACAGGTTAAGTACAGTATGCTCAACTTACTCAATGACATGACAGTGACCACATTTGGAAACAAAGGCAGATGACATACCGTAGGCCTTTGGACAAAGCGGGTTGTATGTAACCAGCCCTCCACCCCCTATTCTGGCAAAACTTAATACCATTTTTGGGCAGAATGTAGCCTATTTTCAGGCAATGATGCCCACAAGCTTTTGGGCAGAAAGGATGCAGCCCCAATCAGAAGTAGTCCCATGCATACAGTTATGGTGGGTGATTTGAGTACACTATAGTCTAAGAGTGACTTTCTAGTTGTGCCATCTAATTAACAAATTAAGCAATCTCCTCTAACTTACTTGACAAATCAGCTAAACCTGACATACTGTATCTTCTTTCTCTTATATCCTTCATCTTTTAAAACATAAATATTACATACATATCCAAGGTAAACAAAAGAGTTATTTTGCAGTGAATTTAACAATTCACTGAATTCAGGCATCAAGCATGCTGTCACATGGTTAGAAAGTGCCATTCAGGAATAAGGACATCAGGGTACATACTTATTCAATTTTCAGTGACTGCATTTTCCCTTTGAACTCTGGAAAAATTTTAGTTTTGGGCAGCACAGGAATGAGAAAATGGGTGTTGGACCTCTGAGTTTTTCTCACAAGATTTGTGACAGGCTACAGTATACAGTTTTGTATTCTAAACTTCGGCCTGCTTTAAAGGCTCTACAATCTTGCTCCAGAAAGGATAATTTTCCCCTCTGGGCCTATTTCTAGCCCCTCTTCCAATTTAAACAAAAACTCACCCAGTAGTTCCCAGACAAAGTTACAGTACTGAAACTTGCACTAAGTTTAAATTGCTCAAGGCCACATCCACATTATCAAACTGTGTGTGAGCTGATTGATCAACCAGAGTGAAGTTACTGTTTGAATGTCTATCAAAGTGCAGTTACAAATAGAATGTATGTGTATCAAAGTGCAGTCACTAATTGTATTTGGAGATATGATCATTCATACATATGTTTGGGGTATTGCTATCCAGCCCCTTCAAAATCTCCTATTCATGCATACCTTTATCTAACTTTTTCAGAACAAGAACCAAGAGCATTCCCTGCCTCCCAACCAGAATTAGATCAGCCAGGGCTGAAAGCTGAATACAATTCATTTCAGACAACATCAAGAGCAGCTTTTGTGGATCCTAGGATACGAAACAGGCCACTATAGATGCAGCACAGTGAATAAAACTTAACCATGCATACAGAACCATGATTTATCATTGATTCAGATGTGTTAGAAGTTGCTTTCATGCAGATAACCAATGGTGACTGAATCATCGATAAATATTATTCCTCTTCATCAGGAACATTTCAGATTGGAGTATTGGAGTATAACAGCAGGGAAGATAACAGGATGGACTGTCATAATGCTACCAATTATGAAGACTGTTTTCAATTATAGACAGAAAAAAGGAACAAAATAAAGAAGGAAAAAGATAAAATCTTTTACTTTGCAGAACTTTTTCAAGTGCCTGTAAAGATTTTCTCATGAAGCTGCTAGTCTGCATATCTGCTATTCAATTATCAGGTAGAAGCCTATTTATGGCTTCAAGGACCCTATTCAGTTTTTCCTAACAATAATGTGTATAGTGTATAAAGGATGTACATTTATGGACAGGTTTGGAGTTAATGCTTGAAGGCAAGGCTAAACCGTATATATTCCATACAAACTGTGTACTACACACATACCATAGGATCTTTGTAATGGTCTACATATATACTGCACTGACATACTGCTATCGGACAGTACATGTACAGTCCTGCAGTTACGGAAGATCTGGGAGCCTGACGGCATCAAGAGCGCCCTCTTATATGTCAATTGTAAACAAAAACTACAGCAGAACTAGTGAAGATCCCCTTGTCATCTGTATCAGCTCCTGTACTATCTACAAGAAAATTCTGGGAAAAAGATTACGAAAGGATTACTTTACCATAATCAGAAAGTTTGTTCAATTTATCTAACATACTTCTATTACAGTATTGAGACAAAAGAGAAGCTGCAGAATATAGGAATGGCTAGTGTGATCTTCCTTGTATAATATTGATGTTCATTGTCAATATTAGGGTCTAGCTTCCCTCTCTGCCCTGCCCCGCCCCCTCCTCCCCCCTGCCATATCAGGAACAAGACTATGCGTTACACATCCATAATGTGTAGGTCTAAGACTGAGAGGCTGGACATAATAGTTTTGGTGCTCCTTTTGAGAGCTTAACCTCCATTTAAGAGAGTTTTTCTCTTTGTTTTTACCATTTGGCATACACTGTAGGTTGTGACTTCATGGAAATAGAATCCCTTGGTTTCCATTCACTTGATGATACAATAAAAACATTCATCAATACTAGACCTGAAAGAGGTGAAAGGTCATGGCTGTTTAACAGCATTACAACCCCTGAAGTAAAGCAGTGCATTAGAGCCCTAAAGTACACAACCACCCAGAGAAATGAAATGTAGATTTAGCAAAGGGCCCTTGCATGAAAGCCCATGCCTAAAGGCCCAATGGGCTGGGGGTTGTAGAATATGCCCACGGTATTCCCTGTCTGGTGTAAGAGGCGACTTAAGGGAAAGACTTGAACCGTATTTGAAATCAAACTTGAACTTGAACCGTATTTAAACTTTATTTTTTTTTATCTAGCTGACACTATATAACACATTTGTGTTGGTGTGTCATTAAATCCCATCTAACTAACAGCCCTGTGGAAGGTATGGGCATTGAACTTTTTCTTTTACACTCTAGAACTTAAAATTATTCTCTTCAAGAGAATCAAGCCAAACAAAACTTCCCAAAAACTTGCAATATAGCCTAAACTCTGCCCCAAAACTCCCCTCCCTCTCTGTATGAAACTAATTTCAAGTTTAATTTTACTTTGGCCCCTGCTACCCCTTCCCCATCCCCTCTCTTACATGAGAGAAATGAAACCACAATGAAAGGTGCCATTATTGGATTTAAATTCCAATGTTTTATGGAAGTCATGTCACTTTTAAGACCCTTTTGCTATCATTCAGTTTTCTGAATGGCCCACACCTTCTCTTTTACTTCCATATGATATCAATAACTTTCCTATAATACATGACCTTTTAAGAATACAAAATATTCTTTAAATTTGTTTTTTCTTTCTTTATTCAGTGGTGAAGGCTTTCATGCCATCACCAGCAGAGTTAATGATACAATCTGATATGATGTAAAACATTTCTATAGTAATGTAATCTTCAATCTTTCCATTTTTATACCTCTGAAAAGACGACATTAACATTATTCCTTCTGTAATTGACTTTGTGTAATTCATAAATACTTTCGTACAGTATTTGTCAGTGACTTAAAATATAAACTGCAATTCCAATAACCCACTATTTCCTCCTTTATTGTGCAAAAGTAACGAATTGTGACTGTTTTAACACCATCTGGAAAAAGTGACGGCTTCCTACATTTTGAGTTAGCAGATGAATTTGCAGTTGGTGAACATGAAATCTTAAAGAATCACTGATCTTTTCTGATAAATATGTCCACATAATGGCACATATAACATACTTAAATACCTACATGTAACATGTTCAGGGGCAGATCTAGTATTTCACATGGGGGGGGGGGGGGGGTAACTCCATGATGGCAAAGTTTACACCTACGGGAGTCAAATGTACAAAGCCTTGATAGGGGATGGGTCTAGGGAAAAACTTCAAGTTAGACACTCGAATGGTATTTCGTGGCATCTTGCAAACAAAATGAAGTACACATACTTATTACAGTAGCTTCGGGATTGTATCCAAAGAAAAGGGGGGGGGGGGGATTGGGCTGGAGCCAGGAAAGCCCCTCTGGATCCATGCCTGATGTTCATTATTTGCATTTCTGTACCAAAACAAAATGATGGATGCACAGCTAACATACCCACTTTATGGACATGGTTGCCTGTCAAAACAATATTAAGGAGCCTGAAATCATGATGTGTCCTTTGAATTCTGAAATGAGCTACCTTCTTATACCAGGGAATGGCTGCCATTGGAAAATCCCAGTAACACAAATGGCTTTAAAGTACTGATAATTGTAAAACATAAAAACAGTAGCCTACCTTACTGCAGTAAAACACTATTGCACCATTTCAATCTTATGTTGCATAACAAGTTAACACAAAAATCACATCCAGACATCATGAATACTAGAGCACCAATGGTGCTGAAGCTCATACCTTCAACTAATTAAGGGTCCCTGGCTTGTAGTCTTTGTTAGTACAAGCATCGTATGACTTTAAATGATGTCAAATGGCTTATGACCCCTAATCTCACATACCCTGATGGCACCTTCCTGAATGTCACAAAAAATTTGTCATGCTATCTTTGCTTTGTAAGTTGTTTCATGAATACAATTTAAGAAAGCAAAAGCCCCTAGGGCCCATCTTTGGCCTTGGATCCCAAACTTTGGACCAAAATTCCACAAAACCAGAAACAGATCACTAACTAAGCATCATTATAACTGTCAACTCTGTTAAACATTAACTGGAGGAAAAGTTAATCACTTGCAATACTACACAAAATGGACCCTATGGTCCATCTTGTGCCTTGGACCCCAACTTGTTAACACCCTGAAGGTACCACTACCCGAATATTTTATGACAAACCATCCACATTGTACAAGAGAATCTGCAGGTGTAAGCAATTTGCAAAATGTCATATAAAGAGCCATAGGGCCCATATGGGACCTTAGACCCAAACTTCCAGAACACCATAAACAGATCACTAACCAAGCATCATTATGACAGGCCTTCAACTCTGTTTAAACATTAACTGGAGGAGGCATTGGCCATTTTGCAATATTTCACAAAATGGACCGTAGGGTACATTGGGCCTTGGACCCAAAATTTCTGTACACCCTAACAGAACCATTAACAGAGGATCACTATGACAAACACACCCACGTGCTCTGACAATGCACACACAATGGAAATTGCCAATGGAAATCCCATTAAGCAGTTCCCTTTTAACTAACCTAAACAACTGCACAGGATTGACCTCTTCTACACAGACAGTTTTAAAGAGGTTGCAGCACACATTACTTTGCAATATTTCACAAAATGGACCCTACGGTCCATTTTGGGCCTTGGACCCAAAATTCCTGAACACCCCGAAGGGACCAATAACAGAGTAACATTATGGCAAACCATCAACACTGTACAAGAGAATCTGTAGGAGGAGAAGCATTTTGTAGAATTTCATAAAATGGGCCCTAGGGTCCAGACTGGACCTTGGACCAAAAATTCCTGAACATCCCAAATGGCCCACCACCCAAGGAACATTGTGCCCAAGTTTCAAACAAATCCACGAAAGCATGTGGGAGGAGAAGCATTTTGAACAAGTGTGGATAGATAGATAGATAGACAGACAGACAGACAGACAGACAGACAGACAGACAGACAGACAGACAGACAGACAGACAGACAGACAGACAGACAGACAGACAGACAGACAGACAGATAGATAGAGTGACGCCGCGTGATCACAATAGCTCACACCAGCATGCTGGTATGAGCTAAAAAAATTCAATCTCAAAATTTTAACTTACATAGAGTAGAAACTCTGTCAAAAGGTCTCTTCAAGTAAGGCAGCTGTTTAATATGCTTTCAAGTGTGTGCATCCCTTGGTATGGCTGAGAAGGTAATACCCCTAAAAGCTATCCCATAAAGGTATCACAAAAGGGCATAGAACACATGCTATGACTAGGCCATCTGGTTTTTTATCCGAACAAAATCAGCAATGTACCAACATGCCATCAAAATGTTCCTTTTTTGCATGAAAAGAATGGGGCGGCCCTGGATGCCCCTGTTGCCATGGTTCATAGATACTGTTAGCATGCAATATCACATCATATATGCTTCTTGCAAACCAGCCTGTGAACATTTAAGTTGTTATGTGTTTACATTAACATCCCACTTCCTACAATAGACCTTCAGAATGTGCATTTTAACTAGATTTGATTTAGTATAATACCCACCACCCTCCGTTCCACACATTTTACACATGGCTATTAAACAGATTTATTCATTACTACAAGGAATGCCCACACCTTTCCTGTCTTCCTTCAAAAAGTGGAAGTCCATTTCAATAGTTCAACCTAAACATTGTAGTACAAAAGCTGCCATGGGTCCCTTTACTTCCACTTAGAAGACTTGCATCTTTATTCCTCTGGAAATCATGCAAAAACACACAATCATGGACTCTATTACCTATCCCCCTACCCACCCCATAAAGCACCACCAAGATAAAATACTTTCAACTTATAAAATTCTTCATTAACTGAGATTAATTTTTCTTACTTTACGATTATGAATCTCTATTGCACTTACTTTCAAAGGCCACATTCCTCCTATAATACCTGCTTGTAGAGCAACACCATAAGCTACTGCTAACTCGGGATCAACCTCTGTATTTGGTGGTTTACCAAAAAACTCCCCCACAATCTCTCGTACTTTTGGCACCCTTGTGGACCCCCCAACTAGAATTATTTCATCTACTTCAGAGGGGGTCATTTCAGATTCCTTTAGAACAATTCTGATAGGTTCCAAGACTTTTAAAAAGATGTCTCTGTTGATCTCTTCAAACTTTTTTCTTGTAACAGTGAAGTTAAATGGTTGGCTGTTTACTGAGGGTAGTTTGATGGTCATGGTTGAGCTATTATGATTGGTCAGTTGCAGCTTAGTCTCTTCAACAGCCAATCGTAGATGTTGTATATCTTCTAGATTTTTCAGACTCTTCCCAGAATTCCTTTCAATCAGGTCTTGAAGATACACCATAAGGCGATGATTCAAGTCCTGCCCTCCAAGGTGATTATTTCCTGAAAACCAAAAATTACATAAACCTGAAAAACTTTTGTTTTGATATTAGAGCATCTCAAAGGATGAAAATCCCACACGTGCATCCAAGTTTAACGTCATGAAACAATTATTTATTCAGCAATTGACCTGCCTTTCTTCAGCTGAATTTTTCACTCAAGTAAACGCTTAATAGCCTACATCATACTACTCTAAGTATAGGAGTCAACTACATCAAACACACTCATTGTAACATGCACTGGGTCTGTGGAATGCAAGAACTTTGTTTGGCCCATGAATGCTTTTGTGAAAGTCAAAATGTCCCTTGACAGGAAAAAGGTTCGGTTCACTAGAACGAAGGTTCACTAGACTCAAGTTATTAACTCTAAACGTAATTCTAACCCAAACCCTAATCCTAACTGAGGCTAATCCTTATCCTAATCCTCAATCTTATTCTGTATCTAACTCTAATTCTAACCCTACCTCTAACCCAACTTGAGTTTCGGTCATGCGGATCTTCGGTCTTGTGAACCTTCGATCTAGTGAGCATTCCTCAGTCCCCAACACTGGTATATATGGTTGCATTAACAGTAAGGATGCACTGTAGGGCTAATGGACTCTTCAATTACCAATGGGATGTCACCAAGGGCATTAACATTTTCTTATAAGTTAAGGAGGGAGGGGGGGGGGTAAGCTTGAAAACTAATGAGAGCACAACATACAAACCATGTGGTATAATTTGAGGCAATTCCCCACCATGATTAACAATTTCTCACCATTTAATAGGTTTTTTTTTTTTTCACAATAAATACTAGCCTAAACTATCTATCCTCTTTTCTTCACTACATGGAAAGCTTCCATTACATTACACAGAATGACAAAAAAATGACTGCCTATAAATGTGAACAGAATCTTGTGCTTTTCCAAAAGACACAGGATCGAAATACCTCTACTGCATTTTGAACATTCTCACTTGGTGGGTTAAGTATCAATATTCCTACAATGGTTTTATTTGTAGCTATAATTCTTGAAGAATTGCTAGCAAAGCCCCCTTTATACTGAAATCAACTTGCAAAACTTTTAACCATTGCTGTTATGCACAGTTGAGTCCCATCTGTGGAATAAACTTCTAGATGACATTCAAGCTGTGCTATTTGTGACTTTTCTGAGTTTTTAAGACAAATCTTAAAGCATGGTTAATTTCTAAGTATGAGTTATTTTTCTTTGGTGTGTTTATTTTTCGCAGCACATAAACTTTAAGTAGAGAGTGTATAAATGTTAAATGTTATCATATGGCAAAAATGATCATAGCACAAAAGTCACATTAAAAACAAGACAACAACACAATTGGACCCCAATTAAACAACAAAAACAATATTTGACCCCTTTCCCCTGAACCCTTGTCAGGGCACTCGAGCCCTCCCAAATTATAACAATAAAACTCTGGGAGTACAGTATTGAACTGAAAGGATATGTTTTCCTCTAACCTGCAATAGCAAATGTCTGGAACATTCCTCCCTGAATGTTCAGTAGGGATACATCAAGGGTGCCCCCTCCGAAGTCCACCACAACAATGTTTGTTACATCTTCTCGTTTATGCAGTCCATAAGCCATAGCTGCAGCAGTAGGTTCATTAATGATGCGCATAACTTCCAGGCCTAGAAATTGAAGAACAACAAAAACTCAATTGTGTTTTATTATTTGGCGTGGTTCATAGTGGTAACCATTTCAAAACATGTACATAGATATAAACCGTTTGCATCTTTAAATTGGTAAAAATATATCTTTTAAATGAAAACTTATTAAAACAAGGTTTTTGGGGTTTGACCCCTGGTGACCCCAGATGACCTTTGACCTCCACCAAAAACAATAGGGTTCTTCCTCTTACCATAACGCATCTACAAACTAAGTATGAAATTTATTCAAGCTTCCTTCCTCAAGATATCATGTTAACAAAGTTTTCAGACTTTGACCTGTGGTGACCCCAGATGACTTCCTCCTCTCAACATGGGGCATCTATGTACTAAGTTTGAGAACTGTCGGAGTTTTCCTTCTTGAGATATCGTGTTAACAAGCTAAGCATCACAAACACACACACATACATACACATGCCATCATGAACGCATAGGTTTCTCTTATCGAAACCAAAACCAGAATGCAAAAATGCATTGAGGTTTCGATGATATACGTTCTATTCCAAAAAATGCCATGATGTCCCATATCTTTCAGTCACTGGTCAAATGCTATCTTAAGATGTTGGAACCAGAAAGCCAAAAGGCTTAGTAATTCCTTGCCGAAAAGGGGGTGATTTGTTACACTGAGGTTCATCCATCAAATCTGAACCAAAACTTGAATAACCAAAAAAATGAAAAAAAAAGAAAAAAAATGCATTAGAAGGGATTTGTCTGTGCTTCCTCCTTTGTAATTACATGTTTTCATGTTTTCAAAGTTTCAGTTTTTGACCTCTAGTGCCCTCAAATGGCTTGTGACCTCCATGACAAACAATTGCCTTTATCCTCTCATCATACCACATCCACATACTTAGTATGAAATCTATCCACGCTTCCTACTTTGAAATATTGTGTAACCAAGGTTTTCAGACTTTGACCCCTGGTGACCCCAGGTGACCTTTGACCTCCACTAAAAACAATAGGCTTCTTCCTCTTGCTATAACACATCCACATACTAAGTATGAAATCTATCCAAGCTTCCCACCTTGAGATATCATGTAAACAGGGTTTTCAGACTTTGACCCCTGATGACCCCAGATGACCTTTGATCTCCACCAAAAACAATAGGCTTCTTCCTCTTACTATTACACATCCACATACTTAGTATGAAATCTATCCAAGCTTCCTACCTTAAGATATCGTGTTAACAAGGTTTTCAGACTTTGACCCCTGGTGACCCCAGATGACCTTTGACCTCCACCAAAAATTATATGGTTCTTCCTCTTACCAAAACGCGTCTACATATTACGTAAGAAATTCATCCATGCTTCCTACCTCGAGATATCGTGTTAACAAGGTTTTCAAGGTTTGACCCCTGGTGACCCCAAGTGACCTTTGACCCCCACCAAATACAATAGGGTTCTTCCCCTCAATATGGGCCATCCATGTACCACGTTTGAGAATTGTCAGAGCTTCTCTTCTTGAGATATCGTGTTAACAAGGTTTTCAGGGTTTGACCCCGGTGACCCCAGATGACCTTTGACCTCCACCAAAAATCATAGGGTTCTTCCTCTTACCATAACGCATCTACATACTATGTATGAAATTCATCCAAGCTTCCTAACTAAAGATATTGTGTTAACAAGGTTTTCAGGGTTTGACCCCTGGTGACCCCAGGTGACCTTTGACCCCCTCCAAAAACAATAGGGTTCTTCCTCTCAATATGGGGCATCTTTGTACCAAGTTTGAGAACTGCCCGACTTTCCCTCCTGGAGATATCGTGTTAACAAGAAGTGTCACAAACACACACACACACACACATACATACACCCATACACATGCACATACACACATACATACACGCCATTATGAATGCATAGGTTTCTCTTATCATCGAAACCAAAAAGCAGAACCTATTTTTGTATGGTTCCACGACATTATCCTACCAATCCACTGCTCAAAGCTCACATTCACATTAGCAAATCTAACATGAACTATCCTAATTCTAGACTGACCATGTAATCAAAGTCTTTTCCATAAATTATCATACAGTGGCAGATCTGAATAAGTACATCAGGGCTGCACTGTTGTGTTGACAAAACTTTCCTTGCAACAAGTCCAATAGGTAGAAAAACACTAATTTCGGATATTTCAGGAGCTACATTACTCTCTTTATCATGGCAGACATCACTTGCAAACATGAACAGTCTACATGTTTGCTCTGCTAATCATTATCTTGGTCTACCTTTCTGAAATATATAACTTCCCTCGAAATTTTTATCTTTCTCCTATTGCTAAGAACAGAGGGCACAAGAGCAATATTACATAACATTTACTGGATTGATATGACTCCAGTTGTGATGCACATTAACATTTACACGAATGTAAAACAAGTATAACTGCCATTGGTAGAGCAAGGCCATTTAGCCAATTAAATTTAGATTTATCTACTGGCTATACACAAAACAAAACTGACAACTTAGGTAAGCTGCAACAAGTACTACTATTGCTAATAATATTTGGATTTCTAAGTTGCTGATATCTAGGAAATGAGTTCTGATCAAAGGTGCCACACATACTACAGCTGCTTATCAATAAAATATCCCACAGACAAATCCCTCTCAGTGGCCACAGTTTGCAAAACACCTGATGAAAACTTATCTCACAGGTGTTATTTAACCCTTTGGTCGAGAGATGCAACTGAGAGAAGCAAAGGAAGAGAGGGCACTTAAGATAAAAAGAAACAAGGTAAAAGAACAAAGCAAAAATTAAACAAGAATCACATGTCTGAAAACCTTGACTAATAACCTGCCAAGATCTTTTACTGAACTGTATGTAACCTACAGTAAACCATCCACACACCTGCTAACTCTGCAGCCTGTCTTGTAGCATTCCTTTGGAATTCATCAAACTCTGCAGGGACAGCCATGACAGTCTTAGTCACAGGGACCTCCAACATCTTTTCTGATGCCTGACAAAGTGTAGAAAGTATTTTACTGCCGACTTCTTCTGGAGAGATCAGCTGGTATGGGGAATGCTCGCCGATCTGAAATATGGCTCCTCCATTCTTCAGAATAGCCTGGATGGGTATGCAGAAATGAAATGTTTAATTCAAAAGGCTACATGCTGACTTCTCATAAAATAATGTATGGCAGTACAGGTGTCCCCTTGAAAACTTTGCATGTTTAGCTTTCAGCAGCAGTGCAGGGCAAGGTTCCTCCATCAGTTATACAGCCTTTGGGAGGGTCAGTATTCACAATACCCAGAAGGAGCATGCAATTTCCACACTTTTTTTTGTGAACAATCTTGCAAGTTTCAAAATCATGTGCAGGAATTTCCCCAACTTTTTGAGAAAAACTGTTGTAAAAAAGTTGACTTTTTATTTTGCAACTTCTCTACTTTTCTGGATCTCCAAATGAACCAAAATCCCCCTCCCCCCCCCCCGAAAAATGTTGGAGGGTAAATTTCCCCCCAAAATCTGAGATCTAATGCCAACACTGCGGAAGGTAGCTTACAATTGCAGTTATTCTTTTCTGTCAAGTGGTGACTGTAAGAAGGGTTCCTAGTAGTATGACTGCAAGCACTAATACAACTTACCTTATGACCCTAATGGGCCAAGTGGTTAGAGCATCTGACTTGCAGCCGGAAGGTCTAGGGTTCAAATTCTGGCCGGGCCATACCAAAGACTTTAGAAATGGAACCTACTGCCTTTGCGCTTGGTGCTCAGCATAAGCAATGGAGTAGGGAAAACAAGCCAGTGAGCCACAACTGGCAAAAAGGCCGTGGTCGTCTCGACTTGAACCAATTGGTTGGAAACTGGGATGTTAAACCTTATCTAACTAACTAACTAACTAACTAACTAACTAACTAACTAACTAACTAACTAACTAACTAACTAACTAACTAACTAACTAACTAACTAACTAACTAACTAACTAACAAACTAACTAACTAACTAACTAACTAACTAACTAACTAACTAACCAATGGGGTTCCTAGTGGCAGGACTGCAAGCACTAGTATAACATACCTTATAACCCTAATGGGGTTCCTAGTGGCAGGACTGCAAGCACTTGTACAACTTACCTTGTAACCCTAAGTGGGTTCCTGGTGGCAGGACTGCAAGCACTAGTATAACATACCTTATAACCCTAATGGGGTTCCTAGTGGCAGGACTGCAAGCACTAGTACAACTTACCTTGTAACCCTGAGACCACTTAAAGGAAAGATCAACTTTGTCAGTCTTCATCCTTGATAAACTTGGTATAGGGTATCTTACAGGCCTTACTTTAAAGAAAATTTTCACGTTTTTTGGACAACCTGAAACCCAATTTTATTGTCTGAAATATTCTTTGGTTGTCCAAATAGAAATATCCTGTCAAAAATTTCTTAACCTACCCCCATCCCCAACTAGTGTTCGACCGATCATCTGTTAGATAATCGGCATCGGGCCGATTATCGCACAATCGGTAAATAATTGGCATCGGTAAAATTTTGTCATTCAACCGATTACCACCACCGATTATTTGAAAACTGGAAACAGGGCTAAAATACACTTCAAAGTTTCTGCAAAAATCATTTTAATTCACCAAAACACACATTTCTTTAAGTTCCTGCCCAAAATATCAGCACTGATACTCACATAACTTGCAACGTTTTAAGCTCTCCAATAAATGATAGCGATCATCGTAATTGGTGCCGTAACTCTAGTGCAGCACAGTTCAGGTGCGTGAAAGGGCACACAGTATTACCTACAAGGTGTGCATGCCACGGACCATGCCACAATCTGCATACAAATTGTACTACAGGAAGAAATGACTTCGCGCTACGTTTTTTCAAGTTTCAGTGCTAACCACATCATCTGTACACATTTGGTGCACATACGTACTGTAGCAACTTCGGAAACTCGAGGCTCATTATCCTGCATAAATTATGCCACTTCCCACATTCCGTTCGTTAAGTTTTTAATTACCTATGACCCGCACATGCGCACACGTAATTGCCGTACAGTTCTTGCGAAGTTGAAGTTCACCTACGAAGCACACCAGTACAGTGTGTAATACATAATGCAAGCTAAGTGCATTGCCCGCGCTTTTTACGTAGCACGTTGGTCATGAACTACTCCGTGCTCCTAACTGATGAACGAAGGGAAACAGGCCCGTGTTAAATTCACGCTGGAACGGCAACAGTTTTTCGATTACGGGAATTTATCGGGAATTAGTTTTACATTTCATTTGGAGAATCTTTTACATAAGACGTAAGTGTTGGGCAAGACGCTTTAAAAAGGGTTTAAAAAATATATATCCATATCGTTATGGAACCAAGGGATGAGTAAATCAAGTAAATTGAGTGGAATGTTTAGTGGCCCTTAAGTGCCAAGGTAGATAGTTTTGCGTAAAACTGGGGTGGATAGGCTACTATATAGCACTACTACAGTCCAGTACAGACATTTACACGGAATCTTTCGACATGATCGGTGTATTGAACCACTGTAGGCAGAGCCGTATGTAAGCCGACAGACTCATTGGTTAATATTAAGCCTGTAACATCGTACGAAAGCATGTATTTATGATGGTTGATTTTTATCTCAGTATTTCGAGAGGAAATCCTTCAAAAAACAATATTCCATTCGTGGAACGTGGAGTACTGTTCTTAATCGTTCATTTCCAGTGTGAAGGTTTAATATGTTTTGGTGTGTGAACAAAGTTAGAAATATGCGACTGACGGCGAGAAAACATGACCTTCCTATACATGTAAATAATCGGTGATCGGTAATCGGCATCGGCCCGATTGTGTAATTGAATAATCGGTAATCGGTGATTACCGATTATGGCATAATCGGTCGAACACTATCCCCAACCACCCCCAAAAATGTATTGTTCTCGTTTCATAGTTTCACTGATTTATAAAATATAATATTGTCTTAATACTATTTATTAAGATTTGTTAATAAACATTCTTGCTTAATGATGTGGCATATTCAATTACAAATAGAATCTACATATTGGGAAACCTCAAAGAGACAAAATGGTTGTGGGATGCAATTTTTACAGGTCACAGACAGCTGGACAACTGATAGTGTACATATCAGTGACTTTATTATGAGCAAAACAGGTTTTGTGACTCTGAATTTAACTTTAAGATTGATTCTACAAATTACATTTTAGTAATACAAGAAAAAAACCCACAAAGCAGAGGTATTTACGGCTGCAATGGCTACTACAGTAAAATCATTAGACAAACTTATACATTCACCTGAAACTGATATCTCTCCATCTCTAGAGCTAGCTCTTTCTCTGAAAAGGTCTTCCCAATGAATCTTTTAGCATCAAAAATGGTGCTAGCAGGCATCTCTTCAATGTGACTGAGGGCAGCATATCCCACCCGCTCACCATCTGGTGTGAAGGCCACCATACTTGGAATGGTTTTATGCTTCTTATCAGCGGGAATTACCTGAGATGGGAAAAAACAAATTAATACTTCATAATTACATGATATCTTAAAATTTGAACCATATTCATTAATTTTAGCAGCAAAATGATCTTTGAAAAATTCAAAGAACCACATTTACTTTACCTTCAGTATGCTGAAACTTCAAATTATTACTTCTGAATCACAAAGAAATGTACTTTTCTACACCACATGTGTTTTACAAGTTGTCAATGACATCTAATTTTCTGTGAAAGTTTCAGGTAAGCTGCAGATTGACTGCATGAAAACATGTATTTCCCTACAGTATATTCAGGATAAATTTAGAAACCAACTGTACAGTCTAAAAGCACAGTAGCCTTGGATCAGGCAGGGAGGTGTTAGGAAGGAGATACTACCTTCATAGACTCTTTGAAGCAACGTTTGTTTCCGACAGAAATCTTGCTTTTCTTCTTAAAATTCCTATCTCAATATCTAGATCAACTAGGATCAGTGAGGCATTGCCAAAATGACCTTAAAAACGAACACACACCCCTTACGTTGAACTCATAAAATTTGCGTTGCCAGCCATCATGCAAAAATATAAAATTTTAAGCATTCGTCGTTATTCGTTGCACTAAATATCATTTCATTTAAAGTCAGCTAAGAATTTCTTTACGACTTACTTTTCAAATATGTTTCCTAATCATGGGAAATTGCTAAAAACTAAGAGAAATGTATAGGCTTGAACAATGTTTCCAGCAGGTGACATATCAAAATCGTGGGGTCACAATTAAGGTACATTATTTAAACATCTCTTGCCAGTCGTTTTACTGAAAATCCTAATTAAAGTTTGTTCAGAGGCAGAAACAAAATTTACTTGAAAGCATGTATAGACAATGGCCTTTGTCCAGGCTTTGACAAATTCTTTTTTCATTACTTATCCATCAGGCAAGCTGTTCTCTTAGTCTGCTTGTCCACATGAATATCTACTTGTTCACTCTTAATATGCTTTTAAAGTCTTTTGGAGGAGACTGCACACGGGTACTTGCCAAGCAGGCTATGATATTAAACAATGTACTTGTCCGAGTAACTTTTTACTTGTCCCGGACTGTCGGGCGGGGGATTTGTCGAAGCCTGCCTTTGTCTCGGAATTACTTGGAAAAGAAAGGAAGAGATCATCACTAAAAGGGTTTAGTTAACAGAGACTTAACAATAGAAACAAAGAGACCTGTCAATCAAATGGCAGTGCCTGAAAAGAATTAAATCATTTTCAAGTATATATTGTCTGACAGATTTGGGTCATTGGATCTCCTTCCTAACACCTCCCTGGGTCAGGTAACTAACTCTAAGAGTTGCAAATTGTGGTCACATGTCTAGTAAAAACTCCACTCTCTGTGACTTCACCATTGCTGTGAAATTTTCATCATGTCAAAAAGATGCACAAAAGTCATTTTTTTTTCTGAACAGTTTGTATTTCTGTAGTGTATTGTAATAAAGTATGGCAAAATAAAATACCAAACCTACAAGAGATTTTCTCTTCTGGATCACAAGCTTTCTTTTCATTTGACCGCTAAAATTCATACTGGCAGGGTTCACTAGTACAGCAGGGAATAACTTAGTATTCAAATTTTGCATAGCAGTTTTGACAAATTTTTCTTTCAGTCGTGAACATAGTGTAAAATCACTGACAACCCTATGGTTAAGCACACAAAAAGGCTATACATTTTTGCATTTGTGTAGCAATTTGGCCAGCTTGTGTTGCAAATTGCGATGCAATACCGCATAAATTATTCCCTTTACAGTAGATCAAAATTCACTAGACAGAAGATTGAAACTCTAATTCTTATCCTAAACCTAACCATAATCCTTAACCAAACTATAATCCCACCCTACTGCAGGCTTATCCTTATTCAAATCCTAAACCTAAATCTGTATCTTAACCAAATGCAAACCCTAACTCTAACCCAAAGAAGGCTTTATAGTGTTTGGTCTGGTTATAATCCCCCCCCCCCCCGCCCCCCCTTTCACACACTCTATGCCTTTAATATATCTGGATATATAATGATACAGTATGTTCATTTAGAACTTCATACACTTGCAGTACTGGATCATACATGAATCTGCTCAACCCAAAATACAATCTTGCATTATAACTCCAGCAAATAGGACATAATTGAAAAAAATACTACTAGAGAATCGTCAATCCATTTGGAGTTTTGACTCAAACAGCTGAAGATACGTGACTTCAGTGATACTGGAATTGCTTGCAAAAACCGGCACTGGAAAATATTTCTTATTTTCTCTTAGTACCAGTATTGGTAAAGTTTACTTGAAATGCATAGACAACCTAAGCAATAATTCTTGTCAGGTATATTTAAAAAAAATAACATCATTTTAGTATCTTTGGCTATTTCAGTTATGAAAATTTAGCCTATGGTTCAGTGTGCAGAACTCAAATATTGGTACCAGCCAGATTCATAATTGAATTTTATACTGGTATCAGTGACATCATCTATTGGTTGTATATTGATACACCTCTAGTCTAAACTTTAATGTAAGTTAAATGCCAGATGCCAAGGAGAATTCAACTTTACCTCAACATCTCCAGTAACAGCATGATACACAGCCACACATGAATAGGTTGTGCCAAGATCAATACCAACGATACGAGGCTTTGGAGGAGGTAGATACTGCTGTCCAAGGTAACCAGCCAGAAGTAATGCCAGGACAGACAACCCTAAAATAAACAGAATAATTCAACACTTATTACTGATAGTGCAACAGGAAGATTGAAACTGAATGCATGGTACAATATGACAAATCAGTGCTGGCATTGCATTAAGACATGATCATCATGAGGGCAAGGGCATTTTCACACTGATGCTTTTTGGGCTCACTTATGAACTGTATCTCAAGTCAAAGGGCATCAAGGCCAACCAAAGATTTTGTGTTATCAGGTACAGAGGGTACACGCCAGACTGGAAAGTTTGCCTTGTGTGCGCAAGATCTGGCCCGCCCAGTTTGCTGCGCGGTTTGGCACCTGACCGTGAAAAAATTGCTGGACATAGATCTGGCGGCACATGCCATGCCAGATTGGAAAGCTTGTGATGGTGCGCGAGGGATTTTAATAACGGCTACGAGAGTTGCGCGGCCGATACTATCTAAGCAGAGCGCCACCATCGGTTGATGCGGAGTGTACTGAGAAAATTTTGGGCAAAACCACCTACATTGCAGGAAATTGCCTTTCCCAGGCAACTTGTGGGCTTGTTGCTAACAAGTTTGCACAGTTGCAGTTGTCAGTTGTGAAATTTGCGCGGCTGGCAACTTTGAAATTCATATTGTTGCGCGGAGGATAAATCCCCCGCGCAGGGCAAACTTTCCAATCTGGATGCCATGCAAATTGGCCGCGGCCGCGAAGCTATGAGGCAAAAAGTAGACCTAGCTGAAAGCTAATGCAAAGCTGATGCAAAACTCACTGCCCAACAGTGCCCGAATGATGGCAAGACCTGACCTGACATGGGACGACAAATAACAAGTTACTTGTCCGTGCAAAATGCAAACTTTCCAGTCTGGGGTATATATTTGGTTGTGTGTATATTATATGTACAATTTGGGATTTTGGCAAAATATAGGCCTAATAGGGCCATGAAAAAATGCGACATTTGGGAGAAACAGACCATTGGGAGAAAAAATATTGTTTCTCCCAAGGGTTTATACACAGTTTTATATGGGGATATGTAAATACATGGTAATGTTCGTTTAACCACACAATCTACAGCCCAGTGTGCATTTAGTGCACTATACGCCGAACATCTTCGGCGTGGCCATACGATTTCGGTCGGCGTGGCATCTTAGAAACTAGCCTTTGTCGGCATGCAAAATGCAGTAAGTTGAGGATTGCCAGTGTAGTTGGCGTACTCCCCAGCGTAGCAGCAGGCAAATGGTACTCCCGGCATACCGGCGGGCCGATTCAGTCAACTCTTGCTAGTATGTTCACGCACAGTACTGTACTATATACACTTGTAGGCCTACTTGTATTGTCAATGAATGGTGTATGCATTACGTACATGTATACATACGTACGTACAATCGCTTACGGATTGTCGCTGACTTAGCTATAATGTGTGTATACTATATACCTGTACATGCGTTGCCAATGTATGGTGACTGTGTACGTATCACGTACATGTATACTGTACGTATGTACGCACGCCTATGGATTGCTATGTACATGCATTGTATGTACACAGTGCAGAAAATCCCGGCGTACGTCCCGGCGTACGGTCACGAAAACCTCGGCGTACCTTCAGCGTAGGCTTTACATGGAATGCACCCTGGTCTACAGCCTATGCAACTTCTTCAAAGCAGACCAACTTACCTCCATGTATCTGTTAACATGTATGGCTGAGGGGCCATTGAAATAAAGCATACATAGCCTATGTATAGACTATACCTCAAACCGTAAAGGGGAAATATATGCTTAGGCCCTACGTACTTAACTGTTTTTTTTTTTATTTTGTCCAACCATGTGTCTGCTTACGGATTTTGCCACACAGTAGGAGTTAAAGTTATAATATAGGCCTAGCCTTGGGCTAGGCCTACATATAACTTATGTCTGCACAAAATGGCATCCAGTCAAAAGGTCCCGCTTTTTAGCTACCAAAACGTACCCGCTTTTTACCAAAACGTCCCCGTACTATTACATATGGGGAGTCAAAACGTCCCCGCCCAGAGACTTCAAACATGGATTTTATTGGAATTCACATTAAACTAAAACTATTGGTCGGCAACTTGAAGAAAACTTAGAACAATTCAAAAACTGAGTGTAAGGATTGATTAGGATAAAGTTAGGCAAGCCTAATTAGGCTGACCAACGTTAGAACTTACAAACGTAAGTTAGTCATCCAACTCGGCCTATAACAGTCGACAAACAAACTTCACAGTTACCACAAACACTTTGAAATTTGCATTGAGTACAAGGACCATAAAGTTTAAATTTTCCAGAAAACTTCCATTTCATACCAATAGGCCTAGGCTAACTGCACTTTACAAAATTACTTGATGGAATTGAGTTCAGACTAAAGACATAGGCCTACCAATTAAATCTGGGGACGTTTTGGTACGGGGACGTTTTGGTCGGGGGACGTTTCGACTGGTAGGCTAAGCCACAAAATAACATTAGCCTACTTTTTAGAATTGCCTGTCTGTGGCCTGTGGGAGGGCTAGGCTGCGCCAAATCTATACCGTTGGGTGAATATGAGTATGTACTCTTTCACTAGATGAAGCATTAATTTAAAACAAGGTAAATAATCAAAGATGCACGATTTGATTTTGAACAGCTAGCTTACCATACGTTACGTGAGAGCACAGTAACTAGTATTGTACAGTGTAGTAATAATATCGTGTAATTGGTTTCTACGTTATTTCTAAAGTTAGGAAAGCACACATAGCCTACTGCCTGGTACGTTTTTGGATTCGGGAAGCCTTTCACGAAACGTTTCAGTTAATAATAGCCTACCTTCCGTACTTCGTAGCACAAACATCACACTTACACCAAGTCAATGATAAAACACTTACCAAATATCGTCACTGCCGTACTCATTTCATCTGCTTATCCTAGATCAAATTGTAAAAAGTACCCGGAACCAAGCGTCCGAATTGCTAAACATATGTCTGCAAATTGCAATGAATAACGTCAATGACAAAAGAAGCTCTTCCATAATTCTGGAAGAAAATTCCCGAGGAAATTGATTAATTCCTACAAAGATGGTAATTTCCTGAAATTTCAAGGACATCAGTCACAAAGAAAAATTCTTAAGGTGATTTTATTTTGTGAAATGGACCAATCATATCTCCTGTAGTCTAATTTTAGTATTGAATCATAAGCAAATGGGACCATTTTGATTTTTTTTTTTTTTTTTGGGGGGGGGGGGGGACAATTTATTTTTCCCGAATCACGATCTGCGCCTTTTTAGATGAATTTTGCCCATATTTCCTAAAATTTTGCAGCAATTTTTACCAATTTTGTCCGAATTTTGAGTTTGCTAAAAAGTTGGGGGCACAGCCTGCGGTGCCCTTGTACCCGCCCCTCTCTCATACATCCTATGTAAGGGATAAATGACGGACCTTCAGCGTGTAATGCGGTATGTTTATCACCTCCCTGATCGTACTAGGCCTAAGAACAACGAAGAATAAAATTCGTTTAAAAAAAAAAGGAAAGGGAAATGAGGGCAAAGCAATTGACCCTTTTCCAAATAACAATTTCAAAGGATTGTGGGATAGAGTTTGGTATTGGTTTTTGTCAGTGGCATATTACTGTGGCGAAAAACGACGCATACAAAAACACTATCCCACAATTCTTTGTAATTTGCTATTTGGAAAAGGGTCTATGACAAAATTATGTCTTCAAATTTCTGAATTTCCCGAACCTTCTTCGATGTAGTATTTATTTATATTTCCTTTTCGTCTGAAAATTTCCAGAATAATCACGATTTTAACATTTCAGCCAAAAGTGGAAGTTCTGTACTGACGAATAACTGTGCTTAGTTTTAGTACAGTAAGTACATGTGTCCCACGGACTTCCGTGATGTATATATCGCCTCTTGTCACGTAACTACGGAAGCCGAGAACATCGCGGTGGTGTGAAATCGGACAAGTCAGTTTTCCCACCCCTTTCTTCGGTTAACATGGGAAGTAGAAATGTGGATTGGAGAAAACCCAAGTTAGTGAGGGGATACTTCAAGAAAGGACCATTACACAGTGTCTATTTTCGAACACCCTGTCCATAAATGGACGTGCCCGCACATGACATGGATTGACGCTATACAACTTTTATTATATTTTTACCAACGTGGGATGATCCCACCGAGGTACGGAGAAATCGTCGACGAGCGAGCTAGCTATGTTACTTAAATTGAAAAAAGGATCCGTTTCATGTGCGGGCGCGTCCCTTTATGGACACTGTGTAATGGTCCTTTCTTGAAGTACCCCTTCACTAATTTTGGTTTTCTCCAGTCCACATTATCAGTGGATAATGCTAAGGAGAAATCGTATCTTGATTTCTCCTTCCCATGTTTACCGAAGAAAGGGGTGGGAAAACTGGCATGTCCGATTTCACACCACCGCGATGTTCTCGGCTTCCGTACGTAACGGAGTGCAGGCAATATAGGTGTAGGAGTAAATACCGTACGTCCATCAAGGGAGCAGGCTCTATATAGAATATAGGGCAGGATTATTACTTCCTTGGGGTATATTCCTTAGATGGGGGATTGTGTTAGCGGCATCAAACTATTTTCAATGCTCCCCGGCTAACCTGCTAAACCAACCCAGATGCGGGATACGTATAGTACGGGTACTGACCGAGAAAACTTTTCCCAGGTGCAAGTTTGCCAGAATTTATTATAGAAAAACATGCGAAATGAAAAATTCTGTTCTGGTTACGATAGGGTTAGGGTAAAAATTGTAGTCGCATGCGTAATTTCGTCATAGCCCCCCCCCCCCCGAACACAAATACAAAAAAGGAAAAAAAAAATAAGTTAATAATGATAAATAAAATAGGCCTAATCACCTTGACTGACGGTGTCGGCGCGTGCTGTAAAGGTGCAGATCTCCCTTGTCCCAATGACTTGTTGCAGAATGTCCCCCACTGACCTAAAATGATGTGTGCCAAATGTCCTCTCTGACAGTTTGCTTTATCTTTTCGCCCTCCCCCCGGACATCGATTTTCTCGCCTGGTGGGGCATACTGAAGATTGTCCGCCGTGATAGACTTCACTCTATGATTACTAACCTCAGGGGACAAGACCTCTTCGCAGAGTATGTCTAACAAATGTCCCCTCTTGTGCATAGACATCAGTCCCTTAATTCACAGTGTAGTGTAGGTTTGTCATCGTCTACCCGTTGCATTCAACTTCTGCACTCACAACCAGGGCTTCCTCACTCAGTGGCGTAACCAGAAGGGGGCAGGGGTGAAGAGTGCCCCCACAGAAATTTTCGGGACGCAATGGGCGATGTGAAAAAAATGAAGGAAAGCAAAAAAAAAAAAAAAACGAAACGAACCCCCCCCCAAAAAACGGTGAGAGGAGGGAGGGATGGGAAGTCGGTGGGGCGGAGTGGGAGGGGGTAGGGATCAAGGTCTCGGGGATGAGTAATGACGGTGGAATCCGCAGCAGAACGGACGACATATTTATTTTATGCAGGACGCATTGACAATAGGCCCCCGAAAAGTCAATCAAAACCTTGGATATTAATGGTGTCATCTCGTCTGGAAACAGTGTTCCGGATTTTTTCTTTGAACAGATTATGCCTTGGGGACTGAACCCTACCCCTTTTTTCGAACCCTGATCCTGATTTCGAAACAAAATAAATAAATCCCGAAAAAGTATTGGTTGTCAATGTCATTTTCACTAGGAGGGCGGGCCGCCGGTGGCGCCAGGTGGGACAGGGGGAAGGGAACCATGGCCCTCCGTCGGGGAACTTTTACACTTTCGTCGGGGAGTCTTAGTCGATACGATAAAGCATGCAGTCCTCGAAGGGGAGAGTCGCCCGGACGGTTTACCTTTTTTTTTTTGCTCTCAAGAGGACAACTTCTAAATAATAAAAACCCAAAAATTTTCGGCGCGCTTCAGTCGCGCGCTATAGGGTCACTCCATTTTCTTCAATATTTCCATTCCACATACAGTAGCTAGATAGTACAAGTCCTATCCACCTTACCAAGTAACATGTAGGCAGAGTACACAGCTTATGCAGAGGTCGTAAAATTCATCCCATATTGCAATGCCTTGTTGCTGTTCTCTAATGTGTGTCATGCTGTTCGGTCAGTTGGTGAACGAGTCCAGGTGGTTTCGATACAATGTTATCCCCGATACGGTCTTCAACCCCTACAGTTTTCTTACTTTCTTTTTGCTCTTAATGATTAAATATGTTTTTTTTGTCGAAGTCTACCAAAAATTTTCGCGCGCTTCGCGCGCTTTGCAGTATCACGATTCAGATTCAAAAGAACGATATCAGTGCGCAACTTGGCTTTTGAAGTATTAAGTAATATTATGCAACATATGCCTGCAATGGCATGGGATAGTTAGGCTCCTTCAAATCCCCTTCTCACCATGCAACCCCTCGACGTAGTAGGTTGTCGGAAGTTGGGGTCGCTGGCATGACCCGGCCCCTTTTGGGAAAATTCGGTCGCCATCCATGGTCGGTTTACTTATTTTGGCTTTCAAAAGGATCATTTCTGAGATAAAACCTACAATTTTCCTTACGCTTTGCCCACTCTATCCTAAGTTCCATTACTTATAGCTAAATGTAGTCCAATGTCATTTCATTTCCGTAAACCTAGTCAATGGTCTCATATGTCTGTCGTGAGGTACGGCTAGTGACCCGAGGAGTTAAGTAAAATGTGTGTTATGTCTGATAGGGCCCACCTGCCCGAACAATTGACCTATATAAGTTTGAAATAAGTACAGATTCTCTTTAGTGTAGGCTTACCCAAAAACTTTTCGCGCCGTTTGCAATTTCCCAAATTCCGGATAAAAACGGTAAATCTATGTTCCTCTAGTATACACAAATTTTATGTAATATATACCCCGCAATGGCATGGTATAGTTCACAGGTTTTCTTCAAATCCTCCCTCACGAACCCCTCGAGGGCATCGGAGCTGTCGGGGATTCGCCGGGTCCCTGGTCTCCCCGTCGGGGAGTCTGGCCCCCTTCGGGCAAATCCTGCCCCCCCCCCCTGCGCCCCTCTAATAACCCCTGTGGATAACACTGGGATCTAGTATTAAAAAGCACCATTTTGCATCTAAGCCCTTCGAGACAGCAAAAAATTTCCCCTCCCACAGGACTGCGATCCAGAATGGGGACGATGAGTCGACTTTGCCCCCTCACACCAAAAACCTGGCTACGCCCCTGTCCTCACTAGTCACCCAAGGAAATTTCCTGATTTTGAGGGCTTCAAAAATTTACATTCCAGTGACAATAGAAAAAATACTTTATTTTAATTTTTTTTTGTCATAATTTCAAACAGGGTTGGCCCTGTGTATCGATGGGTGTGGTGGGGTGGTCATTTTCCCGACGTTAATAAGGGTTACATTCCCGACAAAATGACAAAATACCTGTGCCAAGAAAGGTTAACCCATAAATCTAGTTTCGGAAGGTGCGGTAATTCTTGCCAAAAGTGCACAATTGAAGTTTTAAATATTACGAGTGGACAAGAAAAGCAAAAAAAAAAATGGGTAATGGCGGCACCCATGACCAGTTTTGCTCCCGATCGGGAAAACTAGATTCTCCCAAAGGGAGGATCGAGTCTCTTCACTGGCTATCCAACACTTTGCACCTCCGGCCAGGGGTACATGAAACTACCATAGGTCTCCCACTAAAAACATTGAGGGGGACATGCCCCCCCCCTCGTGATCGCTGCCCATGCGCGTGCGCGCTACAATTTTGGCATTACTTGCCAAGTGGACGGCACTTACGTGGCCGAACGTTGATACAGCCTTTGTACAATCACTGTTTAAGAGACTAGCTGCCCAAGCGATATGCCTACAATATCTACATAACTAGAACGTGAAGTTTTTAAGTTTTATATAGTCCTTGTACAATGACTGTTTTTCAGAGACTAGCTGTGCAGGCAATTCGCTAAAAACATGTTCTGAGCCTGTTGTGACCACCGATCTTCATTAAAATCTGGATAGCACTTGGCTTTTAAAAAGGCGACACAGCTCAGAGAAACCACAGCGAACAATGCACTGCCGAATCCCCACCCCACCCAGTTGTACGTGACCTGTCACAGAGAAGTAAACTTCTCAAAGAGTAGGTGTGTCACCCAGTACCTCAGACACCCCCCTAAAACAAAAGAAAGAAATGACATTAAATATGATCAATTAGACGCTTTACCAAATGCAGCACCAATTTCACCTAAGCGACCTTATGAAAATGTCACGTCCTCTTGTTTGACCCTCCTTTTTGACCCCCCTCAGGACGGCGGTGCATGGATGACAAAGAAAGGATCCTCTAGGGAGCCAACTGTCTTATAGGTGGGTACGCCACTGGACGCTATCATGAACTGTCCCATAGGGATTTTGCCCAGGCAAGGGCCCTGCTTAGATGCAATTTGGTGCAGCATGTTGGGAAAATTTTAACTGAGGAAAATTACTACAATTAACTTTTTACAGGGGGACAAATAAGGGGTTTCGTCCTTGAATCGAAGGGATTTTCTCCCGTCCCACCATATTTTTGAATGCCAGGGGAGGGCGGGTAGCCCGTTCGCATCCTACGCCTTTATTATCCCAGCTTCTCTCAGTTTCGCCAGTCATTACCCACTCCCTTCCACAATGGCATGTCTATAATGGTTTTAAGCTGAAAAAATCATTTCATCGTGTTTTCTGCAAATGCTGTACTCTTCACCTTCATCAAATGTTCTACCTAAAAGCACTCTAAGCCCACTAAAATACTGTATATATGCTAGTAAGTGCGGTTCTCGTTGTTAGTTGTAGCTTTCAGTTTCAGTGTATTTCTCTTCTTCTCCCCTGACGGGGTACAAGAGACTTATAGAGAAATTAACAATTCCAAAATGCAACAATATACATCAACACAATAATGAGAAAGGGTAAAAGAGAAGAAATAGCGAAGAGGAAAAAGTACAAGAAGAGATATGGCATAAACGTATGAACACAATCCCTGACACTATAAAAATGGACATTTTAGTGTTCATTCAACTCAATATGACTCAACGGAGTCACTTCTCACATGGGTACCAACTAGGTATACAAGGAACTGAGGACTGACATTTCAAATGACCAAAGGATCTAAAAACTCCTAAGGATTTCACCCCAGAGTAAACTAATATTAAGTAACGTATTCTTGCTTTTGGTTTAACCTTTTGTATTTTCAAGGTGTTAACGTTTCTGTAAAAATAAGGAGCAATATAATCTTTTCTTGATTGAGAAAATAACCGGCATTCTAACAGAAAATGGAACTCATCTATTTTTTGTTCATTACAAAGTAACACGATTGCACGGATTTTCAAGACATTGCAAACTGCCCTTGTTCAAAATTTCTGACCAAACATAGCCCTTTCGTGAATTTACGGGGGTGTACAAAACCTTTCATGAAAAATACTATTATCATACCTTCCAATGAAGGTTGGAATTTTACTGCTACTACAACGTAACCGACAAATATGAAGCCTGTTACGCAACGGGAGATTAATTAAATATTTTTCAAAAGTAAGGGTTGTTTTAAAGATACGGTGAAATTTACATTGGGCATTATCATTAACTAATAACACCATTCCTGTACCATATAAATGTCGCTAAGTCTTTGATCAGTAGCTTTCTTCAGCCATGTCAGAGGCTGACCACAGAGAACAGTATCGTAGATTATTCCTAGCATTACAAGATCGTATTGTTCCAAATAAATGACATACCTATCTTTTCAAAGACACTTTCAATTAATTCAAGGAGATGAGTAGAATCCTTATATGTTTGTACAATACATGCGACAAATTTTTACTATCCTCATTAACAATTCTGCCTCAAAAAGTTACCATTCAACTCTCAATTATAACTGCCAAGTTCACCGTAAATCATGCAATTTGGAGTACTTCATTAAGTTAAAGTATCTGCTTACAAAATATCAAGTAGAGTGATTCAGATGTCTTCAGATCTTCAAAACCCCACACTTCACATCCATAAAGAAGCACTGGCCAAAATGAAGTGGACAAAAGTTTTAATATTAACTCAAGGGTAGTTGCAGGTTATGCGATTCAAGTTCAGCAGACTAAACATAGCACTTTGCTTGGTCAGGCCGGTAGCCAAGGATTCTGAAGGGGGGGGGGGGGTGCCGACACCGCAAGGGGGAGGGGGGGGGGGCAAGGAAGATGATTTGTTTGTGGCATTCGTGCCACCAGATTATAGTGGTTTGCGGGAACCAAGGGGGGGGGGGTGATATCTCAAGCCTTCCACAATTAACTTAAAAACATTGGTCCTACATATGCACATGAGCGCCAAGCTCGCGAAAATTTCCCTTCACTGGTGGCAAGTTTCCTCCTCCTCTTGCAATACAGAGAAGTGGAAGGTCTCCACAATTAAAAGGAAACAAGACTATAATCATGACGATGCTTCTTCAGCTCCGCAAGCAGAGGTGAAGAGTTGAGTGCTTTGCAAACGGTGAGAGGAACATGGGCTGCCATATAGGCCCTTGGCCCTTGTGTAGTTCAGTATAGTTTGTTGGGGTCCAGAGGGAAAATGCCCGAAATATCTGAGACATTGGGGAGTTGAGAACACTAACATGGAGCTCCGAATGAGACTCAGAGTACACCAAGTTCTTTATAGTCCATAATTTAGTTCACAATTATCGTATTTTTGCTTTAATTTGATCAAAATTTTGCATGAACAGTTTTACAACAGGATAAAGTGTACACGCACGGAAATAGTAATTTTTTGAATAGATTTGTGGTACGAGTAAATTGAAACCATATAATCACTGGCATGTTACGAATATTACTCAAGGTATTAGATTGCTACATGCAATAAACCCCTTTTATGTCCGTCTTCCAACTAAATTTTAGCATGGAAGTACTCCTTCGGAACTTTCATGCTTTGAGTGCACGCCTAGCTTTGGCTAGAATATATGATCGTTATTCCATGATATGATAGTTCACTGCTATTTTTGTGTTTATAATGTTCAAAAGTAGTGCAACTTCGATTGTGAGCATTGCGCGGGAAGCGCACTGAAATTGTGAAGGAAAATAGTCTTTTACAATTGTAACACCTGCATGCGGACTCAGCTAAGATTTGCCGACAAGGGGCTAAGCTTCCGACGGGGGGGGGGGCAGGATCGAAATTTTGGGCCGCAAATTTGAGGTTCTATTGATGAAGAATTTTTTAAACCTTTTTGTTTTCATTATGAAAAGTTGGAAAATTTTGGGTTCTTATTGAAGAATCTGCGCTACTTAAGAGCTCCCAAGAAATTCGTTGGGCCACTGGTCGTCGTCAGGGATTACATACTTTATCTTACCCATTATAGCTCCGCCACAAAACTGAGAAGGGGTGCAGCCCCTCCCCAATGGCGTAGCCAGGGGAACAGGGGGCGAAATGCCCCCTCTGGAAAAATCTTGGGGGAAATTTTGAAAGTGAATGTATGTTGAAATTTTAAATTTCTCAACCAGTACACTTTACTTATTTAAAAGTATACGCCACACTGGCACAACCAGTCCTCATTAAGGACTTTAGAGATGGAATGATGACACCATGCTTATAGTTGTCCTAGTTATGTTTTACTATCTGTTTTATACAGCATGGGATCTCTGGAACTCTGACAAGGGACTCTGTCCTTTTACTGTATACTTCCAATGTTTCTTGATAATTAAAGCAGCAGCATTGTGGTATATGCAGTTTGTTAGAATGGGTCAGTGGTCAAGTCCTATAATCTGATACTAGGGCAGGTCCTCATAAAATGTGGACTGATTGTGGTGAATGTGGTGAACTGATGAAGGGAAAGGTGTACCAGGGCTCACTTAATTACTGTAATTCACCCATTGAGATTCTAAACTACCATTAGGACTCAATAAAAATTCACCAAGACAAGCAAGATTAAAAAAAGCTTCCTAAAAATAGGAACTCTTGGTGATGTATTTAATTTACATTTAGCAGCAAATGTGGCACCATTTTACATCTATATAACCAACCTTACATGAGCAAAAATTTTCCAGAAGACCTCCTCCCCCAGGACGGCGATCAGTCACATCAGCCAGGTCAGAGGAAAGCACCCGGACAAAACTTGGACCTGCGGAGAACCCTGATTATTAAGAAGCATATCACTAATTGGGGGAAATCTTGGTTCTCTTGCCCCCCCCCCCGACAAAAACCTGGCTACGCCACTGCCCCTCCCCCACAACTAGGCGCCACCTCTAGACTCGGTTCAGTATTTAATTTGATCAAAATTTTGCATGAACAGTTTTACAACAGGATAAAGTGTACAATCACCACGCACGGAAATAGTAATTTTTTGAATAGATTTGTGGTACGAGTAAATTGAAACCATATAATCACTGGCGTGTTACGAATATTACTCAAGGTATTAGATTGCTACATGCAATAAACCCCTTTTATGTCCGCCTTCCAACTAAATTTTAGCATGGAAGTACTCCTTCAGAACTTTCATGCTTTGAGTGCACGCCTAGCTTTGGCTAGAATATATGATCGTTATTCCATGATATGATAGTTCACTGCTATTTTTGTGTTTATAATGTTCAAAAGTAGTGCAACTTCGATTGTGAGCATTGCGCGGGAAGTGCACTGAAATTGTGAAGGAAAATAGTCTTTGACAATTGTAACACCTGCATGCGGACTCAGCTAAGATTTGCCCACAGGGGGCTAAGCTTCCGACGGGGGGGGGGGGCAGGATCGAAATTTTGGGCCGCAAATTTGAGGTTCCATTGATGAAGAATTTTTTAAACCTTTTTGTTTTCATTATGAAAAGTTGGAAAAGTTAGGGTTCGTATTGAAAAATCTACGTTCCTTAAGAGCACCTAAGAATTCGTTGGGGCACTGGTCGTCGTCAGGGATTACATACTTTATCTTACCCATTATAGCTCCGCCACAAAACTGAGAAGGGGTGCAGCCCCTCCTCAGTGGCGTAGCCAGGGGGATAGGGGGAGAAATGCCCCCTCTGGAAAAATCTTGGGGGAAATTTTGAAAGTGAATGTATGTTGAAATTTGCGCATGATCTGGTAAAATTTTAAATTTCTCAACCAGTACACTTTACTTATTTAAAAGTATATGCCACACTGACACAACCAGTCCTCATTAAGGATTTTAGAGATGGAATGATGACACCATGCTTATAGTTGTACTAGTTATGTTTTACTATCTGTTTTATACAGCATGGGATCTCTGGACCTCTGACAAGGGACTCTGTTCTTTTACTGTATACTTCCAATGTTTCTTGATAATTAAAGCAGCAGCATTGTGGTATATGCAGTTTGTTAGAATGGGTCAGTGGTCAAGTGCTATAATCTGATACTAGGGCAGGTCCTCGTAAAATTTGGACTGATTGTGGTGAATGTGGTGAACTGATGAAGGGAAAGGTGTACCAGGGCTCACTGAATTACTGAAATTCACCCATTGAGATTCTAAACTACCATTAGGACTCAATAAAAATTCACCAAGACAAGCAAGATTAAAAAAGCTTCCTAAAAATTGGAACTCTTGGTGATGTATTTAATTTACATTTAGCACCAAATGTGGCACCATTTTGCATCTATATAACCAACCTTACATGAGCAAAAATTTTCCAGAAGACCTCCTCCCCCAGGACGGCGATCAGTCACATCAGCCAGGTCAGAGGAAAGCACCCGGACAAAACTTGGACCTGCGGAGAACCCTGATTATTAAGAAGCATATCACTAATTGGGGGAAATCTTGGTTCTCTTGCCCCCCCCCCCGACAAAAACCTGGCTACGCCACTGCCCCTCCCCCACAACTAGGCGCCACCTCTAGACTCGGTTCAGTATTGAGGCACTTTTATTTTTTACAAAGTATGTTTGGCACGATAGCGAGGATGAATAAAGAACCTTCCAAAGGGAAGAAAAAAGAGGATAGAATCTTGCCTACACGAAAGAACATTACTGTTGACAAAAGCCAGTACGTTCAGTGAAACGGTGGACGTTAAAGCAAAATCTACCTGGAGATGAAAGTGAGCGTAGCGGGCGAAAATTTTTTGAAGTTATAGGAAAACAGTTACAGAAAGTAAATTACTTTCATCTTGAATCGCGCTTTGCTCATAAATCGCTTGGATTCATGCTGAGGCCACTGTTCACAGACCAGGAGAAATTCGCATTCTTTAATGAGATTGATTGGGGAAATAGGAACATTTTCTCATTAAGTCTCATTTAATTCTCATTCATCACTGTATAGCAAAGAAAAATGGAACCCTTCTGCCATTGTGCTTGGTGCTCAGCATAAGCAATGGAGTAGGGAAAACATGCCAGTGAGCCACAACTGGAAAAAAGGCCGTGGCCGGCCCGACTTAAACCATTTGGTTAGAAACTGAGCCGTAAAACCTCATCTAACTCTAACTCATTGAAGAATGAGAATTTTCTTCTGAGAGGCAGAATTTGTTTTTATTTTTGATCGATTTTTCACATGGGGGCAGTGGTCCGGTGTCCCGCCTGGCCACGGGCCTGTGCTTGGTTAATCTGCTTACATTTATTCCTATTAAATCTGTTGTTATAATTAAACATAACACCAAGGAAGTATGATTATAGATTACCTCAATTTTCTCTTTCCCAAAATATAGACCGGGCCTCCGGCCGCCTAATCTTACCCTTTGAGAAAACGACCAATTTGATTCTGCTAGCATTAATCGACATGTTCTACATTCCACAGTAATCCTTAACACGAGAATTTTGTGTCTCGTATTTTCAATGTAAACTGGGATCATGTGTATCAATAAAATGATGCAAATATTTCTTTCAATGTTTCCAGTGATATGTTTAATAGCATATACTGTTACTGTTTTCCCTTTGTCAGTGTGAAAAAGAGGAAGAAGAAAAAACAAGTTTGGATTACCTCAGGGATTTTGATATCCATTAAACGAAAAACCAAACTTTACAAGCAGTACTTGAAGTCACCGACGAAAGACAATGAGAAAACTTACCGTCAGTATCGAAACAAACTTAATCATGTAATGCGTATTGCAAAAAGAAAGCATTATCATGATATTTTTCATAATGCCAAAAATGATCCAAAACTTATGTGGAAACATATCAATGACATAATACATAAAGGTAAAAAAGATTCCAGCTATCCTGACCATTTTATTAAAAATGACAGAGTTGTAAGCGATCGACAAAATTGACGTAAATGAATTCTTGAGGGTTGCACATGAGTGTTTAAACCCCAGGAAAGCTGCAGGTTACGACGGTTTGAGACCAGATATTATTCGTCGGGTACTTCACTATATAGCTGAGCCTCTTACCTATATTTTTAATATTTCTCTGTCTCAGGTTGTTTTTCCTGACAGCTTGAAAGTAGCTAGAATAATTCCTGTCTTTAAAAAAGGTGACAAACATAAGCTTGTAAGTTACCGTCCTATTTCAGTCCTCCCCTGTCTGTCAAAGATCTTAGAAAGAGTCATGTACAATAGAATCTATTTATTCCTTAACAAGCATAACATACTTTCAACCTGCTAGTACGGTTTTCATCCTGGTCGTTCATAGAACTTGCACTTGGAGATGCCCTGGACAACTTAAACAAAGCTGAGGCTAAGAAAGAAATTTCCATTGGAATTTTCCTCGATCTGTCCAAAGCCTTTGACACAATTGACCATGACATCCTTCTCACTAAATTATATCACTACGGTTTCAGAGAAGTGTCCTACAACTGGATCAAAAGTTACCTTTCTAACAGAAAACAATTTACTTCTCTCAATGACGTTAACTCTGACCTAAGGAAGGTAAAATGTGGTGTTCCACAGGGTTCTATTCTTGGACCCCTTTTTTCATAATTTATGCAAATGATATTTCCAATGTTTCAAAGAATACTTCACTTTTATTGTTTGCTGACGACACTAATATATTTTTCAGCGACTACTGATCCCCGGCGTCTGGAGGAGCTAGTGTGCTGTGAACTCAAGCTCTATTTCGATTGGTTCACTGTGAATAAACTTTCCCTAAATGTGGCAAAAACGAATTTCATTATTTTTAATAATGACAATCTTAACGGGGGTCATAAGTTCATTTGTTCAATTGCTTGGTCTAGTACAAGTCGTTCTCTTTTCGATAAGTTAAATGTCTTACAAAAGAGAGCTATTCGACACATCACTTGCTCCAAACCACGTGACCATACTAGTTCCTTGTTCAAGTCACTGAACCTTCTGAAACTTACTGATATTTTTAACACCAACATTGCCACATTCACTCACCGATCCTTACACGACCTCCTGCCCATGTCAATTTTCAAACTATTTTTCACACAACTTGACAGTTCATGATCACAACACTAGACAATCTACATCCTTGCATCTGGACTCTATTCAAAACTCTTCACAACACAACTCTCTTCGCAATCGTGCCATTCGGCTCTGGAATTCCCTCCCGTCCTCTGTCATAGCTAAACAAAGCACCAAATCCTTCAGGAAAAGTATTTCACGTAATTGTATTCAAGACTACTAGGATTAATCTTACTGGTACTTTACTGAGTTCATTCCGTAGACTTCAGATTATCACGTTTTTCTTCTCTTAATTGTCTCTAGCATCGTCTTCTCCGTCGACGTTGCTGGGGGAGGGAGTGTGGATGGGGCTGGGTTTCTCGCTGGGGTAGTGGGTGGAGGGGGTGGGGTGGATGGGTTTCTCGTGGGGGTAGTCCTTTCTCTTCTTTTGACCATTTTTTTCTGTTTTTGATCACTTGTTTTTTGCTACTATTGAAGCAGTTTGTTTGTTTGCTTGTTTTGTTTTTTCTCTTTCTTTATAGGGAGTGCACGTTTACAAGCCCTCTGGAGTTTTTGTGTACTTCCTTTTGCTTATGTATGTACATAAATTCCTATGTAAAAGTCATATTCTTTATTTGTTTGTATATATGTAAAGCGAAAAAACAATTAACGAAACGAAAAGAAACACCATTTAGCGCTACTAATTGCAAGTCTGTGGATTCGGATAAAACAATCGTATTTTCGGCGTAAAGCATGAGTAAACAATTTGATATAGATACGTCATCATTACTTAGGTGATGTGATAAATTGCCTATAAGCCAGTAGTAGCGCCCAATGTCATTCAGGAGAATAAAGTCGGTTTATCGTGTTTATCAGCTTGGCATTTCGTTATTTCTTCATAGATCTGACTGAAATTTGGCTAGCGTGTAGGTGAGGAAAATATTTTAATGATGCAACCATTTTCAATAAATATGAAGGTTATTTGACCTCGCGAAAAGTTTTGTCTGAAAACGTAAAATTCCCTTCTTTTCGTTCAGTTGTGCAGTCTGCTGAAACGTTTCATATACGGTAGATTGTTTGAATAGTGCTGAAATTACATTTCCGAGTGTTTTGTAAAAAAAAAAAATATAGCCAACGTTCAAAAGAATACTATTCACATTTAGATTCACAGGACGTCGCGACCCCCCAGTTGTCGTTATCATTTGAGGGTCCAAAACAGTACTTTGTGTACAAAGAAACTACGTACAAAAGTATACTCTACACACATATATATATGTACAGGAGATCTGGTGCTTAATCGTGTTCAAGACTCTACGCCTGTAATAACTACACCCAGATCTTTCTCAAAAGTCACATCACTCAAAATACTACCATTCATGTTATAATTATAGTTGAAATTTTTAGGACCAAAGTGAAGGAGGATTATCTGCATTATCAGACATTTGCCAAGTCTGAGACCATGAAAATAACCTATCCAAGACTTTTTGCAGTAATGAGGCATCATCCTTATCACTAAACTTCCCATAGAGCTTAGTATCATCAGCAAACTTACTTATACTAGATGTGAGAGAGCTATACCAATATCACTGGTGAAAATTAAGAAAAGAAGTGGGCCAAGAACAGAACCCTGTGAACCATATGCCCCGACAATGGCGATGAGTTGCCAAAAGGACGACAAACGTAAAATTTTTGGCGCGCAAAGAATTTTGACCTTTTTTATGCAATAATTTGAAAATTTGAGATGAGAGTATTTTTGAAGGAACTTTGAAAAATTTGGTCTTTTTTCAAGGAAAAGTGAAAAATTTGGGGTCCTCAGTGAAGAATTTGCCATTCCTATGAGCGAAATCAAGCAGGTTTTCGGGCAACTGAAGGTCGTTGGGATTACATATTATATCATGTACGAATTAAGCTCCCCGATGAAATTGGAAAATTTCCCCGGCGGGGAGGGGTAGCCTTACCCGACGGGGGCCATGTCCCTTGGTCCCCCTCTGGAGTCAGCCCTGGTTATTAGTAGTCTTTCCCCCAAAATTTCAAAATCCCAACCAGCGAGGTGCACGGTTGGAGATGGCAGTAAGCTGCAACGGGCTCTGAGGCAGAAATGAGATGAGTCGGTGTCCAAATCGGACAGTGCCGTGATGAAAGCATCTTCGCGATTGGGCCATGGTCAAGAAGCCAACCTATAGGGTCAAGAGCCTCGCAAGAAATCAACGGATCAGATGTGAAGCCAGACAATATAGTGAAGGGAGCAAGATATCTTCCGGGGGATTTGTTCAGGGGCGAGATATGCCAAAATGCCAAAATACACTAGGCCAATGGTAATGTTCCCGCCCAAGGGCTTGGGGTTCACTATCATTATCATGTTTTTAAAAAACCTATGATTATTGCCTCTGTGGAATCGCCTATGAATGAACAAAAATATCGTAGCTAAGATAGCAGCTAATTTGTCTCACATGTGATTTGCCAAAGTGTTCCCCCTCGCGCTCCCTTCAAACTGGGGTTCACTATCATATGCATGACATATTGTCTATGAATATAAGGAAGATTTGCTTGGTTCTGTATTCTTTCCCTCTTTGATTGACAGACAAGTTTCCGTACGTGCTGCTTTTAAGCTTGGGATTTATCATCATATCGTGTCTATAGAGGGGTTTCACATACGTCACGTGATCGCGCGTCTCTTTAATTTTGAAGGGCAAGATCACGCGTCTCTTTGGGTTTGAAGGACAAGCACAGATCTCTATGGTTATGTCATGCGGGTGTGCTGTAAATATGAATACTGTGTGTGTTTTACTCTGGCCATTCAGTGCCTGGAGTGGGCATGATCCCACTCGCGTGACGTCACATGAAATTCCTCTATAAGCGTCAACCAATCAGCGATGGTGACAGATTCCGCGCCATAATGAATGAACACGCAAGATTTAATAGATAAGCAAGATATGGCACGGCCTTTAGCGGCATGAACAGTGGCTGGATATAACCGAGATTGATTCTCTATAGCCGAATTCAGAGAATTTCTTATGTGATGGCCAGACTAAATTCGACTTGGACTAATCGAAGGCAGCAACTATACCAAAGATCGTAGAACCCAAATTACGATTATCGATAAGAGAAGTATACATCTTAAATAGGCATAGCCTAATGGAGTGTTTTCATCCAATGGGGGAATTTTCAGACACCATCCAGATACCCCAAGCAACAATATTTATATTAAAGGTTTGTACCTACTTCAAAAGCTGGAATATCTTACAAAATGTTATCCCCTAATTAATTCTAACATTTGATGCGCCAAACTGATAGTTAACACCCACATAGCAGAATATGTCAGTTGAAAATGGTAAAAAAAGAACTCCTATCTCGCCCCATCCTACCTTTCATATTTAAGGCTGCCACACTGGTAGACATATCAGTCAGTTTACAACTTTTTTGACAAAAATTTTCTGTATTTTCCTTTTAGCAGAAATTTGCTGTATTTTTACAGGTAATTTGTATTGCTAAAATAAAGAAATGTTCTTTAATATGTATTCTCTGTTTATTTCATAAACCATTTTTTCTTTTTTTTAACCAAATTTACTGCACTGTTAAAAACTATCTGTAAATTTATATAGACATTTTTATAGTATTTTTGTTTTTCTGTTTTTACATAAATATACTGTCATTTAACAAAAATTCATTTATTTTGCAACTAAATAGAGGTTTGTTTTTTCAAATGACAAACACAACCCCAGCCCCCCAAAACCTGGAATTGTCAGTCTTTAACACATATCGTTCTGCAAAGTTTCAGTTTTAACAAAAACTTTCCTCAAATTTTCATCCCTATTTGAAAATTATGTGAATTTACATTTATTATGAAAACCACTTTACTTATAAACATCACGGCACTGGTGTTTTGACACACATTTAGAAAGAGAGAAAACAAACTGCAAGGTGCTTATTTCAAAGCACTGATAAGATACTAATCACCACAAGTGTTTATGCATTTGGTTTGAGCTAATTAAATGTTTCAAAAATTTACTGTAAGTCTGTAAATTTACAGCTTTATGACGTAATGCAACATTAAACTGAAATGGGGGGGGGGGGAGAGCTCAGTTTGTCAGCATTTTGCTTAAAATATTATTATTAATGCTTCGCACGGTTTTTTATTTTTTTATGTTGCCACAAATATTATGTAAATTTACCGAAATATTTTTATCAGTGCCATGCGCCATTAAGCCACCTCAAACTCTTGCAGAACTGTAGTCGTGTCTCAAATTTTCCTATACTGTGCCTATCATTCGTAGCATTCATTAAGCATCCGTATCCATGGAAGATGATAAATCTTACAAGCACGACATCCGTTCCTTCTACATGTTATAAGAAAAAATCTTGCAGGTATGGTCTCCATGTTTATATATTAGTCAAGATCCTGATCTATACCGCCCAAGTTATCAGAATTGTTAGCAATCTATGATTACTGTCTCGTGGAATTGTCTCTGAATAAAAAAAAATTAAGTAGTTCGATGCCCAATTCGTCTCACATGTGATTTTAAAAATGGGTTATAAACAAAACTTTCGAATCTATGTGTTGTTCCTAATTTTTGTGCAATTATACGAATTTAAAACGTCGGTATAAAATTGCGTTCACACCATCACCGAAATCTGCTGCGGGCGGGACGCGAAATTTGTTATCTCAGAGCGCATGGGGCGATTTTCTAAATTTTCATTGAAATAAAGCTGTCCCTGTTCGTCCTGGGAAAAAATTCAGCACATTTCGGTTTTGGTGTGAACGCACCTTAACATTGCCAGACATTGCGAACAGTTATAACTGGACATGAAACAAATTAACAGTCATCGCAACAATCATCCAATCGACAGAATACATAGAAAGGATATTCCGAACAGGATTAGGAGTGGACGTGGAAGCCAGGTTTTAACATGTGTTCCCTCCCTTACACGTACACTGGCTAGAAATGAGTTCTGTGAAGACGCAATTACTGATACATGGTACCATGCATGCATTTACTTCGTGGATAATTATCATCAAGATGTAGTAAGGCCGAGGTTACATTTATTTAGCCAGGGGAAAGGAAGACCATGCCCCCATTAGGGTAGACTGGCCCCTATCAGGGAAATTTTCCAGTTTCATCAGGCACCGTTGGTATGTACCATTGTCTGACGGACTGTATGCAATTGCCCCAACAGGATACATTTTTTGGTCTTCTGATCTTAGAAAACAACCCATATTTCAAAACTGCTTTAATAACTTTTAATAAAACCGAAACTTTTCTTCATTTAAACCCACAAAATTTGCTGCAATAAAGTTTTTTTCAAAATACTTCCAACTGGATATTTTGGTAATGCCATCGTTCTGTAAACCAGCCACTGCAGGTTGTTCTTCTTTCAGTTCCTGCCCTGTCTCTCATCGGGAGCTTCCCCCCATACCCCAACTTCCGTTGGGTATCGACCACCACTAAATAGGTTTCGGTGGACTAGCCAGGTAAGATATAGCCAGTTTGGTAATGGACCAACTTGTATAAGGATGCAATATATATCACTATATGGCACTGGCACTTTTTAATTTCCTTTTTCAAACAGCTAGAGTAACCCACATAATGTTGAAGTTATTGAATGTGTTGGCTATACCATATGGGTGATATGCACGTTGAAACAATCCTTTACTGTTGCATAGCAAAGTAGACCCTTACATGCCAACGTAGTTGTGAAAGGGACAGGTAAGGTATCCGGCCGACCAACTACTCCTGATCTACAGGTTGTTCAACCTACTCTAAGGGATATATGTCAGCACAAGTAGTATTTTACCGTACTGACTTATCTATCGTAACAGTCTTTCGAGTAAAGTTTGATTGGACGTAGAGAGGCCTACTGAATTAATCTTTATGGGTTATCACAAGTACCGAATGCACAAAATTTAAGTCATGGTCACTAGACGGCCTAGGGACGGGTACTTAGTTTCGCTTAAAAGAGTGAGAGACCAAAGAAAGCACGTTCCTCCTGTCAGGGTTACCTTGAGTAGAGTATAGCCCTTGGTCAGTTCGTTTACGTACGGACATATCGGCACGGTATATTCAGCACAACCAACAGGCGAACACCAAACAGTGGCATAGGAACCGGGGTCAGGGGTGCCATGGTCCCCTCAATATTTTATGGGGGCTAAATGTCATTTTGCCCCCCCCCCCAAATCGTGATACTGTTCAATACATATAAAATAGATATGTACAGATCTTAATAAAGTAGGTCCTGTCGTCTGCTTATCTGATGTCATGAACGCATAATCGTGCCCGCATCATACTCTTGTACAGTAATCGGATTATTTTACAAGGAAAAACAATCATAACTACATCTATCAAGGTTAGTACTGATGTTATTAAAGTCAGTATTTCAAATTTCAAGGAAATTTCTCCAAAACGGGTAACTTCGGAAATTCACATTGAGTTCGGGATATTTTTTAGGAAATCAGACATTTTTGAGAAATAACTTGCAGGAAACTTAATTAACCCTAATATCCAGATTAGTAAAAGTTATTAATAATAAGTTAAATTTGAAGTCAACTATTAATTTCTGATTTCAACGACTAATAAAACTTCCTTGGTAATTAAAATAAAGTTCTGATTTGATTTGCACCAGCACCTATATATTTGGTATTAATTCACCAGTGTTTTTAATGGTTAAAATTATATTATGATTATCAGTGGTGTATTTAGGGGGGCACTGGACCATGTCCCCCTCACTGATGCCGATTTTTTAAGTACCTAACGTACGTAAATTTTTAACACTTCAAAGGTAGCATACGTGGCATCAGATTGCATGTAAGGACACCTAATTTTTCAAACATTTTCGAAGGGGAGAGGCCGGCGATCACACAACATAATGCATGTCCCTACCTCCTTGAGAGAAATCCTAGCTACGCCACTGGTTATTATAGTTATTATTGTAACGACCTCCCCCAAATTTATAATCAAATGGGAAGGGAGTAACACGGCAAATGCATGATTGTATGTAATTGGCATGCGGTGTGATAAACGCCTATATAAAATGTATTGTTGTTGTTTCCTTTTCCTTTTATTATTTTTATTTTTTGTTGCTAAAATTAAAATCGGAAAAATCAAATTAATGAAATATGATGTTTTGGTGTGGTCAAGGTCTAGAAATCGCGCCTGGTCTGCCTTCCATGTCAAACACCTTCTTACGCCGCTGCCGACGATTACAGAAGTATCAGTTTCTACAGAATCGAAAATGCACAATTATTTCTTTTGCATGTCTCCCATATAAAATAACGACCTAGTATCTTTAAACTGTGAGAATGCACTTTCCTTGCACAATTTCGGTCCCACAACCAGCCGCCCCATCCTTTGAAACATCTTGGGTATGCCCATGCTACCCGCTTTCTGATCAAAAGTTCAAACATAAATATTCCTGACTTCTCGGCTATTTTGTTGTCTGACAGTTAAAAGTTGGTATCCAGACAAAACTTTACTCCTTAACCTCCTACAACAATTTGTTTGGGAACTTTTATCCAGTCTTTAATGTGCAGTATTGTGCAGTCCAAAAGCTTTTAGGAATTTGTGGTATATACTTCATGTAAGCCAACCTCAAACTGAAGTGAATAGACACCTACTAATCCTATTCACTTCAGGCTAATTCAGCCTATTCATCTCCCTTCAGTTGCCTATTCATCTCAGTTAACGAGGTAGTCTTACATGAAGTATCTCCCGAATTTGTACATGACCGGACGGGGTGACCCAATAAATACAGTTCAAGTTTGCATTGCACATGGAACTTGGAAAGGACACGGGCAATGGGTTTACAGATAATCAGAAAATATTTTCTTTCAAGCTATCTTACATCTAGTGATTAGAGCTAAGAAACACTTAACCCTCATTCAGGAATTCTTGCAACAATTGACCACTGCTAACCCAAAACACGAAATTGTTAATGGGATTAGCTTCCCTTTCATGAGCAATCATGTGTAGGTATCCTTAATAGATTGAGAGCTGGGTCAAGTTTTTCTTCTTTTCTCTCTTTCAGAGATACTTAGCGCTTCATTGCCTAGCAACCGAAACTACACAGGTTATTTCCAGCTCACGTACAACTGGGAGCTGTCTGCAGATAGAAAAGCAACTTCCCATGTCGTTTACATGATACATATAGTGGTATAGAATTACACATTCTGCAAGGCTTGTAAAATCTGGGGAATTGGAGATAAAATTGGTTTGAAGGATTCCTAGCACCAATATAATTGATGATTGCATACAAGTTGATGACGCCAAAGGTATTAATTAATAAGGTTGATTCCATTTTCCTCCCAGTATCTTTCAAGGTGTTTCACCACACAAATGGATTTCACCATTTTAAAAAGATTGATTGCATAGATTTACATAACAATTCATGGACCATGTATCATGATTATCAGTAGTAACGGTTGGCCTGCACTTCGCCCTTTGAAATGCTTATGATAAGTGAACACTTTATGAAATTCTAGTGCAGACAAGGCCTACAGCCCCGCTGCTCTTCCCTCTCCCATTCAAGCAGAGATTACAATATATGTATAGCAACGATGTACTATACTGTAATTGTCGTTGGACGTTGCCACATCATGCAATAGATTGCCCTTTGAAAAACAGCAAAAGAATATCTTAACATATTTTATCGCTTTTTGTCAATACTGTAGGACTTCGTCACGGTGTGTAGATTACAAGTTATACAGTAAGGAAATACAAGTCCTGCAGATTATGGTATTCTACGATTTACTGTAGCAGGCTATCGGGCCTAATGAAACCTGTCAACTTACCTGACCTCTGAACAGCGTCACACTTTGCATGGTCCGAGAAAGAACTGTACTAGACTTTTCAACACTTTAGAAGTATCCATTACGTCTCTGACGTATTCTCCATTAAAAGTAACCGTGGCTACATAAAAAAACGACAAGAGTGTCCCTATCTTAAATCCCATAGTTTTCACAATTACTGGCACCCTACAAAAAGGATTGAAACAGCCGGTTCAATATAGAAAGAACCTTGACGTACCAATGTGTTTGTTTACAACAGTATGCAAATACTGAACAAGCTCTTGTGATTGGCTAGTTCTTAATGGAGGAAGTGACGTTTCTCTTCCCATTCTTTCAGAACTAAAATCATTGCCCAAATTATAGAAAATTATGTAAAAGCGACATTTGTTTGGTTGAATTCACACAGAAACCTCAGGTATATGTAAGAAACTTTTAATAAAATACAAAGATGATATAAGGAAACATGCTATCCCTTTTGGTTGTGTGAAATATTTGTAAAAAGAATTATATGATATGTTTGAAATATACCTGTGAATGACACTATATAACCAAACCAGCTCCATGCTCGGGACTAAGTACAAGTAGTATATGCCTTAAAAAGCCTCTGTACGTGGTGTGACACTTTGAGGGTCTAGGGGCCGTGTCAATTCCTCCCTCCCTGCTTGCCATATACTAGGGTCGTTCACGATGACGATAAGGATCGCTCAGCTCTCACAGTGGGTGTCCTTTCAGATGTGAGCAGAAGCGGACTAAATAGCCTGCGCGCATTGGGTTACTCAGACACTTGAACCAGTGGGGTTTCTCGATGACCAGCGTCTATGAATACGTGATTCTAGTCTTTTGATTATTTTTCATGTTTCACTTTACACATATTGATGGCGCTAATTCATTATACGGTGATAAATTTTAGGGCTCTGGGTACTAAAATATACTAGCGCCTCTTCTTATTTTGTTTCTCTTTGCTATCCCCCAAAGGTATGTTAGACTGCTGAAGTGACTGATCGCCAATTATCATTACAAGAAGGAAACATTTTTGTCGCATATTGCGTGACAAAACACAGCCCAATTGAAATATTGTCAGCTCGCGTTCGATCTATCTCTTTCACTTCACTTCCTTCCAGCCTGTGATCAGCCGATGATTTCTTTGAAGGGAGTTCCCCATGGAAAAGTTCCGAAGTCCTTGGCGTATTTACAAGTAAAGGGCTCGAGAATGGAGCATGTAACTACCTACGCAAACAGCACTGAATGTGCACATGAAAGACCATAATACTGCAATTTGGGTGCTTTTCTTAAAACTCTAATTGAGGTTCAGTAACAAGGTCGATTTCCAAGTGTGTGGCCGTGCTGGAAACGGTCTGACGAACTGTGCAATGCAAAGAATTATTGTTTTGAACTTTGAATTTATCGTGCAACTTAGTTTAGTCCTAGATTGGGAGAGCTTGGAAACATCTTGGCGAACAACACATTTTAGCTGCATTTAGTATGACTTTGGACGGTGTATGTAAATGAGTGTAATGTACTAAGTATTCTTAATTTTTGTATCTGACCAGTGAACAGACTATTAAAAATTACCATATATGCATGGACTTTAAGATTTTCTAAGTTTATCTTTTTCTGTATTTTTGTATGTCCTAGTACTACCGAAGCAAAACGGATCCAACTGTTCCAGTCTGAATTAGTGACAGTGAAAATTAGTTTGTTTCAACTTAGTTGTTCCTGCAGACGAGTCTTTAAACGCAGGATTTCCATCGGCTAGACCTTTTCCAGCCAAACTAACTGATAAATTTACAATTGATCCTGTTTCGTTGTTGGCGCTAAGTTTAAGTTTAATGGAATTTCTTAATGGTATTAAACACCCAAAATATTAGATTGCAGGGTATCGTGACGTAACTGCTGGAATATACCCCACCGGGTGTCAAAAATCAAATTTTCTTTCTTTCAAAACTGAGTTGCGTAATATGAGTCCGAGTCGCCAGCCACCATCAAAATGGTGGTAGGTATTACGAAGAGTAACCAAAAGTCGGTACATGGAGCAGCTCCATGGTCTGTCCGTGGTATGTAGTTAGCCCATGGTAGATTTAAGGCTGGAAACCGCCATTGATCCAACAGAAAACCAACGGACAATCCGACGCCAATTCCCACTTTTGAAATACTATATGAGCTGGACAAGGAGTCTAGCATAGTAATACTTGAAAATGCCATGAACAATTTAACCACAAGGAAAGCTTCAGAAGATGGCAATATACATACACCTGAGGTCATCAAATTAATCATAACCCATATATGGCTTACTTCTGAAATGCTAGCATGCAGGCTGCACCCCCCCCCCCTCCATCTCAGAGCTAGGCAACTCCAAGATCATTACCCTGCACAGGAGAAAAGTTTCAAGAAAGAATTGCCGCAGTTACAGAGATATCCCTCTTCTCAATATTGTAGAAAAATTATTTGCAAGAATTATCCAGTTTTACCTTAAAGTTTTACCGGCAGAGTGTAGGCTTCTACGAATCACAGAGTGAGGACGCTCCCTTATTGATATTATCTTCTCATTACGCCAGATGACAGAGAAGTGCCGAAAGCAGAACATGATTCTTCATATTGCTCTCATTGATCTCACTTAAGCTTTCGACCACATCAACCGTAAGTTTCTATTTGCTGTTCTTGTTCAAGTGCCCCCAGACCTAAGTCATAAGATCGTTTCATGAAACATCTTGGTAAGGTATTCTTCAATAATAGAATCTCTGATCATTTTAAGATTCGTAGTGGAGTGAAGCAAAGAGATGTAGTAGCACCAGACTTATGCTGTTGGGCTGAGGGCAATCTTTAGGGCTATTGAGTCAAGTGGCTCTGGCTTAATTTTTAAGATTTTTGTTTTTGGGGGATGCCGATGTCGGCAGACTACCGGAAACGACACTCCCCGGCAGGGGCGTAGCCAGGTTTTTGGTGGGGGGCAAAGTCGACTCATCGTCCCAATTTTTCACTGCAGTCCTGGGGACGGGCTATAAGGGGAGGGGTGTCCCCCCTTCTGAAATTTTTTTGCTGTCTCGAAGAGCTTAGATGCAAAATGGTGCTTCTTTTTATACTAGATCCCAGTGTTCTCCACAGGGGTTTTTAGAATGGCTCAGGGGTGGGGCCAGGATTTGCCCGAAGGGGGCCAGATCCCGCGACGAGGAGGCCAGCGACCAGAAACCCCGATGCCGTCCAGAGGTTGGTGAGGGGGAATTTAAAGAAAACCTGTGTGCTATACCATGCCATTGGATATATTGCATAAAATTTGTATATACTAGAGGAACATATAGATTTACCGTTTTATCCGTAATCTAAACTGTGAAATTGCAAGGCGCGCGAAAATTTTGGGTAAGCCTACTCTCCAGAGAATCTGTACTTGTTTAAAACTTATATAGGTCAATTGTTCGGGCAGGTGGGCCCTATCAGACATAACTTACATTTTACTTCCCTCCTCGGGTCACTAGCCGTACCTCACGGCAGACATAAGAGAACAGTCATTAACTAGTTTTACGGAAATGAGATGACATTGTACTATATTTAGCTATAGGTAACAGAACCGAGGAAGAGTGGGCAAAGCGTACCAAAAATTGTGGGTTTTATCTCAGAAATGATCCTTTTGAAAGCCAAAATAAGTAAACCAACCATGGGTGGCAGAAGAACAGGGGCCGGGCTATGCCAGCGACCCCAACTTCCGACAACCCACTATGTCGAGAGGGTGCAAGGTGAGAAAGGGATTTGAAGGAGCCAAACTATTCCATGCCATTGCAGGTCATATTTTGCATAATATCACTTAACACTTCAAGAGCCAAGTTGCGCACTGATATCGTCCTTTTGAATCTGAATCGTGAAACTGCAAAGCGCGCAAAACGCGCGAAAATTTTTGGTAGGCTTCAACAAGAAACATATTTAATCATTAAGAACAAAAAGAAAGAAAGAGAACTGTAGGGGTTGAAGACCGTATCGGGGATAACATACATTGTATCGAAACCACCTGGACTCGTTCACCAACTGACCGTGCAGCTTGACACACATTAGAGAACAGCAACTAGGCATTGAGATATGGGATGAAATTTACGACCTCTACGTAAGCTGTGTACTTTGCCGCCCTACATGTTACTTGGTAAGGTGGACTGGACTTGTGCTATCTAGCTATGTGCCGAATGGAAATATTGAAGAAAATGGATTGACCCCACAGCACGCGTTGTCCTCAAGTTGTCCTCTTGAGAGCAAAAAACAGGTAATTACCCGGTGGGGTGACTGCCGCCTTCGGGGACTGCATGCTTTATCTTAACGACTAAGACTCCCCGACAAAACTGTAAAAATTCCCCGACGGGGGGTGGGGGTGGGGCATGGCCCACCTTCTCCCTGTCCCCACCTGGCGCCACCCCTGGAAGGGTGGCCCGCCCTCCGAGTGAAAATGACATTGACAACCAATACGTTTTCGAGATTTAATTATTTTGTTTCAAAATCAGGATTAGGGTTCGAAAAAAGGGCCAGGGGCCAGTCCCCAAGGCATAATCAGTTGAAAAAAGGAGAAAAGGATAAAAAATCCGGAACACTGTTTCCAGACGAGACTACATCATAAATATCCAAGGTTTTGATTGACATTTCGGGGGGCTTATTGCCGATGCGTCCTGCATAAAATAAAGATGCCGTCCGTTCTGCTGCGGATTCCACCGACATTACTTATCCCCGAGACCTAGATCTATACCCCTCCCACTCGGCCAACCTCCCATCCCTCCCTCTCGCCGTTTTTTTTTTCTCGCTTAATTCCTTCATTTTTTCAACATCGCTCATTGCGTCCCCAAAATTTCTATGGGGGCACTCTGACTCCTGTCCCCTCTCTGGCTACGCCATATAAGCGCTATTAGATATAGCTTGTTTACGCATGACAGCGTGTTAGAGCATAAAGAGGCCGAAGAGTAGCTAAGGCGCACTAGCGTTTGTAAGATGCACGCCACTGCCTCAGTGTTACATAACTTTCGGACACGCGTTTCTAGGAAAACGGCCGGAATAAACATGAGTAAGCTAGCTGAATTACCTTACGTAACCTCCAGGTCGGCCTAAGTTTCGAGGTATCACTGCAATCAAGAATTCATTACTACTTATATTTTAGACAACTTCTCACAACTTTGTAGATATGGCCGTGAAAACCGTTTAATTTAAAGACAAAGATCCGTCTCCCCAAGAAGCCCAAAAGATCATGCTACCCCGAATAATTTGTCCAACGCCTTCCACTTCTGAAAGAGATGCCAAAATGTAAACAGAGTACAGTACACAACTCTCCAGTACGACAAAGATTGTTATGATTTAACTTGTTCGCGATCGATTCATGCATATGCATCTTCTTGGATTTCACTTCCCTTCTCTTTGTTTTCGTAATTGTCAGAGTCATGTGACAGAATTCATTTATTTATACTTTTCTGCGTTGTTCCAGTATTCTGTCATAAAATTGCTGCCACTCTAGCTAATTTGCTTCATTACTTGCTGTTTCCTTCAACTGCTGTGTTCCAGCTAACTGATCTGTTAACGTATCCTCTGTATCAAATGTGTTTTCCAATTTGAAAACTGTTACCTTTTGCAGGTAGTGTTCAGCTCGTTACATATATGTTTGTAGGCTATGTGTGTTAAACACATACGAGTATGTCTATCAGCCAATCAGAATAAAGATGTTATCACTACTATTGAGTTGAGTTACAAAATGTTCTTTTATTTCCTTCAACGTATCGTTGAACAGCAGTTGGTTCATAAAAATGATGACATGTCCAGTCACCAAATATAAATGATAACATATGTACGGTCTTTCACAAATCGATTCTTCAGTTGGTCCGTTATTGTTTTCGATGTATGCTAATGATAGGCCTTTTTATACCGTTGTTTCCAGTAAAGTACTTCTTTATTCTGATGACATACCTCTTTTACACTCTGGGATTCTAAAACCATTCAAACTATTCCAAGTAGAGAACTATAACGTCACTGTGTAATTGCTTTGCAGACAATAAACTACCCATACATCCTGTAAAGACTGAAACTATTTTGTTTGGCAGACCTAGTTTGGGGGTGAGGAATGCTGATCCTATAAGTGTATTGTGTAATGGTATTCAGATAAAAACTTCGAGGCCTTTGAAAAGTATCTTCATGCCGTGCTTATGCTTGCCATACAGGTGAAAAAAAGGTGTGATGGCATTTCGAAAAAAGAACAATTAATAGCTAATTTCAGTACTGACACTGACTGAAATAAGGACGGAGCATATGCAAATACGGTAATAATCACAGAAATTTGGTGAAACTGTACACGCATTGATGTGTGTTTGTTCATGGAGCTATTACGGAATAGCTCCATGGTTTTTGTGATTAGCACTCGCTTCCAGCCAAACAGCGCCCATAATACACCGACAAGAGTGTTTCAAGGTGACACTATTTTACCGTAAGTAGAGCCCGATACCCCGAAATTCGTCCCACAGTACAGATGCAACCCCGAAAAGAATGATGTGTCCATTGTAAATAGTTCATTTCCGTCCACCACATATCTGGCTATGATGCATATGTACCAGTGCGCCCTCTAATTCTACTTTTGAACTATCAGAACTAGTTCTGAGAGTTCAAGAGTAGAAGAGTTCAAGAGTAGAATCGGAGGGCGCACTGGTACATATGCTTCATAGCCAGATATGTGGTGGACGGAAATGAGCTAGATTTGTTAGTTAGATGGAGTTTTACTGCCCAGTTTCCAACCTATTGGTTCAAGTCGAGCCGGCCACGGCCTTTTTTCCAGTTGTGGCTCACTGGCTTGTTTTCCCTACTCCATTACTTATGCGGAGCATCAGTAGGTTCCATTTTTAGAGTCTTTGGTATGACTCGACCTGGGAATCGGACCCGGGCCTTCCGCGTGAGAGGCGGATGCTCTACCGCTAGACCAAACACGCGGAAATGAGCTAGAGTCTTGAACAAGACTATTAATCGTGTGGAAACGTTTACGCAAAAAGCAGTAGATCCAGTGTCGTAGCTAGATATTTTTGTGAAGGGGGGGGGGGGGGGGGGGCAAAAGCAAAATAACTCCGACAGATTATTATCTTGATAGTTGTACTATTCGAAATTCTGGAGACCTTTTTTCTTTTTTTTTTCTTTTTTCTTTCCAGCAATTTTGAGACCAACTTTTGATTTTCACGTTGACATATGGATGTGTAATTCCGCTTAAAAACATAAAAAGTGTTGTAAGTGTTTCAAATGAATTTTTTTTTAAATTTTTTCCGACGGAGACTAGAAATTTCCGACAGAGGCCTTCGGAGGCTTTGTGGGGGGGGGGGGGGGAGCGACCGCCCCCTGCCCCCTCTCTAGCTACGCCACTGAGTAGATCGACAACGATCTGATGAATGACCGATAATTCTCGTCGGTACAATGAATGCCCGAACTGTGTTAATGGTTGCCAGTGATGTGTAACTGATTGCCGACCTGTGAATGAATGTCCGATTACGGAAAGGATTTATTTTGAGGCCTAACGTTAGGCCGCACCGTTATGATGAATGTAAAGAGATCTGGACATGAACGAGAGGGGTGTGAATTTAGTTATGTGGTTGTTGGGAATCGCGTGTAATTTGGTAGCTACTCGTGAATTGGGATGCCAGGGTCACTACTCAAGTTAAGGTGAATGTAGTTTAGGAAATGGGTTTAAGGGGAAGGGAGTGGGTTTAAGGGGAAGGGGAACTCCCTCCCCTTTTTTAAAGAACATAGCGCGTTGATTGGAAATATAATACTACATGTTTAAGTTTTAGGGTTGTGTTAACATTTCAAAACATTTTTCGGAAAGGAAAACGGGCATTCTTGAAGGCGTCTGTATGGCAGTCTCGGAGGCAGGAATTAGTGTGCAGTACGTCACAGGGGGCGCCGACACTGCAGGGGGCACGTCCATTCAAGTTTATTCTTCGTTGCAGAAAGCCCCACCAGAGGTTGGTAAGGGGGAGCCATGAGGGATGATATTTCAAGCCCACGCGAGATAGCCTTTGTGGCTATCATTACGCGTGCATGTTTTCCCTCCCTATACGAGCAGTCATATATACGACCAGGCCTGCTGTTGCGAAACATTCACTGGCCCTGAAATCGTCCCGAGCAACGATTTATACCTGGTAGATCCCAGTCATAAAAATGTTATGCAGTAGAATAATTTTGCAGGAGAAAAGTTACGGATGCTATTATCTTTATGTTTCAGCTGTGTCGCCTGCATCATGCATCAGAGGAAAGGTTAATGCGTCCGAGCGAGTTACTCGCATCAGGAAGTTGCAACAGATCCCTGCTCACATAAGTGCCCTTCTGCTGTGATGGATGCGAAGACCTCCGAGGGGTTTGGAAAAAGGAAACTATATAGAGCCTATGTATATGAGAATTCTTTGGCTCTGAGCTTGGGCCTTGAAGCATAGTTAGGAATTGAAGTTTTAAGCATTTTCAGATTTCTTTTTGGTTTCCCGCACGGAATACCTATGTAGTATCGGGCAACTGTGTCGTGCATTTTAACGTGGACTGTGATTCCGGTCACGACACATTCCCCCATCCTGTACAGTATTTGAAGCCGAAGACACACCTTAACATAGTTTTCTTTTATATTCTGCGTGTTGACTCATAGCGTCTCACGCGCCATTCGGGTCTGCTGGCAGCAGTTTTTTCATAGTGACTAGCTGAACAAACTTGCTTTGTTCGCTGCGTCTGTCAGGAGGTAATGTATCGGTTTGTACAAACCGATACATATTTCGTAGTAAGTTGTTATTTTCCTTGCTCTGGTGAACAATCACTAGAATACTCAAATGACTTGTTACTCAATAAGTAAACATCGCGTTTCAAAAGAGATTTACTTCACATTGACCCCGAGAAGTACGGTTGAATGGGAGAGACTGACGTACTCCAACTATAATGTTGGCAGCTTGGGGGAATTCGTTCTCAATCATCATTCCACAAACTCTTCGGGAACATTTCACAAGTCAGTTTCGATTATATAGGGCTTGGAAATCTCAGCCTGCTAGGACTGTAACCACCCCCTCTCGAAGGTTACGGTCCTGTTGTATGGTCCAACGAAGCTACCGAGGAATATAAAGGTGGGACAGTAAAGTCGGTTGCGATCGGCATACGTGACGCTACCGATCAACTGCTGTGTCATTCAAGACAGCTTAGTCCCCAGTATAGCTGCGATGCTAGTACGATGCATATGTCCAGTCTTTACAAATATCTGTGCAGTATATAACAATAATTTTGTGTACCATGCATTTAGTCTTTCAGTGCTTCAGGAGTTCATTAAATATTTTTGTCCTTACATATATCTTTACCTGGTTCTGGTTCTGGTGTAATACTACAAACAGTTCTCAGCAAACGGGATATACGGTTGTAGGTGTGTGACGGCTAGCAGACTAATTTACTTGGGATCTCCTCAAGGACGACAAGTTCAATTTACATAGTTGGTTTTTGAAGCCTTCAAATGAAGGGGCCTCCCTAACAGCGGGGATAGACAATTCCACTCAGCCATTGTCCTTGGAATAAAAGAAAACCTATAGCAGTCCTTTCTTACAGTGGGATGATGAAAGGAGATAGATGATGACTTGCGAGTAGAGATTCCATTATTATCGGTCTTCAAAACATACCCGTCTAAATTGATGGCAACAAGGTGATGGAGGGACTTATACAATAAACTCAACCTAGCTCTGGTCCTGCGTTCCTCTAAAGAAGGCCAGTTTAAGTCAGCAAGCATAGATGAGACGCTACTTTTACATTTATGATTTTTACAGACGAATCTGGCGTCTCTGCGATGAACTGCTTCCAGCTTATTACTATGTTCCTGATGGTAAGGATCCCAAATACTTGAGCAGTATTCCAACCTTGGTCTTACAAGGGATTTGAAAGCAGCTTCCTTGACTTTTGGGGAACAACTGTACATGTTACATTGTAACAATCCGAGAACTCTGTTTGCTTTAGATGTTATGCTGCTAATATGATCAGCCCAGCTTAATTTACTGTTAATATCCACTCCTAAATAAGTATGGCTGGAGACTTTGTAGTAAACTATCATTCATTTTATACGAAGTCAATAGGGGTTTCTTCTTATGAGTAACACGCATGGCAAAGCACTCAGAAACATTAAATTTCATTTGCCATTTAGACTCCCATTTGCAGAGATTATTTACAGAGATTATTTATTTTCTGTAACGAGTAACTATCTTCCATTGAGTTAATTTCGCGATACAGGATACATGCAGTCATCAGCTAAAAGACGACCTTGGGATGATAATCCATCAGGCAGGTCATTAAGGTATAAGATAAACAAAAGTGGGCCTAACACTGTACCCTGAGGGACACGTACCAGAGGTAACAGCTATAGATGAGGAAGTGGCTCCGTCAAGGACAACTTGTTGCGTTCTATGCGTAAGGAAGTTTCTAATCCAAGAGTGTATGTGCCGGAAATACCAAAATGCCTTAATTTCATTAACAGTCTTTGGTGGGGTACCAGATCAAATGCCTTGCTGAAATCCATTATTATGACATCTGTCTGACCTTGTTTGTCAAGAGTTTTGGCAAGGTCATTTATAGTTAAGGCAAGTTGGGTTTCACAGGAACGACCCTTGCAGAAGCCGTGCTGTTCATCATTAAGGATGTTATGCTTCTCCAGATGAGTCATGATTGCGTTCTATTCGTAAGGAAGTTTCTAATCCAAGAGTGTATGTGCCGGAAATACCAAAATGCCTTAATTTCATTAACAGTCTTTGGTGGGGTACCAGATCAAATGCCTTGCTGAAATCCATTATTATGACATCTGCCTGACCTTGTTTGTCAAGAGTTTTGGCAAGGTCATTTATAGTTAAGGCAAGTTGGGTTTCACAGGAACGACCCTTGCAGAAGCCGTGCTGTTCATCATTAAGGATATGTTATGCTTCTCCAGATGAGTCATGATACTTGTAAATATGATATGTTCTTTGCTTTTAACGTACTTATGGACAACTTAAGTTACAGACTCAACTGAAATACTGACTGCTCACTTTTCCGTGAACTAGGATATGCTGAGCTGAGGCAACGCTGTTGGTCTTGTTTATAACGCATGACTTAGCACTACTGTAAAGAGCCCGAACCAGGGAGTTACTGTTCAACTCCCTGCACGAACTTACTTTCAAAACTTTTACCATTTAATTCATGCATGAGCCACTCACTCCAAGACAGCCAAGTGAAAACGCCCTCTAAATTTTATACACTCTAGCTCTGGCGAGCTGGTGAGTCAGAGTCAGAGTAACCCTATTGAGGGATTGTGTTTACATTGTTTACATTTTGGTCTGTGTGCTTTCCTTCGACCATGATAGAAGAGACAAAATGTAAACACATTTTCTCAACAGGGTTACCCCGACTAAGTGAGTAAGTGGTGCTATGCAAGATGGCTACCTTCCGTGTAGGAGTCGCTGGCGATCGGTGGAGACAATTTTTCGTGTGTTGTGTTCTTCTGTTTTGTAAGTAGAAGTGAAACTCATTGAGTTCACATTTCAGTCCACTAAACTGTTTTGTGAGAAAAGTTGAATTCGTTATCTAACAGTTCAAGGTGGGAATAAAAAGATAGGAACACGTTCAAAACATTACGTAGCCTAGCCTAGGGCCTAGCATGGTTGCCCCGAAATTGACGCACCCAAGCATTTCCAAGCCGATATTTAGAATAAAATAAATCCAAACACTCTCCTGTTTGCCTTTTCCAAATGTGTAGTAACTTACGGATGCATTGATACCCACACTTTTCCTACTCCCATCCAGAAATTAGTAAAAGAAAGCTTGATTTGACTCGAAATTTTCTTCGATGGCAGTCTTAACAACACCCAAAAGTGGCGCATTTTCCATATGTGTAGTGTGTAACAATGTTCATTGACTTTGTACAGTTACGTACAGGTGCCTACGTAGCAAGCTGTATTGCGTTGTCCTTGTAGTAGAGGTACTGAGCAACATAGCCCGCTTCGCGGGGAAGGCGCTTGGTTGCCTCACATACTGTATCATGCAAAACTTGTATTAACTCGCTAACCTAACCTGCCTAAGAAAGACGGGAAATTTGGTCAAGTTACAAACAGAGTATAATAACCTTATAACCTAGGTTATACGCACTCAGCACACTGTGCAGGCATAAGTACGTCAGATGAAGCAGTACTTGGGACAGTGCACACCAGGGCGAGGTAATTTTCGTTGTTTTTAGAGAGTATTATTTCTAGATATTAAAATTACACACAAGTGTGGGATGCAGTTATAAAATGCTTGAAAAATAATCATATTAAGATATGCATGTACCTGAAATGGGCTCATTATCGTGAAAAACAAAATACCTGATATGTTCAAAAACGTTAGGCTCGCTACAGTAACGTTGCTACAGTGATAGCTAGTAATTTTCGAAGGTGCGCCAATTTTGGGTGTGCGCCAATTTCGGGGTCTCTACTATACATATACAGATAGGCCTATACAGTTTAGTAGGCCTACACTACACAATATTTTGAACGCCTGTGGATAGAAATACGGGAATGATCGGGAATAAAACACATAGGCTAACTTAGTCTACGCTAAGTTAGGCCTTGGGCGTTCTCAGCACTAACCAACCATTAAGTAAATTAGGCACAACTGCAGAATACCCTGCCCCAAAACCCTTCTCACCGAGACTCCTGCTGGAGTCACGGTCCCATTCAACAGGATGATCAATGTAACAAACTGCAGAGTCACGTCTTCTCTTCACTGAGGACAGGGACTGTGACTCTACTTCAGATTGGAGTCCCGGGCGCAGTTGAAGTGGAAATCATAAGAACACCGAGGACTGGGACTGCAACTCCGCCCCAGAATGGAGTCCCGGTGGCTGTTGAATAAACAGCCACCGGGACTGCGACTCCACTCCAGAATGGAGGCTCAGTGGACTTAATTCCACCGAGGACCGAGACTACGACTCCACCCCAGAATGGAGTCGCGGTGGCTGTTGAATATACGGCCACCGGGATCGCGACTCCACTTCAGAATGGAGGCACAGCTAGCGGACTTAAAATAATTTTTGCAAAAGTATATGGAGGATGTACGTTGACTTGTTCTCATAAAAACTTCAAACGGCCATTACGACCGTGACTCGAGGAGTATCAGTGAGAAGGGTTTTGGGGTAGGGTATTCTGCAGTTACTCCATAAATTATAATGTTAGCATAGGCTAGCTCCCAAGTTCTGAAAAGCTAGATGCGGGTCCACCTCTGACCTGTCCGTTGGTGGACCGCTGGCCTTGGGGAGGGGTATCGTCTTTCTTACTAAGGCAAAGGTTGCCAACGTTAGACGCATATTCCACGTTTAAAATATATATATATGTATATGTATATGTATATGTATATGTATATGTATATGTATATGTATATGTATATGTATATGTATAATGTATATGTATATGTATATGTATATGTATATGTATATGTATATGTATATGTATATGTATATGTATATGTATATGTATATGTATATATATATATATATTATATATATATATATATAATACATATATATATTTTGCTAATTTGGGATTAAGGGGAAATATCGTATGAAAAAATCCGACTATAAAGGGAAATCGACCAAAAAGGGAAAAAATCAGGTCGACTTAGCGACACTACACGCTTTTTATATAGGAATACGTAAACGGATGGTAACGTCCGTTTCCCTACACAGTCTATATGGCATTACTTCTATGTTGACTGAATTGCGTGCACGTATCTGTTAACACGTACGAATGGTGGGCCATTGAAATAACGTCGTTGTATATCTATTTTTTAAATGCTGCCAAAAAGCGAAATATAATCTTATGTATTTTATTGTTTTTCTTTTCGCCTTTACGAAAAAGGCAGCCCGCCCTCTAAATTTTTTCCTTTTTTGGTAGGAATTAGCGTTATATATATATATATATATATATATATATAATATGTTAACGGAAATACTGTATAACAACAGTGCTACAGAAATGAATGGCTGGATCTCAAAGGAGATACGTGACAGCAGTAGAAGCTAGAAATTTGGTAAATACAACAGCCATAAAAGTTTTTGCAAAGCTTTCGAGCAATACTAGCTCTTCTTCAGTGCTTGATCACAAGAGTGACAAGGAGTGTACGGGACTTACAGCTTTTAAATTGTGAGGACAATGGTCCCCACTGATAGTCAATAAGGACTATCGTTTTTGAAAGAGGCGAGACTAAGTAATTTGAGTAAGCCTATTGAAATAGGCGTGACGGAGACGGTCTAATAGGATTACTTAGGCCTAGAGTGTAATCCCTTCAATCAGTATGCTGGTAAGTCGTTTCGGATATTCAGGCCGAATGGTGACGTAGTCTTGAGTTGACATTCCCAGAAATTTTCTTTTGTCTTACGGCTTCTATTGTCCCATGAATCATTTTGTTCGATAGCAATGACACGTAAATTGTCTATCAAATGATGCGGTAAATTGAAATGGTTGGCAACAGGTTGATCAATTTTTTTGGTTTTAATTGCTGACCTGTGCTATGTCATTCTCATCCTGAGGGAGTTTTTTGATTCCCCCACGTACTGCGTTCCACATAAATTGCAGTAGATGAGATACAGATACGCCAAGAATAAGTGTGCGTGTTCGCTTCGGTCACGCTCCGGTCTATTCAGTGTACAATAGAACCGCTAGGTACCTCGCTCTTTCAATGCGGATTATCGGCAACCCGGTAAACCGAGGTGCCTTTGTGCCAGTGTAAACAGAAGTCCCATTGTGTGTCCGTAATTCGCTGTAGCAAGAAATCTTCTCTTGTGGGGAAAAGCAATTATCAATTTCCTGTGAAAGCCTGCCTGCACACGATCGTACGTTCTGATTGAATACAGTACGTATATGCTTGCGACCATCCGCAAATCCCCCCGAACGCTTTCCGTGTTGGAACGATTTTTTTTTGAAGTTCGAAAAAGTTTTCGAACGTTCCGAAAAATTGTCAATAACATGACCTTTGAAAATTATATTATTTAGTGTGAAACTTCATGAGTCTTTTATATATACAAAGTAAAGTAAAGGGAAGGGCCGCAGTTTACTTTGAATTTCCCTTTGCAATGATTAATAAATTTCGTAAGTTTAGAAAGAAATACCAGAACGTTCCCAAAGTTTCGTACCTTCCGTCAAAAAGATTGCGTTTGGAAAAATTCTTGCGCGTTTGCAAATTCTTTCCGTAACTGAGTTTTTGTCACGATAAACTGTTCTCCTATCACCATATAACTTATATCGCTCAATAGAGCGATATTGACTTGAAAATCAGTCCGAGTTTTGTACTCCGATAAAAGTTGTTTGTCGATGTGACGTCATGAAATAATTAGTTGACATTTCATTTTTGTAGTCTTCTGATATGATGCATTTACACAGGTTGGCAGATTTTTGGCAGTTTCTGACCAGAGATGGAGACGATTTGAACTAAAACTCATGAAAATCGGGACATAATCCTATCCGAAATCACTGTAGTGTGACCCGCGTTCTAGTCTGAAACTTCATGAGTATGGAAAAAAGGAGGGCCGCAATTTGCTTTCGAATTTTTTTTTTGCAATTATGAATACATTTCGTAATTTTGGAAAGAAAAAGATCTGGTTGAACGTTCCAAATCTTTTCGTACATATTCCGACATGTTCGGAAATATTGTTGCGCGTTTGCGAATCCTTCCCGTAACGGAACAATTTTTTTTTTTCAAACCTTCGATTTTTTTTTTTTTGCACATTCCAAAAAAAAAAAATCAATTGCGTGACCTTTGAAAATTATATCTGTTAGCCAGAATTCCTGAAACTTTTTGAGTCTTTCATATACAAAGGAAGACAAAGGGAGGGCCGCCATGTCCATAAAATTGAACCATTCTGTTTTCTACCAAAAAAATAATCAGGGAGAATGCCATTGCAATAGTATCACAGCTTACTTCCTGCATCCTCCGATGTTCCGGTACAATACAAAGGCCTTGGCGCATTTTATTTTTCATTCACATAGAATATGTACCCTCTACTCAGCAATTGCTAAAATTTCAAATCTTACCTACAAGGGTAAAACCGTTGAAGTCCGATTCCTTAATAGAAAAAAATTAATCCAATTATAGTCCATTCAGTGAGAGAGAATGAAGATGGAAATGTCAGAATGTAAGACAGTACATTCCCCTACCATTCTTTGCCCAGATCTCGGTAAAATTCACCAGCTAACACGATCCCGAATTTTAACACGGCCCTTGGGGAACCGTATAACATTGTCATTTAGTACTGTCACACGCTGTATAGCCTACACATATTTGCATGGGCCTAAAACTGCACCGCGCTAATATGTACATAGGGCCCTGCCACATGTTTCACGCTATTATTATGAGAGCCACCTCAAATACCTTGGGAAAATTAAATGCAGCTAGCTGCCTTAATTACGTGAAATATCCAATCGCTGCTATGGGTTTTGATACTCATTCATTCATAAGGGCCACCGCCCATTTTTGCATAACCTTTTTTGGAAGTCGTAGCCCATTTGGTTGTCCTTAACAGTTACGTGACGTCACACGTCTCTCCGGATGTTTTTCAAACTTTTGCAGACGGCGCCATCTTGTTTTTCAAAAATAAGGGATATTTCGCTCGATACTAAACTCTTACCGAAAACTTTTCACAAGATCGGACTTCTTCTACACCCAAGAATAAGATGAGGTACAAAATTTAGCTTGTAAAGGTTGATTTTGCTGAAAATCTGCATACTGAACTTTGGCCAGGCTATGACAGCATGTTCGCAACGCACGTAGAGCGACACGATACCCATGTGAAATTTACTTCGTTAGGTTATGTACTGTACATAACACCACTATCAGGCCTACACGCGGAAGCGACAGTACTGAGTGCTGTATGTTTTCAAGAGGTGGGTGTTGCCCAGTAGGGCGGGATTTAGCAGTTGTTCGTTTACGGTAAACCTTCACGTGGATTGGTAGCAGCCAATGGAAATTGTACACGGGTTAATCCGTGAAAAATAGCTGATAGTCCAATGATGTCACTAGCAAAGGAATGTACAGAATGTTGTATGCAAATAAGCTGGGGCCCTTGCAAGGTGCCTGGGAAATTCTTGAGTCGAACTGCGAAGGTTTTCTCATGGAATTTAACACACTAATCCATTACTGTATCTGTGGTCTACATTTGCTATGTAGCAGCGAGCTAGCCAGGAAGGGAAAGCGAATATGTGTGCTGCGTGGGACTATCAAATGAAAGATACGTAGTACAACGATGGGCTGAAAAATAAGACAATGCAGTGGGTTTTAGGTTTATTAAAATGCAAGTCTACTGATTATCTATTAAAGGGTCATGCGGCACCGTATTGCTACTGAAAATTATTTGCCGTTCTTTGAACGTAAAGGTATGGAATATTTCATCCATGGCCGTTTAAAAGACACTGACACATCGCTTTTTTATGCTCTCAAGACAAATAAATATACGGAGGAAAGCGTCACTCATTTCACCAACTAGGAAATAATAGGATATATTCAAAGAATGGAGGGCTTAGCCTACTACTTTTCATATGCTCTCCGAGGTAAGAGAATTTTCTGCAAACTAGAAATTATGGGAACACTGGATTGTACATTTTGGGGGCAACTGCTACAAACAGGCCCCATCCAACACAAAAACTTGTACGGTTACTGAGAACGGGTGGGGGTGGGGGAAAGCTGGGCCACTCCCAACAGATGCCAAACCTAATTCTTGGGACGATTTGCAGCATCGCATAAGTGTTGAAATAAGCTGTTTTACTGCAAGGATATAGAACGACCTTATCAGTAAAATCGGCAATTTCTTCTAGTTAATCCAGTTGTACCTAAGTTTTTTTTTTCAAACAGCATTGGAAAAATTGAATTAATAAATCGGAATTTCTACAAAGAAAAAAGTTGTCCCCCACATCGTGCTGCGTTCAGCGATCGGTCTTTATTCTAAAAAAGTTGATCAAAGTAATAACGCAGCCTTACAGGGAAGACAATTGCAAAAATTTACTGTGAGTGTAGTATTATCAAACGTATACAGTAGATTAATTGAAGTTGTGCCGTTTTGCTATAAAACTGTAATTTGTTGTGTGTATGTGACGGCTGTGTCTTTGAATGAACAGGCCTGAGTAACTACGCAACTGTATCTAGGCCTAAAACTTCACAAACCCGTAAGCCTAAACCAGGATGGTTCAGTGACGTACAGTACTAGGAATATTTAGTCCGACCGTTTCCACTCTGTCAGCACATGCTAACCATCGGATAACAACCCTCTGCGCTATTAACGAAGGCCTAGTGATAAACATTTCTTATCGATTACACAGGAAGTCTGATCAATGAAACCTGAGGATGCAGCTATTGTGTTACGCTCCTCATTGTAAAGAATTTCATTGGTGAAATCTTTTGTGTAAGCTGTTACTTGACTTATCAGATTACTCCTATTCAAACCGCCCAAAACCATGAGCCGCAGATTTCAGTGAAACAACGTCGACAAAAGCGTGGTAAACTGTGGGTTTTCAGTGGTTGGTATCTAGCGCTCCGGTCAGTTTTTTACGTTTATTCTTGGCGCATCTGTATATGACATTTGTGGAAAGACAATTGATTGTCTAATTTGGAAAGTGCGTGCAGTTTGATAGCTCTGAAAGTATTTAGTTGAATCAATCAGAGCGCACGTCCTGCAATTGGACGGGCAAGGTGAACAACCAAAATTCTCGTTGTTAGCCTCGACTGAGGTTTTGTCCTGAAATTTTGCCCGTACCAAAATGTCCCGTAAATTTGGGGGGCGGGAAAAAGCAACAACGGGGGGAGCGGGAAAGATAGACTTTAGGCGAGCCGTGCTTTGAAGTATGGGCAAATGGTTTTGGATGGGATGGTACTCAATTACCAATGGCACTCTATTAGAATTGGGCTGACGGTTTTTGTATGTCAGAGTTTCAGAACGCGGTGTGTCCCTTGCCTTTTTGACGGCATTTTTAATTGAACCCCGAAAGTACTGTCTATTTTGGAGGTGGCTAGACAGTTCGTTAGTGCGAGTTTCAAAGTCTGTCTCAGAGGAACAGACACGTTTGATGCGAAGTGCTTGGCTATATGGAATATTTTTGGTGCAGTGCGGAGGATGGCAGCTGCTCGGTAGTAGGTAGTTGTGCTTGTCCGTGGGTTTATTGAACAAGTCTGTTTTGAGTGAACCATTTTCTATGGTCACTGTTGTGTCCAGGAAGTGGACACTGACTCTAGAGGAGTCGGCCGTGAATTTGATTGTGGGGTGAAACGAATTGATGTTTTCCACAAAAATTTTTAGGCTATCTTCACCGTGGGGCCAGATCATGAAGATATCGTCGATAAAACGTAACCAAATTTGTGGTTTTAAATTTTGTCGAGATAAGAATTCTTTCTCGAGGTTGCCCATAAATAAATTTGCGAATGAAGGAGCCATCTTGGTTCCCATGGCAGTACCATGAATTTGGAGGTAGTGCTGGTCGCCAAAGACGAGATATATATATATATATATATATATATATATATATATATATATATATATATATATATATATATATATATATATATATATATATATATATATATATATATATATATTATATATATATATATATATATAACATAATATAACAGGTTAAAGGGCAAAGGAGGGCTAAGGCCCCATAAGATGCCCTGAAGTCCAAACAACCATAACTAAAAACAAAGAACCAACCAACACCAAACGAGCCCAGCACAATTAGATTCTACCACACTTATGGAAGAACTTGTCAATGTTAACCTTAAAGCAGTGCACAGATGTGGAGTTAACTACCCACTCAGGCAGACTATTCCACTCGTTAGCAACTCTATGAGAAAAGCTGAACTTCCTAATGTTGAGCCTTGCAAAATTCTTAACTAGCTTCTTACAATGGCCTCGAACCCGAGAATTACATTGAACCTTTAAATAAAATATAAATATATATAAATATATAAATATATATATATATATATATATATATATATATATATATATATATATATATATATATATATACATAACGCTAGATCGACCTGTTAGGCGAAATCGGTATACCCCCAATACAACCGGCGAAGAAAAAAACAATGAAATACATAAGATTATATTTCCCCTTTTGGTTCTGAGATATATATGCACGTTACTTCAATGGCCCGTAAGTCCTTAGTGTTAACGGATACATGCACGTAAGTTGGTGTGCAGCTAAGTAATTGCATAAACATTATGTGGTAAATCGGACTTGCGTATAGAGTTACGCATTCCTATATAAAACAGTGTGTAAAACGTTAAGGCGAAACGATTTTTTCGCCTAAGGGTCGAGTTCTCCCAACAGTCGCGTTTTTTCATACAGTTTTTCGCCTAAATCCCAAATTAGCAATATATATATATATATATATATATATATATATATATATATATATATATATATGTATATATATATATATATATATATATATATATATATATATATATATACAGGGGTCGAAATAAGCCTTCAGCCTTTGGGGACCGCCGGGCCCCTAGTCCATGGAATCTAGGGGCCAAATGAGAAATCAAGGGGCCCAAAACTAACAAAGAAAAAAGGTCTGTTAAAGTGTACCGGTGCTTTTTATGTGCTTGGAAACGTGTAGTATAGGTATATTTAAGCTAGGCTGTAAGTACTGTATATGCTGAAACTAGCCTGAAATCTGTCCACACCCTCTTAGACCAGTACTTAACAACTATACATGTTGCATGTAATGTACATTTTTAAAATTTTCTCGTAACTCCGGAATTTATTCCCCGGTAAAATGAAGGGCACTGTCCAATTCCCGCCAACCAGTCAGTCATGAACGCTAAGTATTTGCCAGAGCAGCCCACTCGTAGTATGGTAGGTTTTGCAAATCCTCAGTCACTCATTCATCATTATTGTTTATTGTAATCTGATTGGAAAAACCCGACATCGTGCATATGTGCTGTCAATGACCTACAGTATTACCCATGAATGACATCGGTGTGCGTCTGCGTGAGTGATCTTCCGTGTTGTGACAAAGCCGACTGTTAATGAGTGATGTGAACTGATTTCAGAAATAATGTGTGTTTTGCAGGTTTTGTAGTGACGAAATAGTTTTTAGTACGAAATACTGAACACAGGCCGTGCGAGATGTAAGATCGTTTACTTGTGGGTGGAGAGGTTCATGTGCAGACTGTACAGTTATACTTGAAATATTTAGGAGCCAACCGGGCCCCTTTCCCTGTAAAAGCTACGGGCCCGAGCGAATTTCTAGGAGCATCGGGCCCACGGGCCCCCGCTATTTCGAGCCCTGTATATATATGGGTTAACTTCCATTCTATGTTAGTTTCATTTGTTTTATTATGTTCAGGGCTAATCCTTAGATGTACAGAGAAAGCGTAAAAAGTTTCATCTCGCTACCTCAATTTTGAAAAATATTTCTATGTAGGTCCTTTGGAAAATATAACGGGTGAACATTGACATACATAACGGGTGTAACACATTGACATACAAAATATAGATGGCTATTTTTCAGAAACTTTATCATGTACATACTTTTTGCCATTTTCTGAGGATGATATGTAGCAATACTTAATAAGTAACCCATTGGGGGCACTTTTTAATCAATATTAACCTCAGGAGACCATAAATTGAAATAATATGAAATTGTGTTTGCCCGTTATAGAAACTGCTAATAAAATGCTGAAACTCAAAAAGTTTACCATGTATATGGACCTTACCAATAACTTAAGTTGCAATGTTGTGATGGTTTATAATAAACAAGGTAACATCAAAATATGACGTGCATAGAACCCATGAAGCACATTTGAAATTATTTGACATACATTTATGTGATGCATACAGTATGTATGTCAAACAATTGAAGGGCATTGTAAATTACCCTGTGAACATCATTAATTGATGCTACCATGTTTATTATCAATTATCACAGTCATATTAACCTCTAGGTATAAAGCAAGGGTCATATGTGGTAAACTTTTAGCATTTTATCAGCATTTTTTTTATAACGGGGGAACACAATTTCATAACGGGTGTAACATTGACATACATTACAATTTATGGTCTCCTGAGCTTAATGTTGATCAAAAAGTGCCCCCAATGGGTTAGTTATTAAATATTGCTTCATATCATCCTCAGAAAATGGCAAAAAGTATGTACATGATAAAGTTTCTGAAAAATAGCCATTTCTCTTTTGTATGTCAATGTGTTACACCCTTTATGTTTGTCAATGTTCGCCCGTTATATTTTCCAAAGGACCTACATAGAAATATTTTTTCAAAATTGAGGTAGCAAGATGAAAATTTTTACGCTATCTTTGTACATCTAAGGATTATATATATATATATATATATATAGATATAGATATAGATATAGATATAGATATAGATATATATAATGATACATGTAACACGAACGTTAGATAGATTATGTTTTCGCCATTTTAATTCCGACAAACTTGTTTCGCAAAGGTGTTTTCACGGCCTCCTCTCATCAGGGAATTATGCTACTCTGTAACGGTTTGAAAACATCTCATGTGCGTAATTGTTTGTGTGCATTGTATGACTGCGTGCGGTTGTCTAGGTTATGCCGGTAAAGTTTGTGAGTTTGAATTTGGATGCATGTTGGCACGTGCTGACAAGCTCAGATCTTTGATTCAGAGACGCCATCTCTGGATAGCAAATAATATAAAATTTCTCCATCATACACAGATTGCACCGTTTGCTAACATTAGAGTATGATGGGGCATGGGCCAAGATTTTCCAATGAATTTTGAAATCTGTGTTACTGTTCTTCAGAGTCCAAACATATTTTGACAGCTCTGTTTTTATCTGGCCTAAAAGCCGTAGATATATATATATATATATATATATATATATATATATATATATATATATACATATGAACATATATACATATATATATATACTGTATATATATATATATATATATATATATATATATATATATATATATATATATATATATATATATATATATATATATATATACTGTATATATATACTGTATATATATATACTGTATATATATATATACTGTATATATATATATATATACTGTATATATATATATATATATACACTGAAGAATGGTGGGATATAAATATATATATATATATATATATATATATATATATATTCAATGTTAGTTTCATATGTTTTATTATGTTCAGGGCTAATCCTTAGATGTACAGAGATAGCCTAAAAATTTTCACCATGGTACCTCAATTTTGAAAAAATATTTCTATACAGGTCCTATGGAAAATGTAACGGGCGAACATCGACATACTGTACTGTTCATCAAGAAAAATAATGGGTGTAACACATTGACATACAAAAAATAAATGGCTATTTTTCAGCTTGGTCAGAAAAAATGTATTCCTGGGAACATAAATCCAACGAAGCCAGGTGGAGGGGCAGCCTGAGGGGGATGTGCCCCCTTCAGCAGCTGAAGCATTTTGAAAAATGAAGACCCAATTGACATGATTTGATGGCCCATTTTTACAGTGATTGCAAGTGCACTACTCATGTGTGGGGTTGCACAAATGCACGATTCTGCTGTCTAAAAATGCACCAAGATTTGGGAAAAACGCAAAAAGCCGATCATACTTGCAGAAAGGGCAGTCACATAATTTGGGCGCTGGACCTGCTTTTTGCTTGAGTAACAGCACTGTTCATGTATAGTTTCCTTGCCGGTAAAAAAGCCCCATTAGGATTTATTTCTAGAATGTTTTCACATGCTATTATGAAAGTTTCCTCCTCACAGCTCATCTGTCAAGTAGGTGAGCAGGAATATAGCTGCAGCACATCTGTGCACTACTTATGAATGCTGACGTGGTTCTGTGGTCCAGTGCAGCTGCATATCTCGAGTAGCTGTTTTATTGTTCCGTCGCGAAATGCGAAGTTTGCTGCGATACAGAAATCGGATCTTGAGCTCGGAATTTATAATATTATGAAAATGACACAGGAAGAAGTTATATATGCCAGGATATTGTTGTAATTGAGTTTGCGGGACCGGGGATGTTTATAGACGGCACTACTAAAGCATGCATGTATGCATGTACTGTATGGCTGAAAGTTTAGAGAAGTTCTGGTTGTAGAGTGTGACACTTGAGCAGTAGTCTCACACCCTCCAAGCAATATCCTCACAGCCTCCCTTGTAATTACGCAGCATCTCTATAGCCAACTATCTCTCTGTTTATTTGTACATACGTATGTACAGAGTTGCAATCACTGTGCAGTGCTAGTACTACAGCTAAGGAACTGCTTTGAAGTTGCATGTAAATCCAGGCTAGACGTACACACTGCATGCTGGCATTGGTGTTACTGTGTACAGTACGTATAAAAGGGGACAACGTAATTTTGCGAAGAATTCCCTTGCATACAGTTAACTCAGTGAGGAATCCCATTGACTTACCATGTAAAAGTTTGTTGAAACAACATCCACAAGAAGGGCCTGTTGTGTTCTTATTGCTTTCATCACTTAACCTTATAAAAGTCATTTCAAAAATAAAAGGAAGCAGTAATTTGGCTTCAAAAATTTATTTTCCCAAATTTACCAACTTTTTATCTGAACTACAGCAGTTGCATAACATAAAAATGAGATCGTAAAAATCTCGGTTTATTTCGTTGCAATACACATTGTAGGGCCAATGGGCCATAGCACTGTCGCGTTTGTTGATTGGTCAATTGCCTCAAGTCTGTAGACCTTGTGTTTTCCAACCCAGTTTCCCGTACATCTATTACTCGTTTTATTGTGTGTAATGCCTCAAAACTTTTACTATTGGGAGAAGTACAAAAGTAACACACCGTGCATGCATGTGGCGCCATATGGAGACCTCCCATTGCGAGAATACACACAAAATTTGTATAGACTGTTTAGCAAGTTGTGATTGGCTGGTTAGCTACAACTAGTTTCGTGAAACATGCTCCAACTCGCATGGTGACGACTATTCGCATGTCGGCTAGTAGCCGTGTGGACAAACATCAGTGATGGATTATGGCACGGCCACTGATCGCACATACGTACGCGACAAATAGAGGGACACATATACACTACAATTACTTCCGAGAAATTTTCAGTGTTTACCATTATTGCAAATATTTGTTAGACCTGACAGTGGGGATAATAAAACAGTTTAATGTGGGTATTTCATGATTCACATATGATGTTTTGTTGCTGGATGCATCTCATTTCTTGTCATATTTCCCTAAAGTTCCATCTTTTTTTCTTCGTCTCTCTCTCTCTCTTTTTTTTTTTTTTTTTGCTCAAATATATCCTGCCAGTGAGGAAAATTTGATGGTAGTGATTTGGTACTGTACAGTACAGTAGTCATTTAAGCAAGTCACAACTTTTGTCTTAGGAACTGGGGTTATGATTAAATATTTCAACATTTCAGGAATGACACCCTTATCTAGTGTTCTTTGAAAAATTGGGGTAAACACTGGTGCAAGCTGAGAGCTGCATGTTTTGATAATCTTATTGTAATACCATCTGGGCCTGTTGCCTTATGTCTACATGATGCGCACATACTTGGACTGGGTCCAGAAAACAACCAAATATTTAAAGCTGACATTTTGTCTTGGTTCTAGTTGATATAAGGTCACATGGCTAGGCAGAATAAATCAATAGAGCAAAATGTTTTTGTTTGAGTCACAGTCTACATATTTAGCAATGTAACTCAACAATGACATGATACTTTTTGAAGTAAGTTATGACTTATTATTGTGCTTATACTGTATACTGTACGTGCAAACATTTTGCTATTCATTATTGAACACTGACTGCTGGTGTATTATGGCTAGCTATCATGTACTTCTTTTGTTTTATGCAGCACTTTGAATATTCACTGATTTGCTGTATGGTGCTGATATGCAGTATTTTACTAAGTACTAGTGTTTGCACCGGGTCCAAAATTCGGAACCGGGTACCCGAAGTTGGTGGTCGGTCGAGTACCCAGGTACCCAAAAATATAACTTCTGTTAGGCTACAAGTTTGTTGTAAAGTCATAATAAGAATTTTTTTCCTTTGTACATTGATATATTATAACACTAACGTATCTTATACTATATGGGCATGACAAGTGTTCTTAGGCGTGTGCGTAATAAATTTTGCCAGGAAAAAGTAGGTGTTCTGTCACACGTGCAATCTATGTTAGTGAAACTTTGGATCCGGGTAGCAATTTCAGAACCGGGTCCTGACATTGTCGGTCGGGTACCCCTGTGCAAACTCTACTAAGTACTGCATTCAAAGGTGGATAAACAGTTATACATCTACGTAAACAGATGTATATCATGTCATTTTCCATTTTAGTGAAGCATTATCTTCAATATATTTTAATATGTGCAAATTATTCTCTATATTTTTTACACTCACAATTGAATACAATATTACACCACCATTAAAGCTGACTGTTGTATAATTTCTCCTTTCTGCAGCATCTCGTCATGTTTATGCCAAAGACAGAGCGACATATAGGATGATATACCAAGATATCAGTTTCGCTTCACCTTGCATACGACGGACAAATGCCACACATCAAGTTGGATGTACTAGTAAGTCAATCAAGGTGGTCATGTGACCATATTATGACCTGCAGATTTGCTAGAAAAGATACAGGTTTGCTATATTATTTGTTGAATGCTATATACAGTACCCTCTAAAATGTTCTCTGTTTGATAGATTTTGATGAGAATTTAGCAGTTTTGTATAAACTGGAAACATTGAAAATTGTAAGGAATTTGTTTGACTTGCTCTGTAGGAAGTGAATATATTTCCTGCCTCCTTTGTAGGTCACAAATGCAATACATGTATTGTTTGTATGATTTTCTGGCATTTTTTGAAAGTTGGATGTTGAACTGTAATTGGTCCTGGTTCATATCTAAAGTAATGTTTCTCTTTCCAGTCTGTTCACTTGACATTTGTTCAGTCTGCTGATTGTGGTGGCAGTGTAAATGATTTTTTTATTCCGTAGGAAGTGTTAAATGAAATTTGTGTTTGGTTTTGTTTCTCTATTCAGGTAACTTGAATGGCAATACAGGAGTGATTCACTTGATAGAGAACCAGACTGATATTGACTGGTTGCAAGACAAAGGGTCTCATGCACCATACATGGCAGTTTTTAATGCAGATATGTTTAAAAGGTACAGACATAACTATATGAGCATTGGAAAAAACGTAATACTTGTTATGCTACTACTGTAGGAATATACATGTATGTCATTATGAGGGTACCTCAATGTGTAATTCAAAATGCTATATTTCTTTCAAAAGAATACTCTCCATTTGAGTTCTGAGCTTTAGGTTTAGATTGTCGTGATGCTTGACCAGGAAAACTGTTGTAGCTACAGTACACCAGCAGGGTTTTATCGAAACATTTAAGGGCACACTCTCAAATGTACCCAACGTGATAATGAAGTAAGCAGATTGTTTCGCACAGCCAATGATGTGAGTACCCAAAGGCTTATGAACTGTTTTGTTCTGGGTGGTGAGGTTTGGGGAGGGAGGTAGGCACAATTATTTTGTCTGAAAAGTGGAATTTGCTGGAATAATTGTACAAACTTTCCTTAGATTTATTTTAGGTGGTTCAAATATATTTTTGCATGTGGGAGAGATGGGGAGGGAGCATAGTGGCCTACATGACCTGTAGAGAAAATTCAGTGTGGAAAGTTGTAAGAATTGAACTAGGTATTAATAGCTTACAGTACATAGCTTCCTGAAGAGGCAGGCCTTATATCTGTGAAAACCTTTGACAAGTCCAGAAATAAAAAATAGGACAAGATAAAATACATAGAAAAATAATGGATGGCAGCTTTGTAAGGGGTGAGCTGATTCAGGTGTGATTACTGTAGTTGTGGCAGAGGGCTCTCTCTCTTTACATTTGCTGATGCACACTAAATGTTAAAGTATTTAATGCCAACTTCAGAAGCTCTTTTTGATTCCTTGCCGTAGGCAGGCAAGGAATCTATGCGATGGTGATGTCGTGTGTGTGGGTGGTTGTGTGTGGGTGTATGTGTGTGTGTGTGTGTGTATGTGTGTTTGTGACACTCCTTGTAATCGCGATATCTCAAGATAGGAATGACCAATACTTTTCATAGTTGGTATGTAGGTTTGTCATGTTGAGAGGAAGAACCCTATTGTTTTTGGCAGAGGTCAAAGGTCATTCGAGGTCACCTGAGGTTAAAGTCCAAAACCCTTGTAACCGCAATATCTCAAGTTAGGAATGACCGATACTTTTCATAGTTGGTATGTAGATTTGTCATGTTGAGAGGAAGAATCCTATTGTTTTTGGCAGAGGTCAAATGTCTTTCGAGGTCACCAGAGGTCGACGTCCAAAAACCTTGTAATCGCGATATCTCAAGTTAGGAATGACTGATACTTTTCATAGTTGGTATGTAGATTTGTCATGTTGAGAGGAAGAACCCTATTGTTTTTGGCAGAGGTCAAAGGTCATTCGAGGTCACCAGAGGTCAAAGTCCAAAACCCTTGTAATCGCAATATCTCAAGATAGGAGTGACCGATACTTTTCATAGTTGGTATGTAGATTTGTCATGTTGAGAGGAAGAACCCTATTGTTTTTGGCAGAGGTCAAAGGTCATTCGAGGTCACCAGAGGTCGACGTCCAAAAACCTTGTAATCGCGATATCTCAAGTTAGGAATGACCGATACTTTTCATAGTTGGTATGTAGATTTGTCATGTTGAGAGGAAGAATCCTATTGTTTTTGGCAGAGGTCAAAGGTCATTTGAGGTCACCAGAGGTCGAAGTCCAAAAACCTTGTAATCGCGATATCTTGAGGTAGGAATGACCGATACTTTTCATAGTTGGGTGTGTGGATTTGTTATGTCAAGAGAAAGAACCCTATTGTTTTTGGCAGAGGTCAAATGTCATTCGAGGTAACCTGAGGTCAAAGTCCAAAAACCTTGTAATCGTGATATTTTGAAGTAGGAATGACCGACACTTTACATAGTTGGTATGTAGATTTGTCATGTCAAGGGGGAGAACCCTATTGTTTTGGCAGAGGTCAAAGGTCATTCAAGGTCACCAGAGGTCAAAGTCCAAAAACTTTTTTTTTTTCATTTTTTTTGGTTGTTCAAGTTTTGGTTCAAAGGTCATGTGGCATGAGCTGATATGAGCAGGGGTGAAATTGTGACCACATCATAAAAAATGATGAAGGAGAGAAGTATAAATTTGATGGATGAACCTCAGTGTAACAAAGCACCCCCCTTTCGGCAAGGAATCACGAAGCCTTTTGGCTTTCTGGTTTAATCAGAAGTCACACATAGATTTTTAAGTACCTATACCTCATCAGTCTGCATAGTTTGGTTCTCATCTGATTCCAAAATGTTGCATTTTTGGGAAGAGTGTGGACCTTAAAGTAGACCCAAAGTCTAGAATTACAAGAATATATATTTTAGAGGTTGGAAAATGAATTCCATTCATCTAACTCTCATTTTCATAGCTTTATACTCCATTGCTGATATTTTAAATGTTGAAATTTATTATTAAATAGTCGATTGCCAAATAATTTGTGATGCCCTTCTTGTACAACTCAGGTAACCTGCTTTTGCTTTCATTGAAATTGAGATGCTTGTATGACCTTGAAATATTTACCATTCCCTTGCATAGCATGTTGTAGGTAGAGACCTTATATAGCCAAGTCACCCTACTGTATAAGAGTTAGACAGTGATTGCATATTAGCACAAGGTGCAGTAGCTTTCGAAAAAAGAAAGAAAAACAAGGACTGTAATTTGAGTAGTACAAGAATGACATCACAAATTATTGTGCAATCTATCATTTCAAATTGAGTGAATAAGCTTCAACATTTTATATCTCAGCTCAGGAATGTCCTGTGAAGATGGGAGTTGCATCATCTGGATGCATTTTTCAAGCTTTGTAAAATATATTTTTGAAATTTGAAATTTTCGATACTATAACATGGCTACGAAAGGTTTGCCCATACATTATTTAGCAGTCTCCCTGAAGTGTGAGTACATTTTCATGAGTACGAACAGGACTCTCTGGTTGTGATTACAGCTACCTGTACCAGTGCACACATTTTCCATAAGTACAAGTAAAAAATTTTGCATTAGTCCCATTGCATGATTTCCAAAGTTTATGATATAAGTACAAATCCATTCTTGCGAGTACAGGAGCAGACAGTAGTGCAAAACCGTGAACACAGTATGCACTCACTACAAGTCTGCTAGGTAGAGTTAGATGAGGTTTTACGGCTCAGTTTCTAACCAGTTGGTTTAAGTCGGGCTAGCCACGGCCCTTTTTTCCAGTTGTGGCTCACTGGCTTAGTGCATGATGTAGTGGAAGGACATTGTATTAACCAGTGTAGGCAGTAGGTCTCAGAATTTGTGTGTATGTGGGGAGGGGGTATTCCCTCTTCCAAAATATTTTGAGGGGGATCTTGGTTCAAAGGGGGGGTCTTGATAAGTTGCAACATAGCAAGTCAACATTTTCCCCAACAGGTACTTGAAATTTCCGCACACAATTTTAAAACTTGCGGGGTTGTTGAAAAGAGAGCAGGAATCATGCAGTCCCACTGCCTAATGCAAAATGTGATCGTAACCAAAGATTCTGTTTAAGAGCAAGTGTGTGATTTGACTGAAACCAGTATATTCAGTGTTTGTGAAGTAACACAATACCTTAGCAAAAGTAATGATGTGCAGTGTTGCACAGTGCTATTACACTGTAGCCTTATTTCTGTTTGAATATCCTTTGTAAATTGTCTTTAAAATTACTTGCCAGAAAGTTGACAGGTTAGTGAAAGAAATTGATATTATTTAAATTGACAGCTTCTAACTTGTAAAAAACAAAAAACAAAAGCTCCTCATGGGATATCAATATTGAAACTGTCCTGGAAGATCAAAAAAAAAAAAAATAGAACGGAAGGGATTACATCTAACCTATCACGTTTTGTCATGTGATGGAAATTGGAAGACATTTCATAGAAAGTTGCAGTAATTGCTACATTTTGATGGAAGTTGTGGCTGTTTAACTTGGCTGGTAAGTGCTTCCTAGACCAAATATTCAGCAGCATCATGTTCATATCACTTCATTTATTGACAGAATCTTAACATTTACCAAAATCTGTTCCCTTTCCTCATTTATGTCATTTTTTCTTCCGCAGGGAAAACATAGAAAAGATACTCAAGACAGGTAAAGTGAGTGGAATTGTAGTAGATCACAGCAATCATACACGAAAGGAGATTATTGAAGAGGAACGCTGGTATTCATCGGATAAAAGTTGTCCCAATCAAAATTTTGGTAAGGGGAATGACTGTACACCTTCATGTTACAATTTAGGAGTTAAAGCTAAAAGTGAAGGAAATTTGTAACATTTTGTTCGGACTTTATACAAGGAATGGGCTCAGTTATTCTGTTGAAAATTGGAAATCACGGTTTGTGTTGTTAGCATTCAGTAACCAGGGCCCTTCCTTCAGTAAGCATAATTCTCACTCTTCAAATTCAATGTAAATAGGTCAACTGCATTGTAAATCAGACTTCAGAACAAGTCTCATTCTGTGTGAAAAGATGCGAGGTACTATGTGCTAAATAGTGTCATTATTTCAAGTCAGACATGTTTCAGGTAGACAGTAATTGAGGAATTAACTTGGTTACTGGACATTTTCTCTTGGAGAGTGACCACCTGACAATTGCCCCTGGTCAGTTCCCCCTGGGCAATTGCCACCCAGGAAAAATCAAAGTTTTTTGCTGGGAGTTGTAGGAGGGATAATTGTCATGGATGGGAATTACCCGCGGATGAATTGTGTGGGGACAGATTGACAGGACTGTGGAGAGTTGTCCAGGTGGAATTTTTCGGGGGCGAGTTGTCATGGTCACAGTTACACTCATGAAAAGTAATGACTTGCTCTCCTGAAACATTTAGAGAGGACAAGTAAGGAGTTATTTTCCATAAAATGTGTGTATGGGCATGTGTGTGTGTTTGTGTGTTGGCGGGTGGAAGATTCTTTAGACCCCTTGTTTGTCTAGTGCTTAAGCTTCCACTCTCCCTTGCTTCCTGTGCTCCTAAATGCTATAGTAGGGAGTGGGGGTCCTTGCTTCAGTAGACCCATAATGTACTCCAGAAATTTCAAACAGTTCATATTTTACAAGATCAGTCAGAGTAAATCTGAGTTGAAACAGATATGTTGAAATTATATGGATTCTTTGTTAAGGTTAGATGGCAATTTGCCCTATTGGTGATTTTAAGTGAAGCTATCTGTACACCATGTATATGTAAACAGGTTTATGTTGCATATTAGGGTTGGGGTATAATGACCTTCTGCCATCACCATAGTGAAATAAACATCATGATAGTCCATAATCATATATCAGGATAATTTTCCAAAGTGATTTCCATAAAAGTTGCTTTTCTTCTTAGTGGACTACTGAAGGTCAAGAAAGATCAAAGAATCTTTTTGTCTGTCTCATTTTGCCATTTTGCAAAATCTCTGTAGGGCCTCTGTAGACCTCTTTATGAACTTGTCCTACATGTAACCACAGAAGCCACAAAATATTGGATTCACACTACTATTTGTCATGGAAAAAATGTCACACTTAGGACTACTGATTCTTACCTTTTTATACAAATTGTGCAGTTTTGTGGTGGCAAATGGTGGAGTTTGGTACAGATATATGTCAGTATGAGGTCACTTAATGCCTTGATGGACTCTTAGGTTTGATTTATGTAGTATGGAATACTTTAAATATAAACATTGGTAAAATCCAGCTGAGCACTGGTTCTGACCTAACTTGGAAATATTAGACCCTTACCACACATGAGGTAACAACTGGAAATTTAGTGGTACAAGCAGCGATCAAAAAAGTACTGTACTTCCCTGTACCATGCCCCAGTGTTCTTGTGATGTACGTCAATTTCTCAACACAGCAGGTGGATAGCCTAATGAATGGGTGTTTGCATACAATTACGTACATACCTACACATGCACTGACTTTACTCTGCTTTCATTGTGCATTTCACTCAAACTTTGTACAAAACACAGACATGGCCTAAGGTATCGGTGCTTGCACACATTTCAACCCTGTACCAAATTTACTATTAATGACTGCAAATTTGATAATCAGTTTCGTTCATTGATAATTTTGGTTGAATTAAAAAGTTTGGTGAAATGTAGTTTAGGTACAGGTTTTAAAAGCTTGTGTATCTTGAGAACATCATTGTGCATGGTCACTTGAGCCAGTTATGCATTACACGGTTAATTCTGAATATGGACACCATTTTAATGGTAAATGAAGGTTAATGCAGACCTCTTAAATGTTTAGGAGATCAAATGGAAGTTGACCTAGTTAAAACTCAGTAGGAGAAAATGGGCTTGGAAATCCTTGCAGAGAGTGTGTTAGGTGCAGTATAATCAACAAAAAAGGCCCAAAAAATGGAAAAGTGACATCTGTAAACACTGAATGACTGCTCATGAAATCATGTGCTACACCCTGAATCTGGTTGTTTCTAGATACTGATCAGACCTCCATTTTAAAAAAAAGGGTATGGTTGTGCATTGGACAACCTGTCTGCCATTTTTGGGTATCTAAAAGAAAATTTAGTAGACCACAAAGAAATGTGCAGTATGACTCTAGAAGCAGTCTGTTAACTTGCTGCATGAACTTTGGTTGTCCAATGGACAACCAACCCACCATATTCTGGTTGTCCTTTACAAAATTTGGTAGTCATGGGCAACCGGACGACTGTTAAAATCGAGCCCTGCTGATCCATACAGTATTTGATAAGCATGCTCTCATTGTCCATGGTCAGTTATGGAATGGCTAGTCCTTGTCAGTTAAGTCAGCAGGCTTTTTCAAATATTTCCAAAGTGTGTTGAAAACCTATCTCTGCATTTAGTTGAGCCTTTGATGTTTTCTGAACCCTTAATTTCATTGTTCTTTTATCACTTTCTCATTTGTAAGGTGCATTAGACCAGCGTTTGTACAAGGTCAGGAAATTGGGAAAAGTCTGGAAAAGGTTGCGGAAAAATGAAAATGGGGTTTCAGGCCTGGAAAATCCTTGAATATAAGTTCGAGGTTTGGAAAAATATTCATCAACAAGTTTTTTTTTTCTTTCCTGAATTACAAGCCTGTGGTAGGAGGGAGATAGGTTTTAGATCGAGGAAAACAGTGCTTGATTAAAGTTGTAGAGATGTCATATGGTGAAAACCCAAATACCTTAATATGGGTAGACATTGGACAACTCACAAATTGAGTGCCAAACAGCCAGTATGCAAATTTTTGACTGTGATGTGTGAATATGGCTGTATGTGCATCAGTTGTTTTTTCAATACCATGTATGCCCTGTGCTAGCACTTCCCTGAAACATACCATTTTTGCCCTTGCCCCTCCATAAGCTTAGTGATGCTCTCAGAACTCTCCATAAAAACTGTAACTGTATCAATTTGAAGAAGCTAGCAAAAACATTAGAAGGCTGGGAAATGTCTTCTTCCATAGTTTTTTGACATTGGTGATTACTGTACATGTATAGATGAAAATTTTACACCCTAAAAGAAGAGATTCCAGTCCCAAAAAATGGTACATGATTCAAATGAACAAGTAGACTACTGCTGTTTGCTCACTTATGGCAGTACTGTAGCTCTGAGGTCAGAGAGCAGTCTATCAATCATAGAAAGTATCTTAAATAATTCAGTTTGTCAAGAATCTCCTTAACCTGAACCTGACATGTGCAAAAATCCTCGAATAACAACCTGAAGTATTTTCACAAACTTCCTTTGACGTTTTTTTCTCTACGGGCAAACTTTCCTCAGAGAGGCTTGGCTCTTTCTGCCCTTTGCTTAACATGAAATATGTTCAGCACCGGTATAACACTTCACTAAGAACCTAACCTACACGTATGTCTGCAGTTAACCAAATGAACATAAGACACCACTCCTTTTGCTATTGGGCTTATGAAACTTTTTTAATATTTTTGTTGCAAAGTCTTTTGCAAATGTTGCAAAGGGCCAAATGGATTTAAAGACTATTTCAGAACTCACTGGTAAAATTCCATAACCCAGTCTACATTATGCCAGCCAAGGCATGAGCATACAAACCCACCTTTACATATTGAATTCATGCAACTAAATGTACAATTTAATCATTAACACACTTTACATGACCCTCATTTAAACTTAAAACTTGAACATGTATCAATAGCAGGCTTGGGCAACCCCTAATCTGTTCGGAGTCCCCACTTCAAATGAAGTGGCCACTCCCACAGTAGAGTAGTAACTGCTCCTGGCACAAGTGGTGCATCAGCAGTAAACTCCAGAGAACTAGTCTATTAAAGAGTATTAGTGTGCCAGTAGACCTACCCTTAACGTTTTTGAATGGCCAAAATGAAAGAATTCTACTGTAGACTAGAAGTCCCATTCTTCAAGAGTTGTGAATGCAACAGAAGTAGAATTCCTCCTGTTCTCTTGGGAAGGAGTCACAACTCGGGTTGGGTGTCACGACTCGGGTCGGAGTCACGGCTCGGATTGGAGTTACAACTCCGGTCGCAGTCACGACTGCAGCAGGTTTGGTAACCCGCCCAAGCCTAGTGTATGGTGTGTTAAGGCATAGAAACAAGTGTAATTTTTTATTTCTAACATCTTCTAAGTTATACTTCAGTCTTGACAAGGTATATTTTGTTTGTTATTTTAAAGGTCTCTACAATGACACAGAATGTCCAATCCAGTGGAATCCATATGGGGATGGAACAAATTTTGATATAGATTTTGGGGTGCCTGTGTTTGCTCTGACTCACGAAGTAGAAGTTGGATTCATAAGAGACGTAAGTTTTATTTCAATGAAAGTTACAATATCCTCACTCAGCAATTATACATACATAGCAATAAACCTTACATAGCAATTATACACACAAGGCAATAACTCGCATATAGCAATTATCCACTCATGGCTATTATTCACATAGCAATCATCTACTCAAAGCAATATTAATTATCCACACATAGCTATTATTCACACATGTATAGGAATTATCTTAAAATAGCAGTTATTCGCCCATTATCCACACGTAGCAGTTATCCACACAAAGCAATTATTCAATGCTTATGTAGTGACTATCCACACATTCAGTTATTCACACACAGCAATTTCTTTACGTAGCAATTATCCACGTATAGCAGTTATTCACACCTAGCAGTTATCCTAACATAGCAGTTATCCACACGTAGCAGATATTCACACATAGCAGTTACCCTCACATAGCAATTATTAACAATTTGCAATTATTCTCACATAGCAATTATTCTCACATAGCAATTATTCTTAAGTAGCAATTATCACACGTAGCAATTATCCTACATACAATAGCAATAATCCACTCGTAGCAATTATTCACACAGCAGTTATGCTTACATAGCAGTTATCCACACATAGCAATTATTCACATACAGCAGTTATGCTTACATAGTAATTATACCCACATAGAAATTATTCACACATAGGCAATTATCGCATATATTGCACTTGTCCACACATAGCAATTATTCACATACAGCAGTTATGCTTACATTGTAATCATCCACACATAGCAATTATTCACACATAGGCAATTATCACATATACTGTATATAGCAGTTATCCACACATAGCAATTATATAGTACAGTAATTAGGCTTACATAGCAATTATCAGTGTGTAGCTCTTATTCACAGATAGGCAATTATTCTTAAATACAATTGCAATTATTCACATACAGCAATTATACACACATAAGCAATTATCCTTACATAGCAATTATTCACACTTAAGCAATTAACCTTACATAGCAATTATTCACACGTAAGCAATTATCTTACATAGCAATTATTCACACATAGGCAGTTATCCTTGCCTAGCAATTATCCACAGGTAGCAATTATTCACATACAGCAGTTACGCTAACATAGCAAATATCACCACATAGCAATTATTCACACATAGGCATTTATTCGTACATAGCAATTATTCACACCTAGCAATTATCCAATCATAGCAATTATTCACACATAGGCAATTATCACATATACTGTATATAGCAGTTATCCACACATAGCAATTATATAGTACAGTAATTAGGCTTACATAGCAATTATCAGTGTGTAGCTCTTATTCACAGATAGGCAATTATTCTTAAATACAATTGCAATTATTCACATGGAGCAATTATTCACATCTAAGCAATCATCCTTACACAGCAATTATTCACACATAAGCAATTAACCTTACATAGCAATTATTCACACATAGGCAGTTATCGCTTACATAGCATGTATCTGTACATAGCGATTATTCACACACGGCAGTTATCCTTGCCTAGCAATTATCCACAGGTAGCAATTATTCATATAGCAGTTATGCTAACATAGCAAATATCACCACATAGCAATTATTCACACATAGGCAATTATTCATACATAGCAATTATTCACACCTAGCAATTATCCAGTCATAGCAATTATTCGCATATATGCATTTATCGTTACTTAAAAATTATCCACACATAGCAATTGTCCTAACATAGCATTTATTCACATGTAGCAATTATTTACATATAGCAATTATCCTATATAGCAATTATCCAGTGGTAGCAATTATTCACACAGCAGTTAGGCTCCCATAGCCGTTATCCAAATGCAGCAATTATTCACACGTAGTGACTATTCACATATAGCACTGCATAGCAATTTTCTGCATGTTGCAGTTATCCACACATAGAAGCATTACACTTGTTTGCTTTTAATGTAAGGAACAATCCTACCATCCCATAGTTACATGGTGGTCCAGAAAAACATTAACACTTTCTATTTTTGATAAATAGTTTCTATAAATGCCCCAGATTTCCCAGGATTTGTGTATCATGGGGGTGATATCTCTTCATATTTTACAGTGAAAATGATTTTCAAAAAGTTACACATTTTCTACATTCCTTGTAGGAATTAGTTACACATTTGATCAGAGCAGTGGCCAGCTAGCATTAAAATTGTCAACATTTCTTTCCCAAGTGTCCATGATGTCAGTTTTAGGTCTAGGTTTAGCACTAAGGTGGGATTGTGATCCTTAGAATTGACATCACTATTTTAGAGGAATAATAAAAAAGTTAAAATGTTGAAGGAGAAGCTGCCCAGCAGGGAGTTGGCAAGAAGTTTGTTATATTTGAACCCATATTGTCCCACATCTCATAGTTGTCTAGGCCTAGATTCTTATTGTTCAACTCACTGTGAAACAGATTGCCTTTAGCTGGTAAATCATCATGCTTTGAAAGTAATTTGGCCAAACCAGTCCCTCCTCCCCCACCCCCTCACATACTTGTTTGCTTTAAACTGGTTTGCCACTCAATATGACTTCATACTAATTTACTGAAAACTGGTTGACCATGTTGCCCTCATATATTTACTTGCTTTGAGTTAGTTTTCCACCATGCCATCAAATATATTGCTTTAAACTGGTCAACTGCCATGCCATCAAACTAAAATGCTTCAAAGTAGTTGACTGTTTGTCTGTCATATTAACATAAGCTTCTCTTCTTATTTTGACAGTGTTATTTTGAGCACAATCACCCCAATGGGACCGCCCAGCCAGAATACCCCCTCTGCTCTATGGAACTAGATGATTTTATGTTTGCTGTCAAAGACACTCCAACATGCATGTGGCGAACTGAAAGGACCAGCAACTTGGAAACTAGTAAGTCTTGATAATATGTTTAACCCTGTGACATAGTTAATGTTTGAACTAACAGCCTGGAATGTAGTAAGTCATAATATGTTTTACACTGTTATGTGGTTCAAGTTTCAACCAACAACCTCGAGAGTTTCAAGTCATGATACGTTTACCACTGTAGTTCAGGTTTGAATCAACAACCTGACAAGTATTAAGTTATATGCTTTACCCTGTTGAGTCATTAAGGTTTGATCCAGCAATCTGGGAGGTAGAAAGTCTTTATATATTTAACTCTGTCACCTAGTAAAGGTTTGTATCAGTAACCTAGAAAGTAGTAAGTCCTGATATGTTTAACTGTTACCCAGTCTAGCTTTATCAGTAACCTGGAAAGTAGTAAGTGATGATATGTTTAACTCTGTCACCTAGTGAAGGTTTGTATTAGTAACCTGGTAAGTAGTAAGTTCTGATATGTTTAACTCTGTTACCCAGTCAAGTTTTGTATCAGTAACCTGGAAAGTAATAAGTCTAGGGCTGTCACGTTTAAATGGTTAAATGATCGATCGGCCGTTTAAACGGCGCCTGATTCAGCTAAACGTTTAAACGGTTTTCCTTTTAAAATACAACAATTTTAGCATTTTTCTTCCCCAGTGTTTTCTTTGATATCTCTCATTTAACAACGTTTAGTTGCAAATTCAATGACCGAATAAAGCTTCAAGAATAAACTGTCCGTGTCTCTCCATTCATAGTATATAATCCTGTGATTGAATTGACTTCCACCTACTCACAGTAAGCCTATTAATTCCCCTAACAATACGCAGTGCCCGCATCCCCGTTCGAAGCAGTAGCCCAAATCTGCTTATTAGGACGCGTACACAATATTGGCTTAACCGCAATTCACTCTCTCACAGTTTACATCGTACTTGTAGCTCAAGCTGCTCACAGAACCAAAGTTAAAACAGGCTTACTTAAAAACCTGAAAATTGCCGCAGTATTTCAATGCAGAAACATAAGCATTCACACCATCCTACCATGCATTACCTATACATAAACAGACAGTGTAGGCCAAGGCTTAAGCCAGAGAGCAGTCCAGGAGTCATTTAGACTCCCAAAATTTTGCATTGCCCCATATGTATAATACACAAACTTCACTAGAATTTACTGTTTGGACTCCCTGATCTCACCATACTGGCTAAAGCCCTGGTGTAGGCTTGCACACGTGTTTGTTTTGAGTGTTTCATATGGCAGTACATAATTCATGCACGCACTATATATCCATACGTAAATATCTGTTTGAGGCATGCTAGTGCCCCACGGCGCGGCCCGCTAGCTAGCTGTGTGCAAATAGATGGAGCTAGTACGTAGGATGAGAGAAGTCTATCGTAAACTTTCGTTCATTTGGGGTAACGTTCCAGACATCGTTTTGTTTAAATCATAAAAGTAAAAGGCACACGTTTGTTTTACACAAATTCACATGCGTGATAAACATAAAAGTACCTATCGTAAACTACTGCAAACGACGATGTAACAACTGGTAATTTAGCGGTACAAGCAGCGATCGAACAACGTTGTAATTTTCCATACCATGCCTAATGTTGTTGCGATGTATGTCAACTTTTGTACAGAGCAGGTGCGTAGCCTAATGTATTACTGTTTGCATGCAGTAACGGACCTATACACTTGCTTTAACTCGACTTTTTTCTTGCGTGTCACTTGAACATCTGCATTTGTACAGTGCACGGACATGACCTAATATTATGTACATCAGTGTTTGCGTACATTTCGGCCTGATATCAAAGGTATGGGGCCCTGTATCAAACTTACGATCATTGACTGTGAATTTAATGCTTGGTTTCGTTCATTGGCAAATTTGGGTGAATTAAAAAGAAATAGCTGAAATGATCGCTAGATTTTTACCTACAGATTTTAAAAGCTTGCGCATACTGGGAGTATTGTAGTGCACGATCAATGAGGCCATTAATGCATTACAGTGTTGGTTCACAATGTAGACACCATTTAAACGGTAAACGAACGTTTATTCTGACCGTTTAAACATTTAGGAGATTAAACGGAAACTGACAGCCCAAAATAAGTCCTGATATGTTTAACTCTGTCAGCAAGTAAAGGTTTGTATCAGTAACCTAGAAAGTAGTAAGTCCTGATATGTTTAACTCTGTTACCCAGTCAAGCTTTGTATCATTAAACCGGGAAAGTAGTAAGGGATGATATGTTTAACTCTGCCACCTAGTGAAAGTTTGTATCAGTAACCTGGGAAGTATTAACTCCTAGTATGTTTAACTCTGTCAACTAGTAAAGGTTTGTATCAGTAACCTAGAAAGTAGTAAGTCCTGATATGTTTCCTTCTGTCACCTACTGAACATTTGTATTAAATTAGTAAACTGGAAAGAGGTTACCTAACAACTGACTTGCAGTTTTATGTAAGTATATGTAAGTACAGTTGAGCATTCTGTGTGACATGTTACTGTATTTGGAAAACTATTATTTTTATTTTACATGATAAACATGGTTATATAGTTGATTCTTATATTCAATGGCTTTATCCTTTTTCAGGTCATTATTGTGACCCCATTGGTGATAAGAATGTCTGGGGATTTGCTAAGAATAAGAAACCAGACTTGGCAAGTTCACCGTCCATCATAATTGCTGCTACTCAGGTATGTTTGCATATTCAGTATGGTAGACTAGGCCTAATAATGAAGTTAGTTGCATAAGTAGGCTTGTGTCTGAGTACTAAGTGTTGTATAGTCCTTATGCATATGACGTCACAGTGCAGAAAGTGCGCCCTCCAATGGAGGCAGGTGCGTATCATTGCAGCATACACCAACAAATGCAGACAGCTGATTTGTACTGGCCGGATACACGGGTAAGTCTACTGCATGTGTATGCAAAGTCTTACATTGTATGCACAGAATGCTTCATTGTTTAGCCACCAGAATGATGTCGCCTTACGTCAATGCATAAGGTCTATTACCTAGGCTGATGGCTTTTGTTGAAAAGGTATGTTATGGTGTTTTGAATGTTGTGGTGATCATGCACACCTGCCAACCGTTCCTGTTTTGGCAGAATTTTTCCAATTGTGCGGCTCGATTCGACTTACTCATTTTGTTTGCTCAAATTACTTTTGATAATTTCTGTAACTTGGCACTTTAATTCAGCCCTTCCAAATAAGATATTGGCTACGGCAAAAAAATTGCTGAAGTAAAAACGATTTACTTCGGCAAAAATACACTTTACCTCGGCAGTAAAAGTCATACAGGCATGTGCATGGCAAGTTAACGAAAGTTTCGCCTATCTACTTGTTTACAAACTTCTACAGTAGGTAAACGTAATTTGTTTGTTTAAGCTCCGGAATTCCATTGATAAAACCAATACAGCCGCTTTGGGAATTTTTCCCACTTTATTACACATTAAAAAAGATAAAACGGCTGGTTCTGAAATCTGCCGTGTCACATTCATGTGTGTACAGTGATCACTTTCTTCACAGCATGCAGACAGTGAGTTTCATACGTACAGTGAGTACCGATCATAACGAACTTTTTAAATCACGATTTTCCCTTGAAACCTGAAAAATTGCAACTACGTTTTGTATATAGAGCAATAATACCGAATATATTTGCTCAAGTTTCGATCGTGGTGGAAATTTTATTAGAAAACGATTTCTTTTCAAGTCGCTACTCGAAGCTTCATTTTGAGGGGTGTAGGCCTAGTGTGCAGCTTTCGTAACCGGTAAGTCCCCGTACGCGTGTCCTGCGATCTATCGCCTCGGCAAAATTTTTGCTGAAGTCAAGTCAATTTGCCTCGGCATTTTACCTCGGCACTGCCGAATGCCGAGGCTATTTTCGAGGGCTGTTAATTTGTGATCAGTGACTTCATATGATATAGGAATATGCTTGATTGGCTGGTACTGTGCAATCCAATTCATGGTGCAGTTACAGAGTTGTTGCATCTCCTGCTGTGTGCACTAGCAGGAGTGGAGTCTAGCTGTTGCATACTGTCTATCCTCAGGCCTCAGATACGATGGCTACACGTCATTTGTATGCAAGTGCGTTGTAAATAATATTGTGCTTGATACCAGGGAATCCTGACAACTCATGGTTGTAAGTAACATTCCTGCCATCTAAATTATATCATAGACTGTCATAATAACTATATAAAGAGAGCTTTAAGAATCTACTAACTGGTAGGCAAACTATTGACTTCCAGTGGGCAGAGATTTAAGCCCCAAAAGCCATGGTTCAATAGAACAGGAAAGCTATATCTCTCTTCATATAGTGTGTACTATAGTGTACCTAGGTAATGTCTCACTTAAATTAAGCAATGGTCGTAAAAAGCACCCTAAAATAACCACCCACTTGTTTAATCTCCCACCCCCCCCCCCACCCCCCCTCCCCCCACTCCTAAATATAAACCTGACATTTGCAAATGCCCTCATATAACCATCTCATTCTCAAATACATTTCCAGGCTTCAGTATTAAAGAGAGTTTTTGTTATGGGAAAACTTCCTTCAGAGAGGCTTGGTACTTTTGCCATGACCTAACATATAATACATACCTGCACTAACAACCTAACCTTGACATGTAGATCTCTGCAGTAAGGTAATTAAGGCCTAACCCTGCCTATTGCAATCCTTCAATAATTTCTGTTTCAAAGGGTTTGTAAATATTATATTTGATTCCTGAAATTGTGTTACTCATGGAAAGTGTTATTTATTAATTTGATGACATTGTTGCTTGTCAAAATTTCTTAATTATTTCAACAGTCTTAGGGTACATTTGCCGTATATAACACTGTTACGATGAAGTATGAAAACCTCATACATATCCCATGAACACATGCATGGTGAAAATTTAAGGACTCTTTGGGACAAAATGATGATTGGAAAAAGAGTATCAGTGGTGGATAAGGGGTGACGAGTCAAAGGTCATTTGGGGGTCATTTTTGGTCGTTTCATGCATAAACAGAAAAGGATTTTGTCTCCAGATGGTTCAGTGAGTCTTGGTTGGTTGCCAGTGCGATGTAACTTTGGTATATGCATCATTGAGGGTATGCAGAAATTTGAGATCAGTGGGTCATCTACTGGTCACTTTGGTACGTTATAGTGGTATAGAAGAACTTCCATTTACCAACTAACATCTTGCAGTAATAACTTTGGGGCGCTTTTTAAAAAAGTGTGACCCTTGTAGTGTTCTAGGGACTCTTGAAAACAAGTTGAGGGTCCTTTGAGCTCTGAGGAATGCCTGTGTACCAGAGGCAACCCACAGAATGCATGTTCATCACAAATATTGCAAGGTAATGGGGGCCAGCAAAATTGGATTTCTGGTGATTTAATATTTTCTAAGGTGTAGCCACTTGCAGGTATAGCCTAGCCATTGCACAATTTCCACAGGATTCAGATTCCTTTGTGCTCTGATGTTGGCTGGTATGGTGATGGTTATGCTCCCTAGGTATGTGTGAATATTCATTATGTTAGCCTTATCATTGGGTTTGCCTAGGCCAGTCTGAAAATTTAGTATCTCGACTGGTAAAGTGTGTTGTTGAGGCATGTGAGAAACTTCAGTATAAGTATGATTGGCTGATTGTGGGTGTTGCGTAGGTACAAGTCTGAATATTCAGCATGTTAGGCTGGCTGTGTGTGTTGCTTTGAAAATTCTGAATATTCAAGCATACAGTTCTTGGGCTGATTGTGTATGTTGCCAGTCTACATGTTTGAATATTCAGTATTTAATGCTGACGGTATCTGTTGCTTTGATAAATCTGAGTATTTAGTATGCTATTAGGCTGATTGTGTTTGTTGCCTGTGTATGTATCTATATTCAGGATATACTAGGCTGATAGTGTATGTCTCCTGGTATTTATAAATATTAAGTATGACAGATTAATGATGCATTTTGCATAGGTATGTATGAATATTCATTATAATTGGCTGATAATGTGTGTTGCAGAGGTATTTCTTAACATATATGGTGAATCAGTGTGCATAATGATGGTGAGATGGTTAGTTTTTTTTGCTCCGGTATGTATATTTTATTGTAGTAGGGTGTCTATAGTGACTTGGGAGAATGTTTTACTTGGGAACACATCAGCAAACAGTTTCACGTACATGTCAAGTCCCACAGGGTAAGAGACTTTATAAAGTCATCCACTTTGGCCCTCTGATTTACATCAAACTTGTATGTATGACAATCTACAAGATTAAATAACCCATCTGGATACTTACCTAGTGCAGGAGTATTCATGATCACAACGGCGGCGCTCCCAGGTGGGACCTGTTCTTTTCAGCCAGTCTAGAATGGGACCACTGTCGGGTGGGTCAGTTAAGTCAAAGTTTGTCCGTAGGGGACGTTGTTACTCTTTCAGGGAGCAGAACTCCTTCGGGGGTATTGTTTGGTTTTCGGCTCTTTGCCAGAGAGTCAGGGGACTTTTGGAAAAAAAAAGCTAAAGAACCCTCCTTTTCAGCCAGTCTAGAAGGACCAGGCATGACAGACCGGTCTGATGGTCAAGAGTTTGGTCATGCTCGTTGATATTCTCTCCACATAGGAGGGTTACAACTTTTATTGAGGGAATTTTTGTACATAACTGAACAGCAGAACAACTTTAAGCAAGTCTGATTGCTGTTGTCTCGTGAATGTCAATGGGTCGTAAATGTGTGTTTTTGCTCGCTTAAAATGGGAGATGATACCATTGACTTAGTGTGTAAAAGGGTCGTAGGAGCAACATTGCTGCAAAGGACAGATTAGAATGATCTGATGGATGTATGTATGCAGTAAGAAGAAGACTCTATAGTTTGTGCACTCATATGTCTGAGAAATGACCAGCTGCCAAATGAAGAAACTGTAATGAGATGGAAGATTCGAAACAAAAAGTTTTGGATTTCATTGTAGTGTTACTCTCCCTATAATGGTTCTTGGAATGTACAGCAGTGAAAGGAGGGGTACTGACGGCAGAATGAAAGGGCAGGACGGCAACATTTGCCATTGTTTAGGTGTGTTTTCGATGGTTGCCATGGCAAACTTGAAGGGCATGATGGCTTTTTCCCGCCGGTGTGTCAAGCCCTGCTTTGGAAAAAAAGGCGCCAGATAATGTTAAATATTTGACTGAGTGAACTAGTCTGTCTGAATTGTGGAATACAAACACCTTTGTTTTCTCCTAGCATGTCATTCACATGTAAACAACATGTGAATTGCATTCAGACTAGCCAAACAGAGGTGCCTATGTTGCATAAAACTCTATCAGGGTAGCCATGTACAACAGATTGGTTCAAGTAATTTTTTGGCAATTGTCACAAAATGCAAATATTTTTCTAGCTTTCATTGACGGCTTCTCTTTCACATTCATGCATATAAGCAGGTTCAACTGTTGTCAGAATGATTCACCAAGCACTTGCGAGCTGTTCAGTCAAATATGTACATACATCTTGTATGGGTCTGTGAGGTTTACATATTCAGCATAATATTTCTTGTGGTGTCTATTGCCTAGGTTTGTTTGCATATTCATGATGCTGGTATCTATGTAAATTGTAGTCATTAATTGGATCTCTTAGAATGGATTTTTCACATTTTGTACAGAAAAATGATGCAAAATATGGAAGTACAGATTTTTGTTTGAAAATGTGGTTTTGAGAATCCTGTTGGAAATCTGTATTCCCCAGTCCCTAGTACAGTGTTGTGTTTCCTAGTGGAATGCCTGGAACATGGAGCTCAGTGTTGACTTAAAGGTCTGAACTCAACTTTGTACTGTAATGTACTTTGCATGCAGTACATGAACTGTTAATGCATATGCAGTGTTAGGCATGCCAGTGCATATGGAAAGCTGGGTAGCATACTGTGCAGTGAGTGCTGGTAAGTAGTATGGTCTTCATGCATTTCTCCACTACTGTTAATACTGAAAAGTACACAGCATAATCAGAGTACATTTAGTAAATTAGAACTTCTGTGTGCATTTCCTGCAAATAAGCAAAATTTTGGTAAGAGTTTGTTTTGGACAACAGTTGCAACAGTTGCCAGTCATATCACATTGACAACCTAACATGTCCCATGTATGACACAGGTAGCTTGAGGCTCCATAGCCTAACTGTAGTCCTGTACTTCATAGTGTAGACTGCCTACTCAGTAGATTATAATGATGTGTGTGCATTATAGTGTGTATGTTTACAGGCATGTTTACTCAGAAATATGGGTGTTAGGTGGCAAATCCACTTTGTGGACATCTGGAGTCTGGAAAATTTTTCATTTTTGAAGTTGTTAGCTCAGTATTTATGAAGTTACATACACCACAGTAAACTGTTGGTTGATGGATTATGTCTGAATATTCATGATGCTGGTAAGGCATGGACATGCAACCTGATTCCACTGCAGAATGGAGACTACTGACTGGGTGTTAAGTACAGGGATGTGAGAGTTCCGTGATTCTGCGAATTTCTGCGTTTACTATCAGTGTGTCACGTTTTTATTTTTCTAGAGCTGCAGGTGTGTATTTTCCTAATTTTGCTCATCGCATTTTTTCAACGATGTCCATTATGCATTTGTTTAGGGCTGAATGGTTCTGCTCATACGTACCTGCATGCTAGCTTCCTCTGACAGTACCTATGCCTGCTTCATCGCACGCATTATTTCCACACGATGTGCTGTTGCTGGCTTCCTGTCCGTTTCTATTCCTATGTGTGGCTTTGCACGGAAAGAGCCATTCCTCGAGCGCTTGAATGAGGGCCATGGACCATCGAACATTTATTGACATATGCCCATAGACAACGCGTGAACATTCCTTTTTTTCTTCAAACCTCACTCACATCCCTGTTAGTAGCAATTCCACATTCTTAGAGTTTCAGTTTGGATTTGTGGGGGGCTTGTTAACATTGTCAACAAACCTGTATAAAATCAATTTTCTATGTTCTAAAATATTTGTTTTCACATTTTTTTACAAGTTTTCATCAAGTATATATCCATGCTTGTACATTCTGACTGTTATATGATCACTGGTTTTCCCTTCATTTGACTGGTACTTTTCTCAGAGAGAGGCAATTCAGGACAATAGCCATGAAATGCCCATAGTGTAGGCCTACTGGGGTATTCATTCATAGAGTAGGCTTCAGTCTGCAGTTATATGACTTGTATGGAATGTGAGAGAAAGGTGACTCCATTCCTTCTAAGTCTATGGGTTCCAGACTTGAAAAATATTGGAGTTGCCAAGTCTTATCCTGGAATCTAAGTGGATCATATTTATAACATGGATCTATTTGTATAATTAGAATTTTATTTTATATGTGACCATATTGAATAAGAGAAAAAAACCTGAATATGTTGAAAGATGAACTCTGAACATGCTAAAAAAATGTGCAAGATATTTTAGAACATTCATTTCATTGCTGTGTATGTTTAATAATCAATTGTATGTTATGATACACTTATATGTGGAGAAAAGTTTGATGGCTCTTGTACTCTGAATGATCAAAGATAGAATGAGTCAGAAAATGTTGAATTTGTGGTGACTACTTTTTTACACTCTTTAATAGAGTTTTGAAACTTGACATGTATGATATTTTTTTTTTTTTGTGTTTTGTTATCCAGATTGACGCTACATCGCTATTTTATAGACTTAACCCTAGAGTAGGATCTGAATCAGTTGTTTCAGGATTTGTCCCTCTCTTGGCAGCTGCTGAAGCCATAGGCAAACTTAAAAAGGAACAGAAGGATGCATTTGATCTTGATATTATGTTTACCTTCTTCAATGGGGTAAGTCAAGATAAGGAATCTGCTGGACAAAAAATGGACAATGTTGAATTTCAAGAAACTCTCCTCCATGTGTAATTAGTCCATCTTTAAGAATAAAACAGGAGTTTAACCAAATTATTGGCAAAAGATCCACATTTTAACAAAGGTGATCCCAGGCGACATTTTATCTCTGTTAAAACAAAAGAATAGAAACACATGGGGCTTCATATCATCCATACTTTTATTTTCTATTTAAACTGACATTTGTGACTGCATATGTCATGTTTTTTTGTTGTAAACTTTGTATATGTCTTAACTTGACCTTACATTTACAGCATCGTTCATAATTACAGCCCTTTCCATTCAACTTTTTTTTGTTGTAGAGTGCTCAAAAGTATATATAGTAGGGTTAAATATAGTAATTTAATAGGAAGAAATATACATCTGCAGGGTTTCCCCTGGCATTGTTCTTTTGAGGCGGCCACCTCACAGTTTTTGGCCACTACGTCACAGAAATTTGCTATTACTACCACCTGTATTTTACTAACTATAGAGGTATTGATAGTTCTCCCTCACTGTTGGTGCCAAGGCTGGCACCATATTAACCCCATGGACAAATACCACCTTACACTCTCTTAAACCAAGGGGAAACCCTGATCTGGATATCGGATGTGAAGTATCCACATATTTACAATACCATGCATTAGTAGTAACAGATTTCTGTTCTCAATACAAAACTAAACAGCTGGAGTAAATGATCATTTCTCTTGGTTTCATCCTCCTTACATTGACAATGAACATCGCTTTGGAATGTACATTGACATATGCAATAAAATGACACTAGACTTAAAAAAAATTTGGAAGGGAACAAAACATGAAAAATGTATTAGACATTGACCTATCCTCATATTGTAAGAAAAATTTTGGAAATTGGAAGGCTCATGTTATCCATTTTGGGTGAGCCCTTTAGCAAGTCTTAGAATATTTGTGCTAACTGAGCTTTCCACCAGAGAGTGGGTATGTATTTCCAGGATTTTCGTCAAGCAGGATGACTATGTGAGTGCATGATATGGTACACGATACCCTGCCCAGTGTAAAAAAAATGAAGCTACACCAAAAATTGGAAAATTTAGAAACTGGAAAGCAGGCAGATACCTTCAGAAAGAGTAAAATATGGCTCCATTTGTATCTAAGCAGTTACAACTTGTGAAAAAGCTAAAAATTGGCTAGCAGTTTTCCAGTTTACAAAGTGTTTTGTTATGGATGTTGTTGTTTTTGACAGGAAAGCTATGATTACATTGGTTCTTCACGAATAGTCTATGATATGATGAGGGGGTACTTTCCAAATAACCCAGAGGATGAGGAAGAGGATAAAGATAAAGAGAAGACAAAGCTGCCACAGATTAATGTAACAGACATTGCTTACTTCCTGGAACTGAAACAACTTGGTCTAGGTGATGAATCTACTTACTATGCACATGTTGATCCTATCTCACAAGAGGATGAAGAAGTTTACAACAGGGTAAGTGGGGTATGAGGTGTTGTTTTGTATTACAGACCTGTCAACAGTCCCAATTTTGGCTGGACAGTTCTGATTTTTTATCTTAAAAACATGCTAAAAGCAGGAGGTCCTGGTTTCTCCAGTTTTCATGATGTCAGCATCATATTCAAAAGAAGTAAAAAAAAAGAAAGTAATACTTTGCAACAACTTCAAAAAATTGTCCAGTGCATCCATACTTTTGCAGTGGCCTTATTCAGTACAAAACCAAAGAGCTACAATACAGGGCACTTTGTTTACCCAGCAGAGATATTTTCAACAAGTTGCAAGACCCTCGTTAGTTGTTAAAATTTTCATGTTGTCTCCAGCATGACCCAAACTGACAAGATTTTGGCGAAGCTGTTTTCTTTCCAAATTATCAGTGCTTAAAATTGTGCTATTTCTGCTCTGTATCTACAACTTGCAAGCCTACACTTATATACTGTACATAGAAAACTTTTGTTGGCTATTAAAGTCACGAAAAGCTTGATTAGCTAGCATAGGCAAGCTATGTCTCTCTATATTCAGTGTTTACTCTACACAGAATGTCTCAATTAATCAAGATTATCATTGTACAATAAGTGTCAAGAATAACCAGCTATTTGCCAAAAACCAATAAACATGAAACTGACATGTGTAAAAATCCTTCAAACAACTATCTATATTCCCAAGCTTCTCTTAAAATGTTCTATCCTTTGAGGCAACTTCCTTTACGGAGGCTTGGCACCTATACCTTTGCCTTACGTGTAATCCTAAAAGCCTTACCTACATATGTATCAGGCTCTGTAATTAATCTGCTACACAAGCAAAGGCTTAAAACTATAGCTATTGGGGGCTGTTAATATCTCTCAATAACTCTTGTTACAAAGTGTTTGGAATGTTTAAATAGTTCTCTAGCATTCTGCCATGCATATTGATGGGTTTGATGGCATCATTGCTTACATGTATCTAAATTTGAAAGTTTTGGCTGTGTTGTCGGGCCATGTATAAAACACTGTTACAAGAAAGTGTTCAAAACTTTAGACAGACCCCATGAGCACATGCTTGGACAAATTCTGATGAAATTTAAAGACCTTGATGAATAGGTAATTGGTTTTCAGTGACGGTCAGGGATTTGGAGTCAAAGGTCATCTAGGGGTCATCTTGGGGTCACTTCGTGGAAAAACAAAAAAACCTTGGCTCCTAATGATTTAGGGATAATTTTGGGTATTTACTGTTGTGATATAACTTTGGAAATATCCCTATGAAAGGTGTTCAGAAATTTGTTGGTCAGTGGTCATCTAGTGGTCATTTTGAGTAACATTACCACAGCTTAGCACCACCTTCCATTTCACCCTATTGCTATATACTTCTTGAAAAGTCTGCAAAAGGTATGGAATTTCATCTACCAAAAAGTGTGGAAATCCTGTTCTACAAACGTTCCTGTTCCTAACTCACATCTTGCAGTAATACTTTTTGTTCTCGTAAAAAATGGCTGAGACTTGAATTTTCTAAGATCAGTTGAAAAAAGTAAAGGCTGCGTTCTTGGTGTCTTTGGTTTCCAGCCCTAATGAAAACACTTCTGCATTCTTCTGGAATACGAACTCAGTGTGAAACTCAATGTCAGCATTAAAACATTCTTGCTTTAAAAAGTCTTCCCAAAATACTGGAACAGCTAAAACCCAGGAGCTTCCGGGGCTTCGCCCCCTGGACCCCCACTGAGCAATGCCTATGACGCCTCTAGGGGCCCCAGGGCAGGCTCCTGGATGCCACCCTTTGGGGTCTCACTCTTCGAGGTTGTGCTTGATGTGCATGCATTGCATGGACTTCCATCACACCATTGCAGTTTGTCCCACTTTTAGAAATTGGAAGATTGCCAGGTCTATATTCTCCTATGTGGTTGTTGTTAAGTAAGGTAGAAGGGAGTCTGATGCATGAGGGTTTCTACAACATTTCCAAACCACAAAGAGAAATGACCTGGATCTTGTCGGGCAACACAAATCAGCTAGTTGCATTGTTTGGTTCAAACCTGGTTTTTTAGTCCCTCTCACCTCCTTTCCTTTATCATGTGCTGTCCCAAAAGTACACTTCTGATCTCTTTACCCCTTTCTCCACCCCATAAAAATTGATTTTATGAACCACTTAATGTATTTATTCCTCCACTAATTGTTGCATGTTTATGAAGCGTGGGATACCCGACCCTTACTTTGGAAATGTTACTCGTGGGAAGTGGAGTGACCAGTGTTTGCATTAGACAGCAGAATGCATCATTCCCTTACTTTTGTCAACAATCCCGCAACTTCAAAATCTCCTGCAGGAATATCCCACACCTGCTGGGGAAAACGGGGAAAAAAAAGTTGCCTTTTTGTTTTGCAACTAATTATGGAGACCCGCTTTGAATAAAAAATCCCTCACAAAATATTTTGAACATGGGAAATCCCCTCCCCCCCCCAAGTTTTGAGACCTTGTGCCAACACTGGTAGTGGATTCAGTTTCTTTTGAATCAACACTCCTGGGGAATATTCAGTACTGTAAAAATATGCACCAAACCCATATTTTGAGAACAAGTTTGTGTTTTGTGACAGGGTTTGATGAAATGTTGTAACACATCCCACTTTGGTCCTTTCTTTGACTCTATTACAAGTTTTGTCTTGGGTTTAGCTCTATAAATCTCTGACATTGGCAGTTCATCACCTCAGCTGTTGAAAAGCCTTTAGGGCCACAGATTTTCAGAAAAATGTGGAAGAAAATGGAATTTACTTTTCTCCATAGAATTTCACAGAATTTAGCAAAACTTAACAGGCTCAAAATACCTGTAAATTTTTCACAAAAAACTGAGTTTTTTTTCTTCAAAACCATGTCAAATGAATGCCTGCATATACCAAAGACATACACAGACATTTACTATCTGAAATGGTGGCAAATTCACCTTAAAATGATCAAAACCCCTTGAAGTTACGATCAAAAAACAAGAAGGACATTACAAGAATCAGCAAAATTTTTCAATTCAGCAAAATTACTCCAAAATTAGAAAATCATGGAAAGCAGTTATGCTTGAAACAGAATTTTGGGGAATTTGGAAAGTTAAAAATGGAATTTTGTGATTTGTGAAGCAGAAAAATCATTGGCCCTTAGCCTTTAGGGTTGGGCCTGACTTGGTAGGCTAATAGTGGACAGTTTGTAGCTGTTGCATAATATATGTTCCTGCTTTAGTTATGACCTTATTGTAGGAGTCGCAACTGATAGACCTTGTGCATTGATGTCATGTGACATCATTTGGAGCACACAAGATAATGAAGCACACAAGATGTAGACTTCGTACACAAATCGTTTGTATGCGTTTGTTGGTGTAAGTTGCAGTGATATGCCCTTACCTCCATCAGAGGGTACACGTTCTGTCCTGTGACGTCATATGCATAAGGTCTGTAGGGCTGTAAGTATGATACCTGACTCCAAAAGTATTTGTCGCCCAAGCCTAATGGATGATGACCCTGATGTCTTTAATAGGTGGAAGCCTAGTTGGTAATGTTCCTGGTTTGTCTTTTATACATATTAGCGATAGCTGGTGCGTGGTTGTGCACATGCAGCAGTACATTTGTGAAAGTTAGTTGTTTGCAGAATTACATAAACACTTGAATATATAACTGGGGAAATACCCCCAGTCCCTTCCCCTAGAATACTCAATGGATTGCAAGGTATTTTATGGAGATATCCAACTGTTTGAGTTGTCCTTTTTTCAAAAGCTGGTGTTTTTATTTTACTCTCATTACCTGAACAGACAGAAGACATTATCAAAATTCTGCAAGGTGCAGGTGATGTCACTGTGGAGAAGGCTCCCAGGGATCAGCCCCTCCCCCCAGCATCTTTCCAAAGATTCCTAAAAAGTGGTGCCAAGATTCCAGGAGTTGTTCTCACCGATCATAAAAAAGAATTTAAAAACGGGTAAGTAGCCTAGCCATATAATTCAAAAGCCAGCGATTGGGAACAAGGAAATGGCTGTAATTAAGCAAAAGGCTTAAACGAATATTTCAGGGCTTACTTGTGGAGCTATAGTGATCTGTGTGGTGCCCATTTAGTGCCCCTTGATGCCAATTAATGTGTTCTGTGAAGTGGGAGAGAGTGGGGGAGGAAGTGAGGGTGCGGGTCATGTGACTTAGGTAACTGGCTGCAAACCTTGCAATATGTAATTGTGCATAGTAGTTGAGATGGCTGTTAAATGGTTTTAGGAATTCATCGTTTCATGGCATGGGTTCTTAAGTCATTCTATGTTGTGTAGAACCTTCTTGTATTATGGTATGGGACTTTGTATCATTTACAACATGGGACTTCATCATTTACACTATTGTACAGTACCGAATCGTCGAGGTTAGCCTCATCGTCGAGTTGCGTAACGTCGAAGATAGTCAATGATAGTCGAAGATCGTAAAAGCCTCAAACCCTCCTAAAGTGCAAAACAAGATCGTCCATTTCGACGATAGCTCAAATCATCGTCGAAGATCGTCAAGATTATAAACAGCAGCACAATAGTTTGCGGTTGAAAACAAAGTTACTGTGCGGTTTTGTAATTTGCTAGACATGTATTGAACTCCCAACAAAAGGAACAAACAAATTGAGGGTAATCACAATGCTCGCAATCTTCGGAGCATATTAGCTCCACGAATGAATAGACTCAATAGACCTGGTAGGCCGATGTGCCTTAGCAGTAAATTGCGCCGGGCGTTTGATGAAGCCGGTTTGCGAGCAAATGACTACACTCATCTATCGCACCACTATAATAAGTTCATGCAAATAATTCTTAGAACCTAGTATAGATGCTTGTTTCATTAGATAAAAATAATTGTTTGAAACAAACGTGAGTATTGAATGATATCCTTTGTTCCAAGTCTGTGAATGTCTGAAACACTGGTCTACAATCGTGGTTCCGAATCTCGCTCCAAGTGCGAACAACCTTCCGTTAATTCAACTTGCGTTCTGAGGTTTTGCAAATTTTCGGTGCTGCTTTGTATTTTCTTCTTGCTGTGACTCCTTTTTTTGGTTTCGATGAAAAGAGAAACCTATGCGGTCATGATGGCGTGTGTATGTATGTGTGTATGTGCGTGTGTGTGTATGTGTGTATGTGTGTGTGTGTGTATGTGTGTATGTGTGTATGTGTGTGTGTGTGTGTGTGTGTGTGTGTGTTTGTGACACTTTGCTCGTTAACACGATATCTCAAGAAGGGAAACTCTGACAGTTTTCAAACTTGGTACATAGATGCCCCATATTGAGAGGAAGAACCCTATTGTTTTTGGTGGGGGTCAAAGGTCACCTGGGGTCACCGGGGGTCAAAACCTGAAAACCTTGTTAACACAATATCTCGAGGTAGGAAGCTTGGATGAATTTCATATTTTGTATGTAGATGCGTTCTGGTAAGAGGAAGAACCCTATCATTTTTGGTGGAGTTCAAAGGTCATCTGGGGTCACCGGGGGTCAAACCCTAAAAACTTCGTTAACACGATATCTCAAGAAGGGAACCTCTGACAGTTCTCAAACTTAGTACATAGATGCCCCATATTGAGAGGAAGAACCCTATTGTTTTTGGTGGAGGTCAAAGGTCACCTGGGGTCACCAGGGGTCAAAACCTGAAAACATTGTTAACACAATATCTTGAGGTAGGAAGCTTGGATGAATTTCATACTTAGTATGTAGATGTGTTATGGTAAGAGGAAGAACCCTATCATTTTTGGTGGAGGTCAAAGGTCATCTGGGGTCACCGGGGGTCAAACCCTGAAAACTTTGTTAACACGATATCTCAAGAAGGAAAGCTCTTACAGTTCTCAAACTTGGTACATAGATGCCCCATATTAAGAGAAAGAACCCTATTGTTTTTGGTGGAGGTCAAAGGTCACCTGGGGTCACCGGGGTCAAACCCTGAAAAACTATGTTAACATGATATCTCAAGAAAGAAAGCTCTGACAGTTCTCAAATGTAGTACATGGATGCCCCATATTGAGAGGAAGCACCCTATTGTTTTTGGTGGAGGTCAAAGGTCACCTGGGGTCACCTGGGGTCAAACCCTGAAAACATTGTTAACACAATATCTTGACGTAGGAAGCTTGGATGAGTTTCATACTTTGTGTGTAGATGCGTCACCGTAAGAGGAAGAACCCTATCATTTTTGGTGGAGGTCAAAGGTCATCTGGGGTCACCGGGGGTCAAAGCCTGAAAACTTTGTTAACACGATATCTCAAGAAAGGAAGCAGTTCTCAAACTTGGTACATGGATGCTCCATACTGAGAGGAAGAACCCTATTGTTTTTGGTGGAGGTCAAAGGTCACCTGGGGTCACCGGGGGTCAAACCCTGAAAACATTGTTAACACAATATCTTGAGGTAGGAAGCTTGGGTGAATTTCATACTTTGTATGTAGATGCGTTATGGTAAGAGGAAGAACCCTTTCACTTTTGGTGGAGGTCAAAGGTCATCTGGGGTCACCCGGGGTCAAACTCTGAAATCTTTGTTAACACGATATCTCAAGAAGGGAAGCTCTGACAGTTCTCAAACGTGGTACATGGATCCCCCATAGTGAGAGGAAGAACCCTTAATGTTTTGGTGGAGGTCAAAGGTCACCTGGGGTCACCGGGGTCAAACCCTGAAAACATTGTTAACACAATATCTTGAGGTAGGAAGCTTGGATGAATTTCATACTTATTATGTAGATGCGTTATGGTGAGAGGGAAGAATCCTATCTTTTTTGTTGGAGGTCAAAGGTCATCTGGAATCACCGGGCCAAACCCTGAAAACCTTGTTAACACGATATCTCGAGGTAGGAAGCTTGGATAAATTTCATACCTTGTATTTTGATGCCTTATAGTAAGAGGAAGAACTCTATCATTTTTGGTGGGGGTCAAAAGTCATCTGGGGTCACCAGGGGGGTCAAACCCTGAGACAGAGCTCCCAACCAGCACGGACTTTCCATATTCAGTACGGAAAAAATCATTGTAAATATGGGAATACGGATTTTTCCTTGATAATCCAAATTTTGAATGAGTAAATAGGTCCTTTCACGAACTTTATTGTTCTTTAGCCAACATATCAAAAGACTGAGAATAGACTACAGTATTTCACTTTTCTGTACAATACTGTAGTGTATTTATTTGAGCCCAGTAATCTATGGTGTTATGTTATTGGTTAAATTTTTTGTCAACAAGTTGATGTTAAACCAATCAGTAGATAGTTTGCAGCAGATCCATGACATTCCATAAGCTACCATATCATTGGTTGATCAGTTGTAAACAGATCCACTTTCAACCAATCAAAAACTGTGTTAAAAGCTAGTTTCTGAGTGCAGTGACAGACTCCTGCCAAGGTCTGTTGAGCTGGCTGAGTAGCCCAACGTTAATGTTAGATTTGACTGTAACTGAATTGGAAAAATAGCACCAAGAAATCAAATAATAAAAATTACAGCAGGAATATCACAGTATGTTGTAATATGGCTCCTCTTCAGAGTAGCAGAGTAGTATGAGTAACTTTAGTGGAAAATTTACCAGGCAGATCAAGTTTTAACGTAGGCCTAGGCCTAACAGTAACAGTTAGGGCCTAGCCTAGGCCTAAGTGTCGTTACAGAACCAACAACAAACATTAGCCTACACACACAATAACGTTAGACTCAGTACATAAATCTAATGCAGAGTTCCAGGTTTATGGGCTAGGCCTAGACAAAGTCCTAGTCCTGTGACTAAGTCCTAGCCTAACTGCCACAGTACAGGCTAGCCTAATTGTAGTACAGTATGTATGGGCTGATATTACTTATTAGAGGTAGGCCTAGGTTACTGTAATAGCTATGGCCTAGGCTAGGGCTAGTCAAAGCAGTTATTGCCTGTCAAATGTTGGTACCCATCATCTAAGTTTGTAGTATTTACAGAGAGATTTCTGTGACCAGCTGTGCATAGGCCTAGGCTAGGACTAGGTTTATACTTATAGCTAGGCCTAGGCTAGACCTAGGCTAATGTTACTTAGGGCCTTGCCAAGTATTTAGCATAGCCTCTAGGCTATACTGTAACGTTAGGCCTTGGGAATACTTGGGATATTTTGCATTTTGTCCTTTGGTGACCCTGATGACTATCTTGGGAATTCTTGGGAAATTTTGCTTTTTGACCTCTCGTAACCCCAGATGATGATCTTGGGAATTCTTGGGAAATTTTGACCAGTGACTGAAAGATATGGGACATCATGGCATTATTTGGAATAGAACATATATCATCGAAACCTCAATGCATTTTTGCATTCTGGTTTTAAAGATCTTGCTATGTGTATAACATCAATAAAAATTTACAGAAGTAAAAATATGCCTGCATAAACCGGGAAATACTGTACCACAAACTGGAAACTGAGCAAACTAGTTTCGGCACCCAGTTTCGGAAGACATCGTATAAAAGAAAAGAGAAAAAAAAACTTGTGTCTGTGCGTCTTCTTTTTAGTGTTATATAGAGGAGGCAAAGGCAAAGTAATTAATAATAGTTTACAGTACATGCCGGCTAGACGGCCGGGAAAATGCTCATTTTGCTACCTTGCCAATTTTAAAGATCCTTTTAATAAGGACGCACTGAAATTTTGATAAGAAGGGTAGGAAACATGCTCGAACTGTCCAAATATAGATTAGGCCTAGGCCTAGATGACAATCATCAACAAGGGCGGGTATGTGCATTTTTTCGGGGGAGGAGACCGAACCGCTTCTGCTTGAAAAAAGCCTAATTTACCTAATGTGCGACCCGAATTTTCTACAAATCCTGCAGGCTTGGTCTCTCCGGTTGGAAGGGGGCTGGATTCCCCAGCCCACCCATTCTCAGCAGATGGAGGCCTGTTTGATACAGTTGCCCTCAAAATTTGCAATCCTGTCACGGTTCCCCAAATTTCTAGTTTGCAGAAAATTCTCTTACCTTGGAAAACGTGAAAGGTAATCAGTCATCCCGAACCGCCATTCTTTGAAAATATATATCCTATTATTTCCTAGTTTGTGAAATGAGCGGTGCCTTCGCCTGTGTATTAATTCATCATCACAGCATATGCCCTATAAAAAGGCGAGATGCCGCTGTCGTTTTTACGGCCATGGATGGGTGTGTCCATACCCTTCCGCTCAGAGACGGAACCGCGAGTTACGGTATACAAATTACAGCCGTAATACGATGCCGAATGACCCGTAGACAATCAGTAGACCTGCATAAATGAAACTACAACCCACTGCATTGTCTTATTTTTCAGCCCATCATTGTACTGCCTAACATCTTATAGTCCAAGACAGCACACATTATTCGCTTCAGACAGCACACATTACTTGCTTACACTTTCTAGCTAGCTCGTTGCTACATACCAAAAGTATATTGTGACAACATACACGTACCGTCATCAATTCCTTGAGAAACCTTCGATTCGAGAATTTCCCAGGCACCTGCAATGGTCCCAACTTATTTGCATGCAACATTCTGTGCATTGTATTGCGAGCATTGCGTATTTTCACGACACATAATCGGTAATTAACCAGTTAAAAACACCTTTACTTGTGACGTCATTGGACTTTCCCTTTTTTTTCATAGACTAACGCGTGCAAAATTTCCATTGGCTAGTCCCCGTGAGTGTTTACCGTTAACGACCAACTGTTAAGTCCCGCCCCTACTAAGGCACACCCACCTTCAAGCACGGTCTGACTTACGTACTGTCGATGCATTATCGTACTGTCGATTCCGCGTGTAGGCCTGATAGTGTGGTATGGTAACCTAACGAAGTAAATTTCATATCCTGGGTAACGTGCCGCTCTGCGTGCGTTACAAACTAGCTGCCATGGGCGAAAATTCAGTATGTAGATTATCAGCAAAATCAAGCATTACGAGCTAAATTTTGTGCCATATCTTATTCATGGGTGTTGAATAAGTCTACTCTTGAGAAAAGTATTCGGTAAGAGTTTGGTATCGGACGAAATATCGCTCATGTGTAAAACCCAAGATGGCGCTGGCTGTCGAAGATTGCAAAAAAATTTGAGGCGATGTGTGTGACGTCACGTAAACGTACAAGAACTAAATAGGCATACGACTTCCAAAAAAGGTTACGCAGAAATGGGGCGCTGGTCGTTTATAATGAATGAGTATTAAACCCATAGCTAGCTGCGATTGGATATTTTCACGTACAGAAACTGCATTTCTCAGGCATTTGCAGTGTGGCCCTTATAATAATACAGTAGAATGCGATTGCAACATCTGGTGTGTGCACATTAAACGTAGTACAATATTCGGCCCCATGTATGAAAATGAACGGTATTTTGGGCTACAAGCTACGGCGTAAAATAGCTTGTGACAGTACTTAGTGACACTGCAGATACGGTTTCCCAGGGTGGCCGTGTTAAAATTCGGATCATGTTAGCACCTTCACGGCCGTGGGTGAATTTAAGGGACACCCCGGCAAAAGACAGGGTAGGGGTATATATACTGCATTGCATTCCGCTGTAGGCGCTCTGAGTTGGAGATTCAGGAGCCAAGTCTCGAAAATTGATTGCCGAAAGTGTAGTCTTCATTCTCGCTCTCTCCCTAAATGGACTATAATTGGATTAATATTTTTTCCTAAGGACTCGGACATCAAAGGTTCTGTAAATAGGTTAAGAATTCAAAATAATTTAAGCAATTGCGTCGTAAAGGGTAGGGTATAGACGGAGGGGTTCCAACGGCCATGGGCAGTGGCCGTACGGGCCGGGGCGGCCCCCCACCACAAATGCCAGAAACTGACCGAAATCAGAGCAGATATTTTGTCTCAGTCCGGGCAGAGAAATTGGGCAGTTAAATTACGTAATGAAGTCTCGGGCAAAAATCACCGCCCTCCCTAAGAAAAATAGTCCCGTAAGGCCATGGTCACGGGTGGGGTTTTAAAAATGGGATCCATATCCATCGCAACATTAGTGTGAAATGAAAATGCGGCAGTCTTGTATTGTACCGGAATATAACATAACAGGGGTTTGAAGGGCAAACGAGGGCTAATGCTCCATAAGTTGCCCTGAGCGGGCATGAGGGTGTCGGAACTAAGATGTGTTGCCCATTGCAATGGCATTCTCTCAAATTTTTTTTTTGTTAGACAGCAGAATGGTTGAATTTCATGGACCTGAAACAGTTTTAACATTTATTCCGCGGAATATGGGGTTCCATGCAAGGTCAAGACTGTTTAACCATGCATAACATGATACGGATACTGCGCTGACTGAGCATGATACCTGCATTAACATATGTGTGGAAGTTTTAGTCAGTTGCGTTTGTTGTGTAGGAATTCAAAACATCGAGAATCGTTAGCTCGTTATCAAACCTGAACATTAATCAGACATTCTCTCTGACTACACAAATAAGCTTTAGTGCCATGAACCCTGCCACCCTATCCAAGTATTTGTAGCACTACAGAGTAGCGATAATTTTGGCGTAGCCTTTTTTCAGTTTTCAGCGGCCACCATATATCGTGCAATGGTTTCTAGATATATTTTAAAAAGCCCTTGCCAATTCCAAATTTTATCATACAGGACTGACACTTCTGTCGTGAAAGTCAAAATCCATTTTCGATTAGAAAAAAAAAAAAAGAAGTGAACTTTCACTTTTTCCGCCCCTTGTTTTCTAAAATGTTGGGTACTCTGTCAGTGGTGCATGCTGTAAGTATTTTCGCCAGCTGGCGTTGTCCTTTACTTTCATTAGCACCGAACGGCCTTTAAACCCCGTGCTGTTCGTTAACTTATTGATTTCATGTGTATATGTAGCCCCACCCGTTTACCATTTTATGACAGCGAAGTGTTTACGGCGCGGGAAAGTTTATTTGAAGCACACCAAACTAGATATACGAGACGATTGTACACCATTGTTTTCAATCAAACTCTGCCTACATTATTTCACATCGGAGTAGGCAAGATATGATCACAGAAATAAAGAGCTCAGAATGAAAATTATATGTAGTACGTTCTTGGGGAAATGTGAAGGCCCATTCACTCTCACAGAAAATTCGAAACAACTGTAGGCTATAACACCGTGCTTGAAGTTAATATTTTATGCAAGATATCCATTAGTAAACGTACTGTGCGTTAACCTTCTACGGTTCTGCCAGTAACTTTGCCCGTTGTTCCGTTTTGTGTACGTAGCTACGTAGGAATGGAGAAGTAGGCAACAGTAATTACAAAGGGATTTCTTCGATTTATTCCTATCCATTTCTGACTTGCTTTTATATAAACTTAGGGCCTTTTCCATCCGGTCATTAATGAAAGAATTGCAGTTTTTACACTTTCCACAAAGTAGGCCTATGTACTGTACTGTATGTAATGCTTGCTAAGGCAATAAGCCTACACATCAATTGCTATTTGTATGCATGGGTGATTAGCACGCTACTACAAAAGATCGCCGAATCGTCGAGATTATCGACGATCTTTTCATTGTTCGGGAAAGTTGCGGTCGATATAAACCTCTCATCAATAGACGCTCTCTAGCTTAGGATTACTAGAGTTGATTTTACGATCTTCGACGATCAGAAATTTAGAGTAAAATTGCTGATGGTCGAGTATAGTCGCAGATAGTAGGTTATCGTAGCGACCGTCAACGTCGGCTAACCTCGACGATTCGGTACTGTACCATGACAGTTTTGGACATGGAAGTTACAGTGTACCTAAAGTATAACAATACAAAAATATATGATACAAATCTTGAAAAATGAATCCAAATGGCTGAACTCCAATCTTTGCAGGACATTCCTGAGCTTAGATAAAATGTTGAAGTATATTCACTCATTTTGAAGTGGTACATTATGCCATAATTTGTTATGCAATTATTGACCTACTCAAATGACCATTTTTGTTTGTTTTTGTTTTTTCGAAAGCCACTGCACCTTGTGCTAAAAGTGGTCACTGTCGTACTATTAGTGGGTGACTTGACTATACAATCCCTCTCCGTACAACATACTATTGAAGGAAATGGTAATTTTGTCAAGGTCATGTAAACATTTTAATTTCAAAAGGAAACAGAAGCAGGTAATGTGATTTGTACAAGATGGGCATCACAAATTATTGCGCAGTCGACTACTTCAAATTAAGTAAATAAATTTCAGCATTTTATATCTCAGCAACAGAGTAAGCTATGAAAATGGGTTAGTTAGTTAGATGAGATTTAACGACACACCACCACGAATGTGTTATATAGTGTCAACTAGATAAAAAGGTAAAGTTTACAGTTTCAAATACGGTTCAAGTTTGGTTTCAAATACAGCTCAAATATGGTGCAAGTCCTTCCCTTTATTCGCCTCTTACAACAGGCGGGAAAATACCTTGGGCATATTCTACAACCCCCAGCCCACAGGTGGCCTATGAAAATGGGAGTTGGATGAATGAGATCCATTTCTAATCTCTAAAATATATATTCTCACAAGTCTAGACTAAAGGTACACTTGAGTGGTCCATGCTACTATTAATTGAGATAAATGAATCATACTAGGTGTAATCATATGATGTTGTATATATGATCCACCCCCCCCCCCCCCCACCCCCCCCCCCCCCCACCCCCCCCCCCCCCCACCCCCCCCCCCCCCCACCCCCCCCCCCCCCCACCCAGCTATGTAAGATAATTGCTTATGTGTGAATAATTGCTACGTAAGGATAATTGCTTATGTGTGAATAATTGCTATGTAAGGATGATTGCTTAGATGTGAATAATTGCTCCATGTGAATAACTGCAATTGTATTTAAGAATAATTGCCTAGCTGTGAATAACAGCTACACACTGATAATTGCTATGTAAGCCTAATTACTGTACTATATTATTGCTATGTGTGGATACAGTAAAACCCCGTTTATCCGAACACATCGGGACCGAAGGTTGTTCGGATAACGGAAAAGTTCGGATAAACGGGGTTCCAAGTTTTTGCCTTAAGTACGGTACACTGGGTCCATATAAGACAGTGTGTCAACACATTTCCAAAATAATTCCAAAAGGCTTAAAATTGCACACAAAATCCCCCAAAATATTTCGTTACTATTTTTTGTGACCAATGATATGACAAATAAATTTTAAGACGTCTAAAACAGAGAGATTTTATTCCAAAAATTTGAGCCTTCGCTCGTCTGAATGAATGACCAATGCTTTCTACACAGTAAATGAATGTGTGTGCTGAAGAAAAGCTGTAACGATCTGGAGAGGTATCTAGAATATAAATTCTGCAAAAATTTCAAAAAATGTTAGAGACACATGTGTAGGAGACTCTCAAACAGCAGTTTGCAATGTTTTTGTATGGTCTACTGTCATTATTCTTAGGTATGAAGCTCACTACGTTACTAACTTTTCAGATTTAGTGAAACTTAGACTTACGCTAGCCTAACGTATTTTTGTATGAGAAGATACTGAGCCTATACTGACTCATGGCTCCTAACAAGAATTTCAAAGCAAATACGTACGATATTTCTTCCAAATTTGACAAAGAGATAACAGATTGTTTTCTATGTCCACTTGTCGGCTGTTTTAGCCATTGTGACATCTTCCCATTACTTTTAAAGTCCCGAGAAAAATTAGTGCATTTCTGCAGAAATTTACGTTGAATTTTGCCCTGTAAAGCACTTGAAACTTGGTGTTTACTACTGTAATTGTGTTGACTATTATTGTTGTTAAATCTGACGGCTAGTTCGGATAAACGGGGTTCGGATAAACGGGGTTTTACTGTAACTGCTATATACAGTATATGTGATAATTGCCTATGTGTGAATAATTGCTATGTGTGGATGATTACAATGTAAGCATAACTGCTGTATGTGAATAATTGCTATGTGTGGACAAGTGCTATATATGCGATAATTGCCTATGTGTGAATAATTTCTATGTGGGTATAATTACTATGTAAGCATAACTGCTGTATATGAATAATTGCTATGTGTGGATAACTGCTACGTAAGCATAACTGCTGTGTGAATAATTGCTACGAGTGGATTATTGCTATTGTATGTAGGATAATTGCTATGTGTGATAATTGCTACTTAAGAATAATTGCTATGTGTGAATAATTGCAAATTGTTAATAATTGCTATGTGAGGGTAACTGCTATGTGTGAATATCTGCTACGTGTGGATAACTGCTATGTTAGGATAACTGCTAGGTGTGAACAACTGCTATAGGTGGATAACTGCTACGTAAAGAAATTGCTGTGTGTGAATAATTGAATGTGTGGATAGTCACTACATAAGCATTGAATAATTGCTTTGTGTGGATAACTGCTACGTGTGGATAATGTGCGAATAACTGCTATTTCAAGATAATTCCTAAACATGTGTGAATAATAGCTATGTGTGGATAATTAATATTGCTTTGAGTAGATGATTGCTATGTGAATAATAGCCATGAGTGGATAATTGCTATATGCGAGTTATTGCCTTGTGTGTATAATTGCTATGTGTGGTTTATTGCTATGTATGTATAATTGCTGAGTGAGGATATTGTAACTTTCATTGAAATAAAACTTACGTCTCTTATGAATCCAACTTCTACTTCGTGAGTCAGAGCAAACACAGGCACCCCAAAATCTATATCAAAATTTGTTCCATCCCCATATGGATTCCACTGGATTGGACATTCTGTGTCATTGTAGAGACCTTTAAAATAACAAACAAAATATACCTTGTCAAGACTGAAGTATAACTTAGATGTTAGAAATAAAAAATTACACTTATTTCTATGCCTTAACACACCATACACTAGGCTTGGGCGGGTTACCAAACCTGCTGCAGTCGTGACTGCGACCCGAGTTGTAACTCCGATCCGAGCCGTGACTCCGACCCAAGTCGTGACACCGACCCGAGTCGTGACTCATTCCCAAGAGTACAGGAGGAATTCTACTTCTGTTGCATTCACAACTCTTGAAGAATGGGACTTTTAGTCTACACTAGAATTCTTTTATCTTGGCCATTCAAAAACATTAAGGGTAGGTCTACTGGCACACTAATACTCTTTAATAGACTAGTTCTCTGGAGTTTACTGCTGATGCACCACTTGTGCCAGGAGCAGTTACTACTCTACTGTGGGAGTGGCCACTTCATTTGAAGTGGGGACTCCGAACAGATTAGGGGTTGCCCAAGCCTGCTATAGATACATGTTCAAGTTTTAAGTTTAAATGAGGGTCATGTAATGTGTGTTAATAATTAAATTGTACATTTAGTTGCATGAGGTCAATATGTAAAGGTGGGTTTGTATGCTGATGCCTTGGCTGGCATAATGTAGATTGGGTTATGGAATTTTACCAGTGAGTTCTGAAATAGTCTGTAAATCCATTTGGCTCTTTGCAACATTTGCAAAAGACTTTGCAACAAAAATATTAAAAAATTTTCATAAGCCCAATAGCAAAAGGAGTACAGTCTTATGTTCATGAGGTCAATTGCAGACATAACATGTAGGTTAGGTGCTTAGCGAAGTGTTATACCAGTGCTGAACACATTTCATGTAAAGCAAAGGGCAGAAACAGCCAAGCCTCTCTGAGGAAAGTTTGCCCGTAGAGTAAAAAACGTCAAAAGGAAGTTTGCGAATATGCTTCAGGTTGTTATTTGAGGGTTTTTGCACATGTCAGGTTCAGGTTTAGGGGGTTCTTGACCAACTGAATTATTTAAGATACTTTCTGTGTTTGATAAACTGCTCTCTGATCTCGGAGCTACAGTACTGCCATAAGTGAGCAAACAGCAGTAGTCTACTTGTTCATTTGAATCATGTACCATTTTTTGGGACTGGAATCTCTTCTTTTAGGGTGTAAAATTTTCATCTATACATGTACATTAATCACCAATGTCAAAAAGCTAATTGTATGCAAACACCCATTCATTAGGCTATCCACCTGCTGTGTTGAGAAATTGACGTACATCACAAGAACACTGGGGCATGGTACAGGGAAGTACAGTACTTTTTTAATCGCTGCTTGTACCACTAAATTTCCAGTTGTTACCTCATGTGTGGTAAGGGTCTAATATTTCCAAGTTACGTCAGAACCAGTGCTCAGCTGGATTTTACCAATGTTTATATTTTAAGTATTCCATACTACATAAATCAAACCTACGAGTCCATCAAGGCATTAAGTGACCTCATACTGACATATATCTGTACCAAACTCCACCATTTGCCACCACAAAACTGCACAATTTGTATAAAAAGGTAAGAATCAGTAGTCCTAAGTGTGACATGTTTTCCATGACAAATAGTAGTGTGAACCCAATATTTTGTGGATTCTGTTGTTACATGTAGGACAAGTTCATAAAGAGTTCTACAGAGGCCCTACAGAGATTTTGCAAAATGGCAAAATGAGACAGACAAAAAGATTCTTTGATCTTTCTTGACCTTCAGTAGTCCACTAAGAAGAGAAGGAACTTTTATGGAAATCACTTTGGAAAATTATCCTGATATATGATTATGGATTATCATGATGTTTATTTCACTATGGTGATGGCAGAAGGTCATTATACCCCAACCCTAATATGCAACATAAACCTGTTTACATATACATGGTGTACAGATAGCTTCACTTAAAATCACCAATACAGCAAATTGCCATCTAACCTTAACAAAGAATCCATATAATTTCAACATATCTGTTTCAACTCAGATTTACTCTGACTGATCTTGTAAAATATGAACTATTTGAAATTTCTGGAGTACAGTATGGGTCTACTGAAGCAAGGACCCCCACTCTCTACTATAGCATTTAGGAGCACAGGAAGCAAGGGAGAGTGGAAGCTTAAGCACTAGACAAACAAGGGGTCTAAAGAATCTTCCACCCGCCAACACACAAACACACACACATGCCCATACACACATTTTATGGAAAATAACTCCTTACTTGTCCTCTCTGAATGTTTCAGGAGAGCAAGTCATTACTTTTCATGAGTGTAACTGTGACCATGACAACTCGCCCCCGACAAATTCCACCTGGACAACTCTCCACAGTCCTGTCAATCTGTCCCCACACAATTCATCCCCAGGTAATTCCCATCCATGACAATTATCCCTCCTACAACTCCCAGCAAAAAACTTTGATTTTTCCTGGGTGGCAATTGCCCAGGGGGAACTGACCAGGGGCAATTGTCAGGTGGTCACTCTCCAAGAGGAAATGTCCAGTAACCAAGTTAACTCCTCATTTATTGTCTACCTGAAACATGTCTGACTTGAAATAATGACACTATTTAGCACATAGTACCTCGCGTCTATTCACACAGAATGAGACTTGTTCTGAAGTTTGATTTACAATGCAGTTGACCTATTTACATTGAATTTGAAGAGTGAGAATTATGCTTACTGAAGGAAGGGCCCTGGTTACTGAATGCTAACAACACAAACCGTGATTTCCAATTTTCAACAGAATAACTGAGCCCATTCCTTGTATTAAGTCCAAACAAAATGTTACAAATTTCCTTCACTTTTAGCTTTAACTCCTAAATTGTAACATGAAGGTGTACAGTCATTCCCCTTACCAAAATTTTGATTGGGACAACTTTTATCCGATGAATACCAGCGTTCCTCTTCAATAATCTCCTTTCGTGTATGATTGCTGTGATCTACTACAATTCCACTCACTTTACCTGTCTTGAGTATCTTTTCTATGTTTTCCCTGCGGAAGAAAAAATGACATAAATGAGGAAAGGGAACAGATTTTGGTAAATGTTAAGATTCTGTCAATAAATGAAGTGATATGAACATGATGCTGCCGAATATTTGGTCTAGGAAGCACTTACCAGCCAAGTTAAACAGCCACAACTTCCATCAAAATGTAGCAATTACTGCAACTTTCTATGAAATGTCTTTCAATTTCCATCACATGACAAAACGTTAATGGTATGATAGGTTAGATGTTATCCCTTCCGTTCTATTTTTTTTTTTTTGATCTTCCAGGACAGTTTCAATATTGATATCCCATGAGGAGCTTTTGTTTTTTGTTTTTTACAAGTTAGAAGCTGTCAATTTAAATAATATCAATTTCTTTCACTAACCTGTCAACTTTCTGGCAAGTAATTTTAAAGACAATTTACAAAGGATATTCAAACAGAAATAAGCCTACAGTGTAATAGCACTGTGCAACACTGCACATCATTACTTTTGCTAAGGTATTGTGTTACTTCACAAACACTAAATATACTGGTTTCAGTCATATCACACACTTGCTCTTAAACAGAACCTTTGGTTACAATCACATTTTGCATTAGGCAGTGGGACTGCATGATTCCTGCTCTCTTTTCAACAACCCCGCCAAGTTTTAAAATTGTGTGCGGAAATTTCAAGCACCTGTTGGGGAAACTGTTGACTTGCTATGTTGCAACTTATCAAGATCACCACCCCCTTTGAACCAAGATCCCCCTAAAAATATTTTGGGAGAGGGAATATCCTCCCCCCCCCCACATACACACACAAATTCTGAGACCTACTGCCTACACTGCATAATACAATGTCCTTCCAATACATCATGCACTAAGCCAGTGAGCCACAACTGGAAAAAAGGCCGTGGCCGGCCCGACTTAAACCAACTAAAAACTGAGCCGTAAAACCTCATCTAACTCTACGTAGCAGACTTGTAGTGAGTGCATACTGTATTCACGGTTTTGCACTACTGTCTGCTCTTGTACTCTCAAGAATGGATTTGAACTTATATCATAGACTTTGGAAATCATGCACAAAGACTAATGCAAAATTTTGTACTTGAACTTATGAAAAATGTGTGCACTGGTAGCTGCAATCACAACCAGAGAGACTCCTGTTCGTACTCATGAAAATGCACTCACACTTCAGGGAGTCTGCTAAATAATGTATGGGCAAACCTTTCGTAGCCGTGTTATACTAGGCCCTTTAGTTAAATTGTACCTAAAATTTCAAATTTCAAAAATATATTTTACATAGCTTGAACCAGAAAGCCAAAAGGCTTAGTGATTCCTTGCCAAAAGGGGGGTGCTTTGTTACACTGAGGTTCATCCATCAAATTTATACTTCTCTTCTACATCATTTTTTATGATGTGGTCACAATTTGACCCCTGCTCACATCAGCTCATATCACATGACCTTTAAACCAAAACTTGAATAACCACAAAAAAATGAAAAAAAAAAAAAATAAATAAAACGTATAAGAAGGGATTTATCTGTGCTTCCTCCCTTGTAATGACATGTTTACAAAGCTTCAGTTTTTGACCTCTGGTGACCTCAAATGGCTTGTGACCTCCACAAAAAAACAATAGGGTTTTTCCTCGCACCATAACACATCCACATACTTAGTATGAAATCTATCTAAGCTTCCTACCTTGAGATACTGTGTAAACAAGTTTTTCAGACTTTGACCCCTGGTGACCCCAAATGACCTTTGACCTCCACCAAAAACTATATGCTTCTTCCTCGCACCATAACGAATCCACATACTTAATATGAAATCAATCCAAGCTTCCTACCTTGCGATATGGTATAAACAAGGTTTTCAGAGTTTGACCCCTGGTGACCCCAGACGACCTTTGACCTCCACCAAAAATAGCAGAAATCTTCCTCTCACCATACCACATCCACATACTAGGTATGAAATCTATCCAAGCTTCCTACCTTGAAATATCATGTAAACAAGGTTTTCAGACTTTGACCCCCGGTGACCCCAAATGACCTTTGACCTCCACTAAAAACAATAGGGTTCTTCCTCTTACCATAACACATCTACATACCAAGCACAAAATCTATCCAAGCTTTCTTACTTGAGATATCGTGTAAACAAGGTTTTCAGATTTTGACCCCCAGTGACCCCAGATGACCTCTGACCTCCACCAAAAACAGTAGGATTCTTCCTCTCACCACAACGCATCTACATACCAAGCATGAAATCTATCCAAGCTTTCTAACTTGAGATATCGTATAAACAAGGTTTTCAGATTTTGACCCCCGGTGACCCCAGATGACCTCTGACCTCCACCAAAAATGATAGGGTTCTTCCTCTCACCACAACGCATCTACATACCAAGCATGAGATCTATCCAAGCTTTCTAACTTGAGATATCGTGTAAACAAGGTTTTCAGATTTTGACCCCCCGGTGACCCCAGATGACCTTTGACCTCCACCAAAAAACAATAGTGTTCTTCCACTCACCACAATGCATCTACATACCAAGCATGAAATCTATCCAAGCTTTCTAACTTGAGATATCGTGTAAACAAGGTTTTCAGGTTTTGACCCCCCATGACCCCAGATGACCTTTGACCTCCACCAAAAACGATAGGGTTCTTCCACTCACCACAACACATCTACATACCAAGAACGAAATCTATCCAATCTTTCTAACTTGAGATATCGTGTAAACAAGGTTTTCAGATTTTGACCCCCAGTGACCCCAGATGACCTCTGACCTCCACCAAAAACAGTAGGATTTTTCCTCTCACCACAACGCATCTACATACCACGCATGAAATTTATCCAAGCTTTCTAACTTGAGATATCGTATAAACAAGGTTTTCAGATTTTGCCCCCGGTGACCCCAGATGACCTCTGACCTCCACCAAAAACAATAGGGTTCTTCCTCTCACCACAACGCATTTACATACCAAGCATGAAATTTATCCAAGCTTTCTAACTTGAGATATCATGTAAACAAGGTTTTCAGATTCTGACCCCCGGTGACCCCAGATGACCTTTGACCTCCACCAAAAAACAATAGTGTTCTTCCACTCACCACAATGCATCTACATACCAAGCATGAAATCTATCCAAGCTTTCTAACTTGAGATATCGTGTAAACAAGGTTTTCAGGTTTTGACCCCCGGTGACCCCAGATGACCTTTGACCTCCACCAAAAACGATAGGGTTCTTCCACTCACCACAACACATCTACATACCAAGCATGAAATCTATCCAATCTTTCTAACTTGAGATATCGTGTAAATAAGGTTTTCAGATTTTGACCCCCGGTGACCCCAGATGACCTTTGACCTCCACCAAAAATGATAGGGTTTTTCCTCTCACCACAACGCATCTACATACCAAGCATGAAATCTATCCAAGCTTTCTAACTTGAGATATCGTGTAAACAAGGTTTTCAGATTTTGACCCCCTGTGACCCCAGATGACCTTTGACCTCCACCAAAAAACAATAGTGTTCTTCCACTCACCACAATGCATCTACATACCAAGCATGAAATCTATCCAAGCTTTCTAACTTGAGATATCGTGTAAACAAGGTTTTCAGGTTTTGACCCCCCCCATGACCCCAGATGACCTTTGACCTCCACCAAAAACGATAGGGTTCTTCCACTCACCACAACACATCTACATACCAAGAACGAAATCTATCCAATCTTTCTAACTTGAGATATCGTGTAAACAAGGTTTTCAGATTTTGACCCCCAGTGACCCCAGATGACCTCTGACCTCCACCAAAAAAAGTAGGATTTTTCCTCTCACCACAACGCATCTACATACCAAGCATGAAATCTATCCAAGCTTTCTAACTTGAGATATCATATAAACAAGGTTCTCAGATTTTGACCCCCGGTGACCCCAGATGACCTTTGACCTCCACCAAAAACAATAGGGTTCTTCCTCTCACCACAACGCATTTACATACCAAGCATGAAATTTATCCAAGCTTTCTAACTTGAGATATCGTGTAAACAAGGTTTTCAGATTTTGACCCCCGGTGACCCCAGATGACCTTTGACCTCCACCAAAAACAATAGGGTTCTTCCTCTCACCACAACGCATCTACATACCAAGCATGAAATCTATCCAATCTTTCTAACTTGAGATATCGTGTAAACAAGGTTTTCAGATTTTGACCCCCGGTGACCCCAGATGACCTTTGACCTCCACCAAAAACAATAGTGTTCTTCCACTCACCACAATGCATCTACATACCAAGCATGAAATCTATCCAAGCTTTCTAACTTGAGATATCGTGTAAACAAGGTTTTCAGATTTTGACCCCCGGTGACCCCAGATGACCTTTGACCTCCACCAAAAACAATAGGGTTCTTCCTCTCACCACAACACATCTACATACCAAGCATGAAATCTATCCAATCTTTCTAACTTGAGATATCGTGTAAATAAGGTTTTCAGATTTTGACCCCCGGTGACCCCAGATGACCTTTGACCTCCACCAAAAATGATAGGGTTCTTTCTCTAACCACAACGCATCTACATACCAAGCATGAAATCTATCCAAGCTTTCTAACTTGAGATATAGTGTAAACAAGGTTTTCAGATTTTGACCCCCTGTGACCCCAGATGACCTTTGACCTCCACCAAAAATGATAGGGTTCTTCCTCTAACCACAACGCATCTTCATACCAAGCATGAAATCTATCCAAGCTTTCTACCTTGAGATATTGTGTAAACAAGGTTTTCAGATTTTGACCCCGGTGACCCCAGATGACCTTTGACCTCCACCAAAAACAATAGGGTTCTTCCTCTCACCACAACGCATCTACATACCAAGCTTGAAATCTATCCAAGCTTTCTAACTTGAGATACCGTGTAAACAAGGTTTTCAGATTTTGACCCCCGGTGACTCCAGATGACCTTTGACCTCCACCAAAAACTAGGGTTCTTCCTCTCACCACAACGCATCTACATACCAAGCATGAAATTTATCCAAGCTTTCTAACTTGAGATATTGTGTAAACAATGTTTTCAGATTTTGACCCCCAGTGACCCCAGATTACCTTTGACCTCCACCAAAAACAACAGGGTTCTTCCTCTCAATATGGGCCATCTATGTACCAAGTTTGAGAACTGTCCAACTTTCCCTTCTTGAGATATCGTGTAAACAAGCTAAGCCGTCACATACACACACACACACACAGGACATCACCATCGCATAGATTCCTTGCCTGCCTTCGGCAAGGAATCAAAAATGCATCCAGATGATGCAACTCCCATCTTCACAGGATATTCCTAAGCTGAGATATAAAATGTTGAAGCTTATTCACTCAATTTGAAATGATACATCACACAATAATTTGTGATGTCATTCTTGTACTACTCAAATTACAGTCCTTGTTTTTCTTTTTTTCAAAAGCCACTCTACCTTGTGCCAATATGTGATCACTGTCTAACTGTTACAGGGTGACTTGGCTATATAGTTAGTTAGATGAGGTATATAAGGCCTCTCCCTACAACATGCAATGCAAGGGAATGGTAAATGTTTCAAGGTCATACAAGCACCTCAATTTCAAAGGAAACAAAAGCAGGTTACCTGAGTTGTACAAGAAGGGCATCACAAATTATTTGGCAATCGACTATTTCAAATTAAGTGAATAAATTTCAACATTTTACATCTCAGCAATGGAGTATAAAGCTATGAAAATGGGAGTTAGATGAATGGAATTCATTTTCCAAGCTCTAAAATATATATTCTTGTAATTCTAGACTTTGGGTCTACTTTAAGGTCCACACTCTTCCCAAAAAGGCAACATTTTGGAATCAGATGAGAACCGAACTTATGCAGACTGATGAGGTATAGGTACTTAAAACTGTTTGTGTGACTTTTGATTAAAAAAGAGCTTCTGAAGTTGGCATTAAATACTTTAACATTTATTGTGCATCAGCAAATGTACAGAGAGAGAGCCCTCTGTCACAACTACAGTAATCACACCCGAATCAGCTCACCCCTTACAAAGCTGCCATCCATTATTTTTCTATGTATTTTATCTTGTCCTATTTTTTATTTCTGTACTTGTTAAAGGTTTTCACAGATTTAAGGCCTACCTCTTCAGCCAGCTATGTAAGCTATTAATGATACTTAGTTCAATTCTTACAACTGTCCACACTCAATTTTCTCTACATGCCATGTAGGCCACTATGCTCCCTCCCCATCTCTCCCACATGCAAAAATATATTTGAACCACCTAAAATAAATCTAAGGAAAGTTTGTACAATTATTCCAGCAAATTCCACTTTTCAGGCAAAATAATTGTGCCTACCTCCCTCCCCGAACCTCACCACCCAGAAAAAACAGTCCATAAGCCTTTGGGTACGCACATCATTGGCTGTGCGAAACCATCTGCTTACTTCATTATCACGTTGGGTACATTAGAGAGAGTGCCCTTAAATGTTTCGATAAAACCCTGCAGGTGTACTGTAGCTACAACAGTTTTCCTGGTCAAGCATCATGATAATCTAAACCTAAAGCTCAGAACTCAAATGGAGAGTATTCTTTAGAAAGAAATATAGCATTTTGAATTACACATTGAGGTGCCCTCATAATGACATACATGTATGCCCCTAGTAGCATAACAAGTCTTACGTTTGTTCCAATGCTCATATAGTTATGTCTGTACCTTTTAAACATATCTGCATTAAAAACTGCCATGTACGGTGCATGGGGCCCTTTGTCTTGCAACCAGTCAATATCAGTCTGGTTCTCTATCAAGTGAATCACTCCTGTATTGCCATTCAAGTTACCTGAATAGAGAAACAAAACCAAACACAAATTTCATTTAACACTTCCTAAGCAATAAAAAAAATCATTTGCACTGCCACCACAATCAGCAGACTGAACAAATGTCAAGTGAACAGACTGGAAAGAGAAACATTACTATAGATATGAACCAGGACCAATTACAGTTCAACATTCAACTTTCAAAAAATGCCAGAAAATCATACAAACAATACATGTATTGCAATTGTGACCTACTGTACAAAGAAGGCAGGAAATATATTCACTTCCTACAAAGCAAGTCAAACAAATTCATTCCAATTTTTCAGTGTTTCCAATTTATACAAAACTGCTAAATTCTCATCAAAATCTAGCAAAAAGAGAACACTTTAGAGGGTGCAACATTCAACAAATATTACAGCAAACCTGTATCTTTTCTAGCAAATCTGCAAGTCATAGTATGGTCACATGACCACCTTGACTGACTTACTAGTACATCCAACTTGATGTGTGGCATTTGTCCGTCGTATGCAAGGTGAAGCAAAACTGATATCTTGGTATATCATCCTATATGTTGCTCTGTCATTGGCATAAACATGACGAGATGCTGCAGAAAGGAGAAATTATACAACAATGAGCTCTAATGGTGGTGTAATATTGTATTCAATTGTGAGTAGAAAAATATAGAGAATAATTTGCACATAGTGAAATATACTGAAGACAATGCTTCACCAAAAAGGAAATGACATGATATAAATCAATATCTGTTTAGATGTATAACTGTTTATCCACCTTTGAATACAGTACTTACATCATACAGCAAATCAGTGAATATTCAAAGATGCTGCATAAAACAAAAGAAGCACATGACAATTAGCCATAACACTGTTGTACATCCACCAGCATTCTGTGTTCAATAATGAACAGCAAAATGTTTGCACGTACTGTACAGTATACAGTATTAGCAGAATAATAAGTCATAACTTGCTTCAAAAAGTATGTCATTGTTGGGTTACATTGCTAAATATGTAGATTGTGACTCAAACAAAGGCCATTTAAACATTTTGCTCTATTGATTTGTTTTGCCTAGCCATGTGACCTTTTTTATATCAACCAGCACCAAGACAAAATGTCAGCTTTAAATATTTGGTTGTTTTTGGACCCTTGGTCCAAGTACTTTGTGTACATCATGTAGACATAAGGCAACAGGCCCAGATGGTATCACAAATAAGATTATCAAAACATGCAGCCCTCAGCTAGCACCAGTGTTTACTCCAATTTTTCAAAGAACACTAGATGAAGGTGTCATTCCTGAAATGTTGAAATCTTTACTCATAACCCCGGTTCCTAAGACAAAAGTTGTGACTTGCTTAAACGATTACTGTACTGTACAGTCCCAAATCACTACCATCAAACATTATGAAAAGTCTGGAAAAGAAGTTCTTCTTCTATCTGAAAAGTATGTACATGATATTAAAACTTTCTGAAAAATCAGGGTGGGAAAAGGTAGGTAACACAGGAACCTCGTTCCCGGGAAATTTTCCTCACTCGCAGGACATATTTGAGCAAAGAAAAAAAAAACAGACAGCAAAAAGATGAAGAGAGACGAAAAAAGAAAGATGGAAAGGGGAAAGGGAAATATGGCAAGAAATGAGATGCATCCAGCAACAAAACATCATATGTGAACCATGAAATACCCACGTTAAACTATTTTATTATCGCTGCTGTCAGGTCTAACGAATATTTGCAATAATGGTAAACGCTGAAAATTTCTCGGAAGTAATTGTAGTGTATGACGTGTCCCTCTATTTGTCGCATACGTATGTGTGATCAGTGCGATAATCCATCACTGATTTCTGTCCTCAAGGCTACTAGCCAACATGCGAATAGTCGTCACCACGTGAGCTGGAGCATGTTTCACGGAACTAGTTGGAGCTAACCAGCCAATCTCGACTCGTTAACGGTCAATACAAATTTTGTGTGTATTCTCGCAATGGGAAGTCCCCTTGAGTTGTGTTATGATAACGAGCACTGCTTGTGTCTTGTGGGCAGTTTATTTCTTTGAGAAATCGCAAATTTTACGATCAGTTACTTTTAAGAACAGTTTGTTTCTTAGGTTGATTAAGGTGATCTTGAGATGTCACATTTGCAATGTATCTGAGGGAGTGGATTGAAAGACATTTTGGCGAGGATTCGCATGATCAATTTTCGTAACTGCTAGCGGGTACTCGCTATTTGGTCCCAGCACTAGTAGGGCTACACAAAGCGGAAACCACCACGCATCCAAAACATACTGAAGCCACGTGCGTGCACAGCATCTTATTTCTTGTACTTCTCCCAACAGTAAAAGTTTTGAGGCATTACACAAAACGAGTAATAGATGTAAGGGAAACTGGGCTGGAACACACAAGGTCTACAGACTTGAGGCAATTGACCAATCAACAAATGCGACAGCGCCTACGGCCCATTGTCCCTACACTGTGTATTGCGACGAAATAAATCTAGATTTTTACGATATCATTTTTATGTTACACAACTGCTGTAGTTCAGATAAAAAGTTGGTAAATTTGGGAAAATAAATTTTCTGAAGACAAATTACTGCTTCCTTTTATTCTTGAAATGACTTTTATAAGGTTAAGTGATGAAAGCAATAACAACACAACAGGCCCTTCTTGTGAAAGTTGTTTCAACAAACTTTTACACGGTAAGTCAATGGGTTTCTTCATTGAGTTAACTGTATTGCAAGGGAATTCTTCGCAAAATTACGTTGTCCCCAATTTATACGTACACAGTAACACCAATGCCAGCATGCAGAGTGTTCGTCTTGCCTGGACTTATGTGCGACTGCAAAGCAGTTCCTTCCCTGCAGTACTAGCATTGCACAGTGATTGCAACTCTGTACATACTTATGTACAAATATACAGAGAGATAGTTGGCTATAGAGATGCTGCCTAATTACAAGGGAGGCTGTGAGGATATTGCTTGGAGGGTGTGAGACTACTGCTCAAGTGTCACACTCTACAACCAGAACTTCTCTAAACTTTCAGCCATACAGTCCATGCATACATGCGTGCTTTAGTAGTGCGGTCTATAAACATGTCCCCAGTCCCACAAACTCAATTGCAACAATATCCTGGCATACATAACTTCTTCCTGTGTCATTTTCATAATATTATAAATTTCAAGGTCAAGGTCTGATTTCTGTATCGCGGCAAACTTCGCATTTCGCGACAGAGCGATAAAACAGCTACTCATGATATGCACTCTGCACTGGACCATAGAACCACATCAGCATTCATAAGTAGTGTACAGATGTACTGTACTGCAGCGGTATTCCTGCTCACCTATTTGACAGATGAGCTGCGAGGAGGAAAGTTTCTTAATTGCATGTGAAAACATTCTAGAAATAAATCCGAATGGGGATTTTTACCGGCAAGGAAACTATACATGAACAGTGCTGTTACTCAAGCAAACGGGGTCCAGCGGCAAAGTTATGTGACTGCGCTTTTTGCAGTTACGATCGGCTTTTTCTGTTTTTCCCAAATCGCAGTGCGTTTTTAGGTCCCATCACCCATCGGTACGCCCCATCATTCGTGCCATTTACAGGAATGTAGAGACCCTTCGTAAAGACCCTTCAACCCGTGATCTTTTCCCCGAACCCCCCATTACGGCCTTCAGAGTTGAAAAGAACATTTCCAAGCACTTGGTTCGGGCTTCCCATCCACAACAACCAACTGACAACACCCCAGGTACAGTACTGTGATCGTTTAACTCCCGTAGAATTTTTTCTACGATCGCGGAAAACCGCGCAAGTTCGCACAATTTCGCACAAATTCACACAAAATCGCACACGCAGATTTCAACGAAATTCCGTACAAATCAACGCATACAAATATCGCACACATGACCACAAGAATTTGTGGTCAATGAAGCAGAGAATGGAATGTTTACTGATAAAGTGAAAGGTTAGAATTTTCGAAGCCGTTTCACAAAAAGGATCGCCGGCAACAGAAATAATATTTTGGTACACTGTGGGCAACTTTGAACAAGCCGTTGAAATAAAGTTTGCAAAGCTTAAGGGAGATAAAGGTGTTGCAGCTCTGTATTATTGATATATATCACAGTTGTATTAAACGCTTGTCGGTATTGACGGGGGACTAAAGAAAAACAATACCATGCAGCTGAGCAATGTGAATCAAATACTGCTACAAAAGAAATTCGTCAGTTGACAGCTGCGGTGAGGAATGAAGTGCGATAAGGCCTCCACTGCAAAGCCTCTGGAGTCTGAAAGCTTACGTTAACGAATGATGCAAGTGTCTCGATCGGCGAACGCCAAGAATGGGAATAGGAAGCATTGTTTTTGAAATTTTCCATAGTAATTGTGCTACAGCATATATCTTTTCATACTTTATTATCTATGAAATAGTTTCATTACCGATATAAAATTATCACATAGAACAGACAACAGAGTAGCTATGCAGGCTACTTTTAAGTTCCTTTCAACGAAAGTTGATGAAGCTTACTATGGCGACTTCTACAGCATAGACGAGCAATCGCATACTTTGTACAGATGAAAAATCACTGTAATTTAACAATTAACATTATTTTGATTGTTATTAATCGGATACTTTTGGCGGAGAGGGGGAGGTTTGTATGCATTTCAGGGGATAATAGGATGGCAAACTGAATTTTATGTCGGGGTTCCAGTACAGCCGGGAGTAAACGAGAGAAACGTGAAAGGAGTTTATCAGCGAGTTTAACCTACTGAAAATGTAATCTGAAGCAAATTAAGAAATTTCTGTTCAACTTCACCCTTTTGTCCATCAAACGAAGTTTCTTTTCATTCGTAACAAATTGGGACAATGCCGCATGAAACTGCCAATAGGACGATGGTTAATCAATAACGGTAATTAGCTATACAAGTTGCCGATTTAGTCAGGTTTCTGACGGGGGCCCGCCCCCGGCCCGTTCGGCCATGGCCTCGCCGCCTTTTCGTTTTCATTTCACACAGATGTTGCGATGGATATGGATCCCATTTTGACCCCACCCCTAACCTTTGGCACCTTTCTAACCAACCTCCCTATACTTTACCCGCTACGACGCAACTGCTAAAATTTTGAATCTTACCTACTGTGGACAAAACTTTTGAAGTCCGAGTCCTTGGGGAAAAACATTAATCCAATTATAGTCCATTCAGTGAGAGAATGAAGATGGAAAATTTGGCAATCAATTTTCGAGACTTCGCCTCTGAATCTCTGACTCAGGGCCCTACAGCGGAGTGCAATACAGTATTGCCGAGATCTCCCTAAATTTCACCCGCGGCGTACTGTGCTAACATGATCCGAATTTTAACCCGGCCCTTGGGAAACCGTACCTGCATTGTCATTTTACTGGCACACGCTGTATACGCTACAGGCGCCGGCCTGCAGGTCTAGTCATGTTCATTCACACATGGGCCTAATACTCAACTGCGTTATGTGCAAATACCATATGTTGCATGCTGTTATTATGAGGGCCGCTGCAAATGCAGGGAAATGCAGCTGCTTTTTACGTGAAATATCCAATCGCAGCTCTGGGTTTAACACTCATTCATTCACAAGCGGCCAGCGCCCATTTGTGCGTAACCTTTTTTGGAAGTCGTATGCCCAATTAGTCCCCGTACGTTTACGTGACGTCACACATATCGCCCGGGATTTTTTTCAACCTTCGACAGCCAGCGCCATCTTGAGATTAACACATAAGCGATATTTCGTCCGATACGAAACTTTTACCGAATACTTTTCTCAAGAGCAGACTTATTCTACACCCATGAAAGAGATAAGGTACAAAATTTAACTCGTAATAGTTGATTTTGCTGAAAATCTGCATGCTGAATTTTGGCCCATGACAGCTGGTTCGTAATTACGTACGTAGAGCGGCGCGTTACCCAGGCCAGGATATGCAATTTACTTCGTTAGGTTACTGTACTGTACTACAGGCCTACACGCTGAAGTGACAGTACGATCGTAAATAGACAGTGAAGTCAGACAGTGCTGTATGTTTTCAAGAGGTGGGTGTAGCCTAGTAGGGCGGGATTTAACAGTTACGATGGTTAACGGTGATTGGTAGCAGCCAATGGAAATTTTACACATCAAGTCTGTGAAAAAAAGGGGGAAGTCCAATGACGTCACTAGCAAAGCAATGCACAGAGCGTTGCATGCAAATAAGTTGGGCCCATTGCAGGTGCCTGGGAATTCTCGAATCGAAGGTTTCTCATGGAATTGAAGTGAAATACAGTACTGTACCGTTAGTTTGCATTCGCTATGTAGTAACGAGATACAGTAGCCAGGAAGCGTAAGCGAATAGTGGTAGTGTGCTGCATTGGGCTATAAAATGTAAGGCAGTACAATGATGGGCTGAAAAATATGACAGTGAAATGGGTCGCAGTTTCATTTATGCGGGCCTAGCGATTATCTATTAAAAGGTCATTCACCATCGTATTGCCGCCGAAAATTGTATTTGCGGTTGTCTGAGCGGAAAGGTATGGAAACATGCATCCATGGCCGTTAAAACGATTGCTGCACCTTGCCATTCTATATGCCCTGAAGATGAATTAATACACAGAGGAAAGCTCCGCTCATTTCACAAACTAGGAAATAAATAGGATATATATTCAAAGAATGACGGTTCGGGACGGCTGATTAGGCTTTCCGAGGTAAGAGAAATTTCTGCAAAGATGAAATTAGGCTAACACTGGATTGCAAATGTGGGGGCAACTATTACAAACAGGCCTCATCCAACACGAAAATATGTATGATTTCTGAGAAGGGGTGGATGGGGAATCCAGCCCCTTCCCAACGGGAAGGGCCAAACCTATTTCTTTGGAGGATTTGTTGAAAAATCGGGTCATACCTTAGGTAATGCAGACTTTTTTCAAGCAGAAACGGTTGTGCCGCCTTCCCCGAAAATATGCAATTACCTACCCTTGCTGATGACTGTCATCTAATCAATTTTTCGACGACACACTTCTTATAGATTTAAACTTGACCAATATTACTTCATGTCTTTTAATAACAAGCAAGTTACGAAAGGTGATACATTAGCACAATACACTGTTGCACAGTTGGATTATGAACATGCTTGGCGGTATGTCAAAAACGGTGCCCCAACCAAAAAATAAAAATTTTCGGTTGTAGTTACTTCTACTTACCAAACTTTGAAATATACTTTAAAACGCATATAAAAATTAATGTTTCGCCTTTGATCATTATGTTACGGCGAACACTGTATACATAACGAATGGTGCACCAGTGTTTGCAATGAACGCACGTTTTGCCCGTTCATCTGAAGTGTATGAAAGCTTATCCTGCTACATAAGCAACTGCAACGTTAAGTGATTGATCGGTACTTTTCCATGTCAACAGTTTACATTTTAAACTGGCCTTCGATTATTGAACGACTGTTTGATTTTTAAGAGACCTTGTCAACGATTTTGCGCGATTTTGTACGGTGAAAAACTGACCGCAAAAACCGCAAATAATTGTACGAATTTTCCACGAACCTTTGCGGTCGAATTTTTGTACGATTTTTGAAATCGCGCAAAATTGCAGAAATTCGAACAACTTCACATAAAATCGCGCAAATTCGAAGAAATTTGATTCTTCGATATTGTACGGGAGTTAAACGATCACAGTACTGTACATTTCCCTGTGGGCGTAGTAGGTGCAACACATGCCCAGTGGTTGGCAAGAACACACTCATTAATATTTTGGGTTCTAACGGCAACGAATTCAGTGTGAACCAACACTTTACCTGCACTTCCACAAATTTGGTTTACATTTTAGTTTGTGGACGTTGCAATTGCCTGTATGTGGGAGAGACCAAACGTCGGCTGGCTGACCGAATCACTGAACACCTCAGGTCCATCAAACAGAACCTTCAAGGTTATCCGGTCGCCACACATTTCAACCCACCATCACCGTGCTCAATTAAAGACTTAGCCGTCACCGCAGCCTTAATGTGCAGAGGTTCTGACCGTGATCGTCAGACCGCTGAAAACCGGCTTATCATGAAGCTCGGGACCCTCTCCCCACACGGTCTTAACATTAGAATGGACCTTTTTTAACTTGTTCCCTTTTTCATTACTTTTTACCAGTTTTATGCAGCCTTCGCATTTTTACACCGTGTTGGCTTTGTACGACCGGTTTGCCGTGCCTTTCTTCAATGTGTTTCTTCTCTATTTCTACTTCTTTGTTGTTCAGTTGCATTTCTTTGCCACCTGATGAAGAGTCTATACTCGAAACGTCGTGGAATTTTCCGCAAACTTTTAGCACTTTTTACAACCTTTATCGACCTACATACTACTATAGTGCTCCGCAGCATTTCGACCTTTCTATATATATATATATATATACATATATATTATTATATTATTATATTATTATATTTATATATATAGTGTAGTATATGTACTTAATGTCCAACATGGTTTCGAACACCTGTGCTCTACCCCTACAGTGGGCTATGCCTATCAACGCTCGCACCAGTGCTCGAGAAGTTGTCAATGACGAGTTGGAAGCAGAAAATGACGAGTTGAAAAAATCTTCATGAATAAAAAAAATTAATAAAAAGTTATTGTGTCATGTCTTTTCTTTTTTGTAACAAGAAAATGCTACCACATTTTGACAGTTTTTACAGTCCATGTGTACATAACTTGTCCAAAAATGATCAATTACGATAGCCCACAAATCCCTTTCCCGAAAAAACCCTTGCCTACAAAAGCAAATAAAGAACCAACGCAATCAAGGCCTACCATTCTAACCGCAACTTGAGCTAAGTCAGTGTCAGTATCACTTGGCCTTGCCTATTGTAACAATACATAAATTACGTATGCACAGTGTGACTCATGACCTCGAGACGCAGATCGCTGTGATCAAGTGCTCGTCCTGGAAAATACCGCAAACTCTAACCAAAGTCTTTCCAACGATTGATGACAATTCATCCAAATTCTTGAGATAAACTTTGGAAATATCTGACAATGAGAGTCGGAGAGTTAAATGGCAGGTTCAATGAACGTTAAGAGGATTGAAAATTCCTTTGCGGGACTTTCCATGAGCTTCGTAGTAGCCCGCCATGTTTACAATAAACTCCCCATTTGCATTGCATGCAAACTACGTAGGTTACTGTGCCATGGATATAAAATGAAGCTGAGGGTCCCCAACGGCCTGTCTGCCTGCGGTCTTTTCCAAGAACAGACCAATGATAAATCAGACATCTGTAAAAATGTGCTCAGGCTCTCGAGGTGTAGGCCCCTACTGTACTTCGAAGTTCCAACTGATTGCAAGTTGTTTAGCGGCCCGCTATATCGGTAAAATCTAGAAAGGAGGCAATGGACATTGTAAAGAAATAAGTAGGTGTAGAAGGTATTTCTGTAACTTTTTACTAGCAATTAGTGAGAGTCGTGGGTTTTTTATAATTCACTCGCTGATGCAAGTCCCCTTAACACAAGTTTATTTTGATCTTTGGTAGGTGTATGCTATTGAAACACTCGGGGGTTGTATCGAATTCCGATGCACATGGAAGCCGCAGAAGCTTCCGTTTTCTTGATAAGAAATATTTTTGCGCCGAATTGGTTTAGATGATGTGGCTAGATTGTCATGCACCCACTTTCGCTTCTTGAAATAGGTGGTAGTTTACTCATGCCGATAGGGGAGATAGGACGTACATGAGGATAGTAGCTTACTGACAATAATACGTGAAACAGTCATAAAGTGAATTCGTAACTTTTCTTAACATGGCGGAGAATCCAAAGAAAAAATGGAAGCAAAGCTTAATGGACAATTTTTTCTCTCAGGCTAAAACTAATGAGGAATCTGACAAGGAACTTTTCACAAAAGAGGGAAATGAGGAAAAAAATGAAGCAAGTAGTTCAGTGTCTTCTCCAAGCAAGACCATCCTCGCAGCTGAAAAAACTGCCGAACCCAAAGTACCGGATACCCCTGAGTGTTCCAGTTCAAGCAAACATGGTATCGAGCACAAATTTCAAGACCATTGGTTCATGGAATTCACTTGGTTGCGCAAGGAAAGTTGTGAAAGTGGTGGGCACACCAAGTACCAACTGTATTGCAATGATTGTAGGGTACAGGGAATGAAATCTTTGATGGCTATGGGTACATTTAACTTCAGAAAAGCTGACAGAAAAAAACATGGAGAGACATTGGACCACAAAAAAGCAACTGACCTGTGCAAGGCTGCAAAAAGAACCAACTTGGTTACATTAACAGCTAAAGCTCTAAGCGACAAAGAAAAGGCCGTAATCGCTGCAATGTCAAATATTTACTTCATTGCCAAAAATGACTTGAGCCTGAATTTGTATAACAGGCGAATAAGCATACCGAAGATATGGGATGCAGTGATATTTCTCATCTGAATTTAGGGGGAAATGCGAGCTACACACACCACACAATCGCCAAAGAAATGGTAAACAGCATAGCTTCATCACTTAGCGATGACTTAAATGTCAAGCTAAAAGAGAGCCCATACATCAGCATTATTGTGGACGAAACTACTGACATTTCAGTCGAGAGTTTACTCACAACTTACGTAATGTTGTACTGCCCAAGAAGCCACCAATTTGAGACGCACTTCGTAGAATTGACAGAAATGCAAAAGTGTGATGCTGCATCGATTGAAAAAGCTATCAGGGACCAGCTGAATATTCGTGGACTATCATATGAAAATGTCATTGGATTTGGGTCAGACAGAGCTTCGGTAATGACCGGATCTATCTCAGGGGTCGCTGCAAGATTGAAAGTTGCTAATCCCAAGATTCAGTCAGTACACTGCTCTGCACATCGACTGAACCTAGCTTCATCACAAGCTGCTGATTCAATTCCATACTTGCAGAGGTACCTGAGGATTGTCAGGTCCATTTACAACATGACATCCCACAGTTCTCAGAAAAACCAAGCTGTGCAGCTCTGTCAGCAGCTTCTTCAGGACGCTAAGCTGCAATTCAAGCGCACCCATGACATCCGCTGGCTATCACTTGAAGCAGCTATATCCACATCCAGCGAACACTGCCATCTCTCATGATGTTCATAGAAAATCAAGCGGCAGATGGGAACCCAGAAGCAATCGGTATCGAAAAACAAGTAAACAGTTTCAAATTCCTAGCTACCACACACTTTCTCGCCGACGCTTTGAAAGTAATTTCAAGACTGAGTATTATTTTTCAAGCATGAAATATTAACTTTGCTATTGTAAAAGCAAGTCTTGATTCTAGCATCGCAGAGTTGGAAGCTATGGTAACAACTGATGGGGTAAAGCTTACTTCTTTTATGAATGCCTTAGACTTGGATGGCAAGTTTGGGGGGAAAGAGATTTCAAGAGGTGAATCTAGCAAGCAGGAGTTTGTTTCCTTGTGGTATACATTCATTACGAACCTCGTTTCTAACATCAAACAACGATTTCTGACACCTGAATTATACGAGGCAATGGGAATTCTAATCCCTCACAAGTTTCCATGCCTTGGTGATGAGTTGTCCCAGCATGGGAGGAAAGAAATAGCAACACTGCTGAGCTATTACTCAACCAAACAACATACAGGAAAGGAAACTACTGAACCATCCTCTGAAAGCTCCGGCATTTCCCCATCAAGCTCCGCCTCAATCTCAGATTCCCAGGTGTCCCTTCTGGAAATTGATGCAGAGGAAGTGTACTCTGAGTGGGAGTTTGCCAAGACATGCATACGGACAAATTTCAAATCTTTACAACCATCACAGCAAACAACGACCGACAGCAAAGCAACAGCAGAATACACACAAGCACTAGCCTCTAAGGAAATTTGGGCCAATTTCTTCCGAAATTATTCCGATATGTGCCCCAATCTTCTCAAATTGGTAATTGCTTGTTACTTACTACCAATGAGCAGCGCAGAGAGCGAGCGCTGTTTTAGTGCAGTGAACAGAATAAAAACAAAACAGCGAGCATCTTTGAAACCAGAGACACTGGAGTCACTGTTATTTATTCGCCTTGAGGGGCCTGCAACGCCCAAAGAGTTTGACTTTACACCAGCTCTACGAAAGGGGAGGAATATGAGCAACAGATGCATACTGTAGAGACCAAAATTGACAAATTCATCTAAAAATTAACTTTGTATAATTTCCTGTGGAACCCTGTTTAATTTCCTATATACTCATTGCCATTTCATTTTTTTGCGAGATTCATCGAAAGTACCAGCTCATGCTCAGTGACTGCTAGAATCAGAATGCGATATTAAGTTTTGCTTCCCACCGAAATACTTCTCAATGCAGAGCTGCAATTATTCAACATAGTTTCTTGCTAAAGTTTTCGTACGGAGCTAGATGTACGTAAACTGTGCTCAGTGTGGTATTTAAACTTCCCAACGTACTCTACAGACTTTGTGTACAAATGACTCACTGTTGGGAAATCCCTCCGGACCCTCACATGTACTTTCACCGTAGACTTTTACAAGCGAACTTTCTCTTTTAACCAATCGCGATTCAGAGTTCGGAGGTTCACTCATAGTGTAATAGCCTATCAAGAGGAACTTTTTTCGAACTAACGTTAGTGCATTCAGCGCAGGGAGCTGCCTTAACAATAACAAACGCTTCCAAATGCTATGTGCATGAAGTATGGAGAATGGCCTAGTGTTAGGCCTAACATACTGTTTGGACATATTATGGAATATTTTAATTTTCACTAAGGCCCGCTGCCGGCGGACTTCAGAGTCATTACGGTGAGTTATTTCAGCTTGTTTTTAACGTACATACAAGGCATTTATTTGCTTCAGAACCACTTATTTTTGACTGAAAAATGCCAAATTTTCCAAGGGGGCTTTCAGCCCCCTTAAACCCCCAACCAGTGGCTTTGCCCCTTCGATCCCACTTTGACCCCAGACCCCCGTGACGACTTGGCGCGTCTCGCTGGTGCGAGCATTGATGCCTATGGCCAACAGCAGTCAACATCAAACCTGATGTGATGTGATGAACCATGCTCTACAGTAGGCCTCGGCTGTATGTAACTAGGCCTTTCAGATCATGTCCACTATCAGTCCAGTTGGGCTATTCCATTATAAAATAGGGGATTTGAAATTTTTAATTTCACATTTTTATGGTAAATGATGTGTCGTTCTCAAAATAATTCTTCCCACACAATTTTAAAAACTAAGTAATATAATACAGCTGAAAGCATTTTAAGAAAGACTCTTAGCAATAAGTCTGAAAACTTGATCATCTCTAGAATTGGACTGTACTAATCTGCCGGATGGAGAGTGGCCATGATCCGGCCTTTGTAAGTATAGTAACATTAGGCCTAACACATACCTCCCAAGTGACCAGCATTTCACGGGTTTGGCCGCATTAAACACGCAAAATCACTGACATGCCCAACCCTCTGAAAAACCCACATTTCAACACATGATAGAACCACAAAACAAAACCCTGCCTTTGGAAGTATACCTCCCAACTAAACCACAAATTCAGCAAATTGTGCTAACAATCACATCATATTGCATTCCGCTTCTTGCCTTGAGAAAGGCACTCTTGTTACATAGACTGTACATAGCAACATAGGCTAGCTAACCTCCATAGCAGGTATTGAAACTATTCTACTGGGAGCGATCGAGTATAATGGCCGTGTGACACAACTTACAAAACCAAAAACAAATGCCCGTTTCGCAGGTTAGAGGCAACCCAACAAACAAAATGTTTCAGCCGACTTTATCATAACCACTCCATCCTATGCAAAAATACGTAATTACTGTACCTTTGCACTATCAGGGCCGCATAAACATTTCATTCAATTTACAACACTCATCCTGTGGTAATTCCTATAAGATATGTACACATTTTTGTGAAAGAAACTAATTCAAGAAAAATTCTCATTATGGAAAGTGTGTGATGCCATTTCGATGTGAATTTAACACAGGCCCACTTCCCTTGGTAGGCCTATATCACTAATTAGCAGCAGCACGGTGTTGTTTATGCCAAACGTGCTACGTAATTCCTGAACTGTGCTGCATCACAAATTACCGGTAACAATAAGCAACCAATGATCGCTATCATTTGGAGAGATTTAAATTTTGCGAGCTTGTGAATATCAAAGCAGATATTTTTGGCAGCAAATTAATGAAATTATGTTGACTGATTTGCCAAAAAAGTGCTAGCCCATTTTGCATGTAGACACCTATAAAATAAAGAAATTTTCCAAAAGGGGAGGGGGACACCCCCACCCCTTATACCCTCTCCAAGGCTGGCGGTCCACCAACGGACAGGTCAGAGGTGGAGCCGCATCTAGCTTTTCAATACTTGGGAGCTATGTATGCTAACATTATAATTTACTCAATGGTTGGTTAGTGCTGAGAACGCCCAAGGCCTAACTTAGCGTAGGCTAAGTTAGCCTGAAGTGGTCTTTTTTTCCGGATCATTCGTATTCCTATCCACAGGCGTTCCAAATATTGTGTAGTGTAGGCCTACTAATCGCGATACACAATGTTGCGCAGTACATAATGTTGTGCACCCTTTGAATTTCCTGGATTTCTCCACTGCAACGCAACTGTAAAGACAATTCCAAAAACCTGCATGTACACGAGGTATAATATTCAGTTAATAATAATGTAAAATGAATCAACAAGGGATGCCCAGCCTGAATGTGTCTAAATTGAGAACGTGATCATGATTTTCCACTGCAGTGCTTTTCATGTGCAAAATGGGCTCGGTCAAACCGATCAGGCAAAAAATCGAGATCCTCGTGGCACAAACTACTAATTTTTGACTCACTTGTGTCGGGAACAAATATTTTTCATCTCTTATCTACAAACCATATTTTTCTGACAGAAGGCGGGGTGGTCGTGAGGTAATTAACAGGGCTTTTTACCCTTGTGCGCAACATTACGACCTTCTCACGATTCGAAATTGCTCAACGGTACCTGTGAAAAATGTGACAATATTTTCAGCAAATTGTTCTGATCACCAGAAATTCGCAAGTCAGGTTACAGGAAAGAAATACGCGAGTCAATTTCCGTGACATTTGCGATCATTTTTAGCTCAGCTGAAAGCTTTCAGCTGAGCTATGCACAGCAAACGTCTGTCACCATAACATTTGCGTTTAAGTGCCTGACATTTCGCTGTTTTTTGTTAGATTTGGCTGAAATTTAGTAGAGATGTTAGCGAAAGTGATATCTGTATGCTGCGACTCTTTTCGATTAATTTGACCGCTATTCGACCTCGAGAGGGGTCTTTGTTTGAAAACGTAAAATTCCCTACTTGTCTTTCAGTTTTGCACCGGTCTTGATAATATGTTTCATAGATAGTTTAATTTGTGCTGAACAGAAGTTAAATTTTTTTTTCGTTTCTGCAATCACTAAAGGCATGAAAACAGCACTTTTTGAAACAAATTCTGGCGAAGTCCTCATGTTCTGGAATACATCGAGAATCCCAGTTGTTATCATTTGAGAGACTGTGTACAATGAAACGAGGTACAAAAGTATACTGAACATATATAAATGTACAGGACATGTTGTGCTTAATCGTGTGGAAGTGTTTTCGCAAAGTGTAGTGTATCGATTTTTGAATACCGTATGTGGGCTACCCCACTATGTCAGACTATGTTTGCTCAGCTCTTTGCTTTCCAAACCAGGGATATGACATGAATAAGGAATATACCGTACAGCCTACTATGGAGGCGTTACGTGAACATGTGGCGCTGATCTCATTCAGGCGTTTTAATGATCAGTAGACTAGCTAAATTGGTTGGATCATGGTTAGGCCTACTCGAAAAGAAATACCGGATGTTTGAAAGTTGTGCAAGTTCTTGCGAATATGTGGCCTTGTGCAAAACAGTGGCATAAGCTACTGTAGGTCTATACATTTTTGTGTTGAGGCAGAAACAAGTATTCAACTTAGCCGATGTCTGAATGGTTTAAAGAGTTTGGCTTAAAGTTTAAAGAGGATATGCAGTCGCCTCAAGTTTCAAGTTATTTGTAAACATTACCATAATCTTTCAAATTTTCTTGTATCTCCTTTGCAAACATTTTTCTTAAACATTTCTGGACAAAAAATATTTAGTATGAAAGGTAAACAAATGACTTATCCTTCCTCAATAGCAAATTAGTTTATTAGTCATATATGAAAGAAAGAAGCTACTCGTGGATTGGGATGCCCGCGCGGGGTACACTACTTCAAGTTAAGGTGAATGTTGTCCAGGAAATGTCGTAAGAGGAAAGAGGAACCCACCCCTTTCTTTTAAACAAAGAACATAGCACATTGATTGAAAATAAAATGCTTCATATGATTTAAGCTTAACGTTTGTGCTAACATTCCAAAAGCAATTTTCGGTTTGAAAAGGAAAACATACTTTTTGAAGGCATGTGCCATAAGTCAGTCTCGGAGCCTGTAGTCCGAATTGTGAAGCTCAGGCTTCTAGTCAAGCGTGCCAAAGGGACGAATCCCTTCTTTGAAATTTGTTCGCCCCTAGCAAGTTCAATTTTCAAGTTACCATTGGCTTAATGGCATTTGTATACATTTGGCCCCCTTAAAAATTTGTTAGCCCCTGGAAGACATTTCGCCCCCAATCAGTACCTTGTCAGGCTACAAGCCTAGTGCAGTCACATGGGCGTCGACACTGCAGGAACCGCCCCAGTCTTGCTCTCCGTTGCTGAAAGCCCCACCAAGTTGTTAAGGGGAATCCATGGGGATGATATTTCAATAGCCTTAGACTTAGTATAAGTGTGCATATTTTCCCAACGCTCTCTACGAACTGTAGTTACCCTCCCGCCTGTTGCGACAAAGTCACCAGGCCTAAAAGCGATCGACGATTTATATACCTGGTAGATCTCAATCATAAAAATGTTATGCAGTAAAATATTTTTGTAGGGGAAAACGGGACGACTAAAGAGTACTCAGAATTAGGCGCTTAAAGAATTTTATTTAGAAATTAGGTACAACTGCAGAATACATCTCTCAAAGACATACCACTGAGGCTCTGGAGGCGCAGTCGCAGTCACCGCGACTGTGCCTCCAAAACTCAGTGGACGTAAACAATGAACGCAAGATTCACATTGAGTCGTTCTCAAAATAACACAACCTTCATGTTCCACCACTGTGACTACGACTGCGCCTCCAGTCTAGGTTGGAAGATTCATGTTCTTCCACTGCGACTACGACTGCGCCTCCAGTCTAGGTTGGAAGATTCATGTTCTTCCACTGCGACTACGACTGCGCCTCCAGTCTAGGTTGGAAGATTCATGTTCTTCCACTGTGACTACGACTGCGCCTCCACTTCAGGCTATCTTCCCCCAACAATATGAGCCATGCATTACTAAAGTTACTGCACATGTACATAGGCATGCTGTTGTGGGGTTACAGACTTGAAGAGTAGGAGGAACAGAGAGACTGTGTACATGTGCGACTCCATGATTTTTAAAAGGTTGCTTTTTGGAGGGACGTTGTATTCTGCAGTTGCTCCAGAAATTATCCCTTTATATTGAGCAATTGATCAGTTTTGGTTTTTCCAAATCATAGTGGCAACACACATTTGAACTTTTGTCCTTGGACAAGTTCAAGTCATATCTTTGGGGCAAAATATCACTTTCAAGACTTTTAACCATAAAATTTGTAAAATTTCCTTATCAGAAGTTGCTATCTAGGTCTAATTATGGAAAACAAATGAGGTCTACAAAGCAGCATACTCATACACATTCTTTATTTGTATACTAACATCTGTGCAGTAGGCCTATATGAAGTTAACTTTTTGTACCAGATTTAGTTTTTCAGAGACTTCGGGAGTTCAAGACATAGGCCTAGCCTATTTCATTGCATTCACTTTATATTTATCTCGTTTTCTGACGTAAGTATGACCAACATGAGTTACAGACCCAACCAAAATATTGACTGCAGACTTTTAGGTCAACAGATAAAGCTGAGCTTCGGCAACATTGTTGCGCTTGTTCCTTCTTTGTCACCAACCACAATCTCCAATATTTTGCTTAAGTGCGCAACATTCCAACCCTCCATGCTACTGTATATCTGCATATGTAGGCCCTAGGCTAGGCTACGTAATGTTTTGAACGTGTTCCTATCTTTTTATTCCCACCTTGAACTGTTGAATAACGAATTAAACTTTTCTCACAAAACAGTTTAGTGGACTGAAATGTGAACTCAATGAGTTTCACTTCTACTTACAAAACAGAAGAACACAACACAGAACGAAAAATTGTCTCCACCGATCGCCAGCGACTCCAACACGGAAGGTAGCCATTTTGCATAGGACCACTTACTCACTTAGTCGGGGTAACCCTGTTGAGGGAACGTGTTTACATTGTGTCTCTTCGATCATGGTGGAATAACAGCACACAGACCAAAATGTAAACAATGTAAACACAATCCCCCAACAGGGTTACTCTGACTCTACCTGACCAGATCCAGAGTGTATAAAATTTAGAGGGCGTTTTCACATGGCTGTCTTGGAGTAATTAAAGTGAGTGGCTCATGCATGAATTAAATGGGAAAAGTTTTGAAAGTAAGTTCGTGCAGGGAGTTGAACAGCAATTCCCTGGTTCGGGCCCTTTACAGTAGTGCTAAGTCATGCGTTATAAACAAGACCAACAGCGTTGCCGCAACTCAACATACCCTAGTTCATGGAAAAGCCGTGTGCAGTCAGTATATTTCAGTTGAGTCTGTAACTCAAGTTGATCCATAAGTACGTTATAAGCAAAGAGGTAAATATATATGTACGGACAAAAATATTTAATGAACTCCTGAAGCACTGAAAGACTAAATGTGGTACACAAAATTATTTTTATATACTGCACAGATATTTGTAAAGACTGGACATATGCATCGTACTAGCATCGCAGCTATACTGGGGACTAAGCTGTCGTGAATGACACAGCAGTTGATCGGTAGCGTCACGTGTGCCGATCGCACCCGACTTTACTGTCCCGCCTTTATATTCGTTGGTAGCTTCGTTGGACCATACAACAGGACTGTAACCTCCGAGAGGGGGTGGTTACAGTCCTAGCAGGCTGAGATTCCCAAGCCCTATACAGGCTAATCAAAACTGACTTGTGAAATGGTCCCGAAGAGTTTGTGGAATGATGATTGAGAACGAATTCCCCCAAGCTGCCAACATTATAGTTGAAGTACGTCAGTCTCTCCCATTCAACCGTACTTCTCGGGGTCAATGTGAAGTATATCTCTTTTTAAACGCGATGTTTACTTATTGCGTAACAAGTCATTTGAGTATTCTAGTGATTGCTCACCAGAGCAAGGAAAATAACAACTTACTACGAAATACAAACCGATACATGACCTCCTGACAGGCGCAGCGAACAAAGCAAGTTTGTTCAGCTAGTCACTATGAAAGAACTGCTACCAGCAGACCCGAATAGCCTAAGACGCTATGAGTCAATACGCAGACTATAGAAGAAAACTATGTTAAAATGCCGTGTCTTCGGCTTCAAATACTGTACAGGCCGATGGGGAATGTGTGGTGACCGGAATCACAGTCGACGTTAAAATGCACGACACAGTTGCCCGATACTACATAGGTATTCCCTTCGGGAAACCAAAAAGAAATCTGGAAAGGCTTAAAACTTCATTTCCTACTTATGTTTGAAGGCCCAAGCTCAGAGCCAAAGAATTCTCATATACATATATGCCGCTCTATATAGTTTCCTTTTTCCAACTGAAACCCCTCGGAGGTCCTCGCATCCATCACAGCAGAAGGGCACTTATGTGAGCAGGGATCTGTTGCAACCTCCCGATGCGAGTAACTCGCTCGGACGCATTAACCTTCCCTCTGATGCATGATGCACACGACACAGCTGAAACTTAAAGATAATATATACGTATTGTTCTCACGCAGTACCGTGCCCAACATGCTTAGCCTACGTAACTTTGCCTCTGAGTACCTTTTGTTACACGCTAAATTCTATGTACCCTTTAATCCGTAACTTTTCTCCTGCAAAATTATTCTACTGCATAACATTTTTATGACTGTGGGATCTGCCAGGTATAAATTGTTGCTCGGGACGATTTTTAGGGCCAGTGAATGTTTCGCAACAGGAGGCCTGGTCGTATATATAACTGCTCGTATAGGGAGGGAAAACATGCACGCGTAATGATAGCCACAAAGGCTATCTCGCGTGGGCTTGAAATATCATCCCTCATGGCTCTCCCTTACAAACCTCTGGTAGGGCTTTCTGAAACGAAGAATAAGCTTGAATGGTACCCCCTGCGACGTACTGCACACTAATTCCTGCCTCCGAGACTGCCATACAGACGCCTTCAAGAATGCCCGTTTTCCTTTCCGAAAAATGTTTTGAATGTTAACACAACCCTAAAGCTTAAACATGTAGCATTATATTTTCAATGAACGCGCTTTGTTCTTTAAAAAAGTGGAGGGAGTTCCCCTTCCCCTTAAACCCATTTCCTAAACTACATTCACCTTAACTTGAAGTAGTGACCCTGGCATCCCAGTTCACGAGTTGCTACCAAATTACACGTGATCCCCAACAACCACATAACTAAATTCACACCCCTCTCGTTCCTGTCCAGATCTCTCTACATTCATCATAACGGTGCGGCCCAACGTTAGGCCTCAAAATAAATCCTTTCCCTAATCGGACATTCATTCACAGGTCGGGCAATCAATTACACATCACTGGCAACCATTCACACAGGTCGGGCATTCATTGTACCGGCGAGAAATATCGGTCATTCATTAGTAAGTACCCCCGCTCGACATCATCGTTGTCGATCTACAAGTTTTTGCGTAAACGTTTCCACACGATTAATAGTCTTTTTCAAGACTCTAGTTCATTTCCGTCCACCACATATCTGGCTATGAAGCATATGTACCAGTGAGCCCTCTAATTCTACTCTCGAACTCTTTTACTCTAATTCTACTCTTGAACTAGTTGTTTAAATTAAGCAGTTTTCACGGCCATATCTACAAAGTTGTGAGAAGTTGTCTAAAACATAAGTAGTAATGAATTCTTACTTGCAGTGATACCTCGAAAGTGAGACCGACCTGAAGGTTACGTAAGGTAATTCAGCTAGCTTACTCATGTCTATCCCGGCCGCTTCCCTAGAAACGCGTATCCGACAGTTATATAACACTGAGGCAGTGACGTGCATCTTACAAACGCTAGTGCGCCTTAGCTCCTCTTTGGCCTCTTTATGCTCTAGCTAACGCGCTATCAAGCGTAAACAAGCTATATATGATAGCGCTTAGAAGGGGCGTAACCAGAGGGTCGGCAGGGGCAGAGTGCCCCCCACAGAAATTTTGGGGACTCAATGGGCGATGTTGAAAAAATGAAGGAAAGCAAAAAAAAAAAAAAAAGGGGGGGGGGAACGGCGACAGGGAGGGATGGGAAGTTGGCCGAGTGGGAAGGGGTTGGGATCTAGGTCTCGGGGATAAGTAATGACGGTGGAATCCGCAGCAGAACGGACGTCATATTTATTTTATGCAGGACGCATCGGCAATAAGCAGTAGCGTGTTCAAAGGGGGACGGGGGGCGCAGCCCCCCCCCCCCACTTCCGAAGTCAGTCGGGGGAAAATCCCTTAGTCGGGGGATTTAAGGGTTAGGGGAAGAGGAAAAGATTGAAGAGACACACTGAGCACTCAACAGGGATGGCGCCAGGTGGGAGCAGGGGGCCCGCATCGGGGGGTCTTAATCGATACGATAGAGTATGCAGTCCCGACGGCTCCTGAGAGAGGACAATTTCTCTAGTAAGAACCCAAAATTTTCGGCGCGCTACGCGCGCTGTACAGTCACTCCAGGATCTTCATCAGTTCCATTCCACATTGCTAGATAGCACAGGTCCTGCCAACCTTACCACGAAACATGTAGGCAGAGCATGCTGTTCATGTGGAGGTCGAAAGTTTCATCCAATGTCGCTAAGCCTAGTTCCTATTCTCTTGTGTGTATCATCAGATCATGCGGTACGGTCAGTTTGCGAGCGACTCACGGACCAAAGTTTGGCTATTTCATAGGGTGTACTCCAGGTGTTTCGATAAAATGTATGTTATCCTCCATATGGTCTAGAACCCCTACAGTTTTTCTTTTCTTTTTCTCTCTTTATGTTCTTAATGATCCCATATCTCTTTGTGCAAGTCTATATACCAAAATTTTCCGCCCCCTTTGCAAATTCAAGTTTCAGATTCCAAAGAACACTATATATAAATTAAGTGCGCAACTCGACTCATGAAGAATTAAGTGATATTATGCAAAGCATGCCCTGAAATGGCATGGGATAGTAAGCCATATCCCCCTGTCACCACCTCTTCTGTCCCTAAAGAGAGAATGATAATGATTTGTTTAAGTTTGTCCCTGTAAAGTGACAGATAACTTTCACTTCCTAAACCAACAGTAATCCAGTCCTTTACTTATACTAATACAGTAGCAACTTGCAAGCACAGGCGAGAAGAAATTAATTGGGTTGGCAGGTTTGGGCTGGGGGCCAAATGTTACAACTATAGATTTGGATTACCAAATTTTGCCTACGTTTATAGTTTGTAATAGTTGAGAGGCACCTCTTGGTACCATACAAGGGCAACAATAAAACACATTTTACCTGGAAAACTTTACATTGAAGTGGACTTCCTTTGTGAAGGGCTTAATTCCTTTAATATCAAGTTACTTTGTCACCAAACATATGAATTATCTGTAGGTTTATTCACAATAAATCACTTATTAAGGTTTTAACGGGGTCAGGAGACTATGGTATTTTAATCAGAAAACTTTGTAATGCCTGCAAGTGAGAAATAAACATCACAAGACATAATTACTACTTACAGATAGCCCAAGTAAAAAAAAAAAGAATTGGACGAAAAGGTATTTGATGATATCTGTGATATCCTGTTGTTGCTCAAGCTCCTGAGAGAGAAAGAGTTAATACGAGGTTGTTTGCAGAGTGTCATTACGGTTTAACTGCAAACGGAATGGAAAATGTTCAACTGTTTAATTTTAATATGTTATGCAGGTTCATACAAAGGTAAGGCAAATGCTTGATAACGATATGGAAGCCAGTAACAGAAACACAAAATGTTATTACCCTATCGGCATTTAACTTTTCCTAACTACCTCTACAACAACCTTGCTCAACCGAGGGGCCACCTTCTTGGGTTTATAGTCAAATATTCGACTACAGTGTAATTGGCTCAGAATCAGATTCATTCATACCAAATCTGTTTCAAATAATTTATTTAGAGTAGTGATGTTTCAGTGGCCAGTCCTGATGGTAAGTACTATCCGAATTTTAACAGGGCGTTCTTTATTTTAAGTTATCCACTTCATGGGATATTTCACAATGGATGAAAAATTTTTGTGGAAGTCTGTGTTAAACCATTACCATTTCAACACAGCACCCACCAAACCAATGAGTGACAGTGTACCTGTTACAAATGACATTACTGACTACATCGATGTCCTTCAATTGACATATTTCGACCTGTCTTTGCAATTAGAGCAATGTGAGTTGTCACATGTTGGTTCAGGCCCTAGTGACTATTTCATGTAACTAGGGTTGCCTGCTTTGGGCTTCCTGGACGTAAATTCTCTACCCTTCTAAATGACCACGTTCGACAGCACCCACTGTAGTAGTTCAGGTCCCTGGGGAGGCGTCACAGCTTGGATATATTCTGTAACGATAGCGTACTGTGATAGCAAATGTAAGGATCCTATATTCACACTTCTCTTGGTGATCACTGAACCGTGATCATGATTTAACTACCTAGTGAGAAATGACATTGTGGTTGGTTTTTCGAAGAAGTTCATCCAGTACAGTGCTTCCTATTATCGACAAGGCTTTGAAGTGCGTCGAGCAGGAGTCGGGGTTAGTGGTGTGAGTGTTGTTGAGCGGCTTGGGTAAACAGTACCTTTATTTCCAATTAGGAACATTCTTATTAACGCAGCTGTCAAACAATATTCACGAATTTGCATGCATAATGATAAGTAGTGTTTTTGTAGACATTTCTAATATTTAAACAAAGGCTGTCATTCAAAAATTTACATGTTGTGGTGAGCAATGGACTGTACAAAGTGTTGCCTGAAACCCTGTCATATTGTCAGAGGTGGGACTTCTTTACCAAATTGGCATCTTTAACAATCGTTATAATGTAATATCTCGGTAATTTACAATTAGCTACGATTTGATAAAAGTTTTTTCTTTTGAGACATTTCTTAGGCGACAGTACCCTCAATGCGTTCGGCGCGTTACAGTAGGGCTAGTCACCCCGACACACTGTGTAAAAACCAAAGGCGATTGATATACAAGGAAATATTTCAGGACAAAGTTTGGGGCAGTGTTGGCGTTCAAATATGCGATGGCAAAACCGATGTGTACCGCGATACATTCTTGCGTAACAGAGAGATGAAAAGATTTATTTTAAGCACTCTCCGGTATGGGGTCAAAGTTTGTCTTGGTCCTCCAAGTGAAATTATATTCCCATACGCAGTGCGGAAGCCTGTGATTTTGAAAAGTAAACACATTTGAAAACCACTCAAGGATTGTGAAGGCGCATCTTTGACGAGGGCATGGTCTGATTTTCTAAACCAATCGGTAATAGGCTGAATGAAAATGTTTTTTTCCCATATGTTTAAAAAGTTGCACACTCTGGTAGCAAATGTAATCTCTACAGCTCTGGCAGAGATTTACCTAAAATGTGTTTTTACCGTCCAAAAGCGCGTCCGCGCGGAAACTCTTTAAGTTTTTTAAAGACTGTTTTTAAAACAAGTGTTGGCATAGTAAACTAAGAAAACGCTAACATTGGTTTGGGTGAGGAATTTTGTTACTTACCAGAAAAAGAATTTCCTATTTCGAAATCTTCCGTGTGGACTTTATCTTTTGAAATGTGTTTGGTATAGTATAATTTAAGTATCTGAAAGATTAAACAAGCTATATGATGACCAGGTGGCATATTGGGAAGTATTGAAATACCAACTAGTTTAAATCAGATTCTAACCCATACTTCTAGCTATCCGTTATTGAGAATCCTGCATTCTGATTGGTTAAACACTGACCTGTTATTCCACAACACACGTTCAGTAAATATAACAACTGATAAATACGAAGTTTTTTACGCAATTTTGGTGATAGAATAGGAATAAACCACATTCATCGACTCCAAATTCGGCAAAATAACAGACTCGGCTCCACCTCGTCTGTTATTTTGCCAAATTTGGAGTCTCGACCGTTTATTTACCAATAAAAGTCCACCAAATGCGATTTATTCCTTAATTAAAATGACCTTATTAATGAAGTCAAAGTTAATTCACGCAAAGGTACACACATGTGTGAAGCTACTGCATGCATAATGCAATCGTAATTTACTTCTCAGTTTTCACTCTATTTATTACAGGAAGTGGTTGAGCATGACTCATCACCAATATCTTACACAAAATATCTCCGTAATGTAATCGGGAAAAAACTTTTATTCAACAATAATAGATGATAGGTGATTTTTCACTCTAACGGTGGACCTTACATGTTTTTATATGGGGCTCGAAATCATGTTCTTGAATTGTAGAAGAAAATTTAGGGGGCGTTTTAAAGTGCTATGGGTTTAATATTTAAGGTAAGGTAGTACGAACAAATTTGTGCATTGTGGTTGATGTAGATTGCGTGGCTTGTTCTGTGAGAAGCCTTAGTCGGCATCCAGGAATAAACTTACATAAATTCTGAGATTGGAGCATCAAGGAAAGGATTGTTTGAGTTCACCCCTCTTTTTTCCTCTTTGATTCTGTACCCTTTAATTACAAATTTGTCCTTGACATTGTAACTTTCTGATAGGACGTAAGCTGTTAAAGGGGAAATATTTTGGACAACAGAAGGGTGACGTTGAACAATTAGTAATGTTCTTTGTTAAACATTAGCCAGACGATTGAAGAGGCATTTTGTGATCCCTAAATAGTGATTGATCATGATGATATTTGCTAAGGAACAATGCCTTCACTTCTGCAAGGTTGCGAATCCCATTCACCTTATTTATGCTATTAAGGATTGTGAGAACATTATTTGGTTTATCCCTTTTTTGTTGAGAATGTCAGTAGGAATGCCCGTATGTGGTGTAAAAACATATTTACTAAACTGTGTCTGCATCGCTTAACAACGGAAGTAAAATCTCTAAGATTAATTTCTTACCAGTTAATCTAATTTTTGACATATTGTAGACTTTTTGACTAACTTGTGACTGATGACTCTAAGTCCATGGTTGTGCAATCCGTCAGGAGTTACGCAAATTAGTCAAATATGATCGACTTTTGCGAACAGTATATCCAGACACCTTTGTCACTAACTTTTGTTTGGTGTTGCAATCGCACCAATATAAGGCAATCTCTAAAAGTTATAGTAACTTGCCACCAAAAAGAACTGTTTTCAATTGGCAATTAAAAAAACGAAATTCTTTAATCAAAGATCATTTTGAATTATTTCAATATCTTTTACCTTTCTCAAGATACACCTCTTCAAAGTTTGATGGTGTCAGAAGTAACCAGTTGTCTATGCAAAAATATGATGTGGAGTGTCTGCACAGTGTAAGTATTTCTTTTTTAAGCCTATGTAAATTATCTCTCAATTACGGAAAAGATTGTTTTGTTAGTGATATTAATATTTTGAAGAAATTGAATGTTGGAAAAACAAAGGCTAACATTAGCTATTTTGGTAAGTCCATCTTTCGACGTCACAAATGTACAAACTTAGCTCATTTTTACTAATCAAACAAGTGTGAAATGCAAAATACCCTGTAAAATGTTTCATATGTAATTGATTTTGAGGAAATGCGGCCATTTTCTGGATTTTTAATGCTAAGATCAGACATTTTCGAAGGAATAGTTACAATAGCTGAACGTTAAAGCTATGAAGAAAGTTTGATATTTAATCTGCATCTATTGAAACTGATGGCCAGTTAAATTCTGTTTTGTAAAATATAAAACTACTGGATTAAGCAGGAATTTATGATAAAATCCTTAAATTTTAACCTGGATTTAAAAATATTAGAGGTCTGAAGGGCGAGAGGTTGATCAGTTAAGTTTGTTGTGTCTTCGGGGAAGTAGCTCCTTTGGGGAAACACAACTCTTTTGGGAGTAACGTTTGGTTTCTCCAATTTGCTCTTCGTCGGAGAGTCGAGGGGACTTTAGAAAAGTATTATCTGTGCTTTTCATCTGGTTGTGAATGGAGCCACACATGACAGAGCCATGATGTAGAGGTCCGACGGTCGGGCCGTTGTCAGTTAAGTTTGTTTTCCTTTCGAGGTTGTAGCTCTTCTTGGGAGTAGAACTCCTTCTGTAGTAAAGTTTGGTTTCTCCCTCCGGCTGTTCGCCAGACAGTCGAGGGGACCTTGGAAAAGTATACTAGCTTTATAAGCAGTGCCTGTTCTTTTTTGGTCTATAACGGGACCACGTATGACAGAACCATGATATAGAGTCTGAAGGTCGAGAGGTTGGTCAATTCAGTTTGTTGTCTCTTCTGAGACGTAACTCCTTTCTGGAGCAGACCTCTTTTGGGATTTACGTTTTGTCTCACCCATTGGCTCTTCGTAAGAGAATCTAGGGGACTTTCGGAAAGTATAATTTGCTTTAATAAATAATTTTGTCTTTGGTAGCGTTATAACCAAAACAGCTTCTTAAAAACTTTTTCCTTTCATTTTACCTGGAAATATTTTGAAATGACTGAAAGGTTCAAGATGCGTTTTTGAAAAATAACTATTATAGTTTCAGGTAGTCCGAGAAGCGCCGAGTTCGAAACTTACATTAATAGACATATATTGCTCTCAGTTACCAGTTGTATTCAAATCTTACCGGGAATTATATAAAACAATGAACATCTTTTGTCCAATTGCCACTAGAAAGTGGATAACTATTTGTCTTTTAAACCTCGAAATAGACAGGATAATCTGTAGTCAAAGACACGTGGATACCATAAAAACTGTATGTATATAACTTACAGCTTTTGAACTCCTAGTAATGAGAAAGCCTTCGGTGGTATATGTGAAATACTGTTGTGATTTAGGTGTCTGAAATATCAAACAACACAAAAACGAACAGTGTACCTGTACCTCGGAAATATCGCCTCACCGTTAATCCATTGCAAATGGCTAAATTCTTTAATAGGCTAAACGTCTAAAAATATACAGAACTTAAAATAAAAACATTGTTACTTTTCCTTTCTTTAAAATCAGGTCATCTTGTCGTGCGATTGCCAGTGGATACTGCACAGGTTATCTTAAAGTCAAAAGATTGGTATTTCTTACATTTTATCCTTATTTACTTCAAGGGTATACATGATTGTGTAATTTTTGACGTCATCATCCTTTCTAACTCGAACCTACTCCAGATTAATTTTCGAATCAGCAGTAACCTTCCTCCAAACCGGAGGAAGGTTTTCTTTTATAATATCAACTTCGTAATGATCATGGTAACCAAATAATCCAAGACAGATTTTTCAGTTATATAAAATAATGGTTGACTTACAGTTCCCAAAGTCCACGTGGGAAAGCATTTGGTGATATCTGTGAAATGTTGTTGTTATCCAATAACCTGCAAGACCAAAAGAAAATAACAATTAATATTGCAAATCGCAAAAGATTCCTAAAATGCAGGATGTTGAAACCTCTACAGGAGAATTGCATATAACCTGAAACTAAACTAGAGGTCCATAACAGTTGTCTGACTGAATATTAGGATCACAAAGATTGTTAAGACATCATTTTTAATCAGACGTATCAGGTGGTTACCGACTGTATAGGTCATAATCAACAAACATATATTTTCACCTTGCACATTTTTCATCAGACTCATTTAAAACGATAAAAATGACGTCATTATCGATATAAAACTTTTTCACCCTGCTTCTATAGCCTATATTGTGTTATGGTGTCTCCGAAACTTGTCTCTGCTTATCTTAAAGGGACAGACGAGAATCCTGCTGACATGCTTAACGTACCTATCAAACTAGAAAGTAAAAGTAATAACCATTTTTGCCACAAAACACTTCCAACGACCCTTTCGTCTAAATGGCTGATGAATCAGTTGCAGTTTTAGATGCGATTTGAAATGATGTCAGTAGACTAATGTTGGCTTAATGTTGACTCTCGTTTGGAAACCATTTTAGAAATGATCATGCTTTCCTTAACTCAGCACCCTTCTAACATCCAACATCTCGTAGACCAATCATCAAAAATAAGATTCTTTTACAAAATAAAATAAAAACAACTACGTTTTTGTAAAAGTTGGCTAAAACGTTGGCAATGCCCAAGTTGGTTCTATAGTATTGTTTTTTTCATAATGAGGATGTGGTAACTTGACTTTTAACATATCTTCTTCACTGGTGATTTTAAGCCAGATCTTTCATAGTTTTAGTATAATTAATTTTGAAAGCTCCTTGGATTATTTAATGCAGTTTAGCGTACCTTATGACACATAAAGGATGCGATAACTGTTTTGCAAAGTAGCATACGCATGACTTTAGTAACGCATGGTCCCACTCTATGCATATTTCGGGCTATTTTAGGGAAAGAAATTTACTTCTCATACGTATTTTGCTAAGTATCTAAGATTTCATTTGAGGATTTATTGATGTTATAAATATATGACTTCAAAGACAGCAATGTCTTTGATGTAAATGTTTTTTGATAAAATTGAAGCTTAACAATCCGTACCATCATTTTGGCTAAATATGGTCATACGCCAGTAAAAGTACTGTACTTTTACTGGCGTATGAGTGCTTTCTTTGAACTTAGTCGTCTAAACTGAACGGCTATAATAGGGAGCAGATTCATTCAGTTACGTTGTGTCGTCATAGGAAGCAATGTAGGTCAGTAAATGTTAGGACGTTAAAAGATGATACAGCTATTGGTAAAGAAGTAATATGCCCCCTTTTAGTTTAACTTACAAGATTCTGAAAGTCGTAAATCCTTGAAAATCCCCTTCTTGTATGCGTCGTATGTTCAAATGAGTGAATTTCCTGCGATGGAAGTAAACTTAAGGTAAATTAGTTAAACTAACAGTTTTCCTGATTTTCACCGTAATATTAAAGCAAAATATGCTGAAAAATTCCAGACTTTTTTGAAGTGATAAACAAACTTTTGAATTTTTGGTTCTAAAGTGATCTCGGTGGCCAAGTAAAATACTTTAAAACATAAGTATTATTAATAAAATTGTAATTGTATCTTGTGATTGTCTTTTCTTCTTTCAAAATTCTTTTACTTTATACTTTGATTAGTAACAAGCAGCTTCCTGCTTAGAATCACAGTAGGTTTAGCTAAAAATAATGTTGCCTCAGGCCCGTGCGGATTTATCAGAGACAGAAGGTTTAGGATACATTTAAGACCTATTTTTGAATTCAGCATGAATTCAGCTTTCCTTTCAACTGGAATGAAGTTGCGCAATCTTATAGAAAATGGCCTGCTTGTACCAAGGAGTTGTCACGGAGCTTGCAGATGCACAAGTGGCAAATGACCATGGACGGCGACCGGGGTGGGAATCCACCATGAGCACCGTCCAGTTGTGACTGACATCTTGGATTTTGACCGTCAAGGAAATTCCCTTGTTTATTTGAGTCAATTTGAAACTCCTGCTTTGATAACCGATTCTTGATTGTGACATTACAGGTATACAACACACCATATACCGATGAAATCCGAATATTTCTAGACATTCCTTATCAATTTTAACTTGCTTCGAATGTGGAGCTTTTGTCCACAACAGGTGCTTGCTTTCTAGCGATTACCATAGGGGTGGGGTGGGGTGGGGGTGGACAATTAACAAGATGAAAAAGTCAAGCATGTTCTTACCCGTAGGTAAAGTTCTGCGTTCTCAAATATTTCCACATGTTATCGCCCAAGGCATCTTTGAACGAAACGTTTGAGTTAAATCCCGGCTGGCCATCCAAGGAACTATTCAGAACAATTTAAATTGGATATTAATTCGTTTTTTTTTTCATGTATTGCTTTGTCTTGACTGGACGTGCCCAGTTAACCGCTTCTTTAGATGAAATTTATACAAGTACATTGAGAATTCATAAGAATAGGTTCTTTACCATCAGTTTGAGAGTAGTAACTATTTTAGATGAAGTCTTGTTCCGAATGACTTTCATCTGAAAGCTAATAATGAGTACCCCCTTTGAATGATGAAGAGTGGAACTCTTGATATCGTCACCGATTGCTTTATCAGCAATGCTATGTTTGAACCAAAAACAGGCTCGCATTATTTTTCCTTGCAAAAAGGAAATAATACATGAAGAGCTCTTTCAGGTGCAATCCATCAAGTCTAAAGGTCAAGATATATTGTGTTTACGAGAATTTTTATACCGTTTTATCCCTGGTGACCTGATATGACCTCTGAATACTACAAAGAAGAAGACGGTGCTTGTATTTAATATAAGGTATTTACATGCCAACTATAAGATTTCTCAATTTTAGCCATTTTGGGACATCGTGTGTACATGCGTTTTAGAATTTTTCATAGTTTCACCCAAGGTGACTTCATGAGCCTTGACTTCCACCAGAACAGTTCCATTCTCATCCTTAACAAGGGAAATCTACAAGCCAGGTGTTGAGAAAGTCGGTAATTACTATCCTGTAATATCATGCTTATACAGTTTTCAGTTTTTGACCTTTCGTGACCTCGATTAACCTTTAACATCCACCAAAAATAATAGAAACCTTTGTAAAATATGACAAGTAAACAAAGCATGAGGATTTCTCATCATTTCCATCTTTTAAAATTGTGTATACAAGCAACTTACAAAATATTCTTATAATTATCTCTATGGAGACCTCAGGTGAAGTTCGACCACTAAAAAGAAATAAGATTCTTCTTATAAAATGGAAAGTATATTTACGATGTATTTAACAAATAACAAATTTGTGACGGGTGAGCACCTTTGAAAATTTCAGTTTTAAATCAATGATTTTTGCAATACTTACATTCCGTTGATTTGGTGAAAGTCCTCGATTAAATATTCTCCAAGTTTGTTAATCTGTAATTCATCATAAGGCGTCTCAGGAGCGTAATCATGAACGTGTATGCAATGATACCAAAAGAAAGGTTCATCACACTGTCGTCTCTCACTGTTGTTTTTATCTAAATTGAAGGAAGAAATATAGTTGGTATTATCTCTGAATGTCTACAAGGGCTTTTTTTTAAATGTCCGAACAAAACCAGAACGTATCAAGGTATTTAATTGTTGTTTATCTACAGCTTGCAGTAAAGAGCACAATTTACTTTTTAATTTGCCTCATTTCCGTTAGTTTTGGTCAGGTTTTCTCATAAAAACCTCATGTTTCTATTTGCGAAATAAACATCGGACTAAAGTATTTAGTTGCCTAGTACAACCTACGATGCCAACAGCTTTTCTATTATCACAGACCAAATTCAAGTCTTTTTCAGTTTAAGGTTTGGGGCAATTTTAATTCCCTTGTTTTGTCACAGGGAGATTCCTTGAAGCTAAATTGTTTAACTCTTTTAGTGCTTCGAAAAGATGATATTTGGAAGGGGTACTGCATCAAGTGGTTCAGCCAGAGTGACTGTTCACTCCCATTCAGAAAGTGTAATACAAGTAATAACGTAAATATAATGTAATGTAATGTAAATCCATTCTTATTAGACGCATTACATGTAAAAACATCTCAAAGCGTCAAACAAAGATAAAATAACAGTAAGAGTAAACAGGAAATAAAAATTAGATAAAATTCTCAAAACTTACAGTAACTTACAGTAATCGATGGAAAAGCATAAAAAAGGTAAGATTTTGAAAAGGATTACAGAAAAAAAAAATAAAACAGTAACATGTAAAAAAAAAACAAATCCAAATTAAAAAACATAACCAATAAAATAATCTTTAAAAAGGAAAGTTTTAAGCTTCGATTTAAAAGAGATAAAATTATCAATTAAAAGAAGTTCACGTGGCAGACTGTTCCAAAGTTCAGGGGCACAAACTGAAAAAGCTCACCTACCATAGAAATTATTGCAACATAAAGGTTTTGTCAGACATAGGTAATTTTTGTGCCTTTTGGAATACAGCCGCAGTATGTTGTATGCAAGTAAACACAGGCAATAATGTCAGGGAAACTGAGTTTTATCTTTCAACCAGCATCACTCTACCACTACCCAATGAACTAAACCACTGAAGGATAATTTATCAAAGAAAGATATGCAGCCAGATGGTCAAGTATTTAAACCCAAATAGTCGTTTGTAAGCCATTTCTATACTTATCTTCATTCTGTAGGTTCTAGTCACGTGGTATAGGCCATTTTATACAAATACTAGACAAGCAAAAGGTTCGAGCCCTTATTATTTGTCACCATAAAATGAGATACTAATCTTTTTTCTAGAGTACGTTATGAAGGAAAATGTGTCTGAACAATGCAACAGATAAAGGATTAATCAAGCACGGGGCTACCAAGGACTAAGGACCACCAACTTTTAATAAATCCTTTCTTAAAAGAGGCTGTAATGTGCTGTACATAACACCTATTATTCAACTCTGCGTGTTTTTATCTATTCCCCCAACACGAAAAACTCACTGAAAAAAGGTTTGGAACTGCATTTTCCTCTAATTACATTTTTCGACGCCTTTTCACGCGTATTCATTTAATGTGAGACAGTATAATCATGTCACTACAACATCTTTTGTGTTTAGTAAAGATTCAATTACTGATCCAATCCACGTTGTGTGATACAACCTTGAGAATCTCTTGCACACTGGAATGGCAGTTAAAATGAAGCTGACAACCCTTTCATTCAGGTGAGTATTAAAGAAACTCCAGCTATTTCTATCGGCGCCAATTGTACAAACAAGTCTTTGTAGATGCGAATGTCTTTTACCTCAGAATAATATTTATCTACATTAATAATTCTGCAATGAAATCCAACTCCCAAACCTTATACGGTTCTCAGTCTATGCCAGTAGCCTCTTAGTTATGGAAAGGTAACATGTTTTCAGTCAAACGATGAGACACAACCTGCCACTAGATCTAAGAGAATACCATCAGTTCGGGAGATAATCGCTTTCGGGTGAAAATAACAATTCATCCGATCGGGGGAAAATTTTGCCTGACTCAGAGCATGAATATTTATGAGCACATATTGTCTACCTCTTCACAGTGGTCGATTTGTTTAATAAATGTGTGTGTGTGTGTATTTAAATATTAAATAACAGTTCACACACCAAGGGCGAAACCAAAAGGAACTTTCAACAACGTTTTAATAAACACAAGTGTTGGCACAACTTACTTGCACACCTTTGTGTGGGAAACAGTGCACAAAACTTGCGGCTGCATCGAGTCTATAGAATAAGGTTAGGACAAAGAATGTAGCAAAATTGCTTGATATCTCAAAATCTGCGCGGTGAACTATCAGACATAATACGGCTTTTTGTTCCCCTAGCAACAAAGTTTTGAATATGCCAGTATTTCTCTTTCCTAGAATCGATGAAAATTTCTAGGTTGTTATGAACGTTCGTCTCCGTTGAATTTGCGGGGTAGGATCGCAACACATCATGGGAGAAATTTGAAAATGGCGCCACCCTTGGCAAAATTTTTCCCCTGATCGGGCGAAAATCGGTCGATTTTTCCCCAAAAGCGGTTATCTCCCGAATTGACCATTATACAGTGGCGTAGCTAGAGGGGGGCAGGAGGCGGTCCCCCCCCCCCGAGGCGGTCCCCCCCCCCACGAAGCCTCCGAAGGCCTCTGTCGGAAATTTCTAGTCTCTGTCGGAAATACTTAAAAACAATTCATTTGAAACACTCACAACACTTATGTTTTTAAGCAGAATTACACATCGAAATGGTTACTGACAAGGCCTGGAAGTGTCATTTAGGGCAATCTCGGAGATATTTTAATCTAATTTTTTCCGCGAGCTACACGCCAGATTATGGTGGCGCTACGCTTTGATAGTACATCATTACTTCAAATAATAATTTGTCGGAATTTTTTTGCTTTTGAAGCCCCACAAAAAAAAAATATCTAGCTACGCCACTGCCATTATAATTATCATATCATTATATGATTATTATTACCATCTGGGGATTCAAAAATGTTGTTCAACAAGATGAAAAGAAGGCAATTCTTATTCTACTGAAATTTTATATGAATCGATAAGAGACCAAGATCCCCCCAACATTGCTCTGTTCATTCAATAGGAGACGACTATCGTTCAGGGAGCCGTCAAATATATAATTTCGTTAGCGAGATAGTTGAATTTGAAGCTACGGAGGAAGGACTAAAGCTGTTGTAATGTTTGAGCAGTGCTTTCATGAGAGCTATACTAGGGTGCATTTCTTTCTCCACATTGCTTAATTTCGGAATTTCTGAGTTTTACAATAAATAATTTGTAAGATCGCACAACGTTGATATCATCTTAGAACATAATCAAAATTTATTAAACCAAAACATGTCTAAAATTGAAGATTCATGGCTCAACCTATTAATCAGTCGAATGTCGTTGAAAGCCGCAAAACAGGAATCGCAGCATTGACCTGCCTTGGAAAAAAACAAAATTCTGGGGAAAACTTATTTAACACAGTATATAGGCTTTCTAGCCTAATATAGACAAGATTTAGCAAGGACAGAGACCAATCAAGAATTTGCATTTTTTTTACAATGGGGGGGGGGGGGAGTGGTAAATCACCGATTGCAATGCTGCTTTTCGGTAGCGATGACTTTTCACCAACCAAATATGCATTTTTCATTACATCAGAAGGATAAACTTTGTAATTAAATGCCAAACACCATTTGCCCCTAAAAAGTTTGAACACAAAATAAGTGCGATTGTGGGACTAATGGAAAAACTGACAGCGCCATAACAAATCCATTCTTTCCCCAAAAGAAGGAATTTCCTGAACTGTAGTGGAAGACTTCAAGCTTATAGTTAGAGAATAAACTGTACACCATAACAAGAACCAAATTATCCTTCGTCAAATTGATCTACCAAACTATCAATCGATCAATTGGTCAGAGAGTCAATCAAAACGGATATCGTGATTTAAACTGGTTAGTAAAACTGAAACAGCAAAATGTGACACACACATACAACTAAGGAAATCATCTACACATTTACTAATTGTAAAAAGCTTGAAATTTGAAGGGAAGAATCTCAGCCTAAAACACCGTCCACGCCGAACAAGTGTATTATTGTCTTTATTATTTACGCTTTTTCGAATTTTGGAGCTCGCTTTGTTACGAAGTCAGTAAATGTCAATTATTTATGACACTTACCCCAGTTGTAATTGCCACCTGTAAAAAGAGGAAGATACACATTAATTTTCATATTTGAAGTGTTAATTACTACAAATGATTTACTAAAGTGCAAGTTGAGTTTGTCCAAAGCAGACTTTAATGATTACGTCAAGCATGGAAGGATCATGGGAACTGGGATTAAAACTTTCAACCAGTCAATAGTACATACGCACATGTATACGTACGTACGCTATAGCAGGCACTACTTGGCATGGCGCTGCTCCCAGTTCCCATCATGACTTGCAGTCATTAAAGTCTGCTATTGTCATTACAGGCGGTTACTTACTTCCACTGCATTGTTGGAGGATGGGTGAAAAGAGAAACAACTCATTTCTGACTTTCACTGACGAGTAACTTGGACACTAATGAAAAATCTCTCGTATGTGTAATATTGTCATGAACGGATGTTGTTGATTCGAGTCAATATTGGCTTATATGAAAACGTGATAATGCTGTTGTCCTTGAATGGAAGTTCTCGCTCTTATAACAAACATTGCCCTTTTGTGATGAAGGAAGATCATCAGATGTTTAGTACACTCATAATCACCAAGGCCAATATGCCGAAGATGGAATAAAAAATGTTTGCAACTCTTTCCATGGGTTTCATAGCTAATGCTGAACTGGTTCACCTTTTCTTCGAGCAACAGAACTACCAATCAAAGCGATTACCACATGCCCAGAAACTTACAGTAAACAAAAACAATTTTTTCTGAACGATTCTCCGTCTCTATTTCGGTCTCCTTGGTTGTCTTCTTCTTTTTCTGATATTTTCGTCTTTCTGTCTTTTCTCTAACCATGCTATGAGACTGCGTGTTTGGTCTAGCGGTAGAGCATCCGCCACTCACGCGGGAGGCCCGGGTTCGATTCCCAGGTCGAGTCATACCAAAGACTTTAAAAATGGAATCTACTGCCGTTGTGCGTGATGCTTAGCATAAGTAATGGAGTAAGGAAAAACAAGCCAGTGAGCCACAACTGGAAAAAAGGCCGTGGCCGGCTCGACTTGAACCAATTGGTTGGAAACTGGGCCGTTAAACCTCATCTAACTAACTAACTAACTAACTAACTAACTAACTAACTAACTAACTAACTAACTAACTAACTTACTAACTAACTAACTAGCTAACTAACTAACTAACTAACCGTGCTGTGTTTTCTAATTGTTTGGTATGACCAGGGAGTTGTTATTTGGATAACAACTCCCTGGTATGACTGTCAAGGGCCTTTCCAACTGCGATCCTAAGCTAAGTGCATGGTGACTTCTGAGGGCAGCATACCAAAACAGTAATTGACTTAGGAGAGAATTCAATATTTTGGTATTGAAAATTGCCCAGTGGTTACGAGAATGACAACTTCAAAATTCTAAAATTTGTATTGTCGTGCCCTTTTCTCCTTAGATGCTCCTTATAGTTAGCTCTGGATTACATCACAATTCCTATTGTATACACATGTAATTAAGATCAGTCCATGCAAAAATTGAATATTTAGTGATTTACTATGAACCACAATGAATGCACTTGTTAAAGACTCAAATATTATTCTTGTTTGTTTGTTTCTTTTCGACGGATATTATGTTATTAGTCTCCTCTTTGAAGTCCTGCAGTCTAAGTTTATCTCACGATCTGTAACCTGTCTTTTTCGTATGTGCATACTTCGTGTTGCTAAGTTTTATGCAGGCATGTGATACTTTAGCCACTCACAAACATCGACTGCATGTTTCACAGAGAAAAGAAGTCTTTTACCTGTAGGCCAATTTGTCCAATTCATGATATGGTAATCCTTAAATCTTTCTTTTGCGTGTGAGACAAACACAGGATGCATGAATCAATCTGTAATACGTGACGATGAAGTTCAGAAAGTTAGTCTTAAACACACACTGGCCAAATGTAAGCTACAGAGGTCATTTAAGCATAGATGTTATATGAGCAATATCATTAAAAGGACGTTATAATTAATTTAAGAGACGCCCGTCGGGCACTTTAATGCTTTCTAACTCCTTAAGATTCCTTTCCATAGTTTTTAGATTTCCTGCTTACAGTGGTCTCTCATCAGCTTGTAAGATAAGCAATTCCATTACTACTTAAGACAGCTGAAGTATATGTGACATTTGTCAACTCAAATTAAAGTCCTCTAGGGGGAAGAGGACTTCCTGTTTCACTTCTCGCCCAGGTCCTCTCAACTCCAAGCAGACTTGAATTATTAACACTATACCGGTACCCTAGCAGTTGAAAAATAAGACAAAGTACATTATATAAAAGTGTCTTGAGCATTAGGAAGAATCCACCCAGTTCAATTTTTCATTTTTGGGAGAAGTAAAATTTTTAAGTGAGAATAAAACACGATTTTTTTTTAAGTTCAAAACGGAAACTACTTAAAGTAAGTGGACATAAATCGTCAGAAGCTGATGCTGCATATGTATGTCTGTCTCTTTTCGCTGCAGAAAATAAACTTTTGAGCTACACATGGTAGCTAAATGTATTGTGTTCATAACTCTTGACTCTTTAAGTTTTTACAAAAATATGTCGTGATCGAGAACTACGACTATAGCTACGGACATTCTGTTCATCTGTTGATATCTTAAATGTCAAGCATTCATAACAACTTTCTTATTCAACATTTTCAGTTCAGTTTTGTCACAAAAAATGTCCTCACATAATATTATTGAGCTGTTTTGTGTTATCTTTAGATCTGCATAAAATAACAATATTCTGCCATCTTTAACACTTGAGTACACTAAGTAAAAGATAATCACATGAATTGCTTACTTAACAATTAAGAAAAAAAATCAACTTTGTGCTTATATATTTATGCTCTAGAGTATCAACACCTACTTATTACATTATTATCAAGAACTACAACTATCTCACAGAAATAAATATGTTGCAAGTTGCGGTGTCCGTTTGTTTACTCACCATGAGCTCTGTATGTTTGTGCTTGATTGCCGTGAGTGGTGGCAAATTTGGCATATTAACATGAGAAGTTGATCCCACAGAAGATAAAGTAGTACAAACCATTAGAATACCCGTCAGTCTAAAATGTAACTTAGTCATAAAGCAGAGCATATAAACAAGGTGTTCTCTAGCTGCACCTACTCTCTAACTTGAGTTTTATTGAACTAGCAGATCGTTTTTCAATATTCCATTTTATATACCAAGTTGTTCCTAACCACAGAATTCTGCGGTGCTAACTCCCTTGACGGCAGGGAGTAAGTTTAATAGCTGTCGAACAGGTGTTAGGTTATTGTGATTTATTGCCTACTTTTCTTCTATCATTTATAACGTTCTAGGGACTTGATTTAGATTGAGGAAGGTGTAAATTTTCCATAGAATCTCATTTTTTCAATAATGGTATTGACGAAGGTGTTCTTTTGAAGAAACCTCTGTGTCATAATATGCGCAGTACCAGTCAACATTGAGAAGCCATAAAATAAAGTGGCAGTGAAGGGCATATCTCCCAATTCGTTGCCAGACTTTCCCTGTTCATTGCCAACTCTTACGACCGTCAGTTCTGTGGAATCATCTTGGCATGCCAAGTTTAACCACCTTACAGGTTCCAATCATTCTTTTCAATACAAATTTTACTGCTAAGCTTATTTCAGATTTGAAACAGACCTCCTGTGTGAAAAAAGGATATTAGGACGATTTTTCTAACAACTAAAGCAATGTACAAGGGCTGTATTGATAACTACTGATAAGGTACTAGTAAAAGAAGAGGCGGAAGTCTTCATTTGGAATGCCCACTTGCAAGGCAGCAAGTGGTTTTTCAGACTACGAACAGTGCACTGAAGATTCGAAAGTAGTAGTATCAGGCTTAATCTATTAAAAGGATTGTCGCTTATTTATTCTTATTTATTTTGTGTTATCTGACATTTTACTTCGACAACGCCGTTCTTACCTTCACAAAGAACTCCAACATCGTGAATGTGACTGTAGTCAGGTTGCTGAAACCTTTCGTGTTTGCACTCTAAGAGAGCCGATTCGTTTCCCGTGCACTGCATATGGCTCATCCAAACTCGTACAGAACCTTCACCAAAAGACGCAAGTGTATATGGTAAAAGAGCATTCGGGTAGCCAACCTCTCTACATACCACATCAGCGTCTTCCAAGCTCCATTCATCATCACTTACTGTTCCCCATTCACCATTTATAAGAACTTCCACTCGTCCAGAGGTATTTGAAAATCCATTCACCAAACGGATGTTTTGTAAAGTAATCTCTGTGCAAAACAACCGAAGGCAATCATTAAAGACGTTTTCTAAAATACTTTAACAAGAGCGGCCACAGCTTCTCAAATGTGGGGTGACATGACCGTGACCAAAATTAGTTCTAGTACAAATCGTCCGGAAGCAAGAGAGGGATAATGCACTCACTTGAGAGCCGGAAAAAAGCGTTGCTCGTAGAGTGCGTTACATAACATACGCATTATTGTTACACTAGACCACCAGATCAAACAAAAAATAAGTGCTACTGACGTTTTGAAAGTTGTAACACTTTAATCCCCATACAGTATTTAAGCTTGCCGTTAACTGTAGAGCGGCAAGGGGATGAACATACTTTATTGAAAGAACGTGAAGCATGATTGTTACTAATGAGTGGTAGTTGTTAGATCATGGGCATCCAAAGGGGGGGCAAGGGGGGCACTTGCCCCCCCCCCCAGGAAAATCAAAAACTTGAAAAAAACGAAGAAAAAATAAAGAAAAAAAACGAAGAGAATATAACATCAACATTTCCTAACAGTTCAATCAGTGTGAATTTCTACTCTCAAAACAGGAATTGAATAAAAATATCAACACTCAGGCCCCAGCAGCCCCCGAGCATATTTTTGGTATTTTTTTTAAAGTTTATATTTACGATATTGCTTATGTTTCCCCTTTTTATATGTGGTAAATAGGCCCTGAAAGTGCCATTTCCAGCGATCTGGGAAGCATTTTGGGCCAAAATTTTCTTGCGCTCCGCGCCAACCCATGGTGGCGCGGAGCGCTGAGAGTCTGTCTATGGGCTTCGCCCCCCCCCCCCCCTTGACAAATTCCTGGCTACGCCTTTGTTAAAAATGTGTGATAAGTAGCATCTAAACTCTTTCTGGGAGTAAAACATTTCCCATGAAAAAAGTTGGGCCGCCTAAAAAATTTTGCCCCCCCCCCTTGAATTTTTTTCTGCGGACGCCCATGTGTTAGATGACTCTTATTGTTGCTCTCTTAATGAAAGGAGTTACAAGTGTAACACGAGGCTGGATAATTGTTAAAGATACTGAAAGTCATTAATTGCCTTACATGTAGTCATCAGGAGTTGGAATGGGAAACAATTTTTCTACGCACACTTAAGTTTTCATTGCAATAGTTTTCTATGGTACTAACATTTCCATGACCGCTCGACTGCAAAATATGTCTGCCAAGAAGGTGTTAATGCCTAGAAATCAGCTACAGATTTCGATGCTTTTTATTGTGCATGTTTCCTTAAATGTAGAGGGAAAGAAAAGTCGTTTGTGCAACTTTACAAGCGTGAGTAATTTTTTACAGTTTGTCAATCGCCCGCGAGTTAATATAATTATATGGAAAATGAATTACAAAACTGTTTCTGTCATAGTCTTTAAAGCAGGTGTCGAATACATATGTACGTAATTTTTGCTTACACACTCCATTCCCTGCAAGAGATGACCATTGCACTATATTCATGAAACTAATTTAAAGTTATCTGTCCGCTGTCGATTGGTTTTGATACATAAATATTCATAGTATCATGCCTAACTTAAATTACGATTTTATTCTACGACCGTTTCACCTTTAAATATTACCACAATTGCAGTTCTTCATCAGGTAAGCTTTAAGTGATAGAAATCACACACTGAAACGCAATTGGCTTTGATGGCTGAAACATGGTAATCAGATTTGCTTTGGTCGATTCTACCTTAAAATTTGATAAGGATAGGAAAGTCTTTGTCGTGATCGTATATATTTCAGATTTTCAGATTTCATCAACATTTATTTGAGTCAATTTTTCAGAAAAATTGATACATATAAGTAATAAGCATAGCGCAGCATGACAAGACTGAAAGTGACTTAGGAGAAACCCTCTCTCTATATGTATATGTATATATATATATATATATGTGTATATATATATATATGTGTATATATATATATATGTGTATATATATATATATGTTATATATATATATGTTATATAGATATGATTAAATAGCGTAACTATTTGTAGGAAAATCGACTAGACCTCCATACAAAGGAAACATTTGTTTGCATCACGAATGCAGTAACTGCAGGTGCAAGAGAAATATACGCCCGCAGCAATATCAGTCCATAACCTGTCAGTAGACTGGCACATCACATTTGATATACGATGGCAAATCTAATAAGCAATTTCCATTAGCTATCTTCCCGATCTCTCTACTCTATCTCTCCCCTACTTCCTGCACACTTGGATCAACCAACATTAAAAAAAAAACACTTAAAACTTTTCTTTTTGCCTCAGAATAGTACAAAATGGGCTACATAAACCGATACTAAGCATTCATGAAACCATGTACCCTGATGGTATAAAATGAATCCTGGAAAGCTTGCTCTTGTGCATCTCTGCTAACATCGAATAAAAGATTAAGTGGTCTTTTAATTGGTTGAACCCAGAATGCAGGGGGAAGGTTGGAAAATAGGATGGAGAGATTAGCAAAAAGGGAATGGCAATTTATAGCTAAATTTGTATATCACATGTAATGTACGAGTGTCCTGTTAAGTGTGTACTTGTTTCATTTTACAGTGTACCAAAAAGGTTTTCCGAAGTTTCATAATAAGATGTACTGTTGATTTACACCTTTTGATCTTCTCTATTACATACATCCACTGTTGATTTCGTTTCTCATTCTTAAACCTTTATCTCTCCTCTTCCCTTCTCTCTGTTTTTCTCTTTTCCTCCACTGTTTTTTCTCTTGTATTCTTCCTCCTTTTTATTTTCCATACTCATTTCCTCCCTTTTCATGATGACTGCGAGAGCGAGTAGGATTTGTTTTTATACCCTTTACAAAACTCTTGCATATTGTTTGCTTACATCTCATGTAAGAAACAAGGTCAAACAATTTTCCATTTGACCGTGGGGTGTAAAAATAACTGATCCGTTTCAAATTACTCTTCCTGACATCAGTAGGGTGCAAACGGGACAAACTATATGGTAATTTGTACCGCATACATTTTTTTATATTTTTACATCATTTAAATTCAATAAATGTGTAGGACTACTCCTACATCGGTACTCAACCAACAGCTGTTGATATACCAACAACTGTTATATCAAGTGTTCAGTATCACACTATGGGAGGTCAACACAACGATTTATGTAATGTCCCAATACCGATATCGTCGCACAAAACCAAACCAAACGTGTGTCTTAACTTAAAATCACCTTTTTAAATGGCACATAAATTTTCTTACCCCCACATTGCACACCGACATCGTTATTGTGGGTACAGTCCGGTTGTAGAGTTTTTCCACGTTTACACTCAGAGAGTGACATTTCATTTCCATTGCACTGGACATCAGTCAACCAAATAAATCCAGATCTTCTGCCGGAAGTTAAGTTTCTGTAATTTGATATCGCTAATGGGTATCCAAGGTGTTTGCACACTACATTGGCGTCAATTAAATTCCAACCATGGTGACAAACTGCTCCCCAGTCACCAAAACAGAGGACCTCTATTCGACCAGATGAGTTTGAAAACCCATCAGCCAGACGCACGTCTTTAACATAGTTCCTAGAGTCAACTGAAAGAAATCAATAAATATTTAAAAGTTAGAATTATGATTAATATTTACAAATTTGTGTGGTCTTTTTTTTTACTTTTTCAATGCTTAATTATGTTAATTAATGACTAATTTGGGGAGTTTTCTAGCCTTTTCTCTAATCGTGGCTCAGTTCCCTCTCCTGTTTTTGGTTCAATATATCACTTCAAGCAACTGCACCTTTGGATCGTCAGAAGATCAAAGTAAGACAATTATACATGCCGACCAAAGTGAATCTATCTTTCCAGATGCACTGGTATATCCAGTATTCGTAAGTCCAAATTGTCTGATTCGTTTTTCGGGGATTTTTTTCATATATTAATACTGTTGCATGTAGTCCTTCAGTTGAACAACTTGGTCTGCTTAGGCCTTTTTCTTATTCTAAGCCTTCTTTGTTTTTTATGATCAACATCTATGGTAGGGGTTCTTTAGTAGTTCTAATTTGACATGTCCATTATTTCAGGTTAAATTACTTAAGGATTTTCTGATACATCGCAGGAATTCAAGAGTTTTATTTTAAGTATCTAGAACGTGTGTTATATACATGGATTCACTAAACTGAAAGCTGGAATTTCATACCACACATACTACTCTAAACCGGAACGTCCCCATCTCAAGCACAACCAACACACGCATACATGCGCGCACATGAAAAGGGTTGCAATGGATGTTCTGCTTCATGTTAGTGGGCGACTCAAAACGCGAATAACTCTTAAATGAATTCCCCCAGAAGTGGCTTGTGCCAACCAAATGTATTGTGTGACATTTTTGGCCATCACTGTACACGCCATAGGCAATATGTGTAATGTTGCAGAAACTGGTGGCACTGTCCAGTTTAAAACAAGTCACTTCCTCATGGAACACCTTGGGGAACTTTTTTGGCATTGTTTCCTAGAAGTGAATGGACCTAATGCATATGACGTCATGTTGGAAGCATGAGGGTATCATACAACTTACAGCAACAAATGCGGACAACTTCGTGTACTGGCTAGATACGCGCGTGAGTCTTCTACGCGCGAACGTGAAGTCTACTTGGTGCGTACTATCCATACCATTAACTGACTTTGTAACTTGTAGTCATTCAGAATTGTTTCCGACACAGGTCGAAAAATAAGATTCTTCTCAATTCTTAGGCACCATTGGCAAATAATAGTAGTGCTTATAGCTTACCCCAAAATAAGTGCCTTCTCCACCTCAGCCTTTTATATGAAATACGTACTTCGCAGATGTTATCGAATTAGACTGTAAAACTCTTGGCAGACCCTGAAGAACGTTTAGCAAAAGCAAGTGTTGGCTATTTGTCTTTACAAGTGTAATGTGTTGAGTTTGAATCTCAACTGAAAGTGACTTTATTTTGAGAACACTCCATTGCCGTACATGATTCAGTGGCTTCCGAACATTAATTAAGACATGCATCTGCAATGTCCTTTTAACAACCACGCAGTAGATTCACACTTACATATAAGGTCATGAGTCTCGCTCATGGTACTGCAATCAGATATTACAGCAGTAGAAAAGACAAGAAACCTTTACTTTTGTAGGAGTACACGCTTTAACTTCTGCCCCGTTCTGTCAAATGATACAGCTGCAATACTTTTTGTGTTAACATTAGTTAGATCAAAATTTTCAGTACTTCTACACCAGGGGCGGATTTAGGGGGGCCGGGGGGCCCGCCCCCCCCCCTTCCAAAAGATTTTGAAAGTTTTTTCAACTTCATAAAGCAAAGGACAAGGCCCTATTCCAATGAAATAGGCCTATGAGATGTGTCAGAGTGAACTCAAACTTGTTCATTATTTTCTACCTCAGAAAATAAGTGTTATGTTAATAACTCTGCTACTGACTTTCAGCTGATAACATTTTGGCTTAAATTGGCCCCTGTAACTTTCTCTGGGCATTGCAAGGAGTTACTCGTGAGGGCTGTATTAATGAATTGCTAACTTCAGTCTATTACCGGCCAGGCCCACAGCATTGGGAGCACTGCTTCTACTTTCAAGGGAATTTCAGAATTCTTCAATATTTAGACGAATATTTTCGACAACACCAGGCTTTTAATTATAACTTGCTGCAATATTACCCTGTAGTGTCTTATTTAAGCCTTGTAATTTATTTTAATGAAATGCACTGAGAATTTAGGGTAAAATTTAAAATTCATTAAAATTATGAACATTTTCCAGCGATATATGATCTGTTCAAAAATATGCTAAAAACATCACCATTTTACATCTAAGCGATCTTAAATTAACAAAAATTTCTCAAAGGGGAGGGGACACCCTCCCCTTAGACCCCTCCCCAGAAAAGCATCTTTCACCCAACCAAAAATTAAAATTCACTGAATTATGAACACTTTCCAGCCATATAAGATCAGTGCAAAAAATGCACCACAGGCATCACCATTTTGCATCTGAGCAACCTTAAATTAACAAAAATTTCTCAAAGGGCTTAGACCCCTCCCCCAGGACGGCGATTACTCATCACATGCTTTGCCCCTATCAAAATACCCTTGCACTGCCTCTGGGGGCACCCCCTCTCCTTAGACCCCTCCCCCAGATCGGGCTTTTATACAAACCACTATGACCTGCCCCGCCCCCTTTTACCAAATCCTGGATCCGCCACTGTTCACTGTTTGACTAGAATAATGAAAAAATGTGTCCTTCTACGAACAAACACTGTCAAATTTAAACACAAGGACTTGAAGTAGAAATTGACAACAATAATCTACAAAATAAAAAAATACTCCCCCCCCCCTCCCTCTTCTCCACCTTTTCTCCTTCAATGATCAACAAATGTACAATGCGGAATGTTTGTTTTAAGTTATCTCTTACCAAGCAAAAATATATATATATCCCTAAAAATTGCGACTTTTCTTACCGCCACAAAACACCCCTACATCATAAGTATGGCTGCAGTCAGGTTGAAGAAATCTTTCATGTTTGCACTCTAAGAGAGATACTTCATCACCATTACATTCAACATTGCTCAACCAAATACGTCCAGACCCTTCTCCAAAATAAGCCTGTGTGTAGCTTAAAACCACATCCGGGTATCCAAGCTGCTTACACACGACAGTAGCGTCTGCCAATTCCCATGCTTCATCACACACTGTTCCCCATTCGCCGTTGATGAGAACCGAAACTCGTCCAGACGCATTTGAGAATCCATTCATAAGATGAATCTGTTGTAAGATAATCTCTGTATAGGACAAATAAACGTAGTTTCAGATTATGTTTTCAGATTATCCCTCAAGGTTATAATCATGGGCGTCAATCCTGGGGGACAGGGGGACACGTCCCCCCACATCTTTGAAATATACCCATTGGCTTAAGATTTTTACACAGTAAATCTTTGACAGTAGTGGTTATGCCGCCCCCCCACCTCCCCCACATTCGAGTAAAGATTGAGCCCATGGTTGTAATAACGACGCATATCACTTTTGGTTTGTATCTCATCGTATCTACAAGAACCAATTATATTTAATCTACGACACAATTACTATTCATACATGATAAGTAAATGAAGAGATATGCATTCAGTTTTGCTACGCAGATTTTAATAACATTTAAAAGCGTAGGTTAAAAACTTTCACACAGAGCAACGACGAGAAATTTGCAGGCCTACTCAAATGACACTGAAAATTTTGTAGAACCAGTCGATAGTATAACGCTGCCTGTATGTTTGTTCCTCTGTTTTTTGTTCTTTAGAAGACTTTGGGTTATGTCCCGACACGTTACTATGGTAAGAATGTTCTCATATTTTAACTTTTTGTGCCTTTATTAAGTAAACTTTATCTTTAAAGCAAGATGGATTATAACTGAAAAGCGTTTATACCCCAATAAACCGAATTTAAACAAAACACAATGCGTCACCTGCCATCTTTACCAAAATATAACACCCACAAAGACATATACAAACTATTGTAGTACTAAAAACTTTGAGAGGCCGAGAAAATGTATTTGTTTAATCTTACGTGCAGACCAATTCTGCTCCATGTAGTTTAATATCTGTTTAGGTGTTTGTAAATTACCCGCAATGTTCTCTTTGAATCTTCTGGGAATTAGACAGTGTTATTTCAAAACTATTTAAAAACAGCGTTTATGTCAGGCACGAAAAATTGACATAAGTCGGGCAATCCTTTTTATATGTCTATTAGGTAAATAGAAACTCTTTATAAATCCAAGATTGATCATTCGAGTTTTTGGAAAGGAAGATTGCTTGCATCGCATCGCATCGCATCTAAAGAATCTTGAAGTTATGTTAGTCAGCACAAACACCATTACGCGTTTGAAGATATAAAATACATAGAATTTCTCCTACAGATTACGTGTCTTACAGCTTAGTTTCAGTCCCCCTATAGGCAACATTAAAATGAAATGTCTATACATTCTAATTTTGTTCTTGTGATTTCGAGAAGCCTACTAAGCAATAAGGACGAGGTTGTATTTCGTTTTCATACTATCCTAATGTATTTCCTTTTCGTAGTTGTTCGCCATTTTCTGCGTATACATAATAGACAAATAAACTGAGTTCAAATTTATTTGACTTTTTCTCCATCTGAAAGAAATGAGAGTCTTTACAAGAAACTTATATGGTCATACTACCCAATCATGAGATGATACTTATGATTTTTGCCGGTAGCTTTTTCTGTCAAAGTTTCTGCGGCATCGGTATGAGGGCTAATTTCGGGTTTATAAAGACTTTTGTATGTATACTCATCAATTTATGTATAGTAATACGTGCAACCTTTTATATATAAAGATATATGCAGAGGTCTAGGAATGCGGAAAACTTGGTCACGCATTGTATGTTATTTTCCTGTTGACTAGTCAATAGGTCAGCTATGTTGGAGAAAGCGTGTCCTTAATTTGCGTATAAGTTTGAGTGTGATCCGGCAACTCAACTGAAGATATTAATCAAGTCAAGATAATAGTGTTTACATTACTTCCAATACGGAATTGGAGCAACCGTCTAACTTAATTATGTAACATTTTGTTCATGTATTCTTATCATCATTATGACGTTCTATGATAGCTTAAGTGAGAGAAAGGTGAGCCGTGCACAATATGATGTTACTCTCTTCGGTGAACCTTGCACTTTTTTAGGAAAGACCCGAAATTATCATTCGTGATTTCATGCGAAAGGTTTTTTTTTTTGGCTTTTTAACTTACCGGGTGTGAATATTTTTTTAATTTGGTTCTTATGACCAGGCCAGGGTTTCCGTTTTCTCGTTCATATGTTGCAGCAACTTTATTAGTAGCTAGCCGTCGTTGATACAGAAATAGTTACACCATCTCCGGAAAATTTGTAAACATTATAAAACCAGCTAATATGTCAAGACAAACGTTTTTTTTTTTTTCAGGAAGCAATACTCTCGAATGTTACATTCAACCAATAGATAATTCATCCTCCTACTTTGAAGGTATTTGTTGCATTGCCTACCACCCGAAATAGCACAAACGTTTTAATTTTAAAGCTAGGGAGACATGACTTGTATCACTTTTTGTACTAGTGTACTCAATATGACGGCAAACAAAAGGGAAAATTTGCACCGAAAGGAAGTCGGTCAGTCAGAATTTCATTTTAAAGGCATTTTCCAGTGGCTTTTCACAAGGGTCCCATGCAAAAGAGAAAAAATTTTCAGTTCATATCTTCTAAACCCCGTAGCAATGCTCTTTTCCTAACTCGAGATATCTTATATTAAAGACTACTTATTTTTGTCAAAAACTACCTTCAGTTCTCATCAAGGTCACAGAATGTTATGTAAAGTGGGCACATTGCCTCAGATTTCTTTTGTTTTCCTTTATAATTGAATGTCTTGTTGTCTTTGAAATTTGATACTGTTGGAATGTTTGAATATCTTTCCACGTAGGTTTAGCATGAATCTACACCATATGTACGGCATAACAAACAAAGTTGCTAAATATTCCCTACAACAGTGTCAATATCATAAGGAAATTCAATGCTTTGTCAAATTAATGTGCCGCGATGACATCACAGATTTCCCCTAATGCACTTTATCTTGAGAAAAAAATTGCATTTCTTTGAAAATTAGTATCTTCCAAACGCTAAAAGCTATTGAAATGTGGTTTTCACCTCCTAGAAGAGAAAAATTTTCTGCATTTTATGAAGTCATTGATTTTTGTCACTGGCAAATCCCTTTAACAAAAATAATACTTTTGCCCATTTCTAGTAAAGGACGGGTAAACATTGAGTCCAATTTCGTACCAGGCATCCAAGGTAAACATAATTCTTTGTTATACCGCATGTTAAACTCTTCAGGTTTTTTCAGGATCCCGTTTAGATTGCTACATTTTACCATTGCATCTTGCTTTCTTGTATTTATGTAAAAGTACCGATATATTTAAAATGTTTTATGAACGAAATAAATTGAACCATATACGTATATTCCTGACCGACTGATCGACTGAGCGCCTTACCGACTGACCGACTTACCGACTGACCAACTGACTGACTAGCAAGAATCAACAGGTTGCTATGTACTGTTTTTATTGTTTAACGAAAGGGTTTGAACACAATCATTTTCATACGAATTTTCACGTGACCGCACCGTTTCTGTTGCAGAAATATCTTAGATGAAAGTGGAAGATGGACAAAAGTTGCTCCTTTCTTTTATTTTCAGAACAAAATTTATGGAATAAATTATACCGCAAGTCCAACATTTTTACCTTTAAAACATTAAGAAAACTATGAATGAAAACATATTTCTTACGTATACTATACACTGTTGCCATCTATTGTTTGAACAATTGAGGCTAAGCTTGTAAATAGTCTTGAAACTACGTTCGAAAGTTTTACATGCCGATGCTAGAAAAGCCATTTTGAATCTAGCGTCTATTTGCCATTGCAGATGTGATCCTGTATTGATTGACCCAAAATATAACATGCTTACAGAATATAGCAAACATAATTTATTGATCTAAGTTGATCCCGAGTGTGTATTTGGAACGGGCCAAATATTTCCTACCTCCACAAATCACACCGACATCTTGATCATGAGAACAACCATGTTGTCCAAATTTATTGTGTCTGCACTCTGATAGGATTAGTTCACTTCCCTCACACCGGACGTTGTTTAGCCAAATATACCCAGATCCTTTACCAAAAACAGCATTTCTATCTGTCATGATCGTTGGCGAGAAACCAAGCTGTCTGCACACTACATTCGCGTCGACCAAATTCCAGTCATTCTGACAAACTGTTCCCCAATTTCCATTGAAAAGAACTTCGATTCGACCAGAAGAGTTTGAAAACCCATTTGCCAGACGTATATCTTCTAGTTTACTATCTGTATTAACTAGAATAAAATTTTGGAGATTAACAAAGTAATATATAGTACTGAAACAAAAGCAACACGTCTTAAAATCATTTCAAACTTCTTGAGATGTCTTATCTGAACTCCCTCCAGATGTATCTTTCGTTTACTTATTGTCTGAAAAAATTCTCTCCCTCACTCAAAGAAAATTCGTTGTAGAAGCTAGACATACACAGTGAATTGAAGACATGCATACTTTTACGAAGTCATATGCAAAAATGTATTTTCATAATTTGTATTGTATGTACGGCTGGATTTCGCCTTCTCTTTACATTTAATACGGAATAAGGTAATTGGTCACATAATTTTTATGTGACAATTAACTCTTATTTTGGGAGTGAGATAGGGCTGGAGAAAAATCTTTCACGAAATCTTTTGTATTTGTTTATATTTTTATTGTAACGTCTGGCCCAGTTTTGCTGATATGCATCTTCCCCCTTCCAATCGTAGAAAAGGACGAGGGCTGAAGAAATAAAGTATTACATTACGTCCCAAAAGAAAATATAAAAGTCGAAATAAATTCACAGACTCAAGTTGTGAAGTTTCCACAGCTAAATAATCCTGAAATATTTACAAGAGATTTAACTTTTTACAAAGATAAACAGGTAAGTCTACAATCCAATCCTTAAGTAACTAGTCACCTAAACTGCGTAACAGACGACATACTGCATAACAGGACACACTGAGTAAGAGGTCCAGCACTGCCAAGAGGGTTCCGCAATGCGGGAGGCCTGACGCACTGTGTAACAGGTGCCGCACTCACACAGTCAAAAATAAACAAATTTACCTTCCGAAAATATTCAAATTCCAACAAGCCCACGCTACCTAGAAGCAACACCCAACCAACCCTACCCACAGCGATCAACAGCGACACCACATTATCCCCTCATGCATTTCTGCTCTCATGTGTGTCCTTTCAAACACTGAAGATAAAAAAAACTATGTGCACTTGGCGCATTCACTGTCCATGGTGACGAAACAAAAAGTTTGGTCAATCAGAATGTAACGGAGTATATATTCCGTACATATCAACTCAATTGAAGGCCGCCAGCAGAACATGGTAACTAGACTGTCTGGTTTCTCATCCCCGGCCTCTGTCATTGGTCAAATATTTACAGTTCGTCACTCTCTGTCAAGCAAAACCCACGGTTCCTGTCCCATTATAATTATATACTTCCTGTAGAGAGTTCAGCGACTGGAACTCTCGGGACACACACGAGTCTGGTCTTCGGAAGAGTAAGAACGCAGTCTTACCTATCGAGCTCCAGGAGCGTGTAGCTCCCACGAATCATTTTTAGAGCCAGTCAGGATAATTTTAATTCATTATCATTAGTCATATGTAAATAGAATCTAATCAGGAAGGGATATCCTGGAATAAAATCAAGGATAAATTACGGAAAATGTCTCATCTTTTATCATTTGGAATCCCCTTCCAAGCTACGCACCTCTATGCCTGCGAAGAAGACATTGGCCCAACCTAATACAAAAATAACGTGCCATCTTTGGTCTGATCGAATAGTAGACAGGTATACTCTTATCATAAGCTTACAAGTTTCATCATTAGCCCTTACTAAGTAAAACATTACAATGTGCTAAACACATCTAACAGTCCCGACCTTCTTCTGCATCGTTAAACCAAGCACTTGTCATACCAGGGCCCTGAATTTCATTAAGTCATTCTTTTCTTCCTAAAGGTATTCGTGTCACATGTCCGGTCTCAGCCTACCACGCGGAGCGGGCGAAGTTTTTTCTTTCTTTTTTTTTTTTTTTTGTTCAGCTCATCGCTACGAAAAACCAACGTCCGCAGGACTTCGAGCCAAAGCAATTTCAATTTCCGTCGGAAATCCAACGCAAACTTTATTTACATAAGTCTAAGGCGATTGGCTGAAGTAAGGCTATTAAATGTTTATTTAAAAGAGAAACACTGCTACCATTGCACAACAGTTAGTAGAGTCACGGTGGTCAAAGTAACTCGACACCATCCTGGTAGTCCTTGGTACCGCGTGTTCATACCCACATTACAGCGACTCCTCAACTAATTACAAACAACCATAGGCGTAGGAGGCGGGGGCTGGGGGCTGCAGCCCCCAACCAAATATGTTTGTAAAAATTCGGGCAATATTCTGAGAATTTTTCGGGCACCTACTCAAAGAAAAGTAATACAATGAAGTAGCTTAAGGTAATCAATAGTTAAAGGGACATATTACGTTTGTCTTGCTTTTTATTGAATCTATCCTCGTTTACTTGCGATCGGGTCTCGTTCGATGAAAGTGAGGTAACTAAGAAAAACATTCTACCCTCCGAGCACTAATTAACGAATAATTAACCTTTCTGTTACAACTGAACAAGATTTGTTCACCCAAACAATTATGCATGCAAAACCACACCTTCATCACCCATGATTTGAAATCCACCAATCAAATCATTTCTATCACATTTCGTTAGACAATAACAAATGCCTTCTACAGCATGTACAACAAGTTCGGAAAATACGAACTAAGTACAGTACAGTACATTAGTGGGAATTATTACTACATTATTATTACATATATGGCCTGACATGACCACTCTTCCTAAATGAATATGCAGCAGTACGAACGTTGCATAGTGTGGGCGAGGCTTATCGTTCTATAATGAGCCCGTTACATACAAAAATTGCTGCTTCTTTCTTTCCATATTTCGTGAGATTAATGTTGATCTGCTGCAAGTTATTTGTGTTCCATGTTTGGAAAGGGTAAAAGACCACAATGGGATTAGATTAGAGCCACCTCGTTGTATTTTTTGAAACGCAATATTTCCCTTTAAAAAACTTCTTTAGTAATAAAAATTAAGTTCTGATTTGAATTACACCAGCACCTATATATTCGGTGTTAATTCAGAAGTGTTCTTTTAAGGTTAAACTTAAATTATGATTATCAGTGGTGGCCACGCCTCCCTCAATGGTGCCGATTTTTTTTTCTTTTTAGTACCTAAATCTTTTTACACAAATTTTACTTCGAAGGTAGCATATGTGGCACCAGATTGCCTGTAAGGACACCTAATATTCAAATTATATTTAGATTTTCAGTGGTGTATGTAGAGGGCCATTGGGCCATACCTCCCTAATTGATGCTATTTTTCTTCTTTTTTAGCACCTAAATACGTAATTTTTTTAACACAAATTTTACTTCAAAGGTAGCGTATGTGGCACCAAATTGCACGTAAGGACACCTCATTTTTCAAAAATTTTCAAAGGGGAGGGTGACACCGATCGCCTTAGACCCCTCCCCTAAGCTGGCGATCTCACAACACAACGCAGGCTCCCTACCCTCATGAGAGAAATCGAAAAAAATATAATCAATATTAAGGTAGTAACATAGCAAATGATTGTATGTAATTAGCAAGCAGTGTGATAAAGGTTGCATGCCTATATGATGTAGGCCTATGCATTAACATGTTGAACGCACATGGAGCATGCAGACTTTTGGGGTTATATTTTCGGGCAAGTCTTTACAGCCCCCCCCCCCCCCCCCAATCAACTTGGGCTTCTACGCCAATGCTAACAACCTAGCACACGGCCACGAGACAAAAACAGTTTGATATCTTTCAACCAAAGATTATTTATCAGCTTCTTAATGAAGACTTTGATATCAGTTGTCATTGTTTGTGAAACGGCTGTCTACGATCAAGACTTACAACTAAATTAGAAGCTCGGACGAAATGTATTTATGGTTTAAACGAATTTGTGGTCAACGTAGTATTGCAAAGATCCGAGTCACTGAGCACCGCCTACCTCAGGAAAAGACCAATTGCCGTTCATGCTCATGAATATTAAGATCAACTTTTGGCCTCAGTGAAAGGCATTCTTGGCTATCGCCAGCAGGATCTGAGGGACGGTAGCCTAAGGGGCGGCAGCCACAGAGGCGCTACGCAGGCTAGTCTCAGCCGTATCGTTGGTTATACAAGAGCCTTTGAAATTGTCTCTCAAATTCGGTCTTGTAGTCAGAACGACTGAGAGTAGTAAAATCTCTGTCTTTGACTGAAAGGCTCAGTTTTGCTTAAATGTTCAGATTGCTTTGATTGACGATAACGCATTTACCAGTGGCCTACATAAAATGAGGATATTTACGTTACTCCAGTGAATTTTTCTTCTAGTGGACTCGCTTAGTGTTGGTTTGGTTGTTTGTATTAGTAAAGGGGCTTGGACTTCACTCGGGGCATAGTATGGGGCCTTGGACCTTCATTGCCGTTAACCTGGTATGTTCTTTCTATAGACACCGATTGAAAGTCGGCCGAGGAATTTGTATGGGTACGCAGGCGAAACCTGTAAGAAGCATTTGTCGGTTTATATTGTGGCATGAAGTAGCGAATTTTGATATTTGTTTTTCGGTTTTTAAGTAATTGAGTAATTCACAGAGTCTTTGCTTCTTACTGGTTGTTATAAACATCAATCCTTTTATAAAGACAGTTGTCTCGGGGGTCGACAGTTTCCTGTCGAAGAGGGTTCAGACGTCTTTAAGGAGTATTGTCGCTTTCTTCAAAGGTTCTGGGTGCTTCATAAAACCATCCAAATGTCAACTTGAGAACGACTCATATTCCTCCAAAGAGGGTGGAGTTTTAAATTTTTGCTTATACCATGCTATAACATGATCGAGTACTATTTCCTAAAACATACAACAGTTCACTGACTTGGTATCGTCAGATAGTAAACCGTCTAACTCCACCTACCCCCACTTCATCAGTCATGTCATTCATCATTCTCATTAATATTATCGTGAAAGTGTTACTTCTTGGACTGCAGTACATTTCTGCACGTATTTATGTAACACGTCACCATCAATTTATACCCCTCCTCCCAAATCATGTATTCTTAATCCACGTGTTATTAACTCATGCTGCGTATTTGTGCAGTTTCATAGCACGAGACACTGCGACTCCAGAAATGATACGGAAGGAACCCATGATTCAGAATTTCATTGCAAGCATCATGTGTACAGTGTGATATTCTTAGAGAATTTCGCCCACCCCTATTTTGTTTTCTCCTTGTGATTGTCGGTGAAATTACGAACAATTTAGTACCAATCGTCCGATTAATTTCATAGTTGCCCAATCTGAAGAAATCTCTTCAATGAAACCAGCTTCAATAAAATTTAAAGCCATATTTGTCGATCTTTAGATTATTTATGAAGAGAGCTATGGTTCCCCTAGCCAATAAACACGGTTTGTAACATATTAAGGTAATTTTACACTAATTTTATTACTATTTATTGTTATACGGTACCTAATGGCATCGTTATGATTGTATACTCTACCAGGCTGAGTGTGGCAAGGACGATTGCTAGGCAGTGAGGGAGCGAGAAAAGCTATACCCCACCCCTTCGACATCACGTAGATGAAATTTTTGAACGAGGAAAGAGAGCAAAGTGTCTGAAAGTTATGATTCTTTATTGATAGTTCGTATAGACAGAAAAACGTTTCGTGACATTGACCAATGGCAATCTTTTGACAGTACTTGCCAGCTCTTAAAAAGTTTGTACATAGACTAGTCATACTTATAAGTTAAAGCACGATAGTTATAAACCTTTAAAGACATAACGTGATCCGTTCTTACCTCCACAAACCGCTCCGGCATCCTTCCCATGACTGCAGTTGCCATACCACGGGTAATTTTGATCACAGTTTGAAATGGCCGTTTCATTGCCCATACATTTAACATCAATCCAAGCCAGAAATTTAGACCCTTTGCCGAAAAATGACCCCCTTGGTGCGGCTATTGCAGTTTGATATCCAAGCTGTCGACATATTACGCTGGCATCATCTACGTCCCAAGAATAATCACATATCGTTCCCCACGATCCATACAAGTAGACTTCAACACGTCCAGAGGACATTGAAAATCCATTAATCAATCGGATCCCTTGTGAGCCTGACCCTTGTTCTGAATATTCCTAAGACTATGGATGAAATCTCACACTCAGTAAACTTTGACCCGAAGACGTTCCGTTCTATACTTTCAAGCACACCTAACCCCATTACGGTCTTCAGTCAATGACAATATGGGACAGTTTTATAAAAAACTGAATCATTCGTAAGATGTTAGTTTGAATGAAATAGAGATTGTATCAATAACCTTCCATATGGTCCACAAAAGGGCCTTATATGAGTTATTATTACCAAGGAGTGGACTGGCATGAATTAAACATTAAATATACGTCTCGAATTAAAATGATATCTTTACGAAACCACGTGAATTTTCACTAACACTTTGAATAATGCATTGAAAGACACATAATACTGCCATGCAAGCAGACCGATGCCCTAGCCAGAAAGGTAGCGCCCTGCCAATTCAAGAATTGACAGAAGTTATTTAGCAGTCCAGTCCCACGCTTCGACTGGCCACGTGATATCCGGCTATCGAAAGCAGGTCTGTTCTTTCGTGGATTAGAGCCAGACGAAGACGGACGCAAACAGAGTTGTGCTAAAACGAAAAAGAGAAAGGAACGCGATGGCAAGAATTGCACAGAGGCGGAGCAGTAACTGCAGGAACGTCGAGGGAAGATCTTCTCAACAGTCTCAGCGCGCTAAAACACTCAGTGGCTGCGTAATTTTTTCCCAGGACGAATGAGGGCAAATTATGCCAATAGACGAGTCAGCTTCTTGGAAACAGGCCACACGCCTAGTTCCAAAATGACAGCTTTTCGACCCTTTTTTGTTATGCTGACACAGGATTATGAAAGAACAGGCCAAATAACCTCAATGCACGTAACCCTAACCATATTTTGAAACAAATATAAAATTTTTTTGAAAACTCGATTTGCCCTCATTCGCCTTGGAAAAAAATATGCAGCCGGCTAGTTTCTCTGCACGCTGAGACCTTTAGCAAGCTAAAACTGTCAGTAGGCCGTCAACCCAGGGTGCTGGCACCCCAGTGGGCTGACACCTCTTTGCACGGAGAGAGAGAGGGCGTGGACTCCTCAGTTTACACCCAGTCTTCTATTGGATCGTTAAGTGGCCTAGTCTACAGACTAACCAAAATCCACCCAGTTGCTTATGTTCTTAATTCATCTTCCTAGGATGATCTGGACGGGGCCTTACCTCCCGCGTGCTGAGAGTGTCAGCGCTCTGGAAAGTCAGTCGGCGGAGATTGTCAGCTCACTCAAGGTATAGCCCGCTGATTGATTCAGCTCTTTGAGGGTGTCAGAGCACTGAAGATTTGCCTGCTCGATTTTTCAGCCCCTTACGGGTTCAACGTGCTGGAGTTTCAGCTCTCTGCAGGGATGGTCAGTCTGCCAGGCCAGTCTTTCGACACTGTAGTGAACTGGACTCTATACAAACCTCCGCCTGCTGAGGATTCCAGGGGACCGAAGGGAAAGACTCGCTAGAGGTTCAGTGGCTGCGACTGCCGGTTGCATAATTACTAGATTTGAGCACGAACAACCAAAGCGATAACCTGACAACTACTTAATCATCAATCATTTTGTAGATTTCATGATTTTGAGCTTTAATTACTTATTCAATCATCTGTACATTTATAGTTTTAAAGTGCCATTTTCACAAGGAGTGCAAGAGATTTTCACTTGTGCCGTAATTGAGTTGTTCTGTTGCCCTTTTGCGTCTATTTGTTTACTCCTCCCCTCCTCTGAATATTTTCTTTAGTATCCCTTCAGAACGCAAGCCCATCCCCTTAATTTCTGGGTTACGATACCAATATAACACCCATACGACATCATCAGGAGTAAAACAGCAGCAAGATTATCCAGAAAATATCGTCTTGATTTTTATCTTGAGAAAAATTTAAATTTGTCCTATGTGAATAGTGGGCTTTGTCTGATTTGAGAATGGAGTGCAGTTCTTGTAGCCGTCACTGAATCATGCATACACTGAGTTAATTACATATTCCTACGTACGTTGTAGGCCTCGTGGGTAAAACAGGCTGATACCATTGCACCCAGGAAGGGTCTCAGAGAAAAGTAAGGGACAGACTTTCTCCTTTAATCGTTTTACTCGGGAGCTTACCCTAAGCGTCTGTTATTGAAAAGATAAATAATTTCTACAAAGTGGAAACTGATTTTCAAATGGGTTTATCACATGGTTTTAAATAAAAAAGGTAGTAAATAAAAAATTGGAGCAATAAACCACTAATACAGACATCTTTCATTGCTAACTTTGAAAATACACGAATCGATTACAATACCGATAAACTTTGCTATACGGTTTCAAAAAAATCGCCACTAAAATTTACACACAGAACGTCGGGGACTTTAGGTATTATCGGTCAAATAGCCAAATTCATGACCATTTTGCTCACGAAATTTAGATTCCCCCAAACAGGAATCACTCGAACTGCCAAAGAGGAATGTTATAGTTGTCCAATGTTCTTTAGGCCTATGCGGTTGTGGTATAAGAATTTTACACTGTACTAAATAACGCTGATTGAGATTTCAGGAAATATCAGTTCCATAACGAAAAGGTGCTAAAAAGAGCAGCGAACGACTACGTTAGTAATTACTATTGTAGGGTTCACTAGACTAATGCTGTTGTCATAGTAACGTAAAAATGAACCTTCGAGTCAAACGTTTGATGGAACTGGTAGGAATAGATGGATATCAGCTTATAAGTCTTTGCTCTCTTACAAGTTTAAATCAATTCCAACATTTCAAAAGGAAGAATATCTCCTTTCTACTTCAAATGGACATAGTTCACCGTTAGCAAACTAAAATTAGAGACAAGTTATATCCGCACAGTATCAATCCTAGCATCTGAGCATAGGCGCAGGTCATTAAATATATTTTAAATCTTAGAACTAGACTGATGGTCAGAATGCGCATGTTTGCACACAAGTTTTGTCGAATCCATGGATTTTGAAGTAACCAAGCTACTAATGAGCAAAGTTTTGTTATCAGGGACGATCCGGAAACATAAAATTTCTGCGTTTTCTTAGTATGTAGATTCTCAAGTTAATTTCCTTGTATCGCTGGAAAAGAATGATTACATTTTGTGGGTTCTGTGGGCGTTTTATAGCTTCTAGACGGTGCATATCCTTTTGCCCAAGAGGCTTGTAAGCCATCAACTTTTCATAGTCTTTTGACAAAGTCGTGTGCATTTTCATTTAGTGAAATGAGATAACAACAATTTTTACCCAAGTAAAGTTTTGGACCTTCAATAAAATGTAAGATGGCATTCCAGATTCAACTCACTTAAAGAGCTCTGAAACTAACATTGAGAGCTGAATGAGTTTGTGAAAAGGGTCAGGATGAGTTGACCTACCTTTACAGGTTACACCAGCATATTCACCGGTGGGACAGTTTCGTTGCGTAAATATTTCATGTCTGCATAACGAGATAGACACTTCGTTTCCTTGACATTGAACGTTACTCATCAAAAAAATTGCAGATCCCTGACTGGCTACATCCTTGAAAATATCTGAAGCGTTGTAGTATCCTAACTGCCTGCATACCACTCCAGCATCTATCAAGTCCCAGTCGTCGTCGCCACACACAGATCCCCACTGGTCGTCGTAAAGGATTTCTACAAAGCCGGATGAAATGTACAGCCCATTGGTGAGACGGATTCCTTGTATACCATATCCTGCAAATTGAAATGAGTACACAAATACAAGTGGATAATTTCCCGTACAGTAACGCTTCTTATTAATAATTGTAATGCTCTGAATCTAGATTCAAGGTAACAGACATTTATTTTAGCAATGTTAATGAATATAGTTCACCAAAGATTGAATTTATGCTTTAAAGTTCAACCAAAAGGACTTAATATTGAGAGTTATACAATGAGAGTGCACATAAATAAAAACAACTGACCAATCGAAACAATGTGGCACGGACTGAATTTGTTTACTTAGAATCACATTGAAAGTGAACAGCGCAAGGTTAAAGACTCTTTGTAAAACGTTAATTGTCATTAGTCGTCCTTTATGATAATTCTATTAATTGTTCAGTCCAAATAAGTTGCGTTCAGGAATGGTAGCCTAGTGTTGATTAACTGTTCTGTTTATCATATAGGCTAACTGAGTGTCTACCTACTTTTGTGCCAACTTTTCAAACCACATTCAAACAGAATATTCGTGAATATGCTATCAAAGATTGCTCCCTAAAAATTAAGTCAGAGACACTGTCTAACCCTTAAACGAAGCAATAGTCACGCCGTTACTCGACATTGAAGTATTCTTTTATTGAAGATTATAACCGAAGGTCAGAAAAATTGCAGCAAGTCAGATCATTCTGCTCTTTTTCTGATGCACATTGTACTACAATCAATGTGTTACAAGCATAACTCTTCTTTTATGATGCCTGTATTTATGTAGCCCCCTGTTGACACTCCCACCAAGGGTGTACAAGAGGCAAGTTACACCAAGCGTAATAACAAGATTTCCAATGCAAGTTGAGGTTGCTTAGCTAACCATTACTATTGTTTACATTTAAGTAGACTTATAATATGTTAGGGGGATTGGGCCGGTCTGGCATTAAAAATAACACAAAACAAATAGCTCCAGCTACCTCGCCAATCTTACTTACCAAAATTTAACTAAGTTTGTTGGCCTTGTTAACTCTTCAGAGATAGCTCCTTTTGGATTATTTGTTGAAATTATGAGCGGGTTGTTACTATACGTCAGTAAGAATAATTAGTGACTATAGTTTACAATATTTGATTTGAGAAAGAATGACAATTTGCTAGTGGGGCCTAGCGCAAGAAGACAACACATTTGGCTCCTTGTTCTATATATGCACAGCAAAGCCTTTCCGTTTTAGTGAGAATGTTCTATCATACTGTCACAGAATTATGGTTGGAGTTCTACTCCTCTTAAGTAATGACTGTGATAATATTTCTTAAAAACCGTGGTGACACTTCCTACTAACCTCTTTGAAGAGTGAAGAATCTCCGTTGTGAGGTAGGGGTATTCTCCTCTCATTTTAAACAAAATTAATTCTGGAGTGTTCTGAGACACACACAAAAAAATGCTGTCATTGTCATCGTATTCAAATGTTTTTGTTTAAAATATTTATGATTATTTTAAGTAAATAATCCAGAAAACATGATGTATTACATCTCCTTCGTTTATTCGGGATGTACTTTGAAAAATACAATATGAAAAAAAACAAGAATTTGAAGGGTGGAATTGGCTGGCGGTTGAGTGAAATGCTTTGTATTCAATGGGTACCCCGATCAGGTCCCCGCAAATCTACCTAGGAATTTTCTGGTGTATCAACCCATTGGGTGTTGGAGGCTCGTGGTTCTCAGTGATACGATTTCTGGTTGTTCGTTTAATTTTAGTTTTATTAAATAAAATCTTTACTTGAGCCATTTGTCCGGGAAGTCGGGTAAAGCAAAGAACTTTCCACTTTCCATCCTTATCAGCTTTTGAAAAGTCAGTAATGAAATGGTGATGCGGCCCCTCTCCTTTCCCTCTGAGCACCGTAGCATAAAAGAGAAGTACTGACTATCAAAATAGTAAATAGCCCTTAATAAGCTGAAGTGGCAAGTTCTTTGTCATGAGTCTAATCCCACACCTATTAAAAGGTGAACAATTATCATCTTGACTGTTCATTTCATTTAATGGGTCAAGCTTGTCAACCTGTAGTATACACCCCTCTCCCTTGAACACATGGTATAGGCCAGTTTTCTCAATAGGTGGCCTGCAGCCCACAGATGGCCTGGAGACTCTCTCTGGTGGGCCACGAAGTCAGATGAAAAATGAGTTGGATGAAGATTTACTTCTATTATTATTTTTAATACAGCTAATGGACCCATCCGACAAGATGGATTTTGGTAGGATACGCTGCATAGTGTTGAAAGTTATCTCATATAGTCAAATCATGGACACAAGCAATCTTCCAGTTTACAGTTAATGCATGATGGAAGGTGGTCCTTGGATAATTTCAACGGTCCAACGTGGGCCTTGAGATATAACAGGTTGATTAACTTTGGTGTAGTGTGGATTGTTTGTTGCGTATGATGTATTTAATTACAAACTGGCAGAGCATGGACAACACATGAGTGACGACTACCCGGAACGTTTTTTTGAGGCTAATTTGAAAGCTTTATGGGATTTAAGGAAAATTCCAGACGGCTTATACACTTCGACTGCTGTTGTACCATTCAGTGCTTAACTTGGATATTGCAGGGAGTTTCGCCACAACCCCCGTACCGGCCTCCCATCGATATGGGCGAGAATTCCTAGGAATAATTATAGCGCAAGAGGCGACATGGACCACTCACAAGTCCAAACAATCCAAAAGAATCCAAACAATTTCACCTTTTGTTGTTTTAGAAATTACTAAACAAAAATTGTAAACAAAATGAGAAGATACCAGCTTGAGTTTTGTTAAAAATTGTTTTAAATGCCTTTTAAATACAAACGGTGGAAAATTTCAAATTCTTAAGCCATTTTTGAATTCAATTAAGAGGATTGTTTTCAAAATCCGATATATTCCATACTTTTTCTACTTCAAACACTATCATTTCATTGCGCTCAAAAGTACAAAGTACAAAACAGGATTGGGAGTGTGAATAACTACCAATAAATTATAATTGCCCTCAAAATTACTTAATAAGCTTTGTGGTTAGTGGCTCATCCCAAAATTGGTTCCCATGTAGATTTGACCCTTGCAGTACACGGCAAAAGCTAACTATGATCATGGAGCCAGCTCCATGCTATGACACCAGCCCGTGAAAATGGAACATCTGTGTCTAAGACGAAATCATTCACGAAAATAGCAGCCAATACAATAGTATTACGGTCACATCTCCTTGTTTTAATATGACTACAAATATGTTATTCATTAAGTTACAGCAGGACCAACGTGAACACTTAAAATCTGACAAGACATAGGAAGGTAAAGTTATTTGTGATTTGCCATTTTAAGCAATGGTGTTTGCGTGAAAACTCTGCACAACCGGTTTGCCTGTCATCTTGATTACGAGTTAGTTATCAACCATTTCCAAGTACCCCTTCCTCCCAAAAGGTAATTTGGACAAGGATTAATTTTCAGAAAAAGTAAAAAAAGAAGTAATCCTACTCCTTCATTTCCACCAAACCCTTAGAGCACCACTTAATTTATGCAATGTAACTCCTTTAATTTAAAGAATTGTATTTCGGTGCCTATACTAATATTAATATGTTACTAACTTCTTGGTGAATGGCCTACGCAATCATTGGACTGATCTGTGGAAAGCAGGACCAAACATTTATCTGTTGATTCATATGATTTAAAGGTTCATATCTGTTACTCTTGCATGTACTTAAAATAAAATTTTCATTCCAGCAGGAATCCTTTAAAAAGCACTTGTTGCTCGCCGTTACTAAAGACGGTACACTTTTCGTGACAGTTCAACCACTTTAGCCTTTTGCCAGTTCAACAGGTATCTACGGGAATTTTTCGAAGGGCCTTTTGTTTGATAAAACATATAAAGAAACCTATTTGACATTGAAAAGGTAGATAAAAGGCTTCATTCATTGGTTAGGATTTCATAGGAGTGAAGGTGTAAAAGTTTCGTCTGTTTCGTCTGTATAGGAATCTTGGTAAATAAGAAGTTTTGTAAGGATGGTCGGAAATTGGGAGCTTGAGACCTTCCAAGTGCCAAATTGTAGCACTGGCAATTTTACATCATGTAGACAGAGAGACACTTCAAACTGAAAACTACTTGGTTGGAACTGTAGCCATTCTAGCCCCCTGCTTCCGGCGCGTTGGCTCCTTTATATTGCAGCTTGCAATAACGACCTAATTACAATGAAGTATGGGCATAAAATTTTGTCCCATCGTTGAATAAGTCCAGTGATATTTCTGTTCCTTCAGGCATGAAGGTCCCTTTCCATTTGTAGGGGTTTTTTTCTGCCTTAGTTATATTTTGTGCAACTAACAGAAAACTACGAAGAGATCTTCTTCGATGGCATGTATAAACAATTCTATTTCGTGAAAAGTTGCCAACTAACAAATTGTAGTTTCACAAATAGATAGTATCCGTTTTTACCTTTGCATAGTGCATTGGGTTATACGAGCCAGTCAAAGTGTACCCATGTAGAGTTTAATAAAAATAAAACAGAAATGAAAGCATTCAGCTAAACTCTTCAACTATTTTATCAAATGCAACATTCAAACAAAACATCACAACACCAGGAGTAAAACTGTCTTTGCTGCCATGGAAACAAGACCACAAAACAAATTTTATTCTCAATATTCAAATTTTATGAACTGAAAATCACAAAGAGATTTGACAAGACGTAAAGTTCACAATACTTTATTTATCGGTTGGAGATTGCTTTTTTGGAAACTTTCAACCCATGTCATTATATCAGATACTCATCAAGAAAAGATATGATATGAATGCAGATTTGAATTTATTAAACATATTTTCTCCAATGTCTGTTGAGAGTATGATGCACGCTGTACGAAATTTGTGATGTTTATAGTGAATATTATAAGCATATATGTGTTAACCCATAAAAGTAACATGAATGAAAAATTGATTGATATACCATGCTTGGCAGTACATAAAATATGTTTTAAATGTGTAGGAAGACTATGAATAAAGAATATCCCTTAACTTTAAGCAAACAGTACCGTATTAGAAATGTCGCAAGATGATAAGCCGTAGCCATGACTTGCGTGTTGTAGATTTTAATTATCCATTTCATTATGAGGTACGCAATAAAGTCAGTGGCGTAGCCAGGGGGCGTGGGGGGGCGACAGCCCCCATGAAAGCTTGTCGCTCCCCCAGTCGCCCCCCCCTGGCGATCTGGGCCGAAAAAAAATTCACTCAACTCACTACTCAACTTGATAATGATATACGATATACCTATTTTTTTTGCTCTGAAGAGGGCAATTTCTCTTATAAATGACCCAAAATTTTCGGCACGCTTCGCGCGCTGTGAATTACTCTTGTTTCTCCAATATATTGTAAGTTCCATTCCACATAGCTAGATAGCATAAGTCCTGTTCACTTTACAAGTTACACGGTAGGTAGAGTACACACTTTATATAGAGATGATAGTAAATATCATCCCAAGATCGCAAAGCCTATAGTTGCTGTTATCTTGTGTGTGTCATACGGTACGGTCGGTTGCTGAGCTACTCACGGAGCAAAGTTTGGCTATTTCATCTGGTAGTCCAGGCATGGCCGTACGGGCCGGGGGGCAGCCGCCCCAAATGTCAGAAACCTGACTAAATCGGGCAGATATTTTGTCTCAGTCGGGCGGAAAATTGGACATTTAAATTCTATACTCCAGACTCTGAGGCAGGGGTGGCGCCAGGGTGGCTCCAAGAGGACAATTTCTTTAATCAGAACCCAAAATTTTTGGCGCGCTACGCGCGCTTTAGATTCACTCCAGTTTCTTCAATAGTCCCATTCCACATAGATAGGTAGCATATGTCCTGTCAACCTTACCAAGAAAAATGTAGGCACAGTACACAGGTTATAGATGTCGTCAATTGCATCCCATATCGCAAAGCCTAGTTGCTGTTCTCTAGTGTGTGTCATGCGGTAGGGTCAGTTGGTGAGCGACTCACAGAGGAAAGTTTGGCTATTTCTTCAGGTAGTCCAGGTGGTGTCGACACAATGTATGTTTTCTCCGATACGGTCTACAACCCCAACCGTTTTTATTTTTTTGTCTTTGTACTCAATGATTTCATATGGGTTTTGTGTAAGCCTACCAAAAATTTTCACGCGATTCGCGCGCTTTGCAGTGTTAAAATTCAGATTCAAAAGAATACTATCAGTGCACAACTCGGCTGTTAAAGTATTAAGTAATGTTATGCAAAATATGTCATGCAATGGCGTTGGATAGTTCGGCTCTTTCATATCCCCTTCTCACCACCCCTCAATAAAGGGGCTGTCGGAACTTGGGGTCACTGGCATGACCCGGCCCCTGTGGGGAAAATTCGATCGCTACCCATGGTCCATTTACTATTTTGGCTTTCAAAAGGATCGTTTCTGCAATAAAACCCAAAATTTTCGGTACGCTCTGCACGCTCTTCCTCAGTTCCGTTACTTATAGCTAAATTTAGTACAAACCCTTTCCTCCTTTTCAGGTAACTTAATAATTAGAATACATCATGGATTTATGTAAATGTCGGAAATTTCATCTCATTTCGCTAAACCTATAATTAATGTTCTTTTGTGACTGTCGTGCGGTACGGCTAGTGATTCTAGAAGGGAAGTACAATATACGTTATGCAAGATAAGGCCCAACTGCTCGGACAATTGACCTATATAAGCTTTAAATAAGTAGGCCTACAGACTTTTCTAATGTAAGCTTACCCAAAAAAATTTCGCGCGCTTCGCGCGCTTTGCAATTTCAGAAGTTATCAGAAGTTATCAGAAGTTATTCTGAAGTTATTCTGCTATTGCACGTCGTTTGTTTTGTATTTCTGGGGAGTTCATATTTTCAAGCCCAGCAGGGTTTTTCGTGTACTTCCCTTCACCTCATGTACATATGTCTCTATTACCATTCATCATGTATTTTTGTATGTATGCGTGAAGTGATAACACAAATAAACGAAACGAAACGAAACGAAAAGGGAAACGAAGTTAGATTCCGGGAGAAACATGAAATCAGTGCCTTTGCTTCTCTAGTATATACAAATTTTATGCAATATATCGGTATGGCATGGTATAGTACACAGATTTTCTTCAAATCCCCCTCACCAACCCCTCAAAAAAAATCGGGGATGTCGTCACTTGGGGTCGCTGGCCCCGCGACGGGCAAATCCTAGCACCACCCCTGCTGTGAATAACAAAGAGACCAATGGTATGTGAACTTCACAATTTACGCCGAATGCAATGGTTATCATAGGCTATTAAAGTACCCACCATAGTCTAGGCCTAGGTGCGTGGCTTTTGTCACTGACAGCGAGTATCCGTATGTGCAAGAACCTAGCCCACCGCTACCTCGTGAGAATAAAATAAAATGAAACTTTACGTTTTTTCACCAAAATGGCACATCTTGATGGGTGCTATCAAGCCTGGCAAGTGCCATTTCCGGCGATCTGGGATGTATTAAAATCTCAAATTTTCTTGGTACGCTCCGCGCCAACTCATGGTGGCGCTCCTCTTAGATAGTAACAAGGCGCCCTCCCATGAAATGGTCAAGCCCCCACCCAGCGCCCCCTACTAAAAAATCCTGGCTACGCCACTGAATAAAGTAAGAAAATATAAACATCTTGGCTATCTCCACAGCAGTATTGACTCAAGGTTGGTCACCATACTGAAACTGTCAAATAAAAGAATCTTGTTTTATAAATATAAAGCAAATAGGGCTCTAGCCTGGACAAAATCTCTAAAGGGTAGTTCATAGCAGCACTTAGTAGGGTTCCTAGGATAGCAGTTGTCACCCATGAGGATTCCTTTCAGTTGTCACCCAATGTCATCCTGAGGAAGGAGTCTAAGAGGAAGGACTTGACAACAGGACTTGACAACAGTGTGAGGCAGCTTAAGTGCAAATTGCGCGTCTTTGGCAAAAATTTAAACTAATGAATATTCTGGATATTTACTAAATCGCCTTATTCATTGTATTTTTAGGGAGGGGGTTATTTTCTGAGGGCCGCGAATTCTCTTTGAAAACTTTTTGTATATGCATGACTAATTTACAAAGTTATGTTATTTTTTAAAAGCTTTGAAATGGTCACATGTTTGAAAAACTTGCTTTTAAGTGCCTTTGGATGGTTTGGGTGCGGGATGTAAGGGAAGGGGTGTTGTATAAGGCCCCTCCGTTTTGAGAAATTTTCTCCCTTGTAAAAAAAAGGTAGATACAAAGTGGTGATATCTTTGATTATGCTTTGAATTGATTATATGTTTTAAAAGTTCTCATATTATGTCTTTTTCGGCTGTGGCATGGCACGAAACAATACTAAGTATCTTTAACGTCTTGTCTTCAACTGCATGCATCCGACTTGCAGCCGGAAGGCCTGGAGTTCGACTTCTGGCCGGGTCATACCGAAAACTTTAAAAATGGAACCTACTGCCATTGTGCTTGGTGCTCAGCATAAGCAATGGAGTAGGGAAAACAAGCCAGTGTGCCACAACTGGAAAAAAGCCGTGGCCGGCCCGACTTAAACCAATTGGCTAGAAACTGAGCCGTGAATCTAACATCTAACATCTGGTTCTTTAACTGTGTTTACTTCATCTCATGATGGAGGAGGTCCATTCGTTAGTTCTAGTTACCCTAATAAGTGCCCGCCTGCGGTAAAAATTCGCCGGAAAATTCGGGAAAAGGGAACCTTTATTTTTGCATTTTCCTAGGCTCTGAAGGCCTTGAAAAACATAATTAGGACAATAGAGATTTCAGCATTTTCAGTCTTGTTTAAATACCCTCCTTTTTTCATTCAGGATTTGGAAGTAGGGGCATTTGCTCCCCTCCCCCTTGCCCCATCCCCGCAGACTACGGCCCTGAAGAAACCCTACTTAATTGTCGTAAGCTCTTATTCTTGAATAGGTTCGACGTACTCCAGGTAATATGTTTTTAAGCATGAATGTCCATGATTGTTTCTCCTGGCTAAAGCAGGGGCCTTCATAATTAAAGAATACACTTGCTTTGCGCTACACAGATTGTGAAACAAGAAACTGAAGTAATTTTACTGTAAATTATTCTTGATGAAAGAGTGTTATAAATAAATAGCTAACCTAACCGTAAATGTGGATTTTCACAAAGGTTTGACTCTACATCGCTGGGAATCCCAGTGCCGGAGAGATAGAATATCCGAAAAAACATAAAACATATGAGATCAAGATATTCAGGTGAGCAGAACCTAGAGGTAGTTTGAGAGGGACAGCAGAGTTGGAATAATGACCCCTTTCTTCTCCAGTGGGGTGATCTCACACGATGTCAGCGAGTTGATATTACATGAGATGACAATTAAGGTCTGCTACACTAGTATCAACATCAGAAACTTGTTGGCAGAGACGTGAATGTATGATTTAATCTTAAAAATTGTAAGCTTTGCTCAAAAAGAGAGCTTACAAAATACGCTTCAGTTCTTGCCCACTTTTCTCTTAAAATGAAACGCAATATTGCAATATATAATGATGGGCGCATTTTGGTTGATGTTGACTGTTACGGTAAGCTTGTTATGTGCTTTGCCAGTGTAGTTACACCCTGGTCCGTATTACACTGGCCAAGTTCAGTGAATAAAGTAAAGCGCGAGAAGTATTTCATTAAGCCTAGTACGTTACCTTCCAGATATTAGTAAATGCCATCATACCAGTGCAATCTAGCCAGCACTAGGTTGTAACAAGGGCCGATTATTTTGTAAGCAAACAACCCACTGTCATTACACGTTGCTGATTGGTGTAAGTGAAGTACCTTGGAAGATTCCCCCATTTAGACATCCTTGCTTCAGCCTACAAAGGCCAACATTACAGTCGAGATTATGGTAGGCAATGCTTCCAATAGCGAAATATGTATAGCATATTATGAAAGCCTATGACATTCCCAAAAAATTGTTGATAGCCGCAGCTCACATATTCCGAATATTGAACGAAGGACAATTAATTAGTTTCATGATGTGAAGTAAAACTCCTCTGAAAAATATGTTTAAGTTAAATATCTTGTAAGGATTCGCTGTCTTTTCTGGCGTAATAAAGGATAATACAAACAAACACATTTGATCACTGACTGTCTGAAATAAATGAAATAAAATTTATAAGCTTTGAAGTTCTCTTGATATTCACTTTCTTATTTACAGTCTGGAAGGATATCAAAGCTGTTTTTAAAAATTGGTATTCTACATCACTCAAACAGTCAGATAACAGTGCACCTTCTTAAGGCATATGAATGATCAATTTATACCAGATATTCAAAATTAAATTCTACAAAAGCTCATAAGGGCCTCGAATATTTCTTTTAATTTGATTACTCAAATTATTAATTTGACTAACCAAATTATTAATTTGTTTAATCAAAATATATTAATTTGTTTAATCAAATTGTTAATTTGATTAAAAAAATTATTTATTTGATTAATCCAAATTATTATTCTGTTCAATCAAATTATTTATTTGATTACTCATATTAATATCTCAATAATTTGCTCGCTCCTACAAAGCACATCCACTAAGTCTTACGGTCTCTCGCTGAGGAACCGTAAGAGCCTCAAGCCTTACTCTCAAGCCTTACTCTCAAGACCCTGTTGATGGCTACGTTGGTCACAGCCAGATGCAGGAGTTCGCTACAAGGCCCGTCTTGACGGGCCATGTCCCGTTAAAGAATTATGGGGTCCGCTTAATCCCAGGTTCTTCCCCAAGTACCGTATCCCAACGTTCCTGCCGGGCGACATCTCCATCCCGGAGATCAGATTGGCCTCCTCCATTCCAGGAGACAGGAAGTCGTTCTTTCTCAGAGCGTGGAGTGGTGCCTGCATCGGAAGTAGGGAGTGAGCACATCCGACAGAATCTTCGCCCTCCCCCAGAGGCCTCCCTCGGCGGACTCTAGGCATATATTTGACCCTGGCTGACCAAAGATCACGGCGCATGCAAGGGAACTGGTCCGAGCTCACAAGGTCAGTGGGCTGGCTGCCTCGAGGCGGCATAAAAGACGCTTTAGGCCTTCCTCTCTTGCTACACCACGAATACACTAGCCGCTGAGGCGGCTTTCGGCTGTGTCTTATACATATTAAATATTCAAGCGAATTCCTCAAAACGACTGGCGTGGGTATTAATATGACAGTTAATTGTTTAATCAAATTACCAATTTGATTAAACAAATTGACAATTTGATTAATCAAACTAGTAATTTGATTTATCAAATACTTAATTTGTTTAATAAAATTAACAATTTGATGAAACAAATTAATAATGTGATTAAACATATTTACAGTTTGATTAATCAAATTAGTAATTCGATTTATGAAATTAACAATTTGATTAAACAAATTAGCAATTGGATTCTTGCTATGGAAGAGGAAAATGCTTACCAAGAATTATTTGCTCAATGTCCAACAAAAAAGTTGAAGTAATTCTACACTCTCAGAAAAGAAACATCTTCTATTATTGATTCTTCTTCTTATTTGCAAAAAGTACATAAATTACTAACATTCTTTTTCTTTAGAAACAATAAATGATTTTGTCAAGTAACCAGTGGAGAAAATGAAATTTGAAGAACTGAATTTTGTTTTACATAAAGTGTTAAAAGGAATTTTGAAAATTATTCTTTTTGGATTTAAGTTACATTTAAAAAAACAACTTATAATTATTTACTCTTACATTTAAAATATTATATTTGCTTTCAGAAGATGACTGTGCCCAAGGCTGATGAATTCTTACATAACTTGAAATTTGTCTAACAAGTTGAAGTCTCTATCGGCAACAAAAACGAAATGTTTCGTATCGTTTAAGCGCCTACAAAGGACTTTCAGTTTTTATGATTGGTTTTCTGTTATGATATGAACTTTGTTATGTATACATTGTTCAGTGTTGAAATGGCTTTTGTATATATACTGTTATGTTTTGTGATGGAATTAAAAAGTAAAACTCCATGGTGACTTATAAATTGTAAGGAAAAAATAGCTAATCGATTAATCAAATTACTTTATTGTTTAATCAAATTAAAAAATTGATCAAACAAATTAATTTGATTAATTAATAATTTGATATTAAACAAATTAATAATTTGATTAATACTTAATTTTTTATTCAAATTACTTAATTTGTTTAATCAAATTAACAATTTGATTAAAGGAATTATTAACTTTTTTATCAAATTAACAATTTGATAAATCTATTAAGAAAAAAGTATTCGTGGCCCTAATGGGCTTTCTTAAAATTCCTCCGACCACTTGACTAATATAATCGACTGACTGTTCCAAAGTAACTTGCATTTTACCATTTTATCTATAATAAGAAAGCAAATTTCCTTATTGAAATCAAATGCATCTGCTTTTATGAAATAATCTTGGTGGATTAAGGATTATTCTTTTCAGTCATAAAGATTATAAAAATTATGATACTATTTTATGTAAGTACTGTCGTTGGCAGCCTAATTTGCAGACACATTTCAATAACATTGCTACGTTAAGATATTTTTAAAGGGCTTACCTTCTGAAGAGCTCAGGAGACATGCCATTAACAGGATAAGTAGTAAATCCATTTGAAAATTTGTCCACCCTATCACAATACAAATATTAGACAGACTATGGACGAACTTAATTGGTTATCCAGATGTCAATGATTGTCACAATATTTTTCACTGGATGTGACTTCCTTACTTTAAATCTATAATAAATCCATATCAAACTTTCTGTAGTAGTACGGAAACCTAGTCGGATTAAAACAAACCTATTTGTCAGATTATTATGACAACCAGTGCTCACAGATAAAATTACAACAGAAACACACCATCCTAATAATTACAGATAATTAGTGTGATGCACTTCGTTGTAACATATTATTGTTTAAATAATATCAGTTTACGCCAAATGATATGAAGCTAGAACGTGCGTTCAACCATGTTCTGTCGATTTTTGCCACCTCTTGTCTTTTTGAGCAAGATGACAATCAATTCTATCTCAAGGTACTCTCATTACTAAGCAATCAAACACCTATTTGATGATTTATTTTTGAACGATAAGCTACGCCCTCTTTTGGTAATGTTGACTGTATGCATTTAACGTAGAAAAGCAAGAGACTTTTGTTGAAGCAGTACGCCGCCATCTTTCAATGGCGTACTACACATCTTAAAATGTAGGCTGGGGTGGGGTGGTGACAAAATGTAAAGTGAGAAGCACGGGTGTGATTAGGCACCCTTGTCATGAGATCATGAGCAAAAAGCTGCTACTAAAGAAAGAAAAACAAAAATAAAAACAAACGAGTAGAGGTACTACGGACCTCAGTTGTATGAAGCACCGTATTTGTTTATGTCTCACTACCTCAGTCTTGCCAACAGGTTTGTATCATTCTGTGGACATGTATGCTTCATATATGGGAAACTGAAAGGCATTAGAACTGTGGTCAGAATGCTCTAATTACATTTTTATCCACTCTGTAGTCTTGTGTCAAGTTCTGGTCAAAAGTCAGCATATCAGATATAAATGACTTGCGATTAACTTCCACGGTAAAGGTTAGTATCTCCCCCACTTCTAATCCCCCACCCTCCCTGAAGACCTGGCCGCCAAAATCGTAGAAGCCATTGTGCAGGTAGCCACCATGCTAAGCATGCACTTCACTCGTATCACTAAGGCCTCCTCACCCGCCGACCTCAGCAAAAATATATCAGCCATACTCAAGGATTCTCTCCAAATAACCTTCCCAGCCGACAAAATCCTCCAGACCATAACCTCCCCTGCCCTCTTAAGCATCTCGCCAAACAATGGCTAGGACCATTGCTCATATCAATATCAACGGACTCAGGGGGCATAAGCATGAACTCATGCAATTTCTCCAAGACTACAACATTGACATACTTTCAGTCAACGAAACTCTACTGAACAATAAACAACCCCCTAACTTTCCTAACTACGTTACCAACACCCAGAACAGACCCGGACGTAATGGGGGCAGGGTAGCCTTAATTGTCAAAAGGGCCATCCAACACGATCTCCTGCAAAAAGGCCATGCTCCTAACGAGCATATTACAATCCGACTTGCAACTACCAACAACACCCCATTCACAATTACCACTGTCTACTGTCCCGACCAACATACCCCACACACACATTGACCTCTTCAACCAAATTAGCACCCACATCCCCCCATTTTCTCATCCTAGGAGACTTTAACGCCAAACACCCTGACTTTGGTAATCGCCAAGCCAACCACAATGGCAACATTCTAGCCGGCATTGTTAACAATCACAACCTCATTCTCCTCAACGGCGACTCTCACACTCACATTTATCCCTACGGTACCAGCGACATTCTGGACATAGCCCTCTGTTCACCCCCTTTTGCCCCCATTTTACGCAACTGCACTGTACTCTACGAACTCTCCAGCGACCACTACCCCTTACTCCTGACCACCAGCACCAACCTCCTCACATCCCGCCCTGGCCCCTTTAGACCCCCAAAGGAAAAATTACAACAAAACAAACTGGGAAAACTACGTCCGTGACCTTACCCTCTCCCCTCCCCCGGACCTCCCCCTGACCAACACAACCGACATCGACACCCAAATTCAAACCACCACCCTCGCCATCAAAACCGCCCTTGATGACAACTCTCCCACCAGCAAACGCCAGGGGGCCTGCAAAGATTACCAGCTTCCCCTGCCCCTGTTACAACTTATCCGACACAAGAACAGACTCAGGAAGGCATACCAACGTACCAAAGACCAATTAACCAAACAACAAATAAACAGACTTACCAACCAAATCAAACGACAACTCATCAACTTTCACAGCGACCGCTGGAACAAAGCCTGCAACCAAATTAATAATAATACCACCCCCACCGAAAGATGGAAAATTTTTAGGCGCCTTTCCGGCAACTCCAGACCACCCTCCCCACCCTAATCACCCCCCAGGTCACAGCCAGAACTGACCAGGATAAGGCAAACCTACTCAACCAAACCATGGATCAAATCCAAAGGAACCATAACGATCCAAACTTCAACAATAGGTTCCTTACCCAAATCAACAACTTTACTCTCACCCATCACCACCTTTTCAACCCCCTTCCCACTCTACCCCTGTCCCCCGCCTGACCCCTCACCTCCCCATTTACTGAAGCCGAAGTCCTTATGGCACTCAAACGAACCAAAAACACCACCCCTGGTGCGGACGGCATCCCCTTCAAGGCCCTTAGGCTGGGCCCCCCTCCCCTCCTCACCCACCTTGCCCGCCTCTACACCGCCTGCCTCACCCTAGGCTACTTTCCCCCAGCCTGGAAAATTGCCAGGCTCACTATGATTCCCAATACGGGTAAAGACCACACCAACCCTAAAAACTATCGCCCCATCTCCCTCCTCAGCACCCTAGGTAAAACCCTCGAGAGACTTATCAAAAACAGTATCTATCCCCTTCTTGAAAATGAGGGTTACTTCTCCAATTATCAGGCAGGCTTCAGAACCAAACGGTCCACCAGGGACCAACTAACATTCTACACACAGACGGTCTGCGAGGCCTTCAACAATGACAGACTCACTCTGGCAGCCTTCCTGGATGTAGAAAAAGCTTTTGATGCCATATGGCACAATTAATGGACTTAGCTTTAAACTCCATACCCACAACCTCCCCAACCCCATCACCAGACTGCTTTCAAACTTCCTCACGGACAGACGAACGTTCACGGACATCAACGGGTACAGATCCGACTCCTACACCCCCAAGCGGGCGTCCCACAGGGATCTGTACTCATCCCCCTCCTCTTTATCATCTACACAAATGATCTTCCCCTCCCCTCAGCCACATCGAAATCTCTCAGTTTGCTGACGACCTGGCCATCTGGACTGCCAGCGGAAACCACCACAGAGCACTACGTCGACTACAACAATACCTGGACATACTCGAGACCTATTGCAACCGCTGGCGCATCAAACTCAACCCCCAAAAGACCACCTTTCTTCTCCACCACCCCCAACACTCGAAACGACTCCCGGACGATCCCATTTTCATACAGAACCACCCTGTTACCCCCTCCAACTCAGCCAAATTCCTCGGACTGACTCTCAACCGTACTCTTAATTAGACCACCCACTTCCAAGACATACACAATCGGGCCTTATACCGCATCACCCTCCTCCGCAGGGTAGTGGCCAAGGGGAAGGGATCCCACCCAAACACAAATGTCAACATCTATAAAAAATTTATCAGACCCCTCTTTGAGTATGGCGCCCCCGCTACCCTTACTCTCACCAAAACCTCACTCCAGAAACTCCAAGCCACACAAAACTCAGCCCTCACCACCGCCCTCCTCCTGCCCCGCTCTACATCTGCAACCTACGTACATGACCTGACCGACACCCCAAGGATCCACAACTGCCTCTACCTCCTTGCCTTCAGCTACTTCCACCCCAAAAGAATCAATAATAAACCAAAGCTCAAAAAGCGCCTTCGGCACTTCAATAGACTTCCCCGCCCCAACCCAAACCCCCCTACCCCACCCCACTCTTCCTTGCTCTCCATCCCAACTGGCCCTTGCTTCCGCCCTGACCACGGACCTCCTCGCCTAAGCTTCCTGACCAACTTTTCGCCCTGACCATGGTATTTTTTTTTTTTTTTTTTGTGGTCCTGAAAGGCCCCGTTTGTTTCGAAGAATTCACAACCACACTAGGTACAGCATATCTTACTCATCACACACCACCCAGCAACCCGGACCGCGAAAAGCCCTCGGGCCTAGGTCTAGGTTGCCATCACACCCAACTCGTACACGTACCCTCACACTCATCTCACGACAGCCTGGACCGCGAAAAGCTTCCGAGCCTAGGCCCGGGCTGTCTCCACTTCTCTTACACCCTTCACAACACACCTACAACTCTCACCACTGCCCACTGCATTCACGAAAACTGGCTCATATTACTCAAGTCATCCCCGCCCCCCTGTCTCCAGGACTTTGTGCACCAAATTACCCCCCTCCCCCCCCCCAAAAAAAAATCAGCGCCAAATCATTCTTCATTCATCAGAGCTCCATTTTCAGCACAACCCTCGTTCAACCTTCGTCTATCATTCCCAACCTGCCCATAAAGTTCACATGAACTAAGGTTAGTATCTGCACATGCCTTTACATGTAGATGCCACCCAAAGAGCCATGTCTGTCTTTATCATGATTTGTGCTAGTGTCTTCTTATAATGTGTTTCATATTTGAGTGGTACGTATACACATCGCACACTTCTAATAATGTACTTCATGCAACCCCATTCGTGACTGCATGTGTTTGGGACGTATACATAGATCACACGGATAACAACGTTACATGCGATGTACGAAACGCGATAAACTGCAGTGGTACGAAACATGAGATAAATTGCAGCGTTAAACGTTAGAGTGTGTCATTATCACACGCACACACACACCCACCCACCAACACATATGCAATAGTTGTTGCACAATCACATATGGTAAAGACAAATACTGCCCGGTGGGCGGTTCTAACAAGTGTACTCATGCGCAGGTTATAACCTTTAACGCTGCCTCTAACCGCATTAGATATAAATGTGTACACGGTGCATGTGAAAACACTAGGCTACATGGCCAGTTTATCATAATTACTCACTCGGCAATTGATATGACAGGTAACTAAAGGGAACGTGTCATATATATATATATATATATATATATATATATATATATATATATAGGTCGAAAGTTGTGTTTGGTGTTCGATCATGAAGTTGAAATCAATCCCACGTGCTGGCATAGCCTTTTCACACAAGGGAAAGTACAGAAGAAATAAATTCAGAGAGAAAAATCAAGTCACAACTAGGAATTGCTCGCTCGCGTACCGGGCGAGCGCCTTAACCACTTGGCCATTGTGACACTTGTGGTTTTAGACGTAGAACAAGGTACAAATACTGCCGCACTCACTTTTTCTCTCATGTTACCATGGTAATTCCCCAAGCGGGGTAATGAATAATCAGTAGGTCGAAGTTAGGTAGATCGAACGTAGAATAAGTAGGTCGAAAGTTGTGTTTGGTGTTCGATCATGAAGTTGAAATTAATCCCACGTGCTGGCATAGCCTTTTCACACAAGGGAAAGTACAGAAGAAATAAATTCAGAGAGAAAAATCAAGTCACAACCAGGAATTGAACTCTCTCGCGTACCGGGCGAGCGCCTTAACCACTTGGCCATTGTGACACTTGTGGTTTTAGACGTAGAACAAGGTACAAATACTGCCGCACTCACTTTTTCTCTCCTGTTACCATGGTAATTCCCCAAGCGGGGTAATGAATAATCAGTAGGTCGAAGTTAGGTAGATCGAACGTAGAATAAGTAGGTCGAAAGTTGTGTTTGGTGTTCGATCATGAAGTTGAAATTAATCCCACGTGCTGGCATAGCCTTTTCACACAAGGGAAAGTACAGAAGAAATAAATTCAGAGAGAAAAATCAAGTCACAACCAGGAATTGAACCCGGGTCTCTCGCGTACCGGGCGAGCGCCTTAACCACTTGGCCATTGTGACACTTGTGGTTTTAGACGTAGAACAAGGTACAAATACTGCCGCACTCACTTTTTCTCTCCTGTTACCATGGTAATTCCCCAAGATTAGGTAGATCGAACGTAGAATAAGTAGGTCGAAAGTTGTGTTTGGTGTTCGATCATGAAGTTGAAATCAATCCCACGTGCTGGCATAGCCTTTTCACACAAGGGAAAGTACAGGAAAGTACACAAGGGAAAGTATATATATATATATATATATATATATATATATATATATATATATATATATATATATATATATATATATATATATATATATATATATATATATATATATATATATATATATATATATATATAAGGTCGAAATGCTGCGGAGCACTATAGTAGTATCATTAGTATGTAGGTCGATAAAAGAAACAAGAACCTCATCATCAAACCAGCTGATAAGGGTGGAGCCGTGGTGGTTTGGCAGAAGGATCTGTACGTAGCAGAGGCCCATAAGCAATTATCGGACCAAACTGCATACACTGAACTTCCTTCTGACCCCACTTCTGACAGCCAAGCTTTGGTTAAGAAGACTTTAACCAACCTTATTAAAAACAATCAACTTCCTAAATCAGCAGCGTCACTACTCCACCCTTGCCCACAAATCTCCAATTTCTATCTGCTCCCCAAAATCCACAAGGCAAACAACCCTGGTAGGCCCATCGTTTCTTCCCACAGCTGCCCCACCGTTATTATTTCTGAGTTTTTGGACTCTGTTCTCTTCCCGTTGGTTTCAGCGTTACCGTCTTTTGTTCAAGACACTCCTCATTTCTTGAGACTTATCCAAGACTTTGAATTTCCCGAAAATTGCGGTGAACGTCTGCTATTCACCATGGATGTATCTAGTCTCTACACATCCATCCCCCACCATGCTGCCTTGTCAGCTATCCGCCATTACCTGGACCAACGACAAGACCCCCAGATTCCTACAACTACTTTCCTTCGCTTGACCGAACTTGTTCTCACCCAAAACTGTTTCCAGTTCATTGGGCGCTTTTTCCGTCAGGTCAAAGGAGTAGCCATGGGAACCAAAATGGGTCCTTCTGTTGCTTGCCTAACCATGGGCCACTTTGAAGAACAACTTTTTTCGCAGTATACCGGTGCTCACCCTTTCCTTTACAAAAGGTATATTGACGATATTGTGGGAGTGGCAACAGGGACCCGTCAAGATTTAGAATCTTTCATCCAATTTGTAGGATCCTTCAGTCCATTTTTGAAATTTACACATTGTATTTCTGACACTTCAGTGGTTTTCCTCGACCTTCAATTATCAATTTGCGATCGTAAAATCAAGTCAAACCTACATTTTAAACCCACCGATTCTCATAACTACCTTTTGTATCCATCCAACCATCCCAAATCCTGTACCAAATCCATCCCATACTCACAACTTTTAAGGGCCAGAAGGATTTGCTCAGAAGATTCTGATTTTTCAGCAGCTTCCAAAAATATACTATCATTCTTTGAGAAGCGTCAGTATCCCACCAAAATCCTTACCGGTGCTCTACATAGAATCCAAGGAATCAACAGAGAGGAGGCCTTGAGTAAGAAATCTAACACGTCTACCAATCTACGCATTCCCTTGGTAATTTCCCATCACCCATCGGTACGCCCCATCATTCGTGCCATTTACAGGAATGTAGAGACCCTTCGTAAAGACCCTTCAACCCGTGATCTTTTCCCCGAACCCCCCATTACGGCCTTCAGAGTTGAAAAGAACATTTCCAAGCGCTTAGTTCGGGCTTCCCATCCACAACAACCAACTGACAACACCCCAGGTACATTTCCCTGTGGGCGTAGTAGGTGCAACACTTGCCCAGTGGTTGGCAAGAACACACTCATTAATATTTTGGGTTCTAACGGCAACAAATTCAGTGTGAACCAACACTTTACCTGCACTTCCACAAATTTGGTTTACATTTTAGTTTGTGGACGTTGCAATTGCCTGTATGTGGGAGAGACCAAACGTCGGCTGGCTGACCGAATCACTGAACACCTCAGGTCCATCAAACAGAACCTTCAAGGTTATCCGGTCGCCACACATTTCAACCCACCATCACCGTGCTCAATTAAAGACTTGGCCGTCACCGCAGCCTTAATGTGCAGAGGTTCTGACCGTGATCGTCAGACCGCCGAAAACCGGCTTATCATGAAGCTGGGGACCCTCTCCCCACACGGTCTTAACATTAGAATGGACCTTTTTTAACTTGTTCCCCTTTTCATTACTTTTTACCAGTTTTATGCAGCCTTCGCATTTTTACACCGTGTTGGCTTTGTACGACCGGTTTGCCGTGCCTTTCTTCAATGTGTTTCTTCTCTATTTCTACTTCTTTGTTGTACAGTTGCATTTCTTTGCCACCTGATGAAGAGTCTATACTCGAAACGTCGTGGAATTTTCCGCAAACTTTTAGCACTTTTTACAACCTTTATCGACCTATATATATATATATATATATATATATATATATATATATATATATATATATATATATATATATATATATATATATATATATATATATATAGGTCAAAGTACTGCGTAGCACTTAAGAAGTAGGTAGGTCAAAAAGTAGTAAATAGCCTAGTGCTAAAAGTTTTTGAAAAAATCCAAGACTGGCAACTTACTGCTTTTGGAACAATGTTTTATACTTAATTACGATCATCTCCACTATCCTTTTAATGTGTAGGTGTTTGATGAAAAACACCATTCAGGATTACTTACCGCTGTTAAGAAATCCTTAGCTTAGTAACATTAACATTCACCTTAAAGGTTAGTTTATTAAGACAGTGACTTTAATTGCCCTTGCTGTTGTGTACAGCATAAAGTTTTAGCAGCATGCATTAAAACTTGAGCCTTGGCACTACTGCATAAACATAAGAACCAAAGACTTGTCCTTTGCAAATTTTACCAAGCGTATTATTAACAAGATCAGTACCAAACCCCGTTTCCGAAAAATCAAATACTTCAAAGTTAAAACATGAAACGAAACTCCAAGTTCAATTAAGTATGAAGTCAATGTTATTTTCCAAACATATGCTATACTATCTTTTAAGGCAAAAAGCCGGCAGTCTTTCACGTATCTTAGTTAAATAAATTCGTACAAAGAACAACTCTTGAAAGAAAACGCAAAAAAAAAAAATAAGTATAGAGGCCTGGAGAGGTGTAATAACTACCAATCCTAGTGCAATTAATGCAAATAAGTCTCTCTCAGTATTTCAAACGCCAGACAACTTGTTTTAAGAAACAACTCAATGGCTTAAAACTAAAGAAAGTTCCGTTTATTACTCGTTTTTCAAAATGAAGAGACGTGAGTTTCACAGCAATGCCCATGTGTACATTTGACTGCACCTGCTAATTGGCAATATGACAGGCTTCTAATAAAAGTGTAACACATGTCATATTGCTGGCGGCAAAGCCTCGGTACAAAGTAACCATGCTAGTATTTAAAAAAATTAACAGCTAATTGATAACTAGGCTTAAATCGAGATTTGCAAGTTTCCGCGTACACTGGATTGGAATATAAAAATTAAACAGTTAGAGTTAGGTACAAGTATGGGTATTTCTTCCCTCGTCGAGAGCTAGGAAGAGGAATCACTAATTAGGATCAAAACAGCTTTGTTCATTTTTGGTACGAATACGTCGAATTGCTACTGATAATCATAGGTACGGCTATGGGTACCTATGAAGCTGCAAATTTTAGATCGGAAGTACATGAAAAAAAAAAAATTGGAGATGTTTGATTCTTCACAAGACTGCAAGATTTCATGCAGTGTAACTGTGCAGATCTGGTCAACTAAGGATATGTACGGTTAGTCTCGGCCGAACGCCAGCTGCAGGACATCAGTTTATGGGCTGAGACAGGTAATAATTGGTACAATGTATGTTATCTTCCTTCTAACTAAACTAACTACACACAACGATAATGTCGAATATTTACTGAATAATTTGATTCCTGCACGAGAGGGTTATTTCATCACAACAAATATTTTTGACTGCTCATGAGCCAGTTTTATTGTTAAACAGCATTCCTCTAGGCTATTTGAATTTGAACCATGGAAATTAGTCATTTTTGGAAAACATGAGAAATGTCAATAATCCAAAGAAAGGAAAACACACACATTATGGTCATTTTATAGGAGTTACTAGTATGGACCCCACAGTCTAGGGAAGATAAAGGTGGCAGATAATCTTATAAAAGTCTATTGCCGTTCGGTAGCGAACTTCCGTTTTATCTCGCTATTTGTTGTCATGATTTGGCTTCCATATTGTTACTGGATTCAGAGGTGCCGAAAGAATTAATAATGTGTTAAAAGTAATTTACCCAGGGTGGAAAACTCGCAGAATTATTTTTCTGAAGTATAACATCCATGTCAGTAGACAGCATTAAAACAGGTCAGCCTTCTGCCTTAATGCGGGGATCTTTGTGATTTCTCTTTGTGTAAAATCAGCCTTTTAATAACCATAGTGTAACAAGCAAGCAAGGTAACATTTGTTAGTGTCAAGCCTGTTGTCTACCGTACATGCTGCTGTGCATTCGTTTATAGTTATTTAACTACATATATGCTCTGTAAATTGCATTGGAAACAATAAAGAGTCGATTGAAGACCTGAAGAAAAGAGTATATGCGCTAACATTTAACCAATGCAACCGGACAATGACCAGGAGATTTGCAATATATCAAGTGGTGGCAAAAACAAAATTACAGTATGAAACAAAATTTATACGTGTGGACAACTTGTAGAAGTAGAGTAGAGATACTGCATCTATGCGGAAATTCTAGTACGGAATAATATCGCATAGGCCTACTTGTACTATTTATTGAAAAACTACGGTATGTGGTCACACTTCACACAAACGAGAAGTCCATGGTTGTTCTGAGTTTGTTTAGGTACATAAAAGCGGAGGGGGGGGGGTGTCACTGGGCTAATTATCCTCCAAAAGTTGGCTGTACCCCTCCGTGCTCCCAATGAGATTCGGGGTATTAAAAATTATGCACAAACACATTGTTTATATATCGGTAGGAACACCAGGGCCCACTTCCACTTAGTCAACCATCTGGCTAAAATTGCACAAAATGTTCTGCTCGAAGTACAATGTTGCTGAGCTCTTTGCGCACATCTATTTTTTGGATTGTGTAAAGCACCGCCTTAATGGCAAGTATAATCCACAGCTATCATTTCAAAATGTATCTACTACAGTCATGAGACTAGTGCGGTCATGGGTACTCTCCCTTCCATGCACTCCCGACATCGATTATCTTTTAGTCGAAGTCGGTAAAGGTTGCGATTTCCTTTGTCCGTTTCAACTCGTAACCAACAAATACAATTAAAAGATGCACTCTCATAGGTGTCCTTTTATTTTAATTACCACCGCCTTAAAATTTACAAGGGAAACTTTGCTGTCCTGAATACTCTTTGAGAAGGAGCCAAACACCACACAGTTGGTCAAAAAGTGGTGATTTCTCAACAAAAAAAAAAGAATATGAACTCGCACGAAATTTAATATAGCAGAATTTTTTGCTGGCTTCACTCGTGCACCAGGGGTGGTCTCAGCGAACACTAGCCACCTTTTTCGTTTATTGCTGAAGAAAACGCAGGAAATATATCTTTCATAATTATAAGTTTAAACCCCAAACCCAATGAACCACATTCAAGGGCTTCTTTTTTTTCAAATTTTCCTGCTAGCCGAGGATCCACAGCCGTAGATACACTTTCGATGCTCTAAGGCAGTACTTCTCAAACTTTCTGAGGGTGAGGGCCAAATTCATAGGTTGGGTTGAGGTCGAAGACCGCAGATGAGGATCTCAGGTTAAGAGAAAGGGAACTTTAAAATGAAATCCAAGCTTAAGAGGCCCTAAGCTGTATGTATGGCAAACGGTGGCAAAGCCTAATAGATACGAAGTTTTCATAGGAAGCGGCACCTTAATAGCGAGCAGTCTGCAATGTTACAGTGTGTTACGGGAGAAACTCGACTTCAGCCTCATCAAGGTTGGGGCTGAAGTCAGAAATTTTGGCTTTCTATACTGCCAGATGCCTTAGATCGCGGGAAATTGCACTTTAAACCACAAATTCGTGTTACGGGTGGTGAAAGGATTTACCCCGAAAGGAACTACGCCCCCCAACACGGGGGGAGCAGCCTGCAGCCATACAAAGGGTTACCCAAAGGATGTCTGATGCGAATTCTTTGGCCCGCCAAGGGTGCAAAATTTTTGAGGTTCCCATTAACGAGTTGAAAATTTGGGGTTTTGTTAAAAAATTTGTAGAATGAGCCGTCCTCAACAGCAAAACTAAGAAACTTGTCGGTTCGGCCGGTCTTTATCGGCCATTATTTACTTTATCTTACCTATTAAGGCTCCTCGACGAAAGTGGAATTTTCCTGCAGGGCAGCCTCCCAGACAGGGTTCACGTTGGCCCTCCCCACTTCTGTCAACAAATCTGTATCTAGCATTCTTGAGTCACCAGTATCACCATTTCGATGTTCATCATATGTAGGTTTGACGTATAGGAGAAACATTTGGCTTGCAAACTCAGTAGATTGCGGAAAACCGCATCCTAAAAAGGATGAAGTCATGACAGGTCGCACTTATCCTGTGCTAGGGGGCAGTAAACTCAAGAACAGTTGTCCTGACACGCTGTCAGACAGACGGAGAAGTGGGAATGAGGCCTTATTCCAAAAGTGAGAAGAAAAAAAAAACCTTAAAGTTGATTGAATGATTATTTTCCATTTAACAGCGCTGTCGAAAGAGTGAGTTCCAAGTTGGATATATTACCATTCCAGTCTGACAGATACAGATGATGGATTTTTTTTTTTTTTTGCAAGGTAGTCCAGTTAACTTCTTTGAGTTTCCCAGAGGCGGACACAGTAATCGAGCAGGGAGGACAAGTGATATTCGTAGCGAAATGTAATGAGGCATAATCGGGGGGTAATGCTAACTCATGCCGGATGTTTGTTACTATCGGATTCGTTACCCTTGTGATGATGAGATCCAGGATATGGCATTTGTTGAGTGTCCCATGACCAATAGACATGCTGTCAGAGTCTAATTACAAAAGAGAGGAGATTCATGAATTTAGCAGTAGGTGAATCTCCTGAAACAACATCATGCATTTAAAAGTCCGCCAAAAATAGAAGATCATCTCTAGCATAAATTAATGTCTTCATAAAAGTTGAAAATTCTGATAGTAAGTCGTATATGATGCTAGCAGGGGGTATGGGGGTATGGCTTCAGTTTGTAGGTGTGCCTTGTCTCCCATCAAATCCAAAGTCTTAGACGCACTTATATTAATGAGTGTGATTTCGCCGACACCTTGGTACATGGTGAATAATAAAACCACTCAATATTGCTCGGAATCTGGATGGCACTGAAGTATTAGAGGCATTTAACCACGTTTCCATCAGAAGAAACATATTTGTTATGCGGCCCAACTGAATCAATAATGCACTCTAAAAACGTCCGGTTCAAATTGAACCGGAAAAGGATCAAGTGGGCGTTCAACCGAAAAAGGATCAAATATTTGACTAGATTTGGTTCATTTTGAACCAAAAACGGTTCATTTTGAATTGAAACTAGTCAAATATTTGATCCTTTTTCGGTTGAGTGCCCAATTGACCCTTTTCCGGTTCAATTTGAACCGGACGTTTTTAGAGTGTGGCAGGGAGCTTTCACTCCGCCGGGGGTGTGTTCCACAAGTTAAGACACTGTGTGAAATAACAGTGAAAAGTCTTAGGGATATCCACGGGAACTCTTTTCCTAGTTCGCACCTCCTCAGGGACAGATGAACAATTGCCCACAAGAAACGGAATTTGTAAAAGTTGATTAGTATGTACCTGAATCAAACTTGACACTTTAAACTTACGAAAGTTAAAGTTAGGCTACACGTATAACAAGGTCCACATATACAGCAGTGTATTTAAGAATTAAAACTGCTCAGTAGCTTAGTGCCCACAGCAAACAAAATCCGGCTAAGGTGGCCGGTCTGGTTTGTTCTCATCGTCACCGTGACCTTTGACCTTAATGCCCGTATTATCCCTGACCCATAAATGAATAACCACAGCGGGATATGCTCCTTCCAGAATGCAAGTAAACATGGAGGTACAATGAGTTTGGGCGATCCCCCTTTCTCTTGACTCCCTCCTCTCTGAGTTCGCCCCTAACTCTGATAGAGGGAAACGCTATCCTTGCAGAAAAGTGTAAGGCGGTTGTAAGCTTAAAATAGTGTAGATGAATTGTCCACACTTAAAAGATGTAATACCATACATTCGAATACTGCCCAGTACTTAAACTCGGTTACTTTACTCGGTTACTATATCGTAAATTTTCACACACAGCCTTCTCGCGTGCTTATGGTAACTAGGCTCTCCGAGGTGAAGCTGTTGACATCCAGGATATTAAAGCAGCCGCAATGGCCTAAAGCTCCTAGTTTGCTTGTGTCCAAGTAGGCTGGGTCTTGCTTGATGCTTTTTTGACTTACATCGAAAGTCATGGGCCCTCTTGAGAACATTTTGGGGGTATGCTACAATATCCTTAAGAAGGTGACAAAATACGGATTTTGGCACATCAAACCTGAGACGTGGCTACGTTTCAAAATTAATATTTTAAATGATTAAATGATTCAGGTGTTCCCCATCAACAGTTTTATTTTCCGATGATTAACTCTCTGTAAGATAAATGCTTCAGTGTAATACGTCTTGTATGTTTACGATGGTACATGCTCTACAGCCGATAACCATTGGCGTAGCCAGGATTTTTGATTTTGGTGGGCAACCTCAGGACCTGATCGCCGGCCTGGGGAAGGGGTCAAAGGTGAGGGGGTGTCCCCTCCCCTTTGAGAAATTTTTGAATATTCAAGTATCCTCAGATGCAATCTGGTGCAACATTTAGCATCACTTGAAGTCATTTTTTGTTCCATTACAAAAATAATTGTTCTGCAAAGAATGGGGGGGGGGGGATGCTTACGAACCCTGGATCCGGCCCTGAACTGTCATAAGAAAAATTTTGATAAGCAAATCAAAGGTTGTCAGTACATCTGTGTAGTTCTGTAGTCAGGCCTTTCTCGAGGTAGGCACTAGCCTATATGCAGATTTTTTCCGGGCCTGTTGGTGCAACTCAGTCATAAGAAAATGTCAAACAAATTACCAAAAGTAATAAGCGTTATAACTGAACATAGCCAATAGTTTTCGCTTCAGAATGTTAATGAAGCCATTGGTTGAGCACTGGCATAATTAGAGGAAATGGTAGGCTCTCCATAACTCAGTGACGTGACCAAAGTAGTGATATATCGGGATAAAATAATTTGATATAAAAATAGTCAATCTATATCTCATAGTGTACAGGAGTAAATTTTCAGGAAACCAGTGTAGGGTCTACTTTATGTAGTTGGTTGACTATTCGTAGTAGTAAGCTATAGCGATTTGGCTATTGCTAAAGTTTTTACCTTTTAACAACACAGAATTGTAAGTCCTTACGCGCACTACCCTTCCAACCCATCGGAACACTGGTCGCACTATGCGTTTGTAACAATTTCATTTAAAGTCTTACAGCAACTTTACCAAATCTCTTCCGAATACAAATACACTGAATAACGGCGTTTTCTATTTTCATCGGAACATCACTCGTATCGGAGGTGTGCTTTGTTTATCTGGAGAAATTCACATCATGAGTATTTTTCGCCTCTCTGGTCATACCGATGAGACATGTGTATTATCAAAGCTAATATAAAAATCCCAAAAGAATTGTTTTATACTTTACCAGGGAGAAAACCAACCTATCAAGGTTTATCTGCACTCGAGAAACTTCCTAAAACTGAAACATATCCTACTGTAAATTCAGAAAACTTTCGACACCTACAAAGAATTAACTCTCCTTTATTTTGGAAAAATAGTTTACATCCAGTCGGTTACATCCTTCCTTCTTTCACCGCAATTTTATCCTTTGAAAACCATTCATAGACGCAGTCTTGTGCTACGTAAATATCCATTAACTCCGTGATATTTCTAACCGCTACTGGCACAAACTCGACATACAGTACCCGAAAAGAAGCATTGAATCGTAACACTCTTAAATCATTCCATCAAGTGAAGTACTGCTTTTGGGAGGGGGTCTTGTTGTTATCATGCAACCGATTTGTTTTTCTCCATTGCTAGCTATGCACCAGCTTATTGAAAACTAGGAGAATTCAGATTTCACGATTGGTTCACCAAATTTCTACGTCAACTCGTTGGCATTCTATCGCCGACTTTACCCTATACCGGTACTGATAAGATCTGGTACTTATCTTCCATGGTCGAAACGCGTCTAGCAATAGCATACCAGCTATGGCTTACTACAAAGTAAGGTCACTCTATACGATTTAAACCAGACCCATCCCTGGTATGATGATAGTCCTATTTTAGTTACCATAACATGGTAACTTGACGGTTCTAGGATACATTACAGGTATCTTGTATATCCCGACATATCATCACTTCAGTCACGTCACTGATTTCTGGACAACTGTTTTTAATTCCTAATTTTTTTCAGAATTCGATGGGGGACATGGCCCCCGTGGTCCCCCTCTGGCTACGCCAATGCCGATAACGATCTTGGGCGTCAGGAGTTAGGAGCTTTGAGTCATTTGTTGTGCTCTCTCTAGGCACTCACAGTGACTCACTGAAAATTGCTCGCTTGTGCTCAATAAAGAAAATTTGGTTTCTCTTTTTGAAATCTGCAAGTATTTTGGTATTGGGGCCTCAAAATTCAACTGGTAGGCATGATCGCATGCATGGGATTTTTGGTTGTCTCGTTATCTAAGCGGAGCGCGACCATCGGTTGGCGCCGCGTGAACCAAGAACAATTGACCCTTCTCAGACCTTACAATCTATACTTAGGCCATCTTTATGTTTCATGTTTTTATGTTTGTCATTTCCATGGAAACATTACGTTTCTTTGGAGAGCTAATCATGGAGCTGGACCTCCTCTTGAAGGACTCACTGACTCTATTTTGAACGAGAGAGAATCGGGACGACAGAAGGAAAAATACGCTGTCAGCAAACTTATTATGGCATATTAATTGCATTGTTGTAACTGAAAATAACCTTCAAAACATACAGGGGAAAATAAACAATATATTATACAAAATGAAAAAAATCCTCGAAAATCAAAGGGGGGTTTAAACCCCTAAAACCCCCCTTGGATCCGCCCCTGACTGGGATCTAGTGCAAAAAGAAGCAAAATATAGCACCATTTCGCATCTAAGCCCTTTGAGACAGCAAAAAAATTCAAAACGGGGAGGGGGACACCCTCTTCTCTATGACGGCGGTCAAGAATGGGGACGATGAGTCGACTTTGCCTCCCAACACCAAAAAACGCTATTTACAGAAATTTACAGATATATATAACAGTGTAGCGACGTAACACACGGGGAACGGACCAAGTCAAGCGAAAACAAAAGTAAAAGGGTTGGTGATAGGATGTCTGTCCATACAATAGCGTTGTTACTGCAAAAAAGGGTGGGGACAGGGTCGTCGCGAACGGGGGTGTGGGGAATGCCTCATCTCCTTCCCTAAGTTCGTCAGAACGACGATAGTCGGAAAATCAGAAATTCCACTTGGAATTTCTGATATCTCAGTCTAGTACATTTTCCGACTGAGCCTTTTCCAACTTTGTATTCAGTTTTCAACTATATTAAATGAGAATACTGCCAAACGTTATTTTCCTCACGTAGAATTGAATCAAAACTGTCCTTTGCCGTCTTATTTAATGAGAGATGTCGGCGCGCTTCGCGCTCTGGGGTTACGGTTTGCGCTCCATCTCATTACCGTTATGAAGGTAATTATATATGAAAGTATAATCTGATCACAACACTTTCCAAAAAAACAGAGATACATTTCCAGACATCTTTAGGGACCTCGCGTCAATATATCAAATCTAATTTGCAGCATGATGTGGAAGGTTGAAAGTACGTATTTGCCGTCATACATTCTTCAAAAATATTTACCGAGCGCTCCGCGCGCAGTCATTTTCGGTATATATAGATGGTGATTGTTAATAAACTTACGACGAAAAGGCATTCTGAAATGCGCTTGTTAGTCCTTCACCCCTTTTGCTATACCTATTAGAAGTTCTAATATCGTCTTCCTGCACCTATTCTCTACCTCCTGCCCATTCCCCGTTGTTGGAAGCTGGTCGTCAAGATTTTCGTTCAAAGTCAGTAAAAATACGATAGATGTAAAGTGCTTGGCGTCATACCATATATTATCATTTTATGTCATTGCCCCATTTCATTTAATTGATCCAGAGCTTCCAGGAGACCTTTACAGGTATCTGCCAGCCTTAGATGCCCTTTTATAATGCACAAGGAAGGAAAGGAAAATTTTCGTAATAGTCCAAGAATATTTCTATTAACTCCACGCACATATTTTTGGGTAAAAAAAATTTCGCCGAATAGAAGACAGTAAAGTGGCCAAAGGGGATTTCAGGAGGTTTGTTCACAATGTATTCTCCTCTTAGACAACTTACTCTCTTTTTTCACCTAACCAAAACTTAGAATTTACTAAATTATGGACCTTTGCCGGCCATACATGATCAGCTCAAAAATTTTCAAAATATAGCACCATTTTGCATTTAAGCAACCTAAATTAATAAAAGTTTCTCAAAGAGGAAGGACCCTCCCCCAGGACGGCACTGTATGTAGTGACAAAAGGAAAAGATCCCCAGTCTGCTGAATCCACTAAATTATGGACATTTTTCAGCCGTACGATAAGCTCTAAAAATGTCCCAAAGATAACAACATTATGCATCTAAGCAACTTTAAATAAACAAAATTTCTCAAAGGGGAGGAGGACACCCCCTCCTCTTAGACCCCTCCCCAAGTCGGCACCTTTATGTAGTGACAAAAAAAGGATCCACACTGCTAAATTCACTAAATATGGACATTTTTCAGCATAAATGATCAGCTCAAAAATGTCAAAAAATTAGCACCATTCTGCATATTAGCAACCTTAACAAAAATTCTTCAGAGCAGAGGGGACAGCTCTCCCCTTATACCCCTTCCCCCAGGACGGCACCTTAGGTAGTGACAAATGAAGGATCTCCGCTGCTACATTCACATTTCTCAGCATATATGATCAGCTCAAAATATGTCGGTAAGCACCATTTTGCATCTAAGCAACCTTAAATTAACAAAAATTTCTCAAAGGGGAGGCAAAACCGTCTCCTCTCAGATGAAGTTTTTTTAGATGAAGTTTCTTTTACAACATGTATTAGTACAAATAGTGTAGGGTTATATAAGCAGAATACGTAGGACACACACACAACAAACATGAAAATTAAGATAACGCCACTGAAACTACTCAAAGTCACTGCTAATTACTCAATTTTATACGTTTTAATTATTTAAACGGCAAAAGTGACACTAAGTTCTAAATACATGTCTGGCTGCAATCTTTAATGCCCCTTTTTAGAATTTTTAGAAAGCCAACGAGCATTTACTCCATCGATAGGCCCAGGCATTCAAAACTGGATGTGTTAGGGAGTAATGTTACGCTGTGACCAACATAAAGCTGTTAAGGATATTATTCCAAAATTTATCTCCGGTATTGTAATCAACCCACCTACTGAGCTTCTGAATAAAAATAAAGAATAAAATGCAAAGACTCCCTTCAAATTTGGGTATCAATACATATGATATGTAATTAGGAGCATTTCTAACAAAAGTTTACAACCACAAGGCCAAAAAGCCTTGTGATTCCTTGCCATGGAAATTGTTGATATTATCTCAGATAACCCATAGCCTGTATTTTGTGTTATGTGATGTGAGCAGACCCAAGTATAATAGGTTTTTCCAAATTTTCCTCTGGTGTCCTTAGGTCACCTTTGACCTCTGGAGAGCCTAAAAGATCTTGGGAAGTCTTCGGAAATTTTTGTTTTTTTGACCTCTGGTGACCTCAGATGACCATTTTGGGAATTCTTTGGAAATTTTGCCTTTTGACATCTGGTGACCCCAAATGACTTTCTCGGGAATTCGTGGGAAGTTTTGTTTTTCGAAGTCTCGTGACCCCGGATGACGATCTTGGGAAGTCTTGGGAAATTTTCCTTTTTGACCACTGGTGACCCGAGATGAGGATTTTGGAAATTCTTGGTAAATTTTGCCTTTTGCCCTTAGGGACCCCAGATGACTTTACTGGGAATTCTTGGGAAATTTGCTTTTTGACCTGTTGTGACCCCAGATGACAATTTTGGGAATTCTTGGGAAATTTTCCTTTTTGAACTGGTGACCCCGAATGACAATCTTAGGAATTCTTGGGATATTATGCTTTTTGACCTCGGATTATCCTATGAGACGATATTGGGAATTCTTGGGAAATTTTGCTTTTTGACCGCTGGTGACCCGAGATGAGGATTTTGGAAGTTCTTGGTAAATTTTGCGTTTTGACCTTTAGTGACCCCAGATGACGATATTAGGAATTCTTGGGACATTTTGCTTTTTGACCTGTTGTGACCCCAGATGACAATTTTGGGAATGTTTGGGATATTATGCTTTTTGACCTCGGATTATCGTATGGGACGATCTTGGGAATTCTTGGGAAATTTTGCTTTTTTGACCTGTTGTGACACCAGATGACCCTTGACCTCCTACCCAAGCTTCCTACCCTAAGATATCGTGTGAAGGTTCTCAGAGTTTGACCCCGGTGACCTCACTTAACTTTTGACTACATCAAAACAATAGGGTTTTTCTACTCACTATGGCCTATCTACACACTAAGTATGGCAAGTGTCTCTGCTTCCTCCCTTATAATGTCATGTTTACATGTTTTCAGTTTTTGACCTCTGGTGACTTCAAATGATTTGTGATATCCATCAAAAACAACATGGTTCCTCCTCTAAACATAAAAAATCTATAAATTATGAAAACGCGTCTGTCATTCCCATTTTTACATATCACGTCCAACAAGGTTTTTAGTTTTTGACCTCTGGTGACCTCAAATAACTTTTGACTACCACCAAAGACTACAGGGGGTCTTTTCTCATCGTGACAAATATATATACCAAATATGAAAAGTGTCCGTCATTGCTATCTTAAGATATCGTGTTTACAATGTTCTCGGTTTTTTAGCTCTTGTGACCTCAAATTACTTTTGATTTCCACCAAAATCAAGAGGTTTTTTTTTTCTCAGCATGACAAATCTATATACCAAATATGAAAAGTGTCTGTCAATGTTATCTTGAGATATTGCGTTCACAAGCCACTTACAAGTTTTTCGCAGTTTAATACCCGATGACCTCACACAACCTTTGACCACTACCAAAGACAATATCGTTCTTTCTTACATTATGACAAATCTGTATCCCAAATATGAAAAGTGCCCGTCATTGCTATCTTTAAACACGCTGTTTACAACGTTTTCGATTTTTGTGACCTGTTGACCTCAAATGACCTTTGACCTTCACCAAACACATTAGGGTATTTCTCTCAACATGACAAATCTATATGGGCTACCAAATATAATAAGTGTCCATCATTGCTATCTCGTGATATCGTGTTTACAAGGGTTTCGGTTTTTGACATCTGATGACCTCAAATGACCTTTGACCTCCACCAAAGACAATAGGGTTCTTTCTTTCAACATAAAATCTATATTCCAAATATGGAAAAGTGTCTGTCACTGCTGTCTTCAGATATCGTGTTTACAAGCCATTTACAATGTTTTCGCAGTTTACCCTCTGGTGAACTCAAATGACCTTTGACCTCCACCAAAAACAATAGGGTTTTTTCTCTTAATATGAAAAATCTACATACCAAATAAGAAAGTATCCGTCATTGCTATTTTGAGATATCGTGTTTACAAGGTTTTCGATTTTTGACATCTGGTAACCTCAAATTACGTTTGACTTCCACCAAAAACAATAGGGTTCTTCCTTTCAACTATACAAATCTATACAGTAAATATGAAAAGTGCTCGTCATTGCTATCTTGAGATGTCGTTTTTACAATCTATATAAGTTTCACATACACACATACACCCACGCACACACACATACACATATACACGGCTTCACCATCCCATAGATTACCTGCCTACCTTCGGCAAGGAATCAATGAACGTACTTACCAATTCCCTATTTTTTCTGTAAGAACGTCACAGCGTTTCTTACTAATAACACATATAGCTCTTCTTACATTTTGCAGTAAATTGAATTTTGAGTCCAGCTGGCGCTTCAAAAGTCTGGTCAAAGTAAAGTATCTGAAATCTGTTCAAATATCGACATGTTTATAGTGCAGGATTTGATAACATAAATCCCCCCAAACTGGACTATTTTTCAGAGTACTTGTGAAGTTGTGAAGAATGAGGACACCAAATATTTAAATGGCCACAGCTTAAGTCTCCGTGGAAGTCATGCCTTGGGAGAAGCACTTGGAAACCCTGTCCATAACAAGAGTCTTGTCTGTCTTTCAGGAACCAGGATCACAACAGCGAATAATTTAGTTTGACAAAACAGTTTTCCCCTGGTCACTTTTTGACTCCTGCCAGTGTGTATGACTGCAACATAAATGATTACTTTCATTTACCTGTTTTTTGACAATGCATTATTACAAAATGAAATCAAGCATGAAGAATTCTAAATATAAATGATCTGTCATCATATATTAAATATCACGTTTCTTGAACTATTGCTAACAAGTAATATTTGCCGTCCTCGTTAGCACAAACGAAAATGAACCATTTGAAATTTTTCACCTTTCTTCAACCATACCACATGAAAATTAATGGAATGCGTAGATACGGGATATATTGCTTCACTTTATGCTTTATAAACAATGAAAGAGATATTTAAGGAAGTGGTATTTTCAAACATTATATCTGATAGCTTTAAAATTAGTCGCTTACGTAACCGTCGGACTTCTCTTTGTGTTCATGTAAGTGGTCCACATTAGAAGAAATCTGCCCCTTGAAAGTGGACGGCATGACTTGACTGATAGCGTCACGACTTGGCCGATTTTTTTACAATAGAAAACCGCAAACAACAAAATGTCCTTGAAATTTCTACCAGGTCTTCACAGCCCGACAAAAGACTGGGAGTGTAGATTTCCTTAAAAGTATAGGCGGTCACTGGATCATGTAATCTGCAAGAATGTGGCTTTTTTGTCAGTTGTTTACACAGGAAAGATTTCAAGGACAGAACAAGTTTGTCCAACTTTCAAGTGAGCGAATTCTCTAATGCAAGCAAAATTTGCTTGGCGTTAACCTTGAAAAACTTTTAAAAATTATATTCAGGAGATACAGGTAAGTAAAAAAGAGAAATTTCAAGGGTAATTCACATTACCTCCATTCCGTGCGAAATCTTTCCACCTACAAAAGAAGCACAGTTTTTGTTTTGTTTTACAAACATTATACTACACATTAAAGCATTCATATTTTACAGAATTTTAATACAAACGAGATTTCAACTGGTATTTTGTCATGGAGGTAGTCCTCAATGTACACACCGATATGAACACTACTGTATTAGAAAAATTCTTGGTAACACTTATTTCTCATTGCAGTGTCGGCAAAATGGTTTTTGTACGCCGGAAAAAGCAGACGAAACTTTATGGTTGGTCGTGCAGCTCATGATGTACACTTTTTTTTCGCTTGTCCATTGTACAGCTGTAAACATGAGGTTACACCGAGGCCAAATGCCCCAATCCAATTCGATACGCTAATGCTTTCATCAACTAAGAACGTTATTGGTTATAAGATAAATTACATATTTATCTCAAATTAACACGTGAAGGCCCAAGTAGCCGCTAAAGTTGTTTACCAAATAATTTATATGGCCGAACGGTCTTACGTTAGAATTACGTGATATTAACTTACTTCTCTCTCATATTGTTTGAAATTAATCGCCACTCCTTCATGTCTGTCCTAACGAAAGACAAATGATCATTAAAGAAACAGGATTAGTATAAGATATACGCCTTCAAGTACAGCTAAAAACTGTATGGCATGGCATAACAAAGCAGTAGTTTATGTTGTGTTGGGTTCACGCTATGTCTCATCTGCTCAGAAACTCTTCCAAAAAATTCGAGAAGAAAAGAACAATTCAGATTCAAGTCAATTTTACTAACGATTCTCTTGAGATAAAAATTAAGTCGAAAGCAAATAAGGTTGCAAGCAAAGACATAATGACAGAAAAGATGATTTTACCAAAACGGATGTTTACTAATCAGAGGTCGGTATCGAGGTTTCTAGATGGCAGAAATTTACTTGACACATTCAAGGAAGCTACTCTGGGATTGATATTTGATACTACGCTTCTGATTGGTCACTTTCAGTCTTGTATGTTAAAATGTAAATATTTGTAAGTTACTTCTTGAAAGGTCCAATCAGACAATCAGAGTTTTAGCAAATCAAACATAGGATACTGCTGTCGCAGGAAGTTCCTCGTGAAGAGCTGTATCAATGGAAGTCTATTGTTGTTCACGGCTATATGCAGCTCTGACTATGAACAAAGGAGGCTAGTTTGTAACCAGGAAGGAAGTGTGCTTAGGACAAGAAAGCAAATAGCCTACTGTCTTCACCGAAGAGGATGCAAGGAGTACAACATGACATTAACATCGTAGGACCCTTACTCAAAATCCATATGTGGACCAGATGTAAAATTCCATGTATGGGCCAGATATGGATTTGATTTCTAGCCCATATCTGCACCAGATCTGGAATTTATGTCTAGCCAGATAAAAAATTGCGCAGACATACGCCAGATATGACCCAGAACTTTTTATATGCCATATATGGACCAGATAAAATTTAACCTGGCCCAGACTTTTTCTGGAGCAGATAAAATTTTTATCTGGACCATATATGGTGTTTATATCGGCAAAATATCATTTCCATATCTGGACCAGACATTGAAATTATATCTGGCCAGATAAAAAAATTGGGCAGATATAAGCCAGAACTTGATGTGCACCATATATGAGCCAGAAAAGTTTTAACTGACTCAGACTTTATCTGGACCAGATATAGTCCTTATAAAATGTTATATAGCTCAGATTTTATCTGGACCAAATAGAAATTTTATCTGGACCAGATCTGGTCCCTATCAAATATAATAGGGCTTAGACTTATCTGAGCCAGACAAGGTCTATGTCTGGACCATATCTGCTTCAGTTATGGATCACTTTTAGCCCGCACTCCTCATGGAGACATTAAATACTTATTCAAAATTCCCCTCTACTCTCTGACGAAGACGCAAGAGGCGAATCCATATTCGTTACTCCCGAAGGAGTTCTGGTTCTAAGGAGCAACCTCCCCAAAGGACAACTTTGACTGAACTGACCAGACAGTGGTCCCGTTTTAGACTGACTGAATAGAACAGATCCCACCTTGGAGCTCCGTCGTCGTGATCACGGATACTCCTGCGCTATAAAGACATTACAAACCAGCAAAACCTGTTTCTATGATCTCCATCAGAATTTACCTAAAATATTAGGTTGAATTGACTTATGAAGATTTTATGAGATCACAGTGTTATGTGTTTCTTATGTATTCGTTTTTACGTATTTGACTGTATGTATTGTCTACTGCTTGGTGAACATTTTAGATACTGGCTCCTTCCAAATGGGCAAATCATTTGCATGCGTTTGCTACGTATAGAGCGTTATTAGGAAAAGTGTGCCCACTAAATGACTGAAATGTCTAGGTAGGTGTCGCTGTATCCACTACATGTCTTAATATTAAACAAGTATAATTCAAGCATCAAATCAAAACCAAAAATAGAAAAAAAAAACTAACAAACACTCATTTTCATATTTAGCATGGATTTCTATCAAGTTATATCTAGCTTGATATGGCCATATAGAACTTGATTTGTATATCTGGCATGAATTTTATCAAGTTATATCTGGCTTGATATTGCCATATAAAACTTGATTTGTATCTGGCATGAATTTTTATCAAGTTATATCTGGCTTGAAATGGCCATATAAAACTTGATTTGTATATCTGGCATGGGTCTTTGTCAAGTTATATCTAGCTTGATATGGCCAGATAAAGTCTTTATTTAGCCAGATGTATCCAGATATACAGGTATACATGAATTTTGAGTAAGAGGACAATGTCAAATTATATTGTTCACTCAATTTTTATATCAGATTAAGCTCTTTACGAAAATATTTACCTTCCAGCAAAAACTATCAAACTTTACCAAATATTAGCAAGGCAGATGCTAGCGTTACTTATCACTTTGCTGGATTCAAAAGAATATAGCCTGACTACGTACAGATTTTTAGGTCAGACCAAACGGAATAAAAGTATACAGAAGTGAAAGAAACTAAGCTGTACTAACCTCCCAGAAATTACTGTGTGAATTCCAAAGATACCATTTTCCCATGGGATTCCATAAAACTGTCAAACAGAGAGTAAATAGGCCAACTGGACTAACACTGGTTGACTTCAAAAGCAATTGATTGTCACATATGATATAGAATGTTAAATATATGTCATAAGAAATGGTACTTCTATTATTTCTCTCTAGACAGCAAATTGTGTTCATGTCAGACCTATCTTGACAAAACATAGGTTAAAGAGTATACCAAAATTCCCACAATAGCTAAAACGTCGCAATTCATGAAAATGATATATAATCACTATTGTGTTTACCTTCTATTCCATTTGAATTTAAGTCAGCTGAGGTTTTCTTTGTAGTGATTGACCACGGAAGTAGACAAGAATCAAACCTTTCAAATGAAAAAAAAAATTCAATAGTAAAGATTAATGTATTACCCAGTAAACAAAGTTTATATAAAATTTTACTGTTCAACTTACAGATATTGAAAGGCCAACAGAATGGTGGTGACTGTTGCGTTATTATTTTTTTAATTAGTTTAAGCATTCGCTAACGTAAGGCAAGAACAGGAGGGTGAGTCACCATCTTATATGCCAGACAAAAGAAAACTTTTTCAAGACAGTTGAGTACGTCTCACCTCAGTGTCTTCAAACTTAAACATTGCGATGCAAATCTGAAGATGTCATTTACTTCTTGATCTTTCAATTCTCGTCCCATCTCGTAAAGTCTTAGCTCTTCCATGGAACTTAAATTTGAAAGACACTGGCCAGATCCAAGTGAAATATTCCATGTTACACAATCAACATATTGAAAACAATTGTCAATGGACACACAAGGGATCGGTATCTGGTGAGAAAACCATATAAAAATATTTCATATTGCGGAGGAATAATTTACAATTAAAACACCTAGTCTGTCAGACCGAACTTTTTCATCTATGGACAAATGTATGGCTATTCTAGCTAATAAATTACTACAGTTTTGCGTTCATTGAATGCAATTTTTAAGGTCAGTAATACATTAACACATTATTTGTTTGGTTGAAGAGAAACACCATGTTAAACGATATGTAAAACTTATTTTATGAAATATGTACTTTTGCAATTGATTCCCTAAAGCTGTTAACGTTATGTGAAGCACTAACAATAAATTTAGGTGTCATTTTTAGAACTAATCACGATGTTTCTGTCATATTTAGCTGGCATTTTAGTATTACGTCTTCTAAAGATTTAAAAACCGCCCATTGAATAGATGTGACTTGAAAATTCTGCTGTTTCAACACCTAAAAGTCAAAGACAATTTTCCAAAATAACTAGATTCAGACTTTGTCAATTAACGTCTTCATACTGAGCAGTCCAAACGTTTTGCATTGTACCAATCTTTATACTGAGCACTCTAAACATTTAGTATTGTACTAATCTTTAAACTAAACAGTCGAAACGTTTATTATTGTACTACTCTTTATACTGAACAGTCCAAATGTTTAGTATTGTACCAATGCTTATACTGAATAGTTCTAACGTTTAGTGTTACAGAAATGAAGTAGTTTTCTTGTATTAAATACTCACTGCATTACTCGATGCGATTTCTAATATTTGAATTGTTGACCTCAGTTGCAATCTGTTGTTTTTATTTACAAGTGCTACTACACCAGAGGACAGATACTTGACGTTTTCTGTTATTTTTTCAACTTTTCCCAGTCGTTCGAGGTTACAAAGGACCGTAAACTCTTGACCCTCAATGATGCATTCCAGATATTCAAGTAAACTATCAGCAGCCTTGGGACGAAGTCCACAGGCAAATCGATACACGTAGTGGTACTCGAATGGATCTAGATGTTTCAGTGTTTGTCGAAGATACTGGATGCCTTTACCTGCTGCATGCTGCGACAAAAGGTGAGCTGCGTACCACTCACAGAATATTTTGTGAAAGAATCGTACTTCAATTTTGTATTGAAATATGAATGTTCCTTTGCTCATGTTCAGTACATCGTCTTCAACTAATATACCAATTTTGAGATAATATTCATATAATTCCTGACCGATAGAAAGAATTATATCGTCTTTATCCCAAACGTCTTGTTTTCTCTCTGCACAGAGAGCTTCAAATGCAAATTTGTTTAACTTGCTGTGGTCATCTTCAAATTGCTGAAGTAGCCCGAGTTCAGTCTTACCATTTATTTTGTTTCTCATATGGCTATGGAAACACGAAATCATATAGGAGAAGAAACTTGTGACGGAGTTAAAAGTTTCAAACTCAACCCTCTCATACGTCATGTGAGCAAACATAGCAAAGAATAAAGGAACTTGACACAGACCACTAAGAACTGGGTTTTCTAGAAGACATTGCTTGATTCGCTTAGCAGCTTCGAAATCATCTCCTACAACAATTTTGTAAATGTATTTTTCTCTTGCTGTTTCATTGAATCCGTTTAATCTAAAATGTTTAGTTTGTGGAGGGTAATCCTTCGGTAAACACCTAGACCTTGTTGTCACAATAACAGGTATCTGCTGAAACATGTCTCTTTTAATGATTAGATTAACATCAGTTTCCTCATCTTGTTTTGGATATTCATCATACCCATCCAGAATGATTAAAATCGATGAAGTGTTTTGTAAGATAGTTTTAATATCATCCTCTTTTATTGTTGAATCTTTTGGTAAGAGAAATTGCCTTATTGCTCCATAAATGGATGATGTTCTCCCCAATTGTCGTAGTCTCAAGAGAATCAGAATTTCAACGTTCTCCAGAGGTGATTTGACTTCTTTACACCACTCATATGTTAACTGAAGGGTAAAGGTAGATTTTCCGTGGCCTGCATCACCTTGCAAAATGCTTCGCATTGATCCACTATTTGCTTCAGTAAATACATCATGGTATGAATTAACACTACCCCATTGTTCAGTTGTTTCCGTCTTTCCTTGATGATTTTTTGCCTCAAAATCTCCTTCTATAAATACGCTGTTTACACAATACAGTTTTTCTTTTAAATATGGTATGGGCTGCACTGAATCATAAAGGGTTTGATATTTGACTTTTAGTTGTTCGATGAAAATGTTCGTCTGGTCTGCAAAGGTAACAATAAATCAGAAAAGACATGCAATTCATTTCTAATGTTTGGTTTTAATTTTGATTAATTTTGTCTTTAAAAGTAATTTTTATCGCTGATATTTGTTCATTACTTAATGATAAAGTAAATTCCATTCCTTTGTACAACTTTAGCTATCGATATGGCGCAATTTGTAAAATACTGCAGTTTTCTTTCGTGGATGGAGAGTAGTTTGATTTGTAATTAATCTGCAGCACAATAGGTTGCCAGAGTGATGAGACACGATGAAATTTTTCGACTTAAAAAGTCCTCACTGCACTCTCTGAAAGTATTAACTACCTCATTGCAGAACATGTAAGTGTCTCCGAGCTGAGATCGCTTCTGGCTACTTAGGATAATGCAGAGCAAAGTAGAACGTGATGCGGGACGAACGGGACAACTATTTACTACAATTTTCTTTACTACTTAAACGTGGTTCACTAAAAGCGTTTAACAAGTGCCCTTTTGGCTTTGTGCGCAGCCATTGTGCATACTTATGTTCCTTTTATTACTTCCTATTGCACAATTTAGATGAAATTATTTTGTTCCAAAGCCTTAGAAAATTCATAACATGATCCATCTTTCTATCCAACCTCAAGTCCTCGGCATCATCCACTCCGTTAATTGGCAGCTATTAAGAAGTAAGCATTAAAATGTCCAATTGGGATTTTTTTTTTGGTGCTTTTGTGGCTTTGAACGTCATTTTAAGGCGCTGAAATGAATCATTCTAATATCCGATTATTTCTTGACTACCCTATAGCTAACAGGAGATCTTCCCCATAGGCTTCTGGGCTATGACTCCCATTAGAGGCCAATGGGGAGGGGGGTCGTCAACACGGCGCCTCAGGGGCCGTTTTAGTTTTTTTTAAGGTAAACCTGAATTCATCCTGATATGGCCCCTCTTTCGCCGAAAAGTTCCTGCGTGCGATCATGTATAGCTTCGTCTTAAAATAGCTTAGTATATGTGTTTGAATCACTGCTATCGATGCTGAAGTAACGTTCTTCTCTTTTTCTGTTCTCTCATGCAACAATAGTTTCAAGTATACACACAAGTGTGACTATTGGTAACAGACATCTCTTGTATTAATTTCAATATCAGGTGAAAGGAGTGTGACGTCCTCAACATTACCTGTAATGTCCGGGTTGTTTGCCAACATGTGTAAAGCCTATTAGCAAGAGATGAAATAAAGAAACTATCAACAAAAATTATATGAGTAACAGGTGATATAATGGGCGTTTTTCAGATTAGTATCATTATGAAACATGAAAGATTTTCAACTCCACGAACAAACATCATTTATGAATAAGTAAGGTGTTAATAAAACCCTTCGCATTTTCTCTTAATGTTTTGAGGTTGAAACGAAAGCAGTCTAAAAATAAAATGTCACTGTTAGTATGCCCAAACTATTAAACTGTAAGTTTTCTTTTTGGTTATTTTGGTCGCCAATAACTGCAAGAAAATTTAAGCAGGATATAGAAGTCTAAGATGAAAAAGAGACACTGCTGTCAATCATAGTAAAAGTTTTGAATTTTAAAGTAGTGCCGATAATCGAATTTTTTTGTTTTATGACATAAAAGCTAGAAACAGTACGAAATTGTCTGTTACCTCTTCCCCCTTCATTTCTTTGTCGACTTTTTCTTTGCTTCTGTGAACTTGAAAAGTAATAGAGAATATTATGATTAAAAACAAAGCAAATGGATACAAACTTCTTTTTGTGTACATGATAATTATGTTGTCTTCATTAGGAAAATTCAAGTTGCGTTAATGGCCAAAACCACATCTCGGTGACAGGATAGAGTTTGATAAACATAACACAATCACAACACTTCTAAAGATATTTTAACTGAGATTTTGCTAAAATACGAGAGAGTTTGCTTAGTGCGCTATAAAAATTTAAATACGCATTATAGTTGTGGTCATTGAAATAGATCATCACACTTAATTTATAAAAGAAACGAACTCATTTTTGATATGCATGACCGTGAAACAACTGAAATTAAAATTGATGACTTGCAAAAAGCGATGTAAAGATTTTTCATATGAGAAATATTTCGTCATATCCTTTACCAATATTGTTTATGGTTCGTTCCGCAAGTAATACACCTCTTGAAAACTGAATTTTACCTTTAAGAATGACAAAACCAACTCCAAAAATAATCAAGATGGGTAGGAGGAGAAGCAGAAAGAGGATATTTTTCTTTTGTACATCTTCTGGTTCATCCACATGGCTGTTCGAATCACTTGTGTTTTCTCTTTCTATAATTAAGTAGAGATTAGAAATGCGACACAAAATATCAGAAATGTCAACGATACAAAGTTAACAAAGATCATAGTAGTAGATCTTGTCTAATAGATGTGACTAAAGAAGTGCTTAAATCATTGTCATTCAAACGGCTTAATTGAAAAACAGCCGCCGAAATTCAGTCAAATTTTGCTTGTGAAATCTTTCAAAATAATCATATTATGCACATAATGTGCTAAAATTTCCACGAGTAAGAAGTGACTATTGTAAATGACTGTTAGATTTTATTTGAAAAATTGGCCTCATGCAAGGTAAGTAAAATATAACAAAATTCCTCTTTACATACCTAGTGAGACCCAAAGATCAATGGTCACTGATAAATTAAACAAATCAGCGTTTGGTCCGATTGCTTTGCACTCTACAGCTATTCTGTTTTTTGTAGGGTTGGTCGCTGAAAAGGACGTTGTGACTGTTATATCAAATGTGTCACCATTACTCTTAACGCGGGTCTTCTGATTATAGAATGTAATTATCACAGGAGAGCTGTGATAAAGTGGTCTCAGTAACAGCTGTACTTCAGGACGAATTCCGTTAATGTAACATGTAAGCATTCCTTCGTTACCTAGATCTAGGACACAGTGGCGTTCACCTTCACAACCACTTATCGAGGGCCACCTTTGGATAGGATCAACTAAAGAAGGTAAAAAGTAAATATGTGGCCTGTGTCAAATAAAGACGGCAACAACTTTAACGCAAGAGTAACTTTTTTAACATTCCTGACCGGCTTCAAAATCTCTCATTACATGCTAACTACGACTGCGTATTTACAATACAATGCGTTCGCATGTGAGAAATACAAATGTTCTGTGTATGGATACCAAATGTTGTTCTCAGAGCTACCTGGGAATGTAGGGGCAATTTATAAGTAATTCTTAGCTTCCCTTTCAGGAATAAAGGTTGGTCACGTTATAATTTACTGTTAAATATTCACAAGTTACCAACTTAAATATAAATTGCTCTAAAAATGGGTAAAATGCAAAGAAAAGGTACAAACCGTAAACAGAAACATCATGGACAAGTTTGCCATCAGTTATCCCATTTCCGTAAAAACATCCGTACCTGCCTTCGTGAGCAATTTCAACTTGCCCAACAATCAAAGAACTTTTATTTCCAAAGTTAAACTCTTGTGAATATACCTCTTGTGTACCTTCCTTCACGTAAATTGCAAGTAAGTTGGCCTCATATTCTACACCGGTTCGGGGAAGCTTAAACCAAGCAAGAAAGCTAGTGTCATTTTCGCCACAAAATAATTCCATTTGCGAATCACGCTTTGAATACGTAGTGACTGATTTCAAAGAAGAAAAATTTGTTCTGCCATTCTCTGCCACAATATATGAGGTGGAGAATTTTAGCAGCGAAGGAACGCTGATTGATTTACAAACAAAGAGGTTTAGAAAGGACGTTCCCGAAAAGGTGGTATTACTGGTTGTGTGTGACGTAAATCTGATTGTATCATTTTCAATTGTCATCTTCGACGGCATTTCTTCATCAGCTAGCATTCTCCTTACAGCCCAGCCTAGTGAGACTGCTGGTCGAACACCTCTAACAGCGCAGGATAGTTCGGTAGTTTCATTAACATGCAGGAAGCAAGCTTTGTTCTCGATTCTGCAGTTTTCGATGAGTGGAAAGTCTTGATGCGGATAAACTAATAAAAAAAAACCGAGGACAGATCTTTCATCTTTGCAATTTGAAGGAAAATATAAACAGTTCTAAAGATTGATTACCATTTACAAACCTATTTTTATCTCGGAAAAGGGTAAACTAAAACATTTATCACATCATTTCTTAATTGTCATGACATCATCATCGCACACCAAAGAAGGACCTGCGTAATGTAAAGGACGGAATAAGTTTATTTCTTGAAAAATGAGTCAAACAGTAAACAGGTAACTCAAAATATTATAAGCTGATGCGTACTGCATGCTCTCAGCGTTTTCCCTTCCAGGGGTTATGCATGGCAACGATGTTTGCACAAACAATAAGTGAATTACTTGGTGATTTACGTGTAACTTTCAATTTGATATTTTTCCAACGAAGCAACAATTGCAATGAACTTCAATCGCTATGATAAGGTTTAACAGTCTCACCCCATGGTACATACCTTCCACAAGGGTCAACCCCTGGGAAGATACCCACACACACTTTTCAGAGATGGTCCCATTGACTTCTAACTTTTCCACACAGTAAATTTGTTTTCAACAGCCCCCCCCCGCCCCCCCCCCCGCCTCACTTTTACCGATAAATTTCTGCTACTGCAACGTTCATATTATTCCCGAACATCCCCCCTACCAGGACAGTTCTGTTCCGCAAGATTCTCATCGTGATGATTTCCAATTCGTATTTTTCTCTAGACAAATTCGATTTCTAACATTTTTACATTTTTTTTGGCAGAGGAAGTGAAGTTTTCTGGGTATTACATGCTTTTGTGAGAATTTAGGGTGAAAGGAGAGACAATTGTCCGGCGGGAACCGTCGGGGAAGTAATTCGGTAAAGACTATGTCTACCATAATGAAACGTGGTATTGTCAATGATGTTTTTTAAAGAAAGAAATATGAGATCACTTCAGACGTTCGTCTCACTGAGAAATGCTCTACAAATCATATTAATTATCATGTTTATTTTAGCATAGATTTAAACATCTATTTTATGTAATGTTCTTGTAACCAAATGCCTATATATATAGAGAGAATTCTTTTTAGTAAATTTTCTGTTATGAATCAGGCTACTCACTTATCGTGTACACGTGAATGGTGTACTGAGTCGGGATTTCCTCTTGAAGGTTCAACTTTACCACTGTAAAATTATTATCGTGACGCACTGTAACATTGTTGATTATCAGAGAACCATTGGGATGAATGTCATACTCTCCAGAAGCGAAACCGATTCCACTTTTAATAGATCCTTGGAAATTTAGGACTGGTTTTTCTTGGACGGTGTCCGTTGAATTGTACCAATAAATTCCAAAGGCATCATCATGGAAGGTACATTGAATCGTTCCTCTTTGATTTATCTCAAGGTACTGTGGAGATTCACATCCCTCGTTCCCAAAGCTCACTAGAATGTTGCAAGAGAGATAAAAAGTAACCTTTATAAGTCTATATTCTATGCACATGAAAGCAAAGTTTCCATGAAACTCGGGTTTTAAAAGGATTAATTAACAAAACGTATCTTTCGTCCAATCTTATACACTGTACAGTGAGGGCATAATATTGACAAAATTATACTCACAGAGACAACAGACTAGAAGGAAAACGGTAAAGCATCCCACATCAATGCGATCCATTTTGATTCCAAAACTAACAGAAAATATGGAAAACGAAAATACAGTCATTTTCAAACACATCAAGGGATTGGTTTAAAATTCTACAGAGTAGATTAGACAAAAAATAACATTTCTGAGTCCTTAAAGTTAGACGGAATGGCTCTTGAGGTATGTAACACGTTTAAAATTCAGGGAAATCTTTACAGCTATATCACAGTCATGCATACGTTTTAAATAAAGTATAATAGTGTATATAATCCATTCTCATCTTAGCTGTGTGTTCTTTTCTAAATGTTGTTTTAAACCAAAATATACATCTAGAAAAAATGCTTATGTATGAGAACTTCATAAATAAGATACACAACTCCATAGGCGAACCCTTGTAATTGTCACCATTTACATAACTCGTAGACGTCTGCATTGTTGAAGAATATAACTTGGTTTCGAATAATAGCAATGAAGTTCTATGAAACGTAGCTACAAAGAAAGTTCTGTAAACTTCTAGAAGACTGCTAAAGATATGCCACACTTTGCGTTTCCTGGTGGGGCTTCGAAATTCTCTAAGCCCCTTATGCTAATGCTTCAGCCGATTTAGCTTCACCAAAAAGGTTCCTATCTATTCGCACATCTAGTGCAATATAAATCCAAAACTGAGTGCAAGTATTACCACCAGAAGACGTAATAGAATCATAACAACGGCTTGCTTTCTTCATTTTTAAGATATAGGCCTATCCTTTTAATGCAACTAAGAGAATCATTTCTTAAGTTAGTTTTCATTTCATCCGTCCAGAATCACTGATATCGTTATATGACGGTACTCAAAAAAACATTCTGATGTTCGAGTATATTATGTTGGTTCTTGTTGAAAATGGAAAGCCGATACTACGTTAAACAATGGAAAATGATAATCTTTTACAATACTCCCTTCAGATGTAGTAGATTGCATTATTCAGGGAGTTGTTAGGAAGGAGGTACAACAACCACATCTGTCAGACAATATGTACTTGAAAATGATTTAATTTTTTTCAGGCACTGCTATTTGATTGACAGGTCTCTTTCTTCCTATTGTTTTCTTTGTGGGCTAAACCCTTTTAATGATGATCTCCCCCCTTTCTTTACCAAGTAATCTCGAGACAAAGGCCATTGTCTATACATGCTTTAAAGTAAGGTTTGTTTCCGCCAATGAACAAACTTTAATCATGATTTTCAGTAAAACGACTGGCAACAAACGTTTAAATAATGTACTTCAATTGTGCCCCCACCTGCTGGAAACATTGTTCAAGCCTATACATTTCTCTTAGTTTTTAGCAAATTTTCCCATCATTAGGAAATATATTCGAAAAGTAAGGCTTAAAGAAATTCTTAGCAGACTTTGAATGAAATGATATTTAGTGTGACGAATAACGACGAAAGGTTAAAATTTCACAATTTGAATGACGGCTAGCAACGAAAAGTTGACGAGTTCAATTTAAGAGGTGTGTATTCTCATTGTAATTTTGACAATGTATCACTGATCTAGGTATTGAGACAAGAGATTTGAGATGAAAGGCAAGCTAACTGTCGGAAACGAACATTGCTGCAAAGAGTCTATAGAACTTTGGATCTCCTTCCTAACACCTTGCTGGTCCATGTGGCTGTGTTAGTTTCATTTTCGAAGATCTATAAGCAAATGAGGCTTGGCTAATCTTTTTAGAGAAATACATTCCTTCGTTTTGTGTGTATTTTATGTAGCCGTTGCAACTTAATAGTATTGTAACGCTGCCGCATTATACGTGTCAGCTGTGGAGCTTTGCGGAGCCATGTAGAGCTCCAAAGGAGCCTTGAGGAGCACTTTGGATTATGTGGAGCTCCCAGATCCTATATTTAAGCCTTGCCCAATACCTATAGCTTTTGTGGTCTGCAAAGCCTTTATCGAGGCTTTTCCACCTCTACTTAATTTATTTTATTGTGTAACAATTGAGCCTCATCGAGTCATTGTGTGCTGTTGAGATTATCCACAGGATAATCCCCCATTGTCAGTGTCAAATATTTGTAGGCTGCTCTTTCACATGTGTGATGTAACTTAATGTAATATTACGCAAAGAGTTATTCGCTTTTCAAAGGTTTCATGTATTTTGACATTCCTAAGTTACACCATGAATGGTTCTTCAGCTGTGGATTAGTGTAGACCATTATTACTGTTATTGTGAACCTTAAATTAATCTTATCTTTATGTTGAAGGGGATGAGTATTTTAAAGCCTGTTATCAAAGGGGTCATTTAAAAGGGGGTACACGTGTACAAGCCAGGCATTCTCATATTCAGATTCCACACTCGCACTCATGCGCTCGGCACATACCAGGACAGGTAGCAAGAGAAGGACAAGCTAACAATTTAGCTTGCATTCAAAGTTACTATCAGGCCGACGCCCTTAAGCTATGAAGTTCGTATTAAAAGGCACCTCTGAAGTTAATTTTGCCTATTACTACTGCGTTATGTCTTGCCAACTACTGTTTGTTATACATCCAGCTAGTTCTACGTGTGCCGTGATTTAAATCACTAGAAGTCGTTTTAATCACTGTAAATAAACTGTTTGAAGTCTCTACAGTTGTTTCGCTCGTCAATGTGTTGTTTCCTCGGAAGTCGTGAGTGTCCAATCAAAATACAACATCATCGCCTAAGGAACTCAACACGCCGGCCTACTCTCAATCCTTCTCCCAAAACGTTACAGTATTTAATATAATCGTACATTTCCGTCTCACGCCAACAGCTTTACCTGGATCATTATCATTTCATTTGATTTAAAGCTTGGGTCTAACCTATATGGTTCAAAAAGTGTCCCACATCCCAATAGATTGAACACATCATTAGCATGGTAGGATACGCTAATCACCGTTAGTATTTAATTAACTGTTGAAGCCAAATCTTAGTAAAACGACACACCGGTTTATTTCAGGAAACATTTGTGATCAATTCTCTGTTATGCACCGTTGGTCAAAGTCACTACATGGGACCGGGACTACCCTGTTGTTAAAATTCAGCTACTATAATTTACACATTAATTTGACAACTTTGCAATACTTCAAGTAAGGAGTAGAAAAGGTGATCAAATGAAATAGACGGATGAACGGTATGTGTCGGCATGGAAGCGTCCTTAGAAGGTTTCTGATGCTGGGACGTTTCATTAATCGACTCAAAAAATTACAGTAGCTTGGAGTTTTGGTCAAAAGAATCAAGTCTTTTCTCTTCCCATCCTGTTTGTTACTGGTTGGTTGGTTTCGGTCAGTTTTCTACCAGCAATTTACATTTAAAACTAAAAGGCTTTGAAAATTTCGTGATAATTCTGACTTAAAAATGACTATTGCCTTTATTTGTGGAAATATACATGTGCACACACAACCTTACACATGTACACACACATACGCACGCACCTACACACATACACACACGCCATCATGAATATTAATGCACAGGTTTCTCTTTTCAACCAAAAACCAAAAAGAATGTTATTTATAATAGTTGGCTATTCATAGGTTAGGTTAGGCCTGACCTTTCTTTTTTATGAATAGAGAGCCTAAATTGTGAACAACAAAAATATTTGTCCATTATGAATAACAGAGACAACTCTTTTCTCTTATAATAAGCAACTTTATAACTGTAAGACAAATGCTCTGTTGATTATGAAAATGGCCCAAGTGAACAGTGACCTTCGGAATGACTGAGACCCCCATGATAAATGACAACAAGAAGCCCTCATAAATTACAAGCTTACCCTTCCAATGGAAGTTCTACTACGTACCAATATATCTTATGTGGCCATATTTGCTCTCGAAAGCCACCGGGTTCATGAAATTAGCAACCATATTTGCATATTAATTGAGTAGATTTTTCATTTGATACCTTAACATCATTGTGACAGAATGCAGCAAAGGTTTTCAACATTGAAGAAAACATTAATGGAAATACTACAGCTTCATGGACTTAGGTTGTGACGATTAGGCAGGCCATTTTGTACACAATATATTGTCTTGACGATGAAACTAATTTTTTTCTGATTAAAGTCATCCCGGGGTTGAATTCCATTCAACAACATTTGGCAAAGGTGAATGGTATTGAATGGTACCAAATGGATTTCACGGTGTGAATGGAAATTCCATAATAGAATGGTTTTCTGAGTACCGAACTGAATGGAATCCAAATGGTTTGTAAATGGTTTGATTTTGATAAATGGTCCAAATGGAAAACGATGCAGCTTGAATGGTATTTTCTGCAATATTTAAGCTAAATGGAATGCAAATGGTTTTGACTGTCTGAAATAATTTAAAATAATTTGGATAAATACAATTTGAAACCAGCTGGAGTTTTCAACTGGTCCCGGTTACTATGTTGAACTGGTCCCAGTCACTGTGTTGACCTGGTCCCAACTGGTTTTGTGCTGGTTTCAACTGTTTCAATTGGACATATAAAAAGAGATAAGAAAATTCCTTGATTTGCATAATAAAAATCATCGGTTAATTTATACAATTAGTTGTGTTTGCATAAAAAGTGATGGAGAAATAACTTCCTCATTTCCCCAGCCTGAAAATTTTATTCCCCTCCCTAACCCTCACAAAGGTTACAAAAAATACCTATGTATTGGTTATAATGAGAAAAGTCTCCCTTTTCCTTTCCATCTTTCCCAATGCTCATCCCCTTTATACCCCCTACCTTCATTTGCCCCTTCCCTACCACCTTTCAATTCCTGTTACTCCCTATATCAGGCTTTATTCTCTTTGTTCCTACAAATTTAACTCTTTAGTTTTTTATCTACTTAACAAAACACATATCGTTCTAAATTTAATTTACTAACCCTCTCCATTCGGCTATCTCGATCCTCTCCCATTTCTCCCTAGTTTCCTTACCAATTAGAACCCCTCCACATCCCTTTACTGTACGTACTAAGTAACTGTTAAACCAGTTAGTCAGTTGTTTATCTTCATGCAGAAAGCAATCCTTCGTTTGGATGAATAGGTCAATTGTTGGTTCAAATTTTGCACAGCCACGGCAACCCCCTGGTGAAAGTAACACCCACCGCACAGCACCACACAAAGCCTACTGAACCACATCTCTGTACAAATATTTTTGTACAGTATAGTACAGTATATAGTACAAATGGCAGTGTAGAGTTGTTGTTGAGTGCAGTGTGCTGAGCATGCGTCATGAATTCAAAAACGGTCACAAAGTTTGAAATATTCGAAGTAAGGGTCGACACAAAAAGGCAAGATTCCTTTTGAAGAAGGAGCTTTGGAGGACATTCTGGAGCACAGTAAGTTAATTTGTTCCTTTTGCTTTTCAATTTCACACCAGAGAGACCAAATGCAACGTAGTGACAAAGAAAATTAGAGCCAAAGGCTGCATCACTGCATAGTGACTTGCATTTTTAGGGCCCAACGTACAGTATACCATAACTGCAGTATAGCCTACTCTGTAAACATTGCACACTTTCAAAAGTTCCAACAGGATTTAGGACTTTAGATAATACTTTAATTCTTCTACCATAAAACATACTTGCAGAAATGGTTAAAACTCTCTGATGGAATATTTATGGGAAGACGCCCAAGTGACAATTAATTTTTATTTAACTTGCCCTAAGAAAGACTGGGACCAGGCACGAAGATTTCTTCTCAACAGTTGGGGGGGGGGGGGGTTGACGATCTTTCAAAAGTATTACTGTGTGAAAAACACAAAGTCAATGCGGGAGTTCTTTGAAAGTGGGGGTGTAACCCCTAAGCTCCCTGTGTCTCGTGACTGGGACTGTAAACTTAGGTTAAGGCAAGAAGAACACGAGGCCACTTACTTAATAACCATCAGTGCCCCCCCCCCCCATCGATTTCAGAATTTTTTTTTTTTTATTTTGGAAAATTTTAAAATTATCTCAAAAGGCCTGTACGCTATAGCTTTCTGTAGGCGGTAGGGTGAGGTGTGTTTCCGACCGAGTGATGGAGCTACTTTAATCATTTTCTATCACAAATGGTTCTGATAGTTGAAGCGCGCGGAGCGTGTCTCGATGCACAGCATGAATGCAGGTTTTGTCAACAAATTCTTAATTAATGAAAGATTTTGGCCCGCTTCTCGCGCATTTCTCACGGTTTGCACTCCATCTCATGACCATTATTAAGTTAATAATACATGCAACTATTCTGATCACAACACTTTCCCGAAAAACAGATGTACATGTCCATCCCTCTATAGGGACCTCGCATCGATATGGGATCGTTCATTCTTATTTGCAGCATGATGAGGAAGGTTGAAAGTACGTATTGGCCGTTATACATTTTTCAAAAATTATTTACCGAGCGCTTTGCGCCCAGCCCCATTATCGGTATAGATGGTGATTGTTAATACACCTACGACGAAAAAGTATTCTGAAACGCGCTTGTTAGTCATCACCCATTTTGCTATACCTATCTGGGAGGTCTAGTATCACCTCCCTGCACCTATGCTCTCCCTCCCACTCAGCATTGCTGGAAGCTGTTTGCCTGGATTTTCTTTCAAATTTGTGAAAATACGATTAATCAGAGCTTCCATGGGGGATATCTGCCAGCCTTAGATACCCTTTTATAATGCACAATGAAGCAAAGGAAAATTTTCGTAATAGTCCAAGAATATTTCTGTGGACTCCACGCATGTATTTTTGCGTAAAAACTTCCCCGAGTAGAAGGCAGGAAAGTAGCCAAAAGGGGGTCTTCTGTAAGTTTGTTGACAACATACCCTTCTCTTAGACAAAATACTCTCCTCTTTCACCTACCCAAAAATTAGAATTCACCAAAATATGGAAATTTTTCCAGCCATATGTGATCAGTCCCAAAAATGTCCCAAAGATACCACCATTTTGCATCTAAGCAACCTTAAGTTAACAAAAATTTCTCACAAGGGAGGGGGACACGCCTCCCCTTAGACCCCTTCTCCAGGACGGCACCCCTATGTAGTGACAAAGGAAGGATCCCCCACTGTTGTACATACAAATCGCAGGGGAGCATAAAAAGGTACAATTTACGCAGGCTTTTTAATTAACTGAGGTGGCATTACGACGTCATCTGTGGTCCCCCAATCGCCAAATCCTGGCGGCGCCACTGATTACCATGTCACATTTTACTTGAAACTGTCTTCGACGGGTGGTATACCCAGTGACTGTGTATCCTCATGAACTCCATAAAACAATTTTTTGCAACTTTATGTACATGTCACGGTAGAAGGTTGTAGTATCTTCTTGAAAGAAAAATGAAATTCTCACTGTAGCCTTGTCAAGGATAAACACCTGAAATCCTCTGCCTTAAGTCTCTCAGTCCATGATCAGAAAAAGCTCTATTATGGGTGGGTGGTGGAAGGACTTTCGGCCATAGACAAGAAGCTGGTGACTCGGAGATTTAGCATGAAAGTTCAATCAGTACCCTGTAAGTTTGTTTTGGCATTTTACTTTCTACAACCAAGTGATATGCACAGTATTCCGATGCTTTGATGTTTATTTTCCATTTCATTTACAGGACGACATGATGTTAAAACTCTGCAAAACTTGAATGGAGTTATTTGGTGGAGTTTGGTGGATAATTTACATTTTCTGTTCAGACTAGCCCTTGAACAGGACCCAGCATTACGTTCCTTCACTAAACAGTACACTCCATTTCTGGGGTAACTAGAAGGCCGAAGCGGATTATACTGTCACCTTCAGTAACTAGTTCAGACTGTTATATCTAGCCAAGTCAAACATAAATGTTTAAGCCTTAGAGGAATTAGTAAATCACCAACAGATTGAAATTTGCAGCAGTCTCACGAAGATACTTCACGTACATGGAGTCTTTAATTGACTGAGTTATTGAACTGTTAATATCTCTGAAGTGATATTACTGAGACAGCAAGCAGGTGGTATACTGCAGTGCAAATGAAAAAGGGTCCATTTGTGATGTGCTTCCATTCAGATAACGTTATGCTTGCTTAAATCTTCAGTCAGTCAACGCTTACATTACATGTACAGTGGTGCTACTGTTGAATCTCATGCATGGAATTCAGGACAGGCGTTAACAAATTTGTATACCTTTTGATGCGCTTGCTGTGGAGTGGATTACTGTTGTTCAAAGATAAAGAGCTACAGTATTAAAATGGATGATGAAAAGTGAAGCAGTTTCGGAGGACGAAAATATATTGAACACACAGCATTTCAAGAAGTTCCCTACACATGGCTATTTACTGTACCAACTTGCAAAAGGAAATACTGGCTGCCTAGCACTGCATTTCTTTAAAAGTAGTCAGAAAAATTGAACAATACTGTTCAAAACTGGAGTTCAACATTGTTTCTGAGAGACTGAGTATAGTACCTACAGGTACTAAGATAGGGGTGAAAAGAGTCAGACTGTCACCCTTTTCCCTATAGTCAACCTTCCATGTACAATATGTAACTTATGGAATGTGTAAAAACTGGAACGGCCTTTGTGCTAAGTAATCTCAAAAAAAATTTCCACTGTGGAGGCTGGACAAACCTTTGGCTTGGAAATATTATAGTATTTTATCATGGATGGAACCTTGTTTAAATTTGGAAAATATGAAAAAGAGGTACCTATGATTTTTCTTAAAATAGTCTTTTTTATCATGGACAAACTTTGCTTTTGGAAAATTTAAAATGACTTGTGCTTAATAAAGTAGTAAAATACTTTTTTACCGTGGCCAAACGTTGGTTTTAGTTGGCAAAATGTAAAATTTAATTTGTAACATGGACAAACCTAAATTCTCTGTATGAAAGGAATGATGCTTGACTTTTTTCTACCTTGGACAAAACCTTGTTTTCTAATTGGGATATGTAAAATGGCGGGTGCTAATAAATTTTCGTCATTCATTCATTCAGTTTACGGTTAGAGTTGTGCAGGTTTGAATTAAACAGCAAGTCGTCTTTAATTTCTCGCTATCCTGCAAGTCTCCCTTTTCACTTTCTTTGTGAGATCTTGAATATCGTCTTACGGGAGACTTGACAATAAAGAGTTTACTTACATTAACTCAAACTGCACAATCCTTACTTTTAACATTTTTAAGGTTTCTAACTTGTTGTTTTTCTAATGATAAAAAATTGAATTTGATGGTAATATTACATGCATGTTCAAAGAGTATTACTTTGTTACTTTGATCAAACCCAAGTGTGCAGGAATTAGGATACAACTAAAAAATATAAATGTTATGGAAACTGATAGCGTTTGGATTTTGTTCCGGTCAAAATCACTAGATCTACCGTACTGAGTGTAAGGGGCGCTCAACATGTCAAATTTGTAACTCATTCTGAACTTTTCCTGCCGTTGCACACTCTTGTCTACTTTTATGTGGCATGGTAATAAAACTAGCATTTTTTCCTTCTGTAGGTTTGTATTTTCTGACATATTTTCATTGCTTATTATAACAGTGTTTTGTATGAAAACAAAAACTCATGTTTGTCAAGACATTGAAGGGCATCTGAGGCTGTATTTACTTCCTTGTGATTTTGAATTACTGACCTGTTCCTGCCTCATTTTGTGCTGTTGCAACTAAGTAGCATGTTTTTCCAAAATTTTACTTTCCAATAAAGTGATTTTAATCCGAACATGACTTCAACGTGTATGTAAACTGTGCACAAAACTGTTGAAGGAAAAGAAGACATGATCACAACTTCCAACATATGTTTTTTTTTTCATGTAAACTTTTATGTGATCATTTAGCTTTGCTTTTGGATGATTTATATTTTATCAACTTACCAGTCCAGTACTTGTCAGTCAATTAACTTTTCAACAGATGCAAGTTATGTGTACTATAATTTGTAAGTACCATGAGAAGAATTAATGACTAAGAAGAATGCCGTGAGGGGTTAATAAATATGTTAAGGTAATCAAACTCTTATGGGTAGCTTTTATTCCCACCTGTAATGCACTTATTTTCCACAAGTTGAACCAAAACAACCATTCACATAACATTTCTGAACATTCTTTTGTAGATCATTTGGAACCATTCAAAGACCATTTGACTGCTAGACCATTGGGGGGCCATTTGTTAATGGATCCATTCGGAACCATTTGCCACCATTTGCCTGTCAGACCATTAGGGACCATTTGCTGATGGAACTATTTGGAACCATTCGGCACCATTCAGATTGTGTCCAAAACACAGTGTAAAAGAAAACCATTTGAAACCATTCGGACCATTTGCAAATGGTTCCGAATGGAGTTTAACCCTGGGACTGCATTGCTTCTATCACAAAAAGAAAAATAAATCCCTGGAATTACCTTTAAGATTGTACTGAGTCAAAAAGTAACCAAACTGTATGGGTGTCTCCCTCCACAAATAAAAGTTGTACATATCTGACTTTACTAGAATGCACAAAGACAGTTTGAACACAAGCTTCTCAACTGTTTGGCACAGTTGTAAATATGTTATCAAGTCACGACTCGAGTGTAAAATTTTCAAAACTTTCTGTCATGACTAATTCCAGTAGAGAATTGCCCCTATCGAAACAACAACATGACTCCGAGAGTCCGAGTGGAGACTGTGGAGTCAATGACTTGATTCGTTAAACTCACTGTGAAGTTGACTAAAATACATATGGCGGTTGCGATTCTAAAGTCTCAATGTGCACAGAAAGTTGTCATTACTTAGTTTTCTCTGATTAAATTTACTAATTTACTTAAAAACAACGATGACGTTAAGGAAAAGACACATTACTTACATGTTGATGTGCACAAGAATTCAGTGTAACTTTAACTTCATCACACAAAACAAAACTGTAAAAACGAACTATTTGGAACGAATTAAAAACAGCCACTACCCCTTGCTGCCTTCAGCTCGGTTACCGGCTTACCGCATGACGAATGCTGTATAGTTAATACAACAGTGATATAACGGGTCACCGCATTTACATACGAGACTGTCTATTCACTGTGTCTGGTCAAGTGCAAAGCTGTGTTCCTGCGCCTGTAATGTAAACCTGGCAACATCCCGTCGATTTCTTTGTTTATATGTGGACTTTAAACTTTAATACGGTTTCATGTTATTCAGCAATAACGGCGTGTAATACGGTGTAAAATGTAATGAAAGGAATATGTAGCATATCACATACCCCAACAGGGTCGTTGATTAGGTGATACCCTAGATCAATACATCGCAGAGCTATATCCTTCTAATGGCCTGTACAACTCCATTAGTTCTGGTATAAATAAACAATCACGAAGGTGATGCATTGGGGAATTCCCTGACATTGCTCAATGATCATTTGCCTGGCAGGCAAGTGTATTCTAAAGAGGGGGATTATAAATTGGACTCCTTTGGAATGCTTAATATTCATGACTTGACTTCATGACAACAGTACCTGAATAAAGGACACCGCGCGGGAAATACTATACGCAGTACATGTGAGCTGATAACAGGTTGTAAACAGTGTGGGAAGTACATGCTGCCACACGGCCGTGTTCATGTGCGGTATCGTTCATCGTTGCCTTTGTCCGGTGAATTCATGGAGCTGCGAACATAGTCTATTTCCTGACATCTGTATGTTGACCATTCCAATAAGTCAGTTACGACATGTTGACAATAGAACAGTGATTCTCACACACGGCCTTTCAGGCCGGGGCCTCATGCGGCCCCTTGCCCTGTCAGTGCGGTCCCTGATTTGATTTTACGTGTAAAAAGATGTCATATTCGACAACATAAGAAGTTGATCCCACAGAAGACACAGTCGTACAATCCCATAAAATCCTCATCATCCTAAAATCTGTCTAGTTATAAAGCAGAGCTCATAAACGAGGTGTTCCCTAGCTGCACCCACTCCCCCACTTGACTGAGTTTTATTGACCTTAAAGATCGTTTTATACAAACATTCCATTTTATTTACCAAGTCCTTGCTAACCACAGAATAGTGTGTTGCTAACTCTCTCGACGGCAGGGAGTAAGTTTAATAGCTGTCGAGCAGCTGTCGCTCAGCTGTCAAGCTGTTGTGATTTATTGCTTACTTTTCTTCTATCATTCTCAGTGGCGTAGCTAGAGGGGGGCAGGGGGCGGTCGCCCCCCACAAAGCCTTTGAAGTCCTCTGTCAGAAATTTCTAGTGTTTGTCGGAAATAACTTAAAAAAATTCATTTGAAACACTTACAACACTTGTTATGTTTTTAAGCAGAATTACACATTGAAATGTCAACGTGAAAATCAAAATTCGGGCTCAAATTACCCGGAAAGCAAAAAAAAAGGTCCCCAGATAATTACACGTCGAAATGTCAGCGTGAAAATCAAAATTCGGTTTCAAATTGCCCGGAAAGCAAAAAAAAAGAGCAAAAAAAAGGGGGGAAAGGTCCCCAGATAATAATCTGTCGGAAATTTTTGCTTTTGCCCCCCCCCCCCACAAGAAATGTCTAGCTACGCCACTGCTTAACATTCTGGGCGCTTGAATTTGACAAAAATCACGTCAAGGAAGGTGCAAATTTTCCATAAAATCTGATATTTAGAATAATATTATTGACAAATGTGTACTTTTGAAGAAAACCCTGTGCCATAATATACCCAGTGCCAGTCAACCTTATGAAGTTCATAAAATTAAGTATCAGTGAAGGACATATCTTCCCTATTCATTGCCAACTCTCACGACTGTCAGTTCTGTGGAATCATCTTGGCATGAAGAAAAACGTAGCAAAGTTGGAATAACGGCCAATAATCCATGCTGACATGCATTTTCAATAATTTATTTGGAATTGACTAGGCCTACTTAACTCCTTTCAGCAGTGTTCCCCTTAAGTGGTGCTAGCTTACTTCCTTAGCATGATGTACGGCATATTCCTGGTTCAGACATATCCAGACGAGATTGGGTACTTTGTTTTGTACACAGTTTTATTTTGTACACGGTGGCATACATTTTTGCAGTCAAACATTGCTGAGGGCTTGTAGCCTATTTATAGTGACAAGCTGCCTTGTAGCAAAAGTGTATCTAATTTTTGGGTGAGGTGATTGTGCATTTCAAAAACGTATTGTGGTGAAAGTGTGTTGATTGATTGCTGAAATTAAAATCTCTGCAAGTATTCTTCAATAAACATGTTGAAACAAAATCAAATGCAATTGCTTGAGTGGCATCATCTGTATTTGCAAAGTTTTATCTGCGCTCTCTCTTTCCACAGCTCTGTTAAATGAAAAAGAATCATTGCATCAACTTTTAACTTTTCCCCGACTTTTTGGGATGCAGCCCTCGACCTCATTCCTGCTTCTCTGTCTGACTGCGTTTTAGGATAACTGTAATAGCTTCCTGGCACGGGATAAGTGCGACCGTCGTGATTTCATCCGTTTCAGGGTGCAGTTTTCCCCCCGCCTACTTAGTTTGGGAAACCAATTTAGTGCTTCTCTTCTGTCGCGAAACTACGTATGATGAACATCCAAACGATCATACTGGTGACCCACGAATGCTAGACGCAGAACTGTAGACAAGGGGTGGGTCCAGAGACATGAGCCCTGTCGGGGAGGACCCCCACCCTCAGGGAAATTCCGGTTTCGTCAGAGAGCCTTAATAGGTACGATAAAGCAAGCCTAATCCCCCAACGTCGACCAGCTGCACCGACGAATTTCTTAGGTTTGCTCTTAAGGAAGTCAGATTCAATGGGAGCTTCAAAATGATTGCAACACCCATCCTTGCAGTAACACGTCACCTTTGTAGGGCTTCGGTTTATCCTCCTTTGTTGGGGAACTTGGCCCTTGTCGGGCAAATCTTATCTCCGTGTGATTGTAGGCACAAATTTGTGGTTTAAAGTGTGATTTCCTGCGATGTAGGACGTTTGAAAAGGCACATTTTCTCACCCTAGCCCCAGCCATGGTTGGGCTTAGCCAGGGTGCTCCCTTAAGGCGCTGTTAAGGTGGAGATTGCCCTCAGAAGGATCCACTTCCTATAAAAAATTCGTACCTCTGAGGCTCTGCCACTGTTTGCCATAGATACAGCTGCGGGGCCTCTTAAGTATGGAGTTCGTTCTCGAGTGTCCTCTCTCTAAGCCTGAGGTCATACCCTGCGGCCTTCGACCTCAAACCAGGGAGTTTCCACCGCAACTTCATGCTCAAACTAACCTATGCATTTGGCCCTCACCCTCAGAAAGTTTGAGAATCACTGACATAGAGAAAATGTGACTTGCACACTATTTCACCTGCAGTGAGATATAGCTCGGAGGACTGTTCTTGAGAGGTCTTCCTGGCCGAGTTTGTATTCGCCCTCACGACTTTTGGTAGGACTTTTGAAAAAAAAATGCAAGGGGGGTAAGTTGCTCCCTGGAAAATAATTTGGGAAAATTTTGTGAAATAATATGTCCTTTTCCCATTTCTCAAAATTTTTCGTAGAATAAGAAATTGTGGGACATTTCTCATGAATAGTTCGCATTTTCATGCAACATATTTCCCCAGATTTTGTCTGTGTCACTGCGGATGAAGCGTGCCTGACTCGCGTTCCACAGACATTCCACAGACATGCCCTCGCTGCAGCAGCGTGAATGTTCTCTTGTATGCGCGCGGGTGTTATTGTCAGTGCTGTGTAATGAGACTATGCGTTGCCAACTATCACTGACAGGCTATAGGATATAGCCTAATCACCTTAGCTTGTAGTGTACACTATGGGAACACACTAAAAGGACGTGACAGTAAGTCACTAACGTAGGTCCCTGAGTTAAGTATAAGCTTTTAATGATCCCTTGTCCTACAAGCTAGTACCGGGCAGGATACAGACTATACTGATTTTACTATGTGTTTAACCATAGATATGGAGCTAAAAACAATTCATGGCTAAACGCAGTCTAGAAATTACAAAAAGCAAGACCCTGGGCATACTTAAGATTTTTACTTAATGTAGTGTTTAACTACCTCATAGTTGCTCTGTGGCTGAAAAAAAATATAATGACCAAAATACGTAGACCAAGAGTTGTATTTTTCTATTTCCTCTATGTTTTACTCTAAGATTTAAAACAGATAACAATACATGATGACATGATAATATTGTTATAATTATAAATTTACATATTTTGTATGAAATACATACACATGACCTTGAAGAGTTTTGTGGAAATTTTTATACCTTTGCGTGCCTCCGCCCCCCCCCCCCGAAATATCCCAGTTACCCCACTGATAAGTAGTAGCATCTCCCGGCCCAGTAGAAAATTCCAGTCAAGTAACAGGTATCTGGTGTCGGGTTTTAACCGGACTTTGCAGAACCAGTTAGAATCAATTAAACCCGACACCAGTTACCAGTTAGAATCTTCTGTTGGGTGTTCGTAAGTAAAGTGTTGGATTTCAGCATATGCATTAAATCTCAAACTTAATACCCTGTTGCCCTTCCGATATTTAGAGATGCGTTTCATACACGCAGATGTGGCTAAAAAGAAGGGACTTTTGAATGTTTTGAAACTTTCAGTGGGCATTTTCCAAAAGGTAATATCATTAATAATTTTTAATATGCTCCATCACCTTTCCTCCTTCCCTCATCATTTTCGTCACGTTTCCCTTAGAACAGCACTGCAGAATCAGCTTGACTCCACTCAAGTTCGTCCTTGTTCCAGCTTTCCGCACCCTTCACTCTGTCAAGCTCCTTCCGTTCCATCTTTTCTATTGTCCCCTAGTAGCCCGGCCCATGCCACAGGACTCATTCCACCTCTGTTCCCCTCCTTTATCAAGCCCATTTGATTCCCCATTCATTCTTTCCATAGGCATACGGGGGTCAATATTTCTGGGGGCCAGGGAAAATTTTTGCTCGAATTTAGAATTTTGGACCAAGTTGCCCGAATTTTGATACCGTTGTGTCGGTTGCAAAAAGGCATAATTTGTTTTTTCGGCTGTCTCTTTTGCCCGAATGGATCCACTATTTTTGCCCGAATTGGGTGGGCATATGCCCCCTACCCCCCCCCCCCCCCCGCCTCGTACGCTTATGATTCTTCCATTATTAATAATCCCTACTTGCATAATGCTGCTTTTCATTTTCGTTTCTTCTCTTTTGCGTTTTTCTTAGCTTGGTCCTTTTTTCTTTCCTCCTTTCTTTTCAAGTTCGCTTTTTCTTTCCCTTTTCAGTCTCTAATTTCCTGCGGCTTTCTTCGTTATTGCGACGTCCCGTTTTATTTCCGACTATGTCTATCTCAGTAAGGGAAGCAGATTGTCCTCCTCTCCCCCCCCCCTCCACGTGGGTCCGCTCCCCCCCCCCCCCCCTCCACGTGGTTACGCTGCTGCATATGCCTATCAAAAATCACACTTAAGTCACGTAACTGATCTGACTGAGAAGTAGCCCATAACCAATATGAAGACCTGTGGCGTCAAGTTAGGAGGCCTTCCCCCATTCGTTGGCTGTTCCCCCGTGTCCCCTAATGTGATGGGTATTAAAAATATGCACAAACACACCTTTTTGTATCGATATGAGCAGGACGACCCACTGCCACTTTATCAGTCAATCATAAGGCTAAAATTGCCAAGTTTTAAAAACTCAAGTATTGTGGCATCTTCTTGTTGAACTATGTGAAGCACTGTCTAATTATTGGGAGATGTATTACACAGTTTACGGGAAAACTGCCGCTGTGAGTCCTCTTCCTGCAGTACCTGAACCACATCAGCTGTCTTTCAATGTCAGATTTTATGGTCGGAAACTGTAAAACTCGAAATATTCGTTTCCCTTTTTCACCTCGTTTCCAAGTAATGTGAGGATAATAATCAAATACCTTCATCTCATAGGCTAATGCCCATTTATTTAAAATAAGCGATACCTTCAAATTTGCAAGGACCCTCTGCTCTCCTGTTTCCCCGCCAAGGCGAAGACAAGCACCACACGAGGGATCATACAGTGGGCATGCCTCCAAAATCAATATAAGTACTTGCACGGAACTTTGGGGGGATACTAATTCCAGAACTTTCTGGTCGCTTCGTAGCGGCGTACGTAGATACCACCTTCGATGCTCATATGAAGATTTCACCTCGGTGACATACCTGGGAGGAAGTTGTCTCACCATTTATTCTTGTTTAGCAACATAATTAGATTTGTTTTGAAAGTTCAGTGCAACTTGAAATCTCAACAGCATATCCGTCGTCCCGACTCACCCCCCCCCCCACCCCACCCTAAGCATTAAATCTTTAGCGTGAGTAAGGCTAAGAAAAATGGTCATTGTGTGTGTGTGTGTTTTTTGTGTGTGTGTGTGTTTTTTGTGGTCTGCTTAGTGGAAATTCAGTGTCACCGGGAGAATTAAAAGTTTCAACCAAATTGTCATTATTTTATAAATACCCCAGTGCTGTCTCTGTGCCCCATCAGGGACTATACGGTGGTCCCCTGGGCCCCGTAGCTTACAGGGGACTCACGATTTCGCATCACCACGACGCCTCCAGTTAACGCTCAGTCCTTCATGTTAGTGCACCCCTCCGGCGAGGGTGGAACATTGTTCCCCCGAGAATTTCTAGTTCGAATAGTCTGGCAACGCCATGTACCGGTACAGCCTTCCCAAACCACACGCCGGTCCGTAGCCGAATAATGAATTCGACCCGGAGACGTTAGTCTGAGTAAAAAGTCGTCATACTTTGATTGTCGTTGTTTCTTTAGTGCACGTCTGATGCTGTTTATATAAATTTTAGGTGCTTTGTTTTGAAGCCTTCATCTCCTGATGCTTCCGCGGCACTACTCCCCTAGCTCCGAGTACCAGGGGGCCATTATTAAAGGGCATGTTACATCACCCCCAACATATTAGGAATGTGGTCATATCTCTAAATACCATCGGTGAGTGCACTTTAATTGAACAGTGTTTCACCCAGGTTGGCAAGTGACTTAAGCAGCGGTCAGTTGTTCTCAATAACTCACACACACACACAGTATTGTGTTGGTATGGCTGTTGACAATTTAAACTCAGTGCATTCTACTGTAACTTAGTTTAGAAGCTGTAATAGCCCAAGCCTGTAACCATAGGCCCTCCCAAAAAATTTACCCCCTAGAAAATAAAAAATATTACACCCCTGGAAGCCATCTAGCACCTTCAGCACTTTGTCTGGCAGGTGATTTTGTTTAAAATGCAGGAGAGGTTATACAAGTAACTTAGTAAGGAGAATGTTTACTGTCTATACAGCGTGATTATAGACAGTGTTGTAATGACTCGAGTCAAAGACGTGACTCGAGTCTGACTCGAGTCACGATTTCAAAGACTCGAGTCTGACTCGAGCCACAAACTGACGGGACTCGACTTGACTCGAGTCATCACTTGCCAAAGGCTCGACTTGACTCGAGTCACCATTTAATACATTTCCAAAGACTCGACTTGACTCGAGTCTTTGCCCACAGTGACTCGAATTGACTCGAGTCATCTCTTATGTGACTCGAGTCACGCCCCAACAGTGAACAGAACAGAACCATAATTTTTTTTCACCGCCTTGCGAAGCCACCGCTTCCATCGACGTTCCATATCTCACAGTCTGCAGTACATGCCTATTCGTTTCCATGTAATGCCGTGGTCACCCTGCCAAGAGGAAACATGTTTTATATTTTGAAATTTTCACCTGTAGTACGGCACGTTTACCCTGACTATGCGTGACAATGGATTCATGTGAAGTGTGTGTACTGTACTAAATGCAGCGCCCCTGGTACAAGTGACACCCTGTATGTAGATCAGTGGTGACACTTAGTCATGTACGTACGTACGTACGTAAGTGGCGCGCGCCTACTCGTACGTACTGAGTGCTAGTAGTGTAGTCTGCTACAGTATGCTGTTGCTGTCGACTGATAAGGCTAAGTGTGATCACAATGGCACAAGGGAAGCCTTCAGTTGTCGAATTCGCTTTTATTGATTATTATCAAGACGAGAAGAAAAGAAAGCATTTTGCAACATGTAAATGCTGTGCACAATAAAATTATATCTGAGAACTATGGCACCTCATCAAATTTTACACGACATCTGCAGACTGTGCACCCTGACTTGTAAGTATAGTATGCCTGTAACTACAGTATGTGTACCAAAAGCGCGAAACCAGTAAACGTGTGTTTACAAATACCAGTATCTTGATAACAATTGTGGGATTATTTCAATGTTATGAAAGACTGAGTCTTTATATTGAAGTTAGTAGTATACAGGGAAAGAATTGTAGGAGCAAAGGTTAAATAACGTCCAGGAAAGGAAGTGGTTCTCATGATCATCATCCTGCTTAAGAGAGTAAAATGAAAGAGTGCATGATAATTAGAGCTATTTCTTTTTCGAGAAAGCATAGCGTAGCAAATTTTGGTTTTCTTTTAATAAAACTTTACAGTGAGGTGTTAATATATTGTAATCTTTATCAACTTTCTGTCCTTTAACACTCAAGAGAAAGAGGCATGTGTACAGTACAGGGGTAGCCCTACATTTTCATCTGATTGTCCATTCATGAAAATTATCACAAACTTCAGGCTGCTGAAAAAAGTGCAGCTTGGTCAATGCAAAATCATATTCATTTTACAGTAGCCTATTTACAGTGTGCCTATTTAATTAATGCTATTGGTCTAATTCATGGCTTGTTTTTTAATCATTACATGCCTTGTTGGCTTGTATTTGTGATAGTGTAAAGTTGACTGCAACATGCTGTACCATGGAACTTTGACTGATAACTTGTGTTTCTTCTCTTTTTTTTTTGCTCATTGTAACTGTTTTCAGTGCAGGTTATGTAAGATTTTCCAATCTTCATTCAATAGACTGCACCACAGATGGTTGATGCTGAAGCTGAGTGAAGAGAAAAATGTTCTCTTACAGTGCAGTGTTTGATGTGCACTGAACAGCAGTTGCAGAGCGCCTTTTAACACAGAGTACCTCCACAGAAACCGCTTAAATTGCACAAATAATATTTGCAAGTTTTTAACCCCCATCCCCAACAAAAGGGTGCAAACACTGTCACATTTAAGTTAATCGATGACAGGAACACTTGCCAAAGTAAGTCCTACAACTGATTCAACCTACAAAACCAGAGACTCGAGGTGACTCGACTTAAGAGATCATGTGACTCGGAGTGACTCGATTTAAGAGATCACGTGACTTAGAGAGACTTGACCAAAATACATTTTTCACTTGAGGTGACTCGAGGTGATTCGACATGACTTAACCAACTAAGACTCGAAGTGACTCGACTCGAACTGAGGGAAGACTCGAGATGACTCGACTCGACTCGAATTGCTAAAGACTCGACGTGACTCGAGACTCGACACCTTGCGACTCGAGGTGACTCGAACCTTAAATAAGACTCGAAGTGACTCGACTTGAGCTTAGGGAAGACTCGACATGACTCGACTCGACTAGAATTGCTAAAGACTCGACATGACTCGAGACTCGACGCCTTGTGACTCGAGGTGACTTGAGACTCGACATCAAGTGACTCGATTACAACACTGATTATAGAGCCAGGTCCCTAAGCCCCACACCCGTAACGTTCCTACGGCACCTTGGGACCGGGTGCCGTTAATTCGTCCCAGTATTCCATATTCTTCTTAAACACCTCTATTTGGAGTAGACGAGAAGGGAATTTGACAGCTATTAATGTTAACTGACAATCTGCAGTTTTTAGCTGAGCTGAAAGCTCAGCTGTGCCTGTCACTTTTCTACTTCGTGTTTAAATGCGTGGCACTTCGCTAAATAAGATATCTTGATTCAATCATTTTTGATAAATATGAACGTTATTTGACTTCGCGAGAGAGTTTTGTCTGAAAACGTAAAATTCCCTTCTTTTCGTTCAATTGCGCACCAAACGTGCTGAAACGTTTCATATAGATAATTTGAATAGTGCTGAACAAAAGGTGTTTGTCCGAGTTGTTTTTGTCATCATCTGAGGGCCCAAAACAATACTTTGTTAAAAAAGAAATATGTTCAAAAGAATACTATTTACATCTAGATTTACAGGACTTCGAGGCTCCCAGTTGCTGTCGTTATCATTTGAGGGCCCAAAACAGTACTTTGTGAACAAAGTAACTACGTACAGAAGTATACTGTACACACATAAATGTACAGGACGTCTCGTGCAATCGTATGGAAGCGCTCACGCAAAATGCAGTATGTCGGCAACGACGATGTTCCTACTAACAAATGACCGATATTGCTCGCCGATATAATGAATGCCCGACTTGTGTGAATGATTGCTAGTGATGTGTTATTACTTGAAAGACCTGTGAATGAATGCCCGACCCTTGAATGATTGTCTGACCTGTGATTAGGAAAGGTTTTAGTTTGAGGCGTAACATTAGGCCGCGCTGTTATGATGAATGTATAGGGATCTGTACATGAACAAGAGGGGTGTGAATTAAGTCATGTGGTTGTTGGGGATCGCGTGTAATTTGGTAGCTACTCGTGAATTGGGATGCCAGGGTCACTTTTTCAAGTTAAGGTGAATGTTATTTAGGAAATGGGTTAAAGGGGAAGAGGAACTCCTCCTCCTTTTTTTAATAACATAGCACGTTGATTGAAAATATAATACTACATGACTTGTTTAAGCTTAAGGGTTGTGTCAACATTGCAAAACATTTTTTTTTAAAGGAAAACGTGCATTCTTGAAGGCGTATATATATGTCAGTCTCACAGACAGGAATTAATGTGCAGTCACAGGGGGCGCCGACACTGCAGAGGGCACCATTCAAGCTTAATCTTCGTTGCAGAAAGTAGCACCAGAAGTTGGTAAGGGGGAGCCATGGGGATGATATTTCAAGCCCAAGCGAGATAGCCTTTGAGTCTATTACGCGTGTGTGTTTTCTCTCCTTATACGAGCAGTTACACTGTTAAAACACTGGGCAAATGTTTGGTGGAGTAAAATGCTTTGGTTACATGTTGGTCACACCTTGCTCATGTAATGGTTAAAACTTCCCTTCGATACATGTTTACTGTATTATCCAATCGTTGGTCGAACTGGCGACAAGCTTACATTCAACGGTTGGGCATATTTTTGCTTTCAAATTGGGAGATTAATTGCTAATTACCATAATGTTTGCCTAAAGCTGGACAAATCGTTTGCTACAGTTTTTGCGGGGAGCAACCAAAGACTTGACTTGATCTGGCTTAGCATTTCTGCTGCTAACTTAGACATAGATCCGATGCACTGAAAAACCCTTTTAGAATCTTTGACGTTTGCAAAAAGAGAAAACTCGCACATTCTGTTCGGCCACAAAATCGGGGACTATTTCCCAAAAAGTGTAATATTTTACTACGAACTAGCACACGTTTGTGGGAGATTCGTCATCTCAAAAAGAGCGCTTATAAGATATCCAATGAGAGTCCAGAATCTTGGGTATTCTCTTTTACGTCCGTTATTGTGTGGTGATGGAAGCACAACACATCGAAGCATCATGTGACATAATGCTTTTTAAACCTAATTGTTTTAGACATTACGGATAAAAATGACAAGCCAAATAGATTAGACTAAGGCTTTGGATTTATAGTGGGTTGCCATGACCTGAAACGTGTCTCGGTGTGAGTGCACGCTGAAACGTGTTTTTCAACGGACAATGTCATATTTTAATTTACATGGAAAATATTACCTTGTAATTAAAATTATAAAAGCCACATTATGCACAGACTTCTCACGGCCTCATTTACTAATGATTCGTTACAACTGTAACAAAAAAAAGATAGATAAGAAACATATCATGGGTCAGTATAGTCACAATAAACATCGAAGGATAAAATGCCCAATTATTGGTTTATATCTTTCTCAATAAATTGATACAATTTTGGGTAGAAGTTTACCCAACGCTCTTGTGAGAGAAATGCCCAGCTGTTCTTCACTGGTGGTTCGACCAACAAATGGTCAAAGTTTTGACCAATTATTGAGGCAAATCTGTACCCAACTTAGTTGGTCATTTTTACTACCTTTTTGAGGTTGTTATATAACAGGTAGTTGCAACAGATCCCTGATCCCATAAGTGCCCTTCTGCGGTAGTGGACCCACGGACCTCCGAGGGAAGATTTTGGAAAAAGGAAACGGGAGCCTATGTAAGCGATTTCCTTGGCTCTGTACCTGGGCCTTGAAAACATAAGTAAGAAATTTAAGTTTTCAGCATTTCCAGATTTCTTTTTAGTTTCCCGAAGGGGATACCTATGTAGTCGCCCGATGCTGACCAAAACAGCCTTCCAAAACCTTCCAAAACAACTGTAGGGTCGTGCATTTTAATGTCGACTGTGATTCCGGTCAGCACGCATTCTCCCAACCTGTACAGTATTCGAAGCCGAAAACACATTTTAACATAGTATTTTTCTAGTCTGCGTATTGGCTCATAGCGTCTTACGTCATTCGGGTCTGCCGCCAATAGTTCTTTCATAGTGACTAGCTGAACAAAAGCTTTGTTCCCTGCGCCTGTCAGGAGGTCAAGTATGGGTTTGAACTTCGTAGTTGTTGACTTGTTATTTTGCTTGCTCTGGCGCGCAATTCTAGCATACTCAAAAGAGTAAATATCGCGTTTCAAAAGAGATCTACTTCACACGGACGCCGAGAAGTACGCTGGTATGGGAGAGACTGACGTTTATCAACTATACAGGCCAGTAGTCGAGAAATGGGGAGGAGGGGGCGAAGCCCCTTATGAAATTTTTTTGGCCCCCTAGAGAGTTTGAATCTTACCATTGACTTAATACATTTTTTACATTACTTACATTTGTACACATTTGCCCCCTGAAAAATTTCCGCCCCTGGAAAATTTTTTGCCCCCCTACAGTACCTTGTCTGGCTACGGGCCTGTAACTATAGTGTTGGCAGTTTGGGGAAAATTCGTTCTCAATCATCATTCCACACCAACCCTTTGGGAAACATTTCACAATTCAGTTTGATTACATAGGACTTGGGAATCTCAGCCTGCTAGGACTGTAATCACACCTCCCGGAGGTTACGGTCCTGTTTTACGATCCAACGAAGCTACCAAGGGAATATAAAGGCGGGACAGTAAAGTCACGTGCGATCGGCAAACGTGACGCTACCAATATACTGCTCTGAATGTCATTCAAGATAACTTCGTCCCCAGTTTAGCTGCGATGCTAGTTTGATGTCGTCTTTACAAACATCTGTGCAGTATATAACAATAATTTTGTGTACCACATTCGTTGCTTCAGGAGTTCAATAGATATTTTCTTCTTTACATTTACATTTACCGTTTTGTTTTTTTACGTACTTATGGACAACTTGAGTTGCAGACTTGACCAAAATATTGACTGCACACTTTTCCATGACTTAGGATAAGCTGAGCTGCGGCAACGTTGTTGCTCTTGTTGAATTCTAGTCCCTGACGATATCAGCAAGAACTCTCAAGTGAACAATTTTTAACCAGACAACGAAGAAGCTTTCTGCAGGGACCTAATTCTTCCAGGACTTCACCGTGGGTTAACTTCATTAGGGATTTACTGCACTTGAAGGTCTGCTTGTGTGGTTTCTTACCATGTCTGTGCTTCTTACACTGTGGTACTAACTGTTCCACAGTATGACCTCTCCACCTCACCTCAGAGCTGCACGTGCTCAATACAATGGCGTCACGTATAGGCGGGGTGTAACAACATAAATATGAAGCGATTCCAAAACTTGTCTAGTTTATAATCTCCCATCCTAAAGCGATAGGTGTCACCCTTTTATTCAATGGCGGATTCGCAATCTATTAAAAACACGATGAGCGACGTAATTAACAGAAAATCTGAAATTAATAACTCTTAAAAGTTATTTTCCAGCTACGACCCCCTTAGAAGAAAACTGCTAGTCCTATTATCTGCTACTTAAATATCAGAAGAGGACGATTTTTAGGAGCTTATGCAGGAATTTTGTACAAGGGGGCACCACTGGGGCCGACTATCTAAGTGGAGCGCCACCATAAGTTGGCGCGGAGCGTACCGAGATAGTTTTGTTTTTCGTACCTCCCAGATGGCCGAAAATGGCCCTTTCCTTCCCATGCAGGGCCGTAGCCAGGGTCATATGTTTAGGTGTGAAGGTCCCAAATTTCGGCTAGCTGGGTGTTTTTTTTTCAAACTGAGTGGTGGCACCGAAATTGCACTTATTTATGCGCCTAGCGTTTGTATACAGCAGTCGGGATCCTTCCTTGTCACTACATAAAAGGTACCGTCCTTGGGGAGAGGTATAAGGGGAGGGGTTCCCCTCCCCTATGGGAAATTTTGGTTAATTTAAGGTTGCCTGGAGACAAAATGTTACTATCTTTGGAATAATTTTCAAGCTGATCATATATAGCTGGAAAGTGTCCATAATTTAGTGAATTCTAATTTTTGTTACAGTGAAAGAAGAGAGTATGCTGTTTAAGAGAAGAACATGTTGTCAACAAACTACCCTGGGCCATGCCCTGCCCTGCTTTTTGTATACACCAGTGGGGATCCTTCCTTTGTCACTACATAAAGGTGCCGTCCTGGGGGAAGGGGTATGCCCTCCTCTTTAGGAAATTTTTGTTAATTTAAGGTCGCTTAGATGCAAAATGGTGATATTTTGGGATATTTTGGAGGGCTGATCATATATTGCTGGAAAATGTTCATAATTTAGTGATTAATTTTAATTTTTGGTTAGGTGAAAGAAGAATATATGTTTTCCAAGAAGCTATAACGTTCACAACAAACCTCCTGAAGTCCCCCTTTTGGCTTCTTTACTTCCTTCTAATTCGGGGAAATTTTTTCCCAAAAATACGTACGTGGAGTCAATAGAAACATTCTAGGACTATTACGAAAATTGTCTAATTCTTCATTGTGCATTGTAAAACAGCATCAAGGCTGGGCTGCCAGATACCTGTATAAGGCCTCCTGGAAGTTCTTGATCAAATATATAAAATGGAGCAATTGCATCATCCAAATGATAATATAGAGCCTGGGTTCTTATATGGCGGCCAGTAAGCCACATCCGACCGGCGAGGCGATCCAATCCTGCCCCGCGATGATATTGAGGTTTAAAACAAAAAATGAGGTTGGAATAACAAATGCGCCTACAATAATCACGTATCTTTTCGAGATATATTTTTGTATGGAAGACTGTCTCTTGTTACTTAAAATAGAGTAAAGCATAACTAAAATGTGCCGAAAGACCATTTTTCGGCGGGCTTCGAACGCACCTGTAATTATCATTTATTTCACTGTATACTTCATAAAGGATAGCTTCGGTACAGTTACTGTTCCAAAGCTATATGCAATCAGGAATATGGCTACCAATCTTGGTAAAAAATGAAAGATTGGGGTGTGAAATTCGGGAATTTCAACCGCCGCACTCTAAACTTTCTGGTATAGGCCAATTCGCAGGTTACTGTAAGACAACAATCCGATTTTCAGGTCAGTGAAATGAAAATTTCTACCATCGAAATCACAAAAAGCGCGCTGCGACCACGATTCCTTTTTAGTCGTGTTGGGTCATTTTTGCCTGACATGAACCTCACTGGATGGTACGAGTGGTCAGGGCATAGTTGATAGAGGACTGCAGTTTATCACGGGAGCGCTACTAGGGGTAAGGAGGCCAAGATATCTTTTCGAATAATTGATCTTTCAATTTCTTGTACCAAAAATCGTCCCAGACTACCAAACTTTTTACGCGTTTGGCGGGCTTTCCATGTTTAAGTTCAATAAGAAAGTTAGAATAAGCAATTTAACTTATCCACAAGCAAACTGTGTAATTAAAACGATGGGCAGTTTGTCCGACATAGGGCAGCCAGATCAGCAAGAGTTGGGTAAGGGAAAGTCTATCAGATCAAGTTTCATGGGTTAAAAATTATGAGGGACATATGCTTCTTGGTAGAAGGAAAATAGGCCTAAAAGTTGCCTCTCATTTGTTTTTCATATTTGAAGTTTTTTTTCATTATGCGATCTCGACTTGAACGATTGCTTAGATACGTCTTACAAGGCTTGGGGGAAGCCGCGTTCAAATATCTGGAAGATATTTTTAAAAACTACATTCTTGGCACGCTACAAGTACCAACCGATGATGACCCTCCGGTCAGTAAGTGTCATGACAAAGTTCCCCGTCCCCACCCAAATACATCCTTTTCAGGATAGATATTCACCGCTGAATCTAGAATGGCCCAGGATTTTCGTTATTGCCCAAAGTAATGGTCAAATTGTGATACTCATCTGTTCAGTGCTACTCAAATGAAATTAAGGGATAATTATAGGTTTCAACCATACAATGTTTCACTAATACATGACAGCTTCTGGGGTGTTGTCCTGGACCTCTCCGGGGGCTCTTCGAAGGATCCCTAGACACCATACTGTAAAGTGGGAGGCCTCGCGTTCCCTTGCCGTCGTTGAGACATGTCAAAATGGGACTTCCCCACACGGACAAACTTACGGGGCTGTTTGTGGCCCGCAAAATTTTCATGATAAAGAAATGTGGCCGCTAACGAAAATAATTAAGAACCCCTGATATAGGGTATGACGCCAAGCACTTTACTACATTTATCGTATTTTTACTAATTTTAAACGGAAATCCAGACGAACAGCTTCCAGCAATGGGAAATGGGCGGTAAGGAGAATATAGGTGCAGGAAGGTGATATTATAGACCTCCCTGATAAGTATAGCAAAAGGGGTGAAGGACTAACGAGCGCGTTTCAGACTGTTTTTTCGTGGTAAGTGTATTAAAAAGCACCATCTATACAGATAAAGGCTGCGCACGAATCGCTCCTTAAAAAAATTGAAAGATGTATAACGGCAAATACATACTTAGTCTTCCGCATAATGTTACAAATTAAATTGAAAAATCCTAGATTGATGCGAGACCCCCACAGATGTTTGGCGATGTATCTCTGTTTTTCGGAAAGTGTTTGATCAGACAGTTCCATGTATAATTACCTTAATAATGGTCATGAAATGGTGTGCAAACTATGACGCATGCGAGAGAAGCGCGCCGAAATGTTTTCATTAAATAAAATTTCCATGACCAAACCTGCATTCAGATTGCCCAACAAACCTACATGCCAGTCAAAAAGCCCGTCTTTTATCTGGCAATTCGTAAACAGCTTTCAACTTTTGCTGCTGTGCAGGCGCGGTTGTAGGGACATTTTTAGGGGGGCTGTGCTGCCATTGACCCTGGTAAAACCGGATAAAGAGAAAGCCCGTGCCCAGAGATACTGACATAGGGGGCTCCGGTAACGCAAAGGTGGGCACTGAAGAATGTTATGTTTGTAGCTAGTGGTGTCAACAGATGATGGTAGTTTGCGGGAAGCACAGGAGATGATATCTCAAGCCGGATCATCATTTAAAGAAATCGGGTCTACGTATGAACGTGCACCCTAAGTACGCGAAGTTCCCCTTTCTTGGCGGCAGCTCCCCTTCTCTTGCGATGCAGACACGTGGAATATGTGGAAAGTCTCACAAGTGAACTGACCATGGGTATGGCTATGATGGTGCTTCTTCGGCTCCGCAAGTGTACATGAAGAGTTGAGTGCTTTTCGGAAGATGGGGGAACCATGCTGCTATGGGCTACCATAAGGTTCCCGGGATGATTCAGTACAAGATTACACCTTGTTTATGCTACAAAAGTTTGCTGACGATTGTATCCTCCATGAATCAGTTGACGCGGAAAATAAGCTAGTCAGGAACATCAAGAGGCAGTTCAGTAACGCATCTACCAATGCCGCTACTACCATTTCATCAAACGCGTCACTTCCGTTCCCTCATCCTTTTTATTTTCCCTCTCTTTCTTCCTTCTCTTCTTCCTTTTTCTCTTTTCCTCCTCGCCTCTCCTTATTTCTCTTCTTTCCTCTCCCTTTTCCTTGTTTCTTCTTTCTTTTCTTTATTTCCTCATTTTTCTCCTCCCCTCCTACCCGGGGGGACAACCCCAGTGCCCCCCGTGCCCCCCTTGGATACGCGCCTATTTTTTATAGTGTTGAGCAAACTCAGTGCTATATATTGTAATATATGGACAACATCATGTTAAGGATGTTACAAACAAGTAGCCATCGGTTTGATGTAGTATTGAAAATGATTCTGCCTATTGGTGAGGTTCCGAAATATATGTGGGTGACTGCGTATTTTTAGACACCGACTTACAGAGTCAGACAATGGTGCAGAGTAGCTGAACATTGGGGATGTACCCTGGAACAATAATATATACTTGTGCTACATGGAGTCACCTGTCATGGGCACTCCCGAAAGGCGACGGAAAGGTGTTGTTTTAAAAAACTGTTCAGTGGTAGACAAAATTAAAACCAGTTCATCTAAATCTTGCTTTAATTTAAATGAGTGTTTAGCTGGCTTTTTCTTTTATAATAAGTACTATATTTACTTAAAGGCAGTAGGCAGTCACCCCAAACAGAGTGAGTGTATCCTGTCACTCTAGTTCATGAATGGCCTATTTTGATCATGTGACAATATTTTTGTTAGTGAATTGTGGAATTCAAGGAGAATTTCGCCTTGCTTTACCTATTGTTTGTAATAATTATGTTCAAAACATCTTCAGAGGTGCATGTAATGCAATAAGAGGAGATTTCCAAGAGTTTGCTGATTTTTCAAAGAAAATTTTGGGGCGACTGCCTATTACCTTTAAAGAGAGGGACAGGGAATGTCGAAGGGAAAGTTCTTCATCATGCCTCCAAGCACCACCGGCAACTGGCTCCCTAACTCTCCCGCAGTCTGGAATCCATAAATAGCCTACTTAGGAGGTGGACCAATGGTCTAAAAGTGCTCTATTTCTTGACTTCCGTAGTCGCCCCCCCCCCCCCCGAAGTACTTAAAAATGGCCTAGATACATTGGGAACAATGTCCTAAGACATATTTTACATGTTACCACTTTCCAAAAATGCACATTTATGAGTAATTATGGAAAATACACTATTTTGGTTGCAAGGGAAATTTTTCCGAAGCAACGGTAGTTTATGTGAAGAAAAAACACAATATCCAAACTTCTAATGATGGAAATACAGATAAAATGTCATTTGCTTTTCAAAACAATTCACATTTACATATATTTTTTGATTTATTACCAAAAACCAGATTTTTGGTTGCTAAGGGAAATTTTCCCTAGCAACAGTAGTCAAAAAGCAGAATAAACACATAATCTAAACTTCAAATTATGTGAATACAGAAGAAATGTCATTTCCCTTTCAACAGGAAAATAATTTATGCACATTATTTTTGGAAATCATCATGAAATATACACTTTTTTCTTTGCTTAGGAGAATTTTTCCTAGCAACAGTACTCAAAAAGTGGATCAAACACAAAATCTAAACTTCAAATTATGTCATTTCCCTTTCAACATCAAAATAATTTATGCACATTCTTTTGAAAATTATCATAAAAAGTACACTTTTTCGTTGCTAAGGAAAATTTTCTCTAGCAACAGTACTTAAACACTCCCAGTTGTAGGAGTGAAAGATAAATGTCTTTACCTTTTACACAGAAAATGAAGAGAAAACACTTCACATGTCAATGTCTCAATGACAAATCATTAACTAGTTGCTAAAGATAACTTTCCTTAGCAACGAAAGTGTAAGCACATAATAAAGACGAAGTGAAAGCTTCAGATTACACCTACCCTTTCTTTACTTGATTTATGCTTCCCTTTTCTTCGGAAAATTGGGACGTAGGTTATAGATGCAGAATTCCTTCACGAAATCTCTGTTGTTATGTTAAAAGCAGTGTTGGAAACTGAATTTCAACCACGTTTTACATTACAAGCCGGTGTAGCGGGAAGATGTGTCTCCCGTGTAAAAAGAGTCCTCTTAGCAGTACCTCCACAAAACAAAATCCATGTACTGAAGACCATCAAGTATGGTACATAGTATTGTCACAGCCTTCATAGGGAATAACTAACTAACAGGATTAAACATTTTGAGGGTATATACCTGCCCATTTTTTAACTAGTGACAACGGGGGGATCATGTCAGTCTACTCGTTTAACGTGAGAGAAAGTCAACATACTCAAGTTTGGTATCACACTGTTACTGTCTCTACCCAAGACAACCTTGTTAAAATCATCATTACAGCGGTGAAAGACAAATAATTTTCTTTAATAACCATCACTTCACGAAAACTTGTATGAAATATAATATAGGATTTAATTATAGGCCTACACATGTACAGTAATTTCATTTTTTTTTTATCAGAGACAATGATAAAAAGTGGAAAGACTGAATTTATGCCATAAGCTCTGAAAATCAACCCTGAAAAATTAGTCTGTGTCCCACCGGACGATATTTCCAGGTTAAGTCCTGGAAACAGTGTCTGGAGAGACAGTTGTTCCCACCACATTAAGAAATTGTGTCCCGTCAGACACATTTTACTGTTATCATCTTTTCCGGACAGTAATTACAAACAAATCCCACTATTAAATACTGTCCTTTTTTGCCACTGTCCGCTAGAAACACACAGTGTTTTGATTATCCGCAAATGATTTTGGCAACGATAAACTGAGGCATCCGTATATGGTTGGCCGCGGTGGACATAAGACGGACTGAACTCAACGCGTAGAAAACAGACCATGAACCAATCAAATCCACGGATCGTTGGTTATACCATTACACAATGGGATAGACTAGAATCCATTGAAAACAGAGGGAACTTATGAAATGATTTTGGTTTGATTTGGTTGATTATTAATACTCTTCCACATGGCGTCGTGTGTAGTGGTACTACATTAAAGTATTTTACAGTGTTTTAAACCGGTAGTTTCTCAATACATTGAAGTAGTACATACAAACACGCCCACACCATTAGCTGAAAAGGCAGACAGTGTGTTTGGGACGCCTGCAGTGCAAAATACACACGAACAGCGAACATTTAATAGAAAACAATATCCGTTTCAATAGAAGGGGGCTACAAGCAGAGGAAAGAGTAAATGTACATGGAATTTCAGAATTTCAGGTCGAATTTTCGGATACACGCATGTTGCAAAGAGAAATGTGAGAGAAATATGTCATTTTGGACCCGCGTGGGTTAAATTGAAAACCGGTAAAACTGCTTTGACAGACCGGGGCTTACAAAATAATGCACTTAGTTTTGACTTTACAGAGTTTCATGCAAACAAAACAGTCGATCAGTTGTGGTACTATAGACAGTGGTGTACTTAGGGGGGCCTTTGGGACATGCCCCCCTCACTTATGCCGATCTTTTTAAGTTCCTAAAAATACGTAAACTTTTTTAACACAAGTTTTACTTCAAAAGGTAACATATGTGGCACCAGATTGCATGTATTAAGGGCACCTAATTTTTCAAAAATGTTCAAAGGGGGAGGGGACACCCCATTAGCCATGGTCCTCCCTCACTGATGCCGATTGTTTCTTGTTTTAGTTCCTAAAAATACGTACAATTTTTAACACAAATTTTACTTCAAATGGTAGCATATGTTGCACCCGATTGCATGTAAGGACACCTAATTTTTCAAAAATTTTCAAAGGGCATGGGACCCCACCCCTTAGACCCCTCCCCAGGCAGGCGATCACACAACATACTGCATGACCCCCGTGAGAGAAATCCTGTCTACGCCACTGACTGTAGGATTGCCTAGTTAACTCAGAATAAAGACTCGGGTGTTAACGCCTCCCTGGTCAGAAAATTAGGTTTGCTTGAGTGGTTAAGTTCACGTTCTGATTACCTGCAGGGATGAAGAAAGATTTGTATTGTATACAGAACACCTTTCAGTGATGTTTCCGCCCAGATCTTTGACTCTCTGTGCATTTCCTGGCCCATAGGTTGCAGCGCCAGAGGGGGCTGGGGAAAACTGCATCGCCGAAAAAAATTAAGAAGAATCGGGATACCGGGAAAAGGAAAAGAGAAAGGAGAATAATTAAAAGAAAAGAAAAGTAAAATAAAACCGGGAAAATCATTAGCGGCTCGCCATAGTTGCACGGGGGGCACTTGCCCCCCAAAAGTTTGCAAAGTATGGTCTTCAATTTTCAGAAATAAAATAATAAATAAAAAAACATGTAATTCGAGATGGGACTTAAAATTAAAGAAGTGAATAACTTTCCAATGCAATACGAAGGATAAACATTAATAAAGTGCTTTCAAAGCGACATTTTTTCGGCGCGCTTCGCGCGCGTTTTCTCAGTTGCTTATTTGTAATCTGATTAGCTTAGGCATCATAATGTCATTTACACAGTGTAACGGTAATGCTGGAGTTAAATGCCCATAGTTTTGCAGACACTTCAGAGCTATCGGGGTCATTAGATACACAACCCATTAGCCGTGTTGATTATCATCCACGACTAAAAGCAGTTTTGCCAGGGTGTCACCTGGCCAGATTAGCATAGGTATCTGTCTACAAAAAGTTGTAACAGGCGTGTAGTCTAAAAGTATTGTTTCCCATAGAAGGAGAGGTTTCCTTCCCTTGTCCAAATTGACAGCGCCGTTGGCCCACGAGCGGTCTTATGACTGTCAAATAGCCTGTTATGAGTAAAAGGTTCTCCACCTCTGTGCTAATGTATACCGTTTCAATTGATTTAAAATAAACACACCGAACAGTCAATCTAAGCTCAGTGTGATGAGACTTTTGACTGGTGGCCTAGCTATTTGTGTATAGGATGAGACGTCGTTCTGAGTTAGGGGAATTCCTCTCCCCCTTCAAAAAAATTCGTTTCGGAACGGTACTGAGATCCAAAATACTTAGTGCTATCATTTCATCGTTTTCAAGTTTCTATATGCTCGAAATTTTCGTTAGTTTAAGAAAACAATCCAGAAAACCAACATTTTATGGCTTCTTGGCAAAGCTGAAACATATTGTGACACAATGAAAGAAACAACAAAATATTTAAAGGTGGGGCTCATTTTATACAAATGGATCAAGCCGCTTTGCCCATTTTACCTGCCTCTTACTCCACCCCTATGGTAGTACGGTAGCGATCGGTTGATATGGTTGTATTTATTTTTAAAGTATTCAGCTAATGACTAACTGCCTGAAATGGTTTTTGAAGATATTTTGAAAACTACATGGGCATCGCTGTAATACATAATAATAATCATACTCCCATAGGCGTAGGAGGCGGGGGGCTGGGGGCTGCAGCTCCCCCAACAAAATATTTTTGTGAAAATTAGGGCAATATTCTGAGAATTTTTCGGGCACCTACTGAAAGAAAAATAACGCAATAATGTAGCTTAACGGAAATCGATACTTTAAAAAACTTCCCTGGTAATTAAAATATAGTCCTGATTTGGATTGCACCATCACCTATATATTCGGTATTAATTCACCAGTGTGTTTTTTAATGGTTAAACTTATATATTATGATTATCAGTGGTGTATTTGAGGAGCCATTAGGCCATTCCCCCGTAACTGACGCCGATTTTTTTAGTACCTAAAATAAAGCACAAAATTTTACTTCAAAAGTAGCATATGTGGCACCAGATTGCATGTAAGGACACCTAATTTTTCAAAAATTTTTAAAGGGAAGGGGGTGATGCCTATTTTTTTCTTTTAGTACCTAAAATACGTACGGTAAATTTTTTAACACAAATTTTACTTCAAAGGTAGGATATATGGCACCAGATTGCATGTAAGGACACCTAATTTTTCAAAAAATTTTCAAAGGGGGAGGGGGACACCCCCTCCCCTAATACCCTCCCCCAGGCCGGCGATCACACAACATAGTGCCTGCCCCACCCCCATGAAAGAGAAGTCTTGGCCACACCTCTGATTATTATCATCATTATTGTAACGACTTCCCCCTAAATTATAACCAATATGGAATAGGTAGTAACGTGGCAAATTATTGTATGTAACTGGCATGCTGTGTGATAACGGATGCATGCCTATATGATATGTACATTAACATTTTGAACGCGCGCGGAGCGCGCGGAAATCTTTTTTTCTTCCATTTTTCGGGCAGATCGTTACAGCCCCCCCCCCCCCCATCAACTTGGCCCCTACGCCTATGCATACTCCTATTGAGGCTATTGTACTATCTGGAGCTGACCAGTAATATTGCTGGGGGGTCTTCCGAACCTCCCTGAATACGGACATGAGTTTGCCCCCCCCCCCCAAACAAAATTTCTTAGAGCCGCCCATGGGGAAAATCAAAACGACAGACAAGAAAAGAAATAATATGAATAGGGGTGATAACTGAATTTAGGTAAGGTGGGGAAGAGGAAATTGGTTTGGTAAATTTGGAAGGAAATGTGGATGTTACTAGTTCTGTGGTAGACAGGGCTATAGGGATGGTGGAAAAAACGAACGGGACGAAATAGCCTGAAAGAGTGAATGGCTGGGAAGAATGGAACAAGGACAAGGGCTGCAGAAAGGCCGACTTTGCAAGAGGGAGAAAAATAATGAGCGGAGAGAAAAGAAAGGGAAGGAACAATAAAAGGTCAGTTGCGGGGAAGAAACGCCCAGGAAAGCATGATATATAACTTAGCAGGAGGAATTTCGGGAAACAGAGATAAGGAGTAATGGCAGCGCCGAATCCAAGGGGACGAAAGGGGCGTACGCCCCTATTTTCAGCAAAACAATGATTTTTGTGACAGAATTTTAAACCTCCAAGCCCATCTGATTGCACCATGCACTTTCTACAGACGTTTACGCCCCCTCCCTCATTTCTGGATTCCCGACCCTGAATAGGGGAAGGAACAATGAAGAGAGGCAGGAAATGTGGGAGAAGGAGACGGACGGAGCTATAAGCTAAAGTTTTTATTACTGATTTTTCTGGATACTTAAAGACATACACTCGTCACCCCAAAGTATATTTTTAGTGTGGGGGCATCAAAAATCTTAGCTGGTGACGGCTCTTTGATTAAGAGCAAAGTTTGAAAATGAAGAGTAGCTTACATTCCACACAATGCAACGGGGCTGTAACGTACTCGATTCTGGACTCGAGTCCATGCTTTGTCGGACTCGGAACTGGCTCAGAATGGGAGGTTCTGGAATCTGAATTGGCCCGGAATGGGCTGCAGCTGGACTCGGACTCGGAACCGATTCAAGAAGAGTGCACAAAAATGAAAGTTAAATATTTGTTCCCTAGGACTACATTGTTATTGATGCACAGTTCAACATATAAATGGTCACATACAGTCAATTAAAATACAGCTTGAACCAGGGCATGAAATTGACTCCTAAAATGCCCGGTTTTAATTAAATGTAATTACAAAACAGTACAAAAAGCATGATGCCACATTCGCCAAATAGCTGGACTCGGAATTGAAGAACCTGGAATCGGATACGGCTCGGAATTGAAGGGTATACTGGACTCGGGATTGACCATGAATGGTGGTCACTTAAATCTACATTGGCCCGGATTCGGGCCAGGTGGACTAGGATACAGCCCTGTAATACAGAGAGGGAGTTTGGATTTACACTGGGGGGGGGCGTGCCCCCCCAATCGATTTCAGAATTTTTTTTAAATTTTAAAATGATCCCAAAAGGCGTTTAAGCACTTGCGCGCGAGGGGGTGTAAAAATATGTGATTTGGTGCATACTTTATACGATATTTTGTATGCAAAAGGAGATATATTATTATGTATTTTGTGAAATATTTTGTAGGAATAACCATAGTTAATACATATCAACTATGGAATAACTATATAGAAATCAAATACACAACACACATATTGCTGGCAAATAATTTATCATTCTACAAGTATGCAGAATCACATAACAGCTTCAAACAAGTGTAAGGTGTTGCTTTTGTACATAGGCCTACCACTAGATACCATGTGTTCCTGATATTTTAGGCGTGCAATTTGTCCCCTTCCGGTATCGGTATGGTGTTGGCAAGTACGCTGCCAGTGCTCCGCGTCGACCGGTTGGCGAGGAGCGCGAGAAAATCTTGGTCCAAAATGCCTCCCAGATCGCTAGAAATGGCACTTCCCAGGCCTATTTGCCGCACATATATAGGGGAAACACTAGTAATATTGTAAAAAAAAACATAAAAAATACCAACATTTTGCTCAAGGGCGGCTGCCCCCTCCCCCCCCCCCCCTTGGCTACGCACCTGTTCCAGCAAGATATGATCAGTTCCAAAAATATCCCTAAGATAGCACCATTTTGCATCTAGGCAACCTTAAATTAACAAAAAAATTTCAAAGAGGAGGGAGTACCTTCCCCTGTTTCGGCATCTTTATGAATTGACAAAAAGGAATTCACACTGCTGTATACAATCGCAGGGGCACCCAAAAAGTTACAATTTACGGAGACTGGGGGGGGGGGGGACTGAGGTGGCATTACGACTGTTCTCCCCCCATCACCAAATCCTGGCAGAGCCCCTGTAGCAAAATGTAACTGAAGATGAAAGCGCGTGTAGCGCGGGAGACATTTTGTAATTTTAGAAAGAAAAAAGTTAAAGAAAACAAAATACGTTCTTTATTAAACGCCCTTTGGGATTATTTTTGGTCAAATCCTGGAGTCATATCAGGGCCAACGTTTACAGGTAGTAAAATTTTATTTTCGATCGATTTTTCTTGTAGGGCACAGTGATGCGTACGGGGGGACACGGGCCACGTACCCCCACCTAGCTGGGGGCCTGGAAACCCTTAACATGATCCGTCGTCTCCACTCAACCCTTTCCCCATCATTATGTCTTTTGTGCTATTAGACTACCAAAAAGGCCAGATTTTGATTCCATTTTTGTAAACATCCAGTGCCACTTTGGAGATAGTCAAATGCTTTAATCGAATGATAATAATTTATTAATACCTTAGAGTCTCGGGGTCTCCGTTCCTTGGACCCCCAATTTAGCATTGTCCCTGGACCCACTAGGGGTCTTACAGTGGGACCCCGGGCCCAACGCCTACAGGGGAGCACTGCCCGTCACTACGAGGCCTCCAGATGAGCTCGGTCCTTCATTTTGGGGTGTCCGTTTTGAGGAACGCTTGAGCCCTAGTGCCCCCTCTTCGAAAAGTCTGGGGACTCCACTGCGTGCTTGGCCCAACTAGTAAACCTGCTGGGACCTTTGCACACAAGTGAGGCTACCAAGCGAACGAAAAGGTTAAAAGGTTTCAGAAACCTAACAGAGCAGTATACTTCAAAGTATCTGCGGTCTTTAACCCCACTCCACAGCACAAAGATGCTACCTGTCTAATTACAAGACAGAATGTCCGTTAAGAACGCATTACTTCAAAACTTTTGAAAAAAGGGACTGCCTACGTAGTATCAGATAATGCTACCGCCTACCTATTTTAATTTATTTTTCCTCATTTTTCAATGGGGGGCATGGCCTGCTGCACTCCCCGCTGGATACGCCACTGCCTATGACGAGGCCCGGGAACGTATTCTGGGCCTCGACTAGGCCGGTCTCGAGAACGGAGAAGCAATTGTATAATACGGCTGACTGAAAGCAGATCCAGGATGCAATTTTTAATGAAAAATGCAATCTCCTTTTAAAAATTAGTAGCTCCTTGTAACAGTGTGGTACTGAATCATCTTTGTATGACACCATGGTAGTGACCCAGAGACTTAATAAGAAAGGAAAGATGTTTGATCGTGTCCGTTCGACTGAGGCTTAAATGATGTCAGATCTCAACAACCACCCATCATGACCTTCAAAAATAGCAAAATTTTGCCAAACAAGTGCTCACGGACAAAAGTATTATTTGATCCAAAGGACATGGCCTTGCCTTGAATCTTGGAAAGTAATTTTACGCATTTTTGGTCAAAGTTTGGGACTTATTCTTGAGTTTGTACTAGTATATCTTTTGACACTCCGCCGAGTCCACTTATGTCAAAGTTAACTTACGGTCTCCCTCAGTTCACTTTGACATCCCATAAGTTCACTTTCGGTCTCCCGCAATAAAACACAAAATGTTGGAAAGTCGCTTCCCAACTCCCCAGGACCATACATGTTCAAGGCGACTTCCTCCGTAACCGCGTTTCGAAGGACAGATTTTCCTGTTGCTTATATGCAGACATTATTTCCTCGTGAAATTGTGTCCCCGGGACACATTTTCCTGTGGCGGGTGGACACTATTTCCTGAGAAATATTGTCCGGCGGGACATATTTTTTTGGAAAATGTGTCTGGTGGGACACATTTTCCAGGAAAGACACCATTTCCTTTTACACCGGCAATATCTCCTTGGATAAGTAATTTTGCTTTATTTAACAATGGAGGCAGTCTCTCAAAGTAATAGGTTGTTCAGCTACTAAGTTGGTTAAGCAATACGTCAGTACTGTCTTTACTAATGACACAATGAAAATTATGCCTGTGAACTACTTGTGTAAATGGTTCTTATTACCTTTTCTCTCTCTTGTTCGTTGAATCTTCTAATACTATGAAGTAGATACTTGTAATATTACACGTTTTGCACCTGTTTCTTTTCAAAGTGAGGGGCTTGTAAAAATACAAGCGAATCTGAGTTCAGAAGTCTTAAGACGGAACCTTTTTGGTAGAAGTATGAACATCGCTTGTATGTATTCTAGCACTCTGAATCATTGAATTTGGATCAAAGCTGAGTTTACTGTCTATTGTATAGAAGCAACAGCTTAGTTTGGCATTTAAAATAGCCGATAGTGATTGCACTTATTACGGTAGTCGTCGCAATGCTTGTAACATTACAAGCTGATATTTGCTAAAGTCCCAGTACGACTTTGTATAAAGAATTACTTAAGCCGCCAAAAATCGTCATAGCACGAGAGCCAGAAATGTGAAGTTGGTAACAGTTTAAGAGGCTCTAAGATACCTAGAAGAACAGTCTTAGCTCCTTTCGGGAGTAATCTTTGTCCGAAATGCAGATGTTGAATTCGGATTGCCGACTGAAATTCGAGTTCTCTCCTCGTAATGAGCCTATCAGTCAGGAGTATGAACCAATGAAAGTCTGCTGTTTATGGTTATTCATGAATAAACAACTATAGGTGCCTTGCCTACATGCTCAACTGTCGTGAAATGTACGCACGTAAACAGTGCAGAGCATTTGCTTGTATATTCGAAGGATCGACTACGCAAACAGCCTAGGACTATACTCAAGTTAGTGTAAGCTTAGAATTGAATTGTAGTTAGAACTAATTACCCACGCCAACAAAATTGCTGCACAACTAACATGAAAAAATGAGGAAAACCTCACCTGAAATCCTAAGCAAGATAACGTTGCCTGGCACAGAGAGGCAAAATACAGGCAGGCTATACGAACATGCACAGCCGCAGTCCGGCCGACAACTGAATGTACGGCCCTATAGCTACATTCTTCGTGCATCAAGCACATCTTAGCCTAGCATTCGTCGTTGATTAGTGCACAATGAAAATACGGTAAGCGAGTGCGCGTGTAGTAGATGTACACTGGCTGCATCGTCCTGGACAGTCGTCGACATGATGTGATCTCAAGGCAGCTGAGTAATGAATATTCATAATGATCTAAAACTTCCCACCGTGATGAACCTTGTGCATATTGAAACAGCCGTTACATTTACAGTCACGATTTGTTTAAAACAACCTTTCACTTTCGTAAATGTCTTTTTTTCTCCACCAAATCATTTCTCTGGTTAAGTTTGGGTTTAAGTAACCTTAAAGGGGAACAATAGTAGCCATTTGACCCTTTACATATGTGTAGTATACATATAAATACTACAGATAATCGTAAAATTAAACGAGACCCTAAGTTGAGATTTGATTAAGATTCTACTTACCTATCACAGGAACAAGGGCTTATATGAAGAAATGTACACCTGCCAGCTTCAGTTTTCAAAGAACCGCGAAATGAACATTCCCTATCATTACTTTCGAAAAGAGGGTGGGCCTATCTTATATTGGTTTATCAGGGATGGGCATATAAGCCCTTGTTCCTGTGATAGGTAAGTAGAATCTTAATCAAATCTTAACTTAGGGTCTCGTTTAATTTTACGATTCTACTTCCTATCACACTCACGAAGTACTTATATGAAGACTTCAAAGCAATGTTCATGAGCAACAATTTCTCTTTTATTTTTCATTTCATTAATGCAAAATTAGTTTCCCAATATATATATATATATATATATATATATATATATATATATATATATATATATAGATTCCAAACTCGCTTTCCTATCTCAATTTCATTATTTTCATCTTTGATCAACTTTCTTCTCCTCATCTCTGTTTCATTATACATTTTTTCCACTAACTCATTATGATAACTTTAATTTCTTACTTTCTTTCTTAAAAATTGCTCAAAACTAAAATATTGGAGGGCTTCTCCTTTTTGGTGCTCAACTAAAAAGTCACCGTGACGTTTTACTTATAACAGTCTGTGAAAAGGAACTTTGATCCTGTTCTATTGGTTTTTTATAAAAGTTTGCAAAGGTTCTCTCTGACTTCCAGCCAACTGTTTTTAATATTTCTTCAATTGGTAAGTTTTTATAGCATGCTGCTGATGAAGCTGCGGCTCTTACACTATGAGCTGTGTATTCATTAATGTTCAACCCTGAACTTGACCTGACCTCCTTGATCCACCGAGCGAAAGTTTGCCGTGTAACAGGTTTGTAAGGCGGTTGGTAACTAATGAACAGCCTGGTACTGGTACCTCTCAAGGGCGCTGTGACTTCCAGGTAGCGTTCTAGAAGCTGATTGACATCTAATTTATCATCAGATGGGAACGAGTCCAGCGATATCTGTGGTGGTACTATTCCAGGTCGAGATTGCTTTAGGTGATTTGTTAGGATGAAAACAATTTTATTGGCCTTCTTATACATGTTGCCTATGTCCAAACTTTCTATGGTTTGCAAACGTTGTGCTGATATGAGAGCAACTAACATAACCAACTTGAGTGATAATAGTTTCAGTGACAAAGCTGATGTAGGCCAAAGAAAAATAGTCAAAAACGTTAGAAACGTCCCAAATTTGCTTGTATCTTACAGCTGGTGGTCGGAGTTCGTAAACTCCTTTTAAGAACCTAGTTACAAGCGGATGCGAGCCAAGTGTGGGTTTTTCCTGCCACTTGATCAATGCTGATAGAGCACACCTTGCAGTGTTAATCGAGCTATAACCCAGGCCTTTCTTAAACAATTCTGTTTAGTACTCAAGAACATCCATTATAGCGGGAGAATATGGATCAATCTGTTTTCTACTTGCGAAGATGAACCAGTTATTTTGATGACCGACGTATTGCTTTTGAGTTGAGATACGCCAGGAAGTAAGTAAAATGGAGGTAGTTTCATTTGAAAATCTAGTACTTCTGAGTTGTTCCCGGATATGAGACATGCCATTAAACTGAGAGACCTGTGAAGTGGATGCGGGTCCTTTTCCATAGGTTGAGTCACAGTGTTTTATCCCTTTGGCAGTGCTCTTGGCATATCTATGATCATGTTCATGAGAAGGGAGTACCACGGATGACTTCGCCAGCATGGCACTACTATGATCCCCCTTGATTTGTCTCTTTTTACCTTCCGAAGTACACTGGCAAACAAGCTGGATGGCGGAAAGGCATAGAAAAATAAATTATACCAATTTATTGAAAATGCATTCACAAACAAGGCATCTGGGTCAGGCCTGAATATGGTGTAATTTGCTTGTTAAGGCGGGAAGCAAACAGATCAATGTCAGGTTTGCCCCACAAAAAAGATCTGGATACGAAAATTTTCTTATTCAACATCCATTCTGTGTTTTTCTTAGCCGATCTAGATAACGTATCGGCTGTGGTATTTTCTCTGCCTGGAATGTGGTAACATGACAGCCAAATATTTCTTTCTGAGGCCCATGTCCAGATGTCTTTTGTGATACTGTTGCATTCTGCAGAATGAGTTAAACCCATCGAGTTTATATACGATACAGCGGTGGAATTATCAGACAGTATCTTGATATGCTCATTTTTTATGTTAGGACAAAAGGATTTCAATGCATGATATACTGCTAATAACTCTAGGGCATTGATATGCTTTTGGGACTCTTCTAAAGACCAAGATCCGTTGGTTTTGAGGGACATGTAAGGGCAAGCAGCACCCCATCCTGTTTGCGAAGCATCTGTTTCAATAGAAAACTTAGGAGTTTTTGGTAAAATATCTTTTTGTGCCTCTGGTAGGTTTTCTTCCCACCAATTCATTTCACTTATAGCTTTGTTAACCAAGTTAACAGGTGCGTCGAAATTGCCTTTGTTTAGTTTTAAACAAGCTATTTTATTCATTTCCATTTCCCTATAATAAAGGGGTCCATATCTAACCCCCGGTAAGAGGGAAACTATTGATCCTATAATGCCTGCAAATTCTCTTATGGTATTTTTTGATTTTGATTTAAACTTACTTATAGCCCTTATGGTTTTTTCCACCCTTTCCTTTTTCGGGCGGATAAGCATCTTTTCTGAATCAAGGATAAAGCCTAGAAAAGTCAATTTATTGCTTGGTTCAAATACTGATTTTTCTGGATGTATAACAAACCCAAGTTTTTGGAAAACAAACTTGGCTCGTTTAACGGCCTCTAAACATTCCTCTTTGGTTTTTGCTTGAATATAAACATCATCTATATAGCTCAACACAGTAAAACCTGTTTGCCTTAATTCGGACAAAACTGGTTTCAATAGTTTTGTAAACACACGTGGCGCTGAGGCCAAACCATTAGGCAGACAAGTATATTGATAAAGTTCTTGCATGAAATAAAACCTCAGAAATTTTCTGCTTAAAACACTTATACTCACTGAGTAGTATGCATCTTTTAAATCTATTGATGCCATGAAACAGCCCGGTTCTATGAGGGAAAGGGCCGATTGTAATGTGTCCATTTTGAAATGATGGTACTGGACACTTTGATTAAGGCACTTTAGGTTTAATATTATGCGGAAAGAACCGTCAGGTTTTGGCCTCAAGAAAATTGGCGAAATGAACTCACCAGCTGTATGGGAAACTTTTTCAATTACCCCTTTTTGTAATAACTTTTCAATTTCACTTTTAAAAATATTTTCCTCTGTTGGTGACAGTTTTCTTTCATTTACCACTGAGACTGAAAGTCGATAATCCAGTGGTTTTTGTTCATCAAATTCGATGTCATAACCACGAACAAATCCCAAAACCATCTCGTGAGAGGTAATTTCCTGCCACTGCGGGACAAAGTTTTTTAATCTACCTGCAGTAAAACTGCTTACTTGGTTTCTTAAGAATGACAAATAAAGAACTGAACTAACCTCACTTAGTCTTGTTTTTATTTCTGGTTCTGGTTCTGGGTTTGGTTCTGGCTGTACTTTGGCTTCTGCTTGAAAGGCGGTATGTTGCCCTGTCGTAAAAAAGGCGTGTAGCGGTTGGCATATTTTCTGCCTCTGCCTCTGCCTCTGCCTCTGCCAGCACCTCTGAATGCAGAACCTCTACCTCTCATAGGATAGGGAGCTATACGTTTACTCATTTTATTTGCCTCCGTAATATCTCTTACTTGTTTCCCTATGTCATCTCCAAAAAGGGATGTGGACAAGGGAGTTGACTTGGAGCACAAATTGGTGTACTCTTGTTTCAGATGGGGCCTAATCAAATCACGGCGAAAATGATTAAAATCAATATTTGCCGTACCAAGAAGCGCTAAAGCGTCTGTGAGACGTTTAAGTGCATTTTCCTTATTCAGCCCAGATTTGTTTGAGAGAAGGTCATTCAGCAAAACTGTTAAGGCAGTCATCGCTTTGATATTTGACGCCTGAATTTTTTGTAGTTTGACGTCTTGCGATCTGGTTTCAAAATTCAGCTGATCCCATATAAGTTTATTGACTTGCGTAGTTTGGAGCAAGTCAATATTACTAGGGCGGTCATAGTTTTCGCAACATTCCTTATGTTTTTTCTTGGATAGTTTTTGTGAGCAAATTGATTTTACCATGTTTGCAAGCTTTTCTTGAACTGGATAGCCTTGCTTTTGTCCTAAATCTAAGTTTGAGACAAGGGCGGTGAAAATGTTTTGCTCCTCAGTGAAACTTTCTCCTTTGGAGGTACTTGTTTCCTCTCGTGTGTCGGTTAGGGTGTTAACAGGAGAATTTAGAAGGTTTTCGATTTGTTCATCAAAATCCAACTCTTCACCTTCAGCATTATTAAAGGGTGAAGTTTCTATCTCACAAACATTCTCCGACTCAGGCACTTGGGAGTGATCAGCCTGTTTGTCGACTTTTTGGGAGAGCGTTTGAATTTGAGTTTGCATTTGCTCCAAAATCTGTTTTAAATCGGGGCCTAAATTATGCGCCCCTGAGGTGCCCTCGCCCGAAGGAGAGGGAGGGTAGGTTGAACTTTGCTCCATACTGAGCCGATCTGCAAATTTTACGAGAAAGGAGAAAAATTGTTGCAAGTTGAAATGAACTCCTGACCTCCAAAAGAAACGGGTCAGATCTTTCCACTTGCAAGTGAAATTTTTAATTAAGACTTGCAACTTAATATCGCGAGCAATTTGACTTTAAAACTCGCTTTCATATTCAGTGTACCAGTGAGTAGTATAAAACTTTAAGACTCACTTTTTTTTCCTTTTGATCTTAGTTGATAAGTGAGCAGAATTAACCTTTAAGACTCACTTATGGAAACTGAATATGCTTGTACATATTTCGAGTGAGAAATTAACTCAAATGTACTTCCCTTGTTGAAAGAGATAAGATAACTCTCCAAATTTTGCACCCTAGTAAAGCTGAGCAACATAAGTTTTAAGACTCGCTTTAACTAGCTTAAGGATTAAACCCTTAAGATAAAACAACACAAGCCTGATACAAGAAAGTGATGTAGGCCTAACTGTGCTGTGTAGAATAACAATACACAAAATGAATTTGAGTTAATCACCTAGACGAAACTAGGATGACAACTTACAACCAAGCTGAAGAGGTTCTTTCGGCGCGGCGGAGATGTTGCAAGCCCAACCGTCTGATGCTCACTAATAAGTGAGAACATAAAACCAACAAGAACCTCTACAGAGACGTGAACGGAAGAGGAACAATTGTTCCACATTCCACACAAACTTCTCTGAATGCACTGAAGCTACTGTGTTATGCATTACAGGGCTTCTAAAGCCCAGGAGTAATACAACACAAGAGAGAGAGAATAGCCGTCTAACCACGATCTATTCTCTTCCCTGGCAAAAGTACAACTGAAGCTGGCAGGTGTACATTTCTTCATATAAGTACTTCGTGAGTGTGATAGGAAGCAGAATCTTTACCTGGTGGACCTTACATAAAACCTTTATTAAGAATAATATATTTCAAATTTCCATCGCCCCCTGTGGGCTGGGGGTTGTAGAATATGCCCACGGTATTTCCCGCCTGTCGTAAGAGGCGACTAAAGGGAAGGACTTGCACTGTATTTAAAGGTGATCGGTCGTCTTGAAATATTGTTTGTGACGTCAGCCTTTTCTTGACATGTTTCTACATGTTTCTGAGGCGTCACTGTTCAACAGATACACCGTACAAGCGTGGTATAGCTAATCGGTAAGCAAGACGAGACGGCATGTAGCTGCATACCTACTAGGTATACCGATGTCATCATAGCTACTTGTATGGTGTATCCGTTCAACAGTTACGACTACAGAACATGTCAAGAAAAGGTTGACGTCACAAACAATATTTCAAGACGACCGATCACCTTTAAACTTTGCTTGACACTATATAACACATTTGTGTTGGTGTGTCGTTAAATTTTATCTAACTAACTAACAAAATTCAAATTTCCCTCGCTTGCTGGCATGGGCGCAGACATATTCCAAAGAAAAGGACTAGTTATCAGCTGATTGCTGACGTAAAACGCGCATTTCACGATTTTCAGAGGAAAATGTTGCCAACTCGAATACATTTAAAGAGGCCTTCTTAATTTTTCTGAGTGGTGCTTCAAAATTTCAAATTTATGTATTTTAAATCATAAAAAATATAGAAAGTATAACAAAAACTTCTGTGGGATTTGCCATCAAGGAATACTCTCTTTCAGTGGTTCCATTTTCGAATCCCATGGTATCACGCTGAAGGGCTGTGTTCATGCGGTGTTTGGATAGTTCTTCAAACAGATTTCTATACGTAAATGATGATTATCTGTTTTCACTGTTATGTTACCTTAAGAACATTAAGAGATTCAACTCTTCGGTAGTAGTCATGAAAACTTAAGAAAACTCTGATCCACTGAGGGAAATTTTTGTCTAACTTAAGGAAACACTATTCTCCTTAAAAAACTATACGTGTTCGCTAGGGCCTGGCATTCGTTCGAGACGAAAGTCTTGTGATATTTTCTGATTTAGTGCATATAATGAGGATTTTGCGTAGACACTGTGAAGTACGATATCGATTATTGCATATTTGGTGGAGTACTGGCCTCATTCTTTCAGCAACACCTTGAAATGTCAGTCGACAGTTGTATTTGAGTCTACCGGAAGCAAGCCTAACCATTCTCCGCGATGTGTTCCCATCATGGCTGCCTCGAGCTATCGGTAACAGGCACAGAACTTCTTTTTGGTTGAGTAAGCTTCAGTCAGACGCATTTTGTCTGGTAAGAGACTTCTGTGTATTGCTTGAATATTTTACTTTGAATTTTATAACTTTTATTGGCTGTTGAGAGTTTAGAAAAATCTAAAACGTTTTGACAAGTATGATCGAATCCCTTCGGACTACGGCGATGCAGGGCAGTGGTCAGTACCATGCATGTGTGTGATATGCCATATAGAGTCAATATGGATTCCGAGCTGCACTTATAAGTGTAGGGTGAACGATTTTCTCGAACTTTTTAACTGGTTAAAAATCATACGTATCAAATTAGAAGAAGGCTGTATGATGATATTAGATAGTAATGTACAGATTTCTGGATTTTAATGGCAAATTTAACCGCTGCATTTTTTGAAAATTTAAGACAGTTTTGACGTTACCGTGAATACTGTAGGTGTGTGCTTACAAACTACACAAGCAGTTGTTGTAAAACCCGCGGCGAGGGGCAGGTGTGACATCACAGTTCCGTTGCATTGTGGGTAATAACAGAATATCATGACTGCCTACGCAGTGGCGTTTAGTGAGTTTCAATTTTTTTTTTTGAAAAATTCGTTTTAATCAGATATTGACTTATATTAGTTGTCAATGGTATCACAATGCTTGGAAAAATGTGTTCTAAATGTTGCACTTGTTTAGAAAGCTGTACAATTGTTTCCCTTTAAGCACCACTCATTTCTCTTATCCAAGTTCATATACAAAGTCGTATTGGGACTTTAAAGGGGAACAGTAGTAGCCATTTGACCCTTCACATAAGTGTGGTACACATATAAATATTACAAATAATCTTTACCTGGTGGACCTTTCATGAAACCTTTAGTAAGCAAAATATATTTCAAATTTCCCTCGCTCTCTGACATGTGCTAGGACATATTCGAAGGAAGAGGACTGCAGGTACCAGATGACTGATGACGTAAAAACCGCACCTCACGATTTTCCCAAGCAAAATGTCGCCAATTCAAATAGATTGAAAAGACCTTCTCAGTTTTTCTCAGTAATGGTTCAAAATTTGGAATTTACATGTTTAAAATTATAAAGAAATATTTTAAGTATAATAAAGATGTTTGTGGGATTTTTTAGCCCAATAGCTTAAAACACTAGATAGATCTTGTACATTCGCTCTAAGAAATATTGCAAGAGGATATTTTCCGAACTCCTGGTCTGTGTCCAAGGGTTGTTTGAATAATTCTTCGTAAAGATTTCTAGTGGATGATGATTCTTTGTTTTACTCTTGTGTTAAAGCATTAGAACTTTAAGAAATTCAACTATCCTGAAGAAGTCATGAAAACTTAAGGAAATTCGGAACCGTTGCGGAAATTTTTTGTTTGACTTATGAAAGCATTAGATTTCCTTAAAGCTCTGTTGTAACTGTGCTATACGTTGGTACCTGGCATTCTACCATACGTCACTTCCGTCACAATTATATGAGAACACAGAATGGGATTACTCTCCATTATACAGAAGGATTCCAAGGAGGAAGGTTGTTTACGTGATGTCTCCCTTCTTGCCCTCTACTATCCAACGAGCATCAATACCTGCTTATTGTGTTGGCTGGCCGTAGAACTTAACATTGTTTAGGAGCATTAAGTGAAGTTTTTTAATCTTCTTTTTGCATTAAATATGTGTATGTTGGTGTATTCTTAAATTTTTCGTAAGTCAATGTATTTTTGTATGTATTTTGATAGTGCGTGTATATGTGAATGTTGCCCAATAATCACAGTTGTAAACTTAAAGCAAGGTATATTTTGTCTTTGCACTTGTCTCCCAACCCCACACCTTCACCGTGTCCAGGCTATGTCATCGACTTCCTATGCGCAGGGTCTAACCTTGTGACACCAGGGGAAAAGAGTCTCATTTAGTCTTATATGGGAACCAGTGTTGTAACGAGTCATGACTCCAGTCACTAATTTTCAGAAGGGAAATGACTCGAAAAATTGTATCAAAATTTTCCTCCTAGAAAAATACGACTTGAGTCACTGACTCGACTCGAATCACATTGAAAGTAGTAAATGACTCGACTCGACTGCAAAATTGAGTGACTCGTTACAAAACTGATGGGTACCCGTCAGATGCAAGATCAGATGTTTTATCTCTGTTAATTCATTATATAAAAATCACACGGCCTCTCAAAGGGTCAGAATCAAACCTGTTTAATAGTTATGTAGAGCCCCATAGAGTGTCACAACAGAAAGTTTGCTCGCTGGATAAAGGAAATTCTGTCGAAATCAAGAGTTGATGTCTCAGAGTACAGAGCACACAGTACCCGTGCTGTAGCGGTATCACTAGCAACTACAAAGAACGTTTCCTTGTCCGAGATCATTAAAGTCGCTTGGTAGACATCAGAAATAATATCTGTAACTTTGTTATGAAAAAAAAAACATTTATTTAACAAATGTTGGAACCGGGTATGCGAACGCTCTACTAGACCCACAAAGGCTAGCAATCTAGGAAAGTATAATTATTGAGCATGACAAAAATCTTTTTCTGTTTCAGTTCAATCCTTCGGAAGGCGTTGTTGGTTATTAAAAAACAAGTTAACAAAACTTTTTTGCCTATAGGCTAGCTGTTTATTTCTTGTTGGCTATAGTGCATGAACAACTTTGAAATGTCAGTCGACAGTTGTATTTGAGTCTACCAGAAGTAAGCCTAATCATTCTCCGCAATGTGTTCCCATCATGGCAGCCCCAATCTATGGGTAACAGGCACAGATTCCTTTTCGGTTGAGTTAGCTTAAATCAGATGCATTTGGTCAGGTAAGAAAATTCTATGTATTGCTTCAATTTTGAACATTGAATTATTGTACTTGAATTGTCAGATTGACCGTTGAGAATTTAGAAAAATGTTTAGACAACTATGATCAAATCCCTTCGGACTACGGCGATGCAGTGGTCAGTGCCATGCGTGTGTAGTATGCCATTGAGTTAATACGGAGTTCAATTAAGGTGCACGTGTAAGCGTAGGATTTTCCTCGAACTCTTAACTGGTTAAAAATTGTACGTATCAAGTAAGAAGAAGGCTGTATGATGATTTTAGATAGTAATGTACATATTTCTGGATAATTATGGCAAATTCAACTGTTGCTTTTTTTGAAAATTAGAGATGGTTTTGTCGTCAATGTGAATACTGTAGATGTGTGTGTACAAACTACATAAGCAGTTGTTGTACAACGTGCAGCTATTACATCACAATTTCGTTACATTGTGGGCAACAACACAACATCATGGTTGCCTACGGATTGACGCTTAGTGAGTGTCAGAAATATTCTTGAAAAAATCGTGTTTAATTTAATTTGAGTTATATTAGATTTTAATGATGTCACCATCCTTGGAAAAATGTGTTATGAATATTGTACCTGCCTAGAAAGCTGCAAATGTGTACCTCTTTAAGTATTTGAATAACGCTTTCTTTGTAAAATGATTCAACCATTGTTAAACTAAGGAATACAGCATTATTGCTTGTAATCTTACAATCCGGGATGTACCTAAAAATTTACCTTAAGTACAAATCGAAATTGTTAGGTAAATTGTTTCGTATTTATTAAATAAAACCTATGTTGGACATCAATTACATTTTCTATATACTACGTTTAAAAATTATCACTCACTACTTTTATAAACCGGCCTATAACCTGACATTTCTCAAATGCCTCATCATAAAAGGAAATGTTAATGAATTCGACAATATTTATTGGTTGTTTGAGATAACAGCTTGTAACAGTACATTCCTTTGGTGATAAATCACATTTTGCTCAGTACTGTTCCTTTCATATCGCTCTTTGCAGTATAAATAGTCGTCATATTGAACTAGTTCATCTACCTATTTTCATTGGACAAGGATATACACATAGTTGCATATAAGTACATTTAGGGACTTCATAATTCAATCCCTAAATAATTAATTCTTGAATAAATATTTATTCGTTTAACTGGGCATCCATTGTTACAGTGCCTTTGTAAAAAGAAAAATTGCTAGTAAAGTCTCCTGATCAATTTTTCATTGAAACTTCTGACTTATTAGTCCTTCTTCAAGCTTCATGGTTATCATGAATCGTTATTCATGATGACAGTTTCGACACTGGTGAAAGCCCCAGGTTGCCTTAGGTGTAAACATTAAACATAACTGAACAAGAGATGAATGAGATCCATGCCTTTCTTCGAACGAAATAAGCCAGTAAGCATTGTCTGACAATTTTACAAATGGTAGACCTAATTCAATTTTTCAAAGTTTCACAGAAGTTGTCAGTCCTGTTTAAAGGGTGAAGTATTTGGTGCATATATTGGAGACTCGTATCTCAACCCCGGATTCGTTTTCGTGTTTATTGCATCAGCATCAACTTTGTACAAAATGTCTTCCTTTCATAGCCAGTGTGTAATCAGACTACTGTTTTTGTTGTTAATTTAGCAAACAAAAAAAGCAAAAAGTCCTTTAGGAGCTATGGGTAGCTAATGACGCTGTACTACCCGTCTCCTCCAGGTTGGCGTAGTTGTTGAGAACAACGATTTGGGAGTAACATTCCACCAATTGTTTCCTACCTGTATATCACAAACTAGGCACAAACTAATCAGTACCCTGTCACTGTGCTTAAATTCCTTACAATAACTAGACAACACAAATTTTAATGAAACCACTAACCCGAAGGTTTCCTCTAAGCTGAAACTGATACTCAGTATTCCAGGTTTTGTGTGTAGTCCACCTATCTCTATTCGGACTGCTCGAGTCCAAGCCGAGTCCACCAGGATCCGAGTACGAGCAGAGTACGATAACATTGTAGAACTCCTTTGTGATTGATTGGTTGTAGAAGATGTAGGGGACCCCTAAGTGACTAGGTGAATCCTGTTTCCTTAAAACTATCCCACACAAAAACATAGTCTTTTGGTAATAGTTTGAAAGCCTGTCAGTTATGGAACAAGGACTGCCCAAGCAGGGGCAGGGTCCCCCACAAAGGGTAGGGGAGCACCCCAAAAACTCACATTGATGGAGGGTTCTGAAAACTAGAATGCAAAAATGCAAGGAGGTTTCGATGATATATGTTCTATTCCAAATAATGCCATGATGTCCCATATCTTTCAGTCACTGGTCAAGTGCTATCTTAACATGTTGGAAAAATAATTTTAGGTCATATTTGATCTCGGGAATTCCTGGGAAATTTTGCATTTTGACCTCTGATGACTCAAAAGATGATCTTGGGAATTCTTGGGAAAATTTGCTTTTTGACTTCTGGTGAACCCATGAGACGATCTTGGGAATTCTTAAAATTTTGCTTTTTGACCCGTGACCCCAGATGACCTTTGAACTCCACCAAAAACGAAAGCATTCATCTTTTTACCACAACGCATCCAAACACCAAGTATGAAATCTATCCAAGCTTCCTACCTGGAGATATCGTGTTAAAATAGTTTTCAGTGTTTGACCCCCCAAGACCCCAGATGACATTTGACCTCCACTAAAAATGGTAGCATTCATCTTTGCGCCATAACACATCCACATACTAAGTATGAAATCTATTCAAGTTTCCTACCTGGAGATATCGTGTTAACAAGGTTTTCAGTGTTTTACCTCCATTGACCTTTGATGACCTTTAACCTCAACCAAAAATGCTAACATTCATGTTCTCACCATAACGCATCCACATACCATGTATAAAATCTATTCAAACTTCCTACCTGGAGATATCGTGTTAACAAGTTTTTCAGTGTTTGACCCCGTGACCCCATATGACCTTGACCTTCAGCAACATGAAAGCATTCATCTTCGCACCATACCGCATCCACATACTACGTATGAAATCTATCCAAGCTTCCTACCTGGAGATATCGTGTTAACATGGTTTTCAGTGTTTGACCCAATGTGAACCCAGATGACCTTTGACCTCCACCAAAATGATAGGCTTTATTTTTTCACCATAAAGCATCTACATACTGAATATGAAATTTATCCAAGCTTCCTTTCTTGAGATATCATGTTAATAAGGTTTTCAGAGTTTGACCCCCAGTGACCCCAGATGACCTGTGACCTCCACCAAAAACAATAACGTTCTTACTCTTACCATAATGTATCTACATACTTAGTATGAAATTTATCCAAGCTTCCTATCTTGAGATATCGTGTAACAAAGTTTTTAGAGTTTGACCTCCGGTGACCCCAGATGACCTTTTAGCTCTAACAAAAACATTAGGGTTCTTCCTCTTTATATGGGGCATCTATGTACCAAGTTTGAGAACCGTCAGAGTTTCCCTTCTGGAATTATCGTGTTAACGAGCAAAGTGTCACAAACACACATACACACACGCACACACATACATACACACATACGCCATCACGAATGCATAGGTTTCTCTTATCATCGAAACCAAAAACACAAAACAAACGTGTTGATGCCCTTCATATGGATTTACATTGAGAAAAGCCTAAATATGTTTGGTGTTAGTTAAAAATTTTATTAAATTTGCTACTCTATCGAAGAAAACTACAAAATATGGGGTTCTGTTGTAAAAACCTAAACAAATGGGTACTATCGAATAATCGAATTGTGGCTTTTTGCGGCAAATGAATTATTCGATGATGTGTCCGAAATGTTAACTTCATTTACGAAAGGGACAGTCTTGCCTGGTCGTTTTGATTCAAACTTAAACACATCATGTATTGATTGTTTTCCAGGGCTGGATGATTCGAGACCGGTCTCCGTCTCGAAACCAGTCTTGAGTCCCGATTGTCGTGACTCGTCGCTCGTATTCGTGACTCGGTCCTCAGGACTCGGACTCGACTACTTCCTTTCCCACGACCGTAAACCTAAGGTCGGAACTGAAATATTATTAAGTACACTACGTGTACATGCAATATCGTTGCTTCATGTTACGTACAGTGCATTAGTCAGTGTGCAGTATGAACAGTGAACACTCGGAATATATTGACTCAATCTCAGGCCTCCAAGGCTAGTTTGAAGATAGCACGGATCCAGCACGAAATGTTAAATACAACGTCCATGGGATTACACTTGTGAAACTGTAGTAAGAGTTAGCATTCAGAGACCAAATGTTTAGAGAATTTACCTTCAGATGTGAGCATGGTTTAATGTTACTTGTAGGCCTATCCAAAACGTTTACCAGACGGGGGTCGAAATAAAGTATTGGCATCCAGCCTGTCCAGGGCCCTAGCACTCAAGCTTTTGCTTCAGACCTGGGGCAATTTTCATGAGAATGCAAGGTGATTAACTAGTTATAATGACAAATCATGTTTTGCAACATCATAGACATATCAGAATATCATTTAAACATTCGGCATTCACCATGTGCTCCTCTTGCAAAGCTCTTGGTACCTGACATACTACTTGGGGCAACTCGGTCTAAGTTTGAAGAAGTCAAACCCAGGGGTTATTTCAGAAAAAAATGCTCTAGTCAATGAGATTTTGGCAATAAACGAGGAAAATTTCGGGCCTTCTACAGCAAAGAACAAATTTGTGAACTGTCCTGGAATTTCCCCAAACCACTTCCGATGGGGAGTGAAGTTTTATGGGTTATTGGAGATGGGGTGGGGGAGCGTTCAGGAAACCACTGAAGTTTTTTATATACCAGACATGGATCCTAACTGAGCTCAAGGGACTTTAAACCCTTCTCTTTATAGCCATGAATCTTAAAGTCGTCAATTTTTGGTGTTGGAACTATCGGTATTAAATAATTCAATTTCATATAGACAACGGTAAGATAAAGCTCTGGAAAGCTAGAAAAGCTGATTTTTCTCCTTGTGCACTACGCGTGCGGTGAAGCATTGCTGTGCTCTTCTATTGTTTAGTCGGCCCCCTGCTTGGAAATTGTAGATCAGTGTCTTATTCGTCTATGTTTATAAGAGGAAATTCAGTGGTCTTTTGTTTTGTTAAGTTTACTTATTGTTTGGATCTATATCTTTCTTTAATATTAGGGGAAGGAACAAAGGTTAGAATAAGACTATTTCATTGTAGTTCTTGTCCTCTTTCACTCAAAACGAAACAAGTTCAATTTTTGCAGTGACTCGGGGACTCGGACTCGGATACCAGGAACTCGAACTCGGACTCAGAATCGGATTGGGTGCACTCGACTCCAGCCCTGTTGTTTTCCAAATCTTTTCCTACGGGGTTTTCTCATACTTTTTGTATGATCTGTCCTACAGGTGTAGAGGGGTATTCTTGTATGTCATAAGTAATTGAATCCCCATACCAAAAATATCACTTCCCTCCATAATATTTGGTTTAATCACTTTTACAGTGATGACGAACACTTTTTGAATAATGAAGGACACTTTCCAGTAATGACGGTCACTTTTTGAATGATGACGACCCAAAATGACATGAAGCTCCAAAATAATTTGATGACGGCGCTATTGCATCTGATAACGATCAAAAGTACACGGAGAACATTTTTCAAACAATGACTCAAAATGACATGATGAAGGCCTACAGAAATTTGATGACGGCTCTGTTGCATTTAATAAAGATGCAAAAGTATACGAAGAATACTTTTGAAACAAAGACGACCCAAAATGACACTATGAGGACCCAAAGTAATTTTAATGACGGAGCAATTGCATTTAATAACGATACAAAAATTACACGATGACCACTTTTCATGCGATGACAATATTTTACATGATGACGTCTTTTAACGTGATGGAGATCGTTGCGCCCTCCATACTTATAACAGACCACCTCAGCCTCATGCCAACTCGCCCCCATGCCAAGTCGGCCACAGACCAAGTTGAACCCATGCCAACTCGGCCCCAAGCTAATTCGGCCTCATGCAACTCGGCCTCATGCCCAATCCTCATGCCAACTGGGCCACATGTCAGGCCGCCCCACGCCCAAGTCGGCCCCAACCAGCTCGGTCCTAATATGAAAAATCATGACAGAAGTGTCTATGTTCCAGTCACGGCTTGTTTTGTAATAGATTACTTAAAGACAGACACTCATCACCCCAGGCACATTTTTGGGTCAGAGGAAACCACAATTCTCAAATGGTGACCGGAAAAGAAATTTTGGGTACCTGAAAAATAGCAAAATGCTAAAACTTTCTCTGTCCTCATAATGATAACTAGGCCCTATTTAGAACATTGGAAGCTGCATGTTTATATCAGGAAAAAAATCTTGGAAGGTATGAGCGGCAAAGACAACCAATTCAAAAATGTTTCTATAATTAAATAAATTAAATTCATTTGAAAATTCAACTTTTTAAGAGAAAAGTTTGAAAAGGGAACACATGGAACAATTCAAAAGAAAAAAAAATAACAAAACAAACATTAAACACAGAAATGAAAGAAAATTAGTATGATCGAATGAAGAGACTTAGGCCTATGTGCCTGTAGTACTGTACTAAAGACAATTGCTCTACACTCTAACTCAAAAAGGACTAAACTCATGTTAGTGTCAGGTGTGGATATTACCATATCTACTCTCGGAAGAGCCCATTGGGGCTTCCGTGCAGGATGTGATGTAATCCCACAATCCATTGCTGTCAGTGGGTATATAAGGGATTGCGCACATGTGCTCATTCTCTTCTTGTTTTAGTTTGCAGTGGGGCCTGTATCTCTCTTACCCAGCCCAGGTCTAAGGGCAGTTGTTCGGTAGGCCTAAGTGAGTTGGCCTAGATTCACATGTTATCCCTTGTCAAGATTTTTCTGTGACCCCTTAGGACATAATTAGGATGAATGTGGTGTGTTTACCCCCTTTGAGTCCTGATTAGCTCAAGAAACATGCAACGTCTTGTCGGCTTGGGTTATGGGCAGTGTAGGCACCAAGGATACCTGTTAACCTGGATTAGACTATGGTAGGCTACATCCTATTTACTACTTTGTGGGCATGTAATCTGTCACACCGAGAACTTCTAGATTTCGGTGGCGCTCTTTGTGTTTACTTATATGAGTTACTCTAGAAATAGGGGCGCTGTGGTTTGTTTACATTTTACAGAGGCTAGTTATAATAAACCTAGGCTGTACTGAATGCTTACTGATTGATGTTAGGCTACATTAGCGATGACAGTGTTGCCGTATAGGCACCTGGGCTTTACAAATGTTTTGGGTAGTTAGCCATTGGTTGTTGTACTGGGCAGACATGTGACCTAACAGTGCTTTGAGTAGTTCATTGTTCCTAACTTACGTAAGTGTTTATGACCTTTGTGTCTCCTTGGGGGTATATCTGTGATTATCTGACTGGTAATATTTCATGTTTTCTATTAATTTTCAGTTGTGGTATTGCTCCCAGATATAATATAATATAATATAATATAATATAATATAATATAATATAATATAATATAATATAATATAATATAATATAATATAATATAATATAATATAATATAATATAATATAATATAATATAATATAATATAATATAATATAATATAATATAATATAATACAATACAATACAATACAATACAATACAATACAATACAATACAATACAATACAATACAATACAATACAATACAATACAATACAATACAATACAATACAATACAATACAATACAATACAATACAATACAATACAATACAATACAATACAATACAATACAATACAATACAATACAATATAATATAACATAAAACAATACAATACAACATAATACAACATAACATAACATAACATAATATAATATGACATAATATAATATAATATAATATTATACAAATAATGAATGTTTATGAGTGCGATAGTATGAATTATTTCATGAGTTGAAAGATTGAACGTTCTATTCAACGAGGCGAAGCCGAGTTGAATAGAACGTTAAATCTTTCAACGAATGAAATTATTCATACTATCGCGCGAATGAAAAACATTCATTATTTGTTTTATATAACACCTTATAACTATCTAACGTTACCTTTACCTAGTCGTTGGTTAAAGTTGTGTTTCAAAGTGGCGTTTGTCCGTGCGGCAGCTCCATGGTTTGTCGTTTGCTATCTACGCGTCTACTACGTGCGGTATGCAATGTGCGATCCCCAAAGCTGCGTTGATTTATTGAGTTGCTGCATAGTTTGTACGTACGCGCAGTGATTATGACGTCACAACCGTGTGTTATACTAGACTATTGCACGATGGATAACACACGACCGTGATGATAGTGCCGAATCACCAAAAGCATGTGACCACCAATCCTCCAATCAAATGTAGAGAAATAAATAAGGTGTTATATAAAATATGATATGATATGATATGATATGATATGATATGATATGATATGATATGATATGATATGATATGATATGATATAATATAATATAATATAATATAATATAATATAATATATTTTTTTCCTCCTGTTTATTGAGTAATCTTTCATTTCTTATTTGATTACAATATTTACATCAATCACTGCATTCAACACAACGTATCAATCACTGTTTTTTAATATCTTCAATACATCATTGTAAATTTTACGCTTCTTTTTATAGCTTTCTACCTTCATTGCAAAATTAAACTTATGACAAAATGCTTCTACATCCAGTTTCGCATTTTTCCTTGAACAGCAATAAATGAAATACTTAAGATGTAATATCACAAAGTTAAAAGGACTATAGTCTTTTCCTTGAAAACCAAAGAAAATATCCTCTTTAGAAAAGAACTTGTTTAAGAGCCTTTTTTCAACATCTAAAATAAAGCTCGAAACAAAACTGCAATCCCAAAATAAATGATCAATTGTTTCCTCATTTGAGTCACAAAACGAGCAAAATGGAGAAGCCACAATGTTTAAAGAAAACAGAAACTTGTTTGTATACACAATTCTCTGTAGAAACTTAAACTGAAAATACTGTAATCTGGGCTCGGTAATACTTTTAAACAGCATACTAAGAATGCTTCGCCATTTGTCATCATCGTAAAAGTAATCATTGTTCCACTTCTTTAAGGAAGTGGCAGGAGCAGAAGCATTCTTTACAAGAATAGGGTAAACAAAACGAGACACTGACACACAATTCATCACCTTCTGTAACAAGTTAGTAACATTTGCCCGGGGACTGACTTCGGCATTATTTAAAGCATTTCTCCACTGAGTAGAGATAGCTTTAATTAGTCCCCAGTAATAAATAAATGAGATATCTAGGCGATTGTAAGTTTGAGTAAAGTTATAACAAGACACATGTCTAGACTAGTTGCGGTGCTGTGTCGTTAACTGTGGTGGGGTATAGCTAGCTTGAGTTTTGAATATGACCATCTTCCAACTGTTCTTGTCAATTTTGGTTTTTATCAAAAAAGGGAGCGTTCTACTATTAGTATATTTTCAAAGTTGTTCATAAACTATCAGGAGTCACATTCGGTTTTCGAATATTTTCGTCACTTTCTCGTGGCAATGGAATTGAAAACTAGAGATATATACAACAGGTGTAGCGTTTCAGATCAAAGATCAAGTCAATAATTCATCAATGAACCTATGTGGTATTTTGTTGTATCATACTTCAAGGATTGACCTTAAGGTTGACTTAAGGCTATAACGAAATAACCAAGGGATTTCGATCAAAATTTTTGGAGAGGAAGCGAAAGCAAAATGATTGAAGATAATACAACTGAATTTAGTTAATTCATACATGAAGAAATGCGAAATGAACGTATCGAAGAAGAGTAATGGTAACATGCATATATATACAGTGGGTGATGATATTGTAAGAGTTCGAATCCGTTTCGTCTCAGGTATACTGGACGTTGCGGATGAGGTGTCTGGGTTGGTAGGTCCGGTGGGACTCGGTCGGTAACTGGCGGTTGTTGTGAGTCGGGAGTCGTAGGGAAATCGTCATCGTCGTCAATAGGGGCGTCTGTAGCAATATTTACTGGTTTGAAAAATGACGAGTTTCTTCTCACAATTTGTTCTCCTCTTTTTGCAGAGGTCATAGACCCTTTTACTTACAGTGTAAGGGTTGCAATTAAAGGGGGAGGAAACCTTGTTGCGTTTCTTTTCACGAAGTAATACCCTGTCACCAACTTTAATTTGAGCTGGTTTTGCGTGCATCTTACTGTCAGAATTTGACTTCCATTTTTTTTTTTGATTTGCATTAGCATCTGTCGCTTGCAGGGACTGGTCATGCAGTTGGGGACTGCTGTCAATCAAACTGTACTTTGGTTCCAATGGCACGCCCGCCAAACAGAAGCTCTGCGGGCGATTTGTTTGTGGTACTATTGGGAGTTGCCCTGTAATTCCTTAGGAAGGAATACTGTATAGCTCTTGTTTCCAGGGTTTTGCTTCAATAATCGTAGTGCGAATGGCTTTTTTCCAGGGTTTTCATGAATCTCTCAGTTTCACCACTGGCTTTTGGCCATAGAGGTGTAATTTTATGATGGTGAATTCCTTGATGTTAAAATACGTAGCCGTAGTATTTCAGATTATGTTTGTTAAAATAACACTTATCCTTGTTGACAGGTTGTTTTCGCTCAAACATTTGAATACTGCCTCCAGAGATCATGGTCGCTTTGTGTTGCGCCACTAAAAATGAGTATGGATCGTCGCTGAAATAGATAACTCCAGGAATATCATGCAACACTTGTTGGATAATATTTTGGAAAATTTCGTCTCCGTCAATGTCAATTGTAGTTTTCACTAACCAAGTAACATTAACAGACTTCTACATGTATAAAAAAATCAGTACTTACCAATGCATAGAACATATTGCCAAACTCTGGCGTTATAGCAACTCCATGTCGTGCACTTGAAACAATACCGTACATTCCTAATCCTCTCGTACGCGTCCTCAAGAGCAAAATGAAAGTTACACACTAATCTAGATAAGTTCAGGTTAACGCAATCATAAGTTCGATGGCGCTGTTTATATTTAGTAACCGACTCTTCACCATACTATATATAGCGAGTGTAGTATATACCCAAGATTGTTGCTAAAAATAGATTCCGCCCACGCATTTAAATGAAGAAAAATGCCGATTATACCCTCTTTCAAAAGTCATATGGTCACCAAAATTACCGCACTGCTACGGAACAACCATCCCTACAACTTGGACGACGATGTATTTTGATACCACCGTCCGTCTAGGAGGAGATCGTGGGACCAGCCAAAATTGGTATTTCGATGTCGACTGCATTAGTTGCGGCTGCCTGCGTGGCAGGCACCGCAACTAAAAATCAAGTGGCTTATAATGGTTGTCGAAAAGGTCCATTACTCTTAATATATCCTGTTCGTAAAGCTTTTTATAAAAAAAAAATTACTTTGCCATTAACTTTTATATGCGAGTTATTCCAGATAATCTGGTTCCCAAAGTCTCCTGTAGGAGTTGTATATGAAGCTTCACACCAAGCTTTTATGACTTGGGAAATAAAATTGTCATCAGGCAATCTAATATCACGTTTATGGCAATTACAACAAAAAAATAAATCAGAGCCGTAAGGCTTAAGAGCCCTAGTGAAAAACATTTTCCACGGGCTTTCATAATCGTTAAGATATCGACGAACCCATGAACATTTTAAAGATTTTGCAAAACTCTCAATATGTGTAACCTTAAGACCACCCTCACAAAAATTATTGATCATTGTGGTGCGTTTGACTTTTTCCGTCCGGCCACCCCAAATAAAATTGTAGATAGCCTTTTCAACCTCTTTAATAAAAGTGAGTGGTGGGCTAGGTAAAACAAGGAACAAAAACACGAGTTGTGAAAGACCAAAGGACTTTGTAATTGTGTTGCGGCCTATAGGGGTCATATCAATCACTGACCAGGAACGAAGAGAGTTTTTTAGCCTAGATAATTTCCGAGGATAATTGAGTTCAAATAAGTCCTTCCTATTATTAGTAAAAGACACCCCCAAGTAACTAATGGGTTCAGTACTCACAGAAATTCCGTTGTAGGATAAAAAAGGATAATTCCGTACGAGGGGACCAAGAGGAAAAAGTACTGACTTAGTGACATTAATTGACAATCCAGAAGCAATTTTCAATTCATTAAGAATATCAAATATCTTTTGCAAAGAATCTATACAATTATCCAAAACAAAAACTGTGTCGTCGGCATATTGTAAAATTTTATATTCATAAGCATCAACCGAATCCCTCTTATATCACGAGTATATAGAACCCTAAGGGCCAGAACTTCTGCACACAAAATAAATATATAAGGACTTAACGGGCAGCCTTGTCTGGCGCCCCTTCCTATATGAAAATACCCCGTTGAGTAGCCATTATTGACCCCACATGCGTTACTATCATTGTAAAGGATAGAGACCCACTTCCTAAAATCATCACCAATTTTAAAATACCTAAGAGATTCTTGAATAAAATTCCATTCAATCATATCGAACGCTTTTTCAAAGTCGATAAAAAACATAAAGCCAGGAATATCACCGTCAGAAGTATAATTAATCAAGTCCAAAATACACCTTATATTCGCCCCGATAAAACGACCTTTTACAAAACCCGTTTGGGTAGGTCCAATAAGAGAAGGTATTACTGATTTCAATCTAGTAGCTAAGGCTTTCGCTGCAATTTTATAATCCGTATTAAGTAAGCAAATAGGACGATGATTATGTAATTTGTCGGAATCTTTGCCAGGCTTAAGAATAAGTGAAAAACCCCTCCTGACTGTTCAGTAGAAAGAGAGCCAGTGTAAAAAGCAAGATTTAAAGATTCCACAACATAAGGGCCGATTAAGTGCCAAAATTTTTTATAAAAGTTAACAGATAAGCCATCGGTGCCCGGTGATTTGTCATTAGGCATAGAAAATAATGCTTTTGTGCACTCAGCTAACGAAAGTTCACCTTCGCAAATTTCTAAATCAAGATCGATGGCACCACGGTCAGGAAGACCATTGAAAGCGGGGCTGGGTGTAGAAGTATGAGACTGATTGAGACTGGAATAAAACTGCATGATTTCACTGAGGATCCTGTGATGGTCCTCAATTACACGACCATCACTACCTACAATGCCATTAATAGTATTATATTGCTTATTTCTTTTCTCTAGACTCAAAAAATACTTGGTGTTTTTTTCGCCATCTTCCACCCATCTGGCTCTAGATCTAATAATTGTCCCTTGCAACTTAAATGTAATGTAGCAGCTCGTTATGGGCTTCTTCCAGCCTAGCAGACAACTCAGGAGAAGGATCTACAAAAAATTTCTGTTCAAGGTAAGAAATTGTATGTAAAAGTTGTTCCTTTCTAAACCTTCTCTCTCTGGCTTTAGACTTTGAATAGTTCATAGAAAAACGACGAATTTTGTATTTAATAAAATCCCAAGCAACCCCTGCATTGCCAACATCTACAAGGTTTAAATCATTTCCTAACTGGTTACTAATGAGAAAAACATAATTAGGGTCTTCTAACAAAGAATTGTTAAATTTCCAAATACCTGGCCCCCTTTGCATAGATTGAGGGGAAATAGTTAAAATACAAAAGGAATGATCCGACTGGATGCCAGGTGAGAGGGCAGTAGATCGAACAGAATTTTTCAAATGATTACATATAAGAAAAAAGTCAAGTCTGCAATGAATCCCTGGTGTAATGTTAGAGGCCCATGTATAACTCTTTGCGAAAGGATTTTTCTCTCTCCAAATATCAATTAAATTGTGTACTGACATTAAAGTCAAATATTCGTCCCTAGCTTTAAAATTTGTTCTTGCTTGACCACCCATTTTGTCTAATTGCAAGGAAAATACGAAATTAAAATCCCCTCTAATAACAACCGAGTCCCCAAGGAAGTTGGACAAATTGTAACTGATTTCTGTGAAAAAAGGCAGGAGTATCGGTGTTTGGCCCATAAACACATACAATGGTGAAGACTTTAGTATTAATTTCAAGGCCTAAAATAATGTATCTACCATGGTTGTGAATAAACATCTTATGTAAAACAACATATAGGGAGGGCTTAATTAGTACACAAACCCCACAACTGTCTCTTGTACCATGACAAAAAATAATTTTACCTCCCCATTCATGACGCCAGAAGTTCTAATCTTGAAGACAGCTATGGCTTTCTTGAAGGAGACATATATCAAACTGTCTACGATGTAAAAACGCAAATAACCGACGGCGCTTCTTAGGTTGTCTGAGGCCTCTCGCATTATAACAGGCAAAGCTTACGGAGGATGCCATCTTACAAGTTTGACATAAAAACAATAACGGCCACACACATTGCTAAGAATACGTAAGCTATTTGAAGCACGAAATACAGTGTTAACATAGCTCGAGTTCCCAGGAGGTATAGTAACAAATAAAAACATCAATCCACAAGAAAAGGACAAAGAGGATAACATCCACATAGTCATACACAAAAATAAATTGACTTTCCCGATGAAAAAAAGACTTTGAAAAAAACGTCTATGAAAGATTCAACGTCGTGCTATGTCCTACCATGGCATAACATATATGTGTAAAAAGTAAGTTCTTCCACTAAGAAAAAGGGGTTTTGACAGTCACCAAACAGATAAGGTTGAGGTTGAAAGGAGGCGACGCTGATTACTCTTGATGAAAGTTAAAAGGTTTGCCAGTAGAGTCCCTCCAGTAACCTCCAGAAAAATGCAATCTAGTCCCCTGACGGTAGAGATCACTAACCTGGTCTCGCCATCTTCTCTTTTCGCTCAAATCTTTTTTCGTTAGATCATCAGTTATATAAAAGTTCTCCCCCTCTAGGAGCCGCCGTGCATTCTTCATTACTTTAACCTTATCTTGAAAGAAGGACAATTTCACTAATATGTGGCGATCTCTCCCTTCCACTGCCCGACCATCACGATGGGCCCTTTCCAATTTTGGGTCGGGAAAACCCATCTTACATAAGATAGCTGAGGCAATCTTGAGGCAGTCCTATATTGTATTGTATGGTATGGTATGGTATGGTATGGTATGGTATGGTATGGTATGGTATGGTATGGTATGGTATGGTATGGTATGGTATGGTATGGTATGGTATGGTATGGTATGGTATGGTATGGTATGGTATGGTATGGTATGGTATGGTATGGTATGGTATTGTATTGTATTGTATTGTATTGTATTGTAATGCATTGTATTTTGTTGTATTGTATTGTATTGTATTGTATTGTATTATATTATATTATATTATATTATATTATATTATATTATATTATATTATATTATATTATATTATATTATATTATATTATATTATATTATATTATATTAATGTCATCTATATACTCAAATGACCATTTTCGTTTGTTTTTGTTTTTTCGCAAGTCACTGCACCTCGTGCTAAAAGTGGTCACTGTCGTACTGTTAGTGGGTGACTTGACTATACAATCCCTCTCCATACAACATACTATTGAAGGAAACTAATTTTTTCAAGGTCATGTAAACATTTTAATTTCAAAAGGAAACAAAATCAGGTAATGTGAGTTGTACAAGATGGGCATCACAAATTATTGCGCAGTCAATTACTTCAAATTAAGTAAATAAATTTCAGCATTTTATATCTCAGCAATGGAGTAGGCTATGAAAATGGGTTAGTTAGATGAGATTTAACGACACGAATGTGTCATATAGTGTCAACTAGATAGAAAGATAAAGTTTACAGTTTCAAATACGGTTCAAGTTTGGTTTCAAATACAGTTCAGATACGGTGCAATTCCTTCCCTTTAGTCGCCTCTTACAACAGGCGGGATATACTGTGGGCATATTCTACTACCCCCAGCCCACAGGGGGCCTATGAAAATGGGAGTTGGATGAATGAGATGTGAGTTGGATGAATGAGATCCATTTCTAATCTCTAAAATATATATTATCATAAGTCTAGACTTAAGGTACACTTGAGTGGTCCATGCTACTATTAATTGAGATAAATGAATCATACTAGGTGTAATCATATGATGTTGTATATATTGGATCAGATGAACTCAGTGAGTGTTTCTGTGACTTAATATGATACAGATGGAAAGTGTGTACCACTCTAAGAAGGTAATGTGTCTCAAAATACTGATGGGATTGTCAAACATGGCCAACCACGATTCACTGAGAACATGTCTGATGAAAATTTGAAACACTTATGTTAGTAATTTAGGACTTTGATGCATTTGTTTTGTGATGCAAAGTAATGGCAAAATTGGGACAAATGTTCTAGATTTTAAGAGTGAATTTCATGTTGGGGATCTTCTAAGCTTGTTCGTTAGTTTGAACTTTGAATCTTGTCAAGCAGATTTATTTCAGTTGGGGGCAACGTAGATTGCTCCAGGATGGAACTTAAGTTCCTCTGACCTGGCAAGGACTAGAGCTTCTAACTTCCAGATGGTTCAGCCTCACTGCTTGCTTCACCTTTATCTATTTAATGTTATTATCAGCCACATCAGGCTTCAGTGTAAGTGATATAGTCTTGTTGGACTGGCCTGACCCATAATTTGCAGTTTTCAGTTTGAACTTTTGTCCCTTTCAGACCAGTTTCTAGAGTAAAAGTTTGGAATCTAGAATATTTTGTTTGTAGTTTTTAGATTGTGCCAAATTTGCGGTAGCAAAATGTGTAGGGTATGAAGAGAGGTCATCAACATGAATCTTCAAAAGTAAGATTCTGATGGGTCACATGACTGTAAACACACTAGTGTGTTTGCACAATCATGTGATCCATCAGAATCACACTAGTATGTTTACACAGTCATCTGACCAGTTTGTTTGCAGTCATCTGACCAATCAGAATCTTAAAACTGGCAATGGTGTGTTTGAAGTCATGTGTTCCATCACTCACACTTGTCATGAGTTTGCAGGCATGTGAGTTCCCCATCTCTAGCATTTCTTTGTCGATGACATTAAAGATATTCTTCTTCTTTACAGATTTTACAACAGCAGGTATGACATTCCCTTGTTCCTTGGGATAGATTCTGAAACCTGGGAGAATGATACTGTCATCTTACCTATATCAGAGGTGAGGGATTACATCAATAGCATCTCTTCGTAAAGTTTCATTTTCATGATTTACTCCTTAGTTGTTGCACTATACTGTGAGCTGTGCCGTTGTGGTAAATTTGTTTGTACGGAATTGTAATTGCTATATGCACTACATAATGCTTTTCCACTGTCATGAAAATGAAAAATGCCAGGTTAATGACAGTAAAGACACGTGCAATTATAGAAAAGATAGTGAAGTTTAAAAAGTCTGTTACACCTGTCAAAGTGACAGCAAATTGTTTTATTTCTAAGGTTATGTATAGGGATCATGATAAAGAACATAATACAATACAATGCAATACAATACAATACAATACAATATAAAATAAAATAATATATGATGATGATGATGTTGATGATGATTATGATGTTGATGATAATGATGATGATGATGATGATGATGATGATGATGATGATGATGATGATGATGATGATGATGATGATGATGATGATGATGATGATGATGTTGATGATGATGATGATGATGATGATGTTGATGATGATGATGATGATGATGATGATGATGATGATGATGATGATGATGATGATGATGATGATGATGATGATGATGATGATGATGATGATGATGATGATGATGATGATGTTGATGATGATGATGATGATGTTGATGATGATGATGATGATGATGTTGATGATGATGATGATGACGACGACGACGGTGGCGGTGGCGGTGGTGATTGCGATTATTATGCTATTATGTTTATAATGATTATGATTATTACGAGTATGATTATGATTATGACCTGTGAAGGTCCAGTTAGATAACCCCAGCGAAAAGTTGGTTCACACCTGACCCTCGACATTAGTCCTCAGTAAAGGCCCGTGTGTGGCTATCGGGTTGCTCAAAGTTCCCAATGCATTGAGCTTGGAGTGAATGACCACATACACAGTACTAGCACAGGCTAGGGGCTGGGCTAGTCGGGCCACATGCCAAGGCGTTGGCACATATCCTTGGCCCTGGGCTGTGCAAGGGTGTTTGGAAAATGAAGTTACTGGAAGTTTACTATCAGCTATATTTCTGGAACCCGAAAGTAGTTGAGCTCAAGGCTATGTACCACTCAAGGGCAGTGTCCTCTAAATGAATAATCCAGTAGGCTAAAAGTTTGCCCATACCAGACAATGGACTGATTTTGATTTGCTTTTGACTCTCTGTGGGTAATGTTGCATCTAAAAGTTGTATGAATGAGGTAGGGAGGGGCGAAATAGATTTGTTTTGGTGTCAATTTCTATTCATCATTTGCTGTGAGTTTGATTTCACTTGGTGAAGAGAAGGTGGATTCAAATACATTGCACCATAGGAATAACCATGTGCCTAGCTATGCTTAGTCCCTGGATGTTGGCTTAGTTTGAGTGTACTGCCTTGGCTCATGCACTCACTATAGGTCCCTGAACGGAACCTAGTGGAACCACTTGGAAATGGTGGGGACTAAAATTGTTTAGGACAGTTGTTTGCAGTGATGTCCAGAGGGTCTGAATCGGCGAATGATAATTGGATATCTGGTTGTGTCCGAATCAGGAAGTCGTCTGCTTTGATCGAGCAGTGGTGCAGGGCAAGGATCCTCCAACCCACCCAGCATTTGGGTAATGGCCAAAGACTCGGGATGCACTTAATTCCATCTACTTGGACATTAAAATGGCAGTTCAGCAAGCAGGACTGGGGGCGATTAGTACACACCGGTTCTAATAATCTCTGAGCACAGTGTTTATCCACAATCAATCTGATATAGGATCCTCGTGATAAACCAAAAGACTTCCTGACATTCAAACATTAAACTAACTTACTTAACGTTGGCCTAGGTTCAAATGTAGTGGATAGTGTGGGCCCAGTATGTCATGTGCACTGCAACTTAAAGCTTTGGGCTGTAGCATCCCACCAAAGATATTTAAGATTAGCCCTATACTAAAAACAATTGGTGACTGCACTGGGATTCACAATGGAATTTTTTTAAACTATGTACTCAGTTTGTACTAAGTTCAATTTTCTTGGCATCTGACCATCAAGGAAAACTACCAACAGAACCAGAACTTGTTTTACCATATTTAAAAATTAGTTTTATGCAGAAGTGTTACACAGATTGGACTTCTTTTCTTATCAATCTAGTCACAGAGTCACTCCTGTTAAGGTTACTAGTTTTGGTTATAAATTTTACAAAGTAAAAATGACAAATGTTTTACGAACAGTTTTTGTGATAATTCCTCTGATGTGAAATTCCTAATTAAGAGGTGCTCCTAACTTTTTAACACCCGAAAGCGCCATTTCCAAACACCTGGGGATGTTCTGTCACAGGAATGTGTAAGCTTGCAGTTGCAATAGAAAAAGAAAAAAGATCCATAAGATTTTAAAGAGATATCAAAAACAAAAATTTTCCATGGACTCGCAGTATCAGAGAGGTAACGACGCACCCAAGAGCATTTTAAAGATTAAATTAAACTATTAATATGTATTACCTTTTATCCACCATTATCAGTCTGATTAACCATAGTACTCCGTTTAATTTTATCAGGGCGTCTGCACCAAATAAAATCGAAAATTATTCTTTCAAGATCTTTTAGAAACTACGGTGGGGGATCAGGTAAGACAAGGAATAAATATAAAAGTTGGGAAAGGGCAAATGACTTCACTATGACATTACGACCAATTGGGGTCATGTCCCTAAAAGACGACGAGAGAAGACACGATTTTAGCCGAGACAACTTCGGAGTATAATTGAGTTCAAAAAGGTCATCTCTGTTATTGGTGAAAGAAATGCCCAAATAAGAAACAGGAGCACTACTAACAATAATATCACAAAAGGACGTTAGCGGACAATCTCTTACAAAGGGACCTAAGGGAAACAGGACCGATTTTGAATAGTTTATCGTCAATCCTGACGCCATCGACAAATCTCTCAGAGTTTGTATTGCTTCCCATAAGGAATTAATAGAACTATCTAGGAGGAAAACCATATCATCGGCTTATTGCAAAAGTTTATAATTAAAGTTCCCCACACGATACCTCGTATTTCCTTATTATGTAATACACTAATAGATAAGAGTTCCGAACACAAATAAACAAGTAAGGGCTGACGGGCAACCCTGCCTGACCCCTCTACAAATGTGAAAATAGCCAGTGGAGAAACCATTATTGATAACACAGGCATTGCTATTGTGATACAACACAGAAACCCATATCTTAAAATCCCCTCCAAAGTTAAAATGAGTAAGAGAATAAAAAAAAAATAAAATTCCATTCAATTTTGTCGAATGCTTTTTGGAAATCCACAAAATTTAAAAACCTCGAAATTTCATTTTCACTAGTGAATTCTATATATATATATATATATATATATATATATATATAACATTTAAGTCCGTGTGATGGATGCAATGAATAAGAAATGATGAAAAGGAGAGTGTGCATCATGATCCAACTGAATAATTTATTGAAACAGAAATTTTCGCCCCGTCCTGGTTGCTTTGTCAACTGTAGTATAAAATCCAACCGTTACACAAACAAATTTGAGATGGAAGCGGAAGAAAGTGCGTATATAATATTAATTACGCTTCACTGGACGTTTGAAATGAAATGTAGTTCAGTGACGTCACAAACAAAATATTTAATTTCAAACTGTAGGTACGTGATAAGAGAAGTACGCAGCTAAAATTTGCGTGTGCTCTTATACAATAGTTAATGTGAAGCGAGCAAACGTGTCACCATGAGTCTAGCCAAAATATTGTAATGTAACGTAACAGACGTGATCTCAAAATACAGTCTGCATAGCTTAACTCTTCGTTTGAATCAAAAATCGTGTTATGATGAAGTGAGTATACAAATGAAGTGAGTATAAAATGAAGTGAGTATCCAAAATCAAAACGGTATAGTCTGATAGTAATGTAGCGGCATAGCCACAAGATATGGATGCTTTGAATATTGTCAAGTAACGAAGCAGTCCAAATATCAAATCCACAGTGTATGTAACTACTTACACGAAAATACCACGTAAATTCGCAAGCGATATTGAACACAAGTTACAAAACAAGCGAATCCGCCATTGTTTCTTGAAAGGAACAGGCAAATTGTTTATTAATTTGTCATCTTCATATATATATATATATATATATTTCTCTAATTCGGCACTTAGGGGGAAAGTTGTTGTTGAAAAGTCGACCTTAAAGGGAAAAAAATTTTCGGGTGAAATATAAGTTTCGCCTTAACGTTTCCACACACTTTTTCTATAGGAATACGTAAACGTACAAGAGCGCCCTCTTAGATTTACAAACTAGATGCCATTACTTCAAAGTTGTCAAATTTACGGACACCTAGCTGTTAACACGAACGGATGGCTGGCCATTGAAATAACGTTAATTTATATGTTTAGACGTTAGGGCGAATTTATTTTTTATGTATTTTATTATCTTTTTTTCGCCCTATGTACAAGCAGATATAAGAATTTCCCCTTAAGGTGGGAATTAGCGTTATATATATATATATATATATATATATATATATATATATGTATGTATGTAAAAATGAAGTAGTAAATAGTGCTAAAAGTTTGTGAAAAATTCCACGACGTTTCGGGTTTAAACCCTTCATCAGGTGGCAAAAAACGCAACTGATCGTTGACACGGCCAAACGTACAATTTAAAAAATACACAATAAAACTGGGCACGGTAAAACTCGGCTAGGAAAACAGACAGTGTTAAGTGGTTACCACAAGTCAAAACAATGCAGGAATTGCTGCGTTATAACAGTTCAAGTCTAACGTTCAGACCATGTGGGGACAGGGTTCCAAGTTTCATGATTAGGCGGTTTTCGGCAGCTAGGCGGTCATCGGAACCTCGACACGAGATGGCCGCCGAAACCATCAAGTCACGGATCGAGCATGTTGACAGGGGATTGGAGTGTGTGGCTACCGGGAACCCTGGGAGGTTCTGTTTGATTGACCTCAGGTGCTCGGTGACTCGGTCAGCAAGACGACGTTTTGTTTCTCCCACGTACAGTATATTACAGCGTTAACATACGAGAACGTAAACAACATTGGCTGAAGTACAGGTAAAATGCTGACGAACGTTAAACAGGTTGTTGTTGGGACCTACAATGGAAAGGTTTTTGTCATAACTGACCACCGGGCAAGTATTTCATCTCCCACGGTTGCAAGGAAAAGTTCCTGAGGTGTTAGGCACTACTGCTTGAGGTTGAGAGGCACGGACCAAGTGCTTAGATATGTTCTTTTCAATTCTGAATGCTGTGATGGGGGGTTCAGGGAAATGGTCACGGGTGGATGGGTCATGACGGAGGGTCTCTACATTCCTGTAAATGGCACGTACAATGGGAGTTACAGATGGGTGAAAGGATAGGACCAACCGGATACGTCTGGTGGGTGTATGGTCAGTTTTGGGGGCAAGGGCAGAGGCTCTATAAATTCCTTGTATGCGTTTCAGGGCATTAGAGAGCACTCTTTGTGGATACTGGCGTTGTTCAAAGAAAGAAATAATCTGCTTGGAAACTTAAGCGAAATCCTGGTCGTCGGAACAAATCCGTCTGGCCCTTAAAAGTTGTGAGAAAGGAATCGAATTGGTACAAGATCTGGGGTGGTTGGAAGGGTACATGAGGTAGTTGTGAGAGTCAGTGGGCTTAAAGTGGAGATTGGACTTGATTTTACGGTCGGAAATGGATAGTTCCGTGTCTAAAAACACTACTGAGGAGTTGGAAATACAGTGAGTGAATTTCAAAAACGGGCAGAACGTTTCAGCAAAGTTAGTGAACTTTTCCAAATCGTTTCGAGGACCCACTGCGACCCCAACAATATCGTCAATATACCTTTTATAAAGTATGGGCTTGGTCCCGGTGTATCGAGAGAACATCTGCTCCTCAAAGTGGCCCATGGTGAGGCAGGCCACAGAAGGTCCCAGTTTAGTGCGCATAGCTACTCCTTTAATTTGGCGGAAAAAACGACCATTGAACTAAAAGCAATTTTGTGTGAGGACTAGTTCTATCAAGCGAAGAAAGGTGGTGGTAGGGATGTTAGGGTCCTGGTGTTGATCAAGGTAATGGCGTATGGCTGCTAAAGCAGCGTGATGGGGGATTAAAGTATAGAGGCTGCTGACATCCATGGTGAATAAAGTACGTTCACTGGGATTCTCAGGAAACTCAAAATTTTGAATTAACCATGGATGTCAGCAGCCTGAAACATTCTGCCCGTTTTTGAAATTCACGCACTGTATTTCCAACTCCTCAGTAGTGTTTTTAGACACGGAACTATCCATCTCCGACCGTAAAATCAAGTCCAATCTCCACTTTAAGCCCACTGACTCTCACAACTACCTCATGTACCCTTCCAACCACTCCAGATCTTTTTTTTTTATTTTAAAATCTCATAAGTTACTAGCGACACCTTAAAAATCATTTAAAAAAATACAAAGAATATGCTCAAGAGGGCGGTTTTGCCTGTTCTCCAGCAAGGATTCGAAGCATAAGCATTGTGACTTTTCAGAGAGAATGTAAATTTTTAGTCCCAGTGTAGTCAGAAAACCCCTTACATGTGGGGCATCATCCCTGTCAGTCTCTTCACCTACCCCCTGGAAGTGGTCAAAAGGCCAAAAGTACACATGACCCCAAAAGTCAGGTCTCACCCGACTACCTCTAGTAAGTAAAAGCTAAATTTTTTCGATGTCAAATGTTTCTCATAATCATTCAGTCCAAACTCACTGTGTAGAAGCTTTAACAGAGCATTGTATTTTATGAATCCATACTGTATGTTTCTCTTTCTAATCATCAGTGTCTTCTTACAGGTTGCAATCACATTAACGTGAATATATATCACTCATTTTATAAAATCTCTTACGGCTCTACGAACGAGTTGAAGGACGTAGTCTTCTGGTAGTTTGCCTAGTCGTCGTTTCATAAGTCTTCATTGCATGGATTTGTATTGTCATTAACTGCAATACCTTCATCTTCACATTACTTTGCTTCTTCATCATATTACTTTGCGTCTGTGGTGTCCGAACATCTCGGCCCCCAAGACAAGTCGGTCCATAGACAAGGGCCCCGTGACGTGTTGGCCTCTGAGACAACTCGGTACCAATTGAAATCAATGCTATAATATGAACATTATTCTGTCATCATGGCTTCTTCTGGATGTTGTGGTCATACAAGTTTTGAAGTCGGCAAAACATTAAAGGGGATAAACTATGTTGCAACGGGTGTTCCCAACTAGGAATTGGTCTACTAGACCGATCGAGACCTGTTTGACCAAAAGCCTATGTGAGGTTAGAGGAAGGGACGCAGAAAATTAGAGTTACGCTATAAAAACCATAATCGGGAAGAATTTACTGCAGTTAGGGCTTTTGTTAATTTCCGGACTCGTGGCCATTGCAAGAAACTCAGTGTTGCAGTGTTTTTTGGCTTTGTTGTCAATGAGTGGAATCTGTCTGAGTGGGTTGTTTCCCGCTTCAGTCCATTGCTTCAAGTACTTTATGACTCTTTAAATCATTAAAAAATCATATAAAAATATCTTCATTTTCTCTTTATCAGAAAATCTGTGGGTAAATATATAGCAATTTCGATTGAGGCCGAGATGTCCCAGGCCGAGTTGTCCCAGGGGCAGAAATGTTCGTAAACCGCGTCTTCATGATGTTAGTTTGCCTTCTTCACCGTTTCATTTGTGTTCATCGCATGAATTTGCATCCTTATAAAATGCAATTGCGCCGTCATCAAATTACTTTGGGACTTCATCATATCATTTTGGGTGGTCCTTGTTTGAAAAATTTCACCGTGTACTTTTGGATAGTTATTACATGCAATAGCTTGGGTCGTCGTCATTTAAAAAGTGATCATCCTCACTGTAAAAGTGCCCTTCATTATTCAAAAAGTGCACGTCATCATTGAAATAAGTGTTCGTCATCACTGTAAAGTGCTCGTTATCGTGCAAAAAGTGTTTGTCATCACTGTAAAAGTGCTCGTCATCATGAAAAAAAGGAGAAATAATGATTTTTTTCCTGTTGGCGTTCCATAGTTAAGACAAACAGAGTAGGAAAGACACTGCTGATATCAACAAAAACGTTGCAATGAAAGCAAGGCGTCCATTTCCCATGACGCTTTTTAGTATGGCAATAAAACTTAAGCGAGAGTGCTCGGAATTCGGGTTACACTTACAATTTTATCTAAAGACGTTAAAGTACAGTAACACCTCAGTTGCAGTTTAAAGGTTTCCGTGAGAAACAATCAAGAGCGTTTATGTAAGTCTTTGTTATTTGAACAAGGAAATATTCTTTTAGTTTCTTTTATCACCACTACGGCCGGCCATTTGAAATATATCAAGTGTGATATTTGCAGCTATTGTGCAACCAGATGGTCGTTACAATAAACATGAAACAGAAAGTGATTGTAACGTTATATTTCTAAAAAGGACAATACAGGAAACCTCAGTATTGCATATTCCGTTGTAGGCACACAGTGGTATCAAAATTTAAAGTTCTATTTTCATTAGTCATCCAGTTTCTAGTGGCTTTTCTTTCTTTTAAGTTCTTTTTTCAGCGACCATTATGCAAAAAATAGTTTACGTTTTGTAAAAAAGGCATCTGAAAACCAGGCTGGAAACAATGCATGCGTATCCCGAGTTCATCCATTTTAAATAAAAACTTAAAGAACACCCGGTATTTGCACAACGAATAAATCACAACTATTCTTTTTATGAACCAGTTTTAACAAAATTATAGATTGGTGCCAAGGATTTTGCGCGAAATGTCAGCTTACACACAGAAGAGATAAATTTAGGGAAGAAGTAGATGATATTTGTACTTCTATTGACTGTAGGGGCCTTATGATATCCCCGCTACATATCTGTGAACAAACAGGATAATGATTTACAGAAACTGGAAAAAACGGCTTCCAAAATCGTAACCTTAATATTCACGAGCTACTTTTTAAGTTCATATTATAGTCAGTTCCATTTTGTGGGTGCTTGAGATGCATTAGGAGAATCCTAATGCGGCCCCATAGCACTTGACCCACTGCGCTTTTTATGTTTAAATGGAACGCATTCTTAATAATGAATGAATGAAGGCATTAATGATTTTACTCACCTTGTTCATTTATTACTTGTGCTTGATTGATTGTGGAAAATGGAGTCGACTTCTGTGAAGGTGATGTACTGGGTATAGGTTAAAAAAGCTTGCATACCCTTTGCGCTTTATAAACTTTTGCAAGTTTACTATAATTATGTAAACTGAGAAGGACTCATTAAAGAGCAATTACTGTGAAAACCCAAAAGAGGATACCCGGAAGCAGGAGCTTATTTAGACGCCATATCAGTTACAATACTTTAAATAACATCTTAATATTCATTTCTCTAAAGTGTGAAAATCAAACGAAACTAATCTCAGTTCCAAAAGGGAAGCCAAAAGACCATAACCAAAGAGAACCGTCACTTAATTACCTCCTATGGTGATTCGTCCATGGAGGGGCAACAGACTGAACACACCTCTCAATCCAAAGTATGCATTACCTTACACAGAGGGTTTGAATTGCTTCATGTTTGATTCAATTAAATGGGGTGCAGAAGGCAAAATATCTTGCAAAATTGTCCTACCATAAATTTCATACTGGTTTAAAGTTCATCGAATGATAAAACCGATCGGCTAAAAATTTACATCGTGATAAAAACAAGCCAAATTGAAGGATAATGAAGAATAAGCACAGCTCTCCCTCCTTAATTGAGACACGTATAGAAGCAGCCTTACTTCATGATAAATGCGAATAGGTGATATAAATGCGAATAGGTGATAAATACCAAAGAAGGCCATCATCATCTTCATCGACATCGTCACCATCATGGATTATGCATTAAGGCGACAGTACATGCCTATTAATCAACATTGTGTCGCCTTACTGTTTTAGGTACCATTTAGAATTGTTTTTAATCGTCGAAAATAGGCTTAAATCGTTTTATATTGTCCAAACGGTATGTCTACAAAGTTTGGTTAGGATAGGATTAAGGGTGGAGTTAGGGTTAGGGTTACAAAATTCGAAAATTTATTGTACAAGTCAATGCCATTTCACTATTCCATGAGATAACTCTTGTTTTGGATGCATCAAATATCCTAATTCTGGTGTCTACACCTAGGTTTTCCGGGTTCCCAAATTCAACGGTGACGATGCGTTTCCCCTCATTTTTTTTTTTTTTTTTTTGATAATTTGCATATTTTCAATATGGCCGCCAAAGTGAATGAAATATTTCCAAAAATTGTGTAAAAACATTGCAAATTTCCACAATCCTCAATCATAATGATGTAAATTAATGTTTTATAATAAAGGCTGAACTTTATACAATCCTTGGCACAACATGGCGGAAAAGCACCGAAGAAGTAAATACATACAGTACAAAACCACACAAAAAATAAGGAATTAAATGAAAAAAGCAAACAAATCTCAAAAAATAACCTGTAAAAATATATTTCGATTGAAAACCCCAAATATCTTTATAGTATATTTTGCATAAAATTGAAAGCATGATTTTTGATATTTTATAAAGGACCCCATACTTACCAATATAAAGGAAACAACAAAATGGTCGCCAATAGAACCATTATAATGTATAAAAATAATTTAAGAAATAACCATTAAAAATACTTTTGACACAGTTGCCCTGATAATCTGGCCAGATTTCCTTTTATGACAAATAATCCAAAATTATTTTTTCAAAATATTTCTTTTGGGAATCAGGTCAACCAAGATGGTGGAAAGCAAATCGGCCTTCAGTGCAATAATTATATGAATAAATCATAGGCGTAGGAGGCGGGGGACTGGGGGGCTGCAGCCCCCCAACCAAAAATTTTTGTGAAAATTCGGGCACCATGCTGAAAATTTTCCGGGTACCTACTGAAAGAAAAATAATGCATTGATGTAGCTGAAGGTAATCAATAGTTAAAAAAACTGCCTTAGTAATTAAAATTAAGTTCTGATTTGAATTACACCAGCACCTATATATTCGGTATTTATTCAACAGTGTGTTTTTTAATGATTAAACTTATATTATGATTATTAGTGGTGTATTTAGGAGGCCATTGGGCCATGCCTTCTTCAGTGATGCCGAATTCTTTTTCTTTGTTGTACCTAAATATATAATTTTTAACGCGAATTTTACTTCACAGGAAGCAGTGGCGTAGCTAAGATTTTTTCCAAGGAGGGTGGGGGGGGGGGCAAGACCTAAAGATTTCCGAATTTTCATCTGAAAATATCCGAATTTTTCTTCCTCTATACTACAACTCAAGTTGAATGGTTTACATTTCCCAAAGCATATTACACCTACACAGTATTAAACATATGGATATGCATTTATGCAATACGTACTTCACATACAATGGTGAATGTAGCCCATTTTACCACTAGGGCTTTGTAGGGACGTATAAGCTTGTGATAAACGCCGAGCGAAGAGAGACGCGAAGTTTTAACTTCTATTTGAAACTGAAGCCTCCAAATCCATTTATTTACCCAATTGTGTTGTATTAACTTAATGTTTTTTCTTTTTTATATCGGGAAGATAATTATCTTTAAAGTGTTTTTCAAGTCAATAATTAAAGATATTTGTCAAGTGTAGTATGAAGGAATTCTTGACAATTTATTGTGATCTGTAAAGTGCAGGTTTTGTATAAATTATTTAGGCCTAATACAGTGACCAAAATCTTAAAAATTTATTATCTTCACGGAGTAAGGAAAGAAAACGATATTTATAAATAATAACCATGTAATGTCTTATAGAAATAAATTTCATTGAACAATTAAATTTTATCAGATGATGAGCGTAGGCGAGGCAAAGGAAAATTTGATATATTTCACTACATTTTGCTATATTTCTCGAAAGTTTTTACCCTTTTTTCGGAATTTTATAATGTTTAGCTATGTTTGGGATATTTAAAATTTTCCGAATTTTCTAAATTTTTGAGCCAGGGGGCGACCGCCCCCTCTGCCCCCTGTAGCTACGTCACTGTCAGGTAGCATATATGGCACCATATTAAAATGAAAAGACACCTATACAAATTTTTCAACTTATATTATGATTAACAGTGGTGTATTTAGGGGACATTGGGCCATGCCTGCCTCATTGATGCCGATTTTTTTTTTTTTGCTTTTTAGTACCTAAATACGCATATTTTTTTAACCCAAATTGTACTTCAAAGGTAGCATATGTGGCACCAGATTGCATGTAAGGACACCTAATTTTTCAGAAATTTTCAAAGGGGAGGGGGACACCCCCTCCCCTCAGACCCCTCCCAGGCCGGCGATCAAGGGGGAAAATGGCGAATTATTGCATGTAATTGGCAAGCGGTGTGATAAAAACGACGCATGCCTATATGATACATACATTAACAAGTTGAAAAACGCGCGTGGAGCACACGGACTTGGGGGGGGGCAAATTTTTCGGGCAAGTCTTTACAGCCCCCCTAAATCAACTTGGGCTCCTACGCCTATGGAATAAATAATAATACGGAAAAAATCATCAAAAATATTTTTGACACAGGTAGACCTTACTTGTGTCCATTTTCTGTTGTAAATATTCAATATGTGAGAGTTGCCCTGTATATTTGAACATATTTTGTGCCAAATAATACAATCCCATTTTTGCATTTCACGCCATCTTGGTTAGGGTGAATTCCAACAAAAATGTTCTAAAAAATAAGTTTTGATCATTTGGCTTAAAATATCACCAGATAGTACGAACAACTCAGTCAAATAATTTTTGCATTACTATTTTTCTCATTATTTCAATACATTAGATAATAATATTGGGTGGCCATTTTGCGATTTCTGCCTTCTTGGTTGACCTGGATCCTGCAACAATTTCCAGAAAAATACTTTCTGAATAATTTTAGATTATATGGATAGGTTTAGGTTTAAATGTGTTTTTAATGATTATTTTCTATTAGTATGCTACACTGTTATTATACCATTAGCGGCGAATTTGCTTTTTCACCATCTTGGTTGACTTGATTCCGAACAAAAATGTTCTAAAAAAATAATTTTTAATTCTTTGGCGTTAACCATGGCCATACTTTAGGGGTCATTGTGTCCAACGTATTTTTCATCAATAGTTCCCCATTGCTTCAATATATTATAATAATTACATGAGCAGCTATTTTGGAATTTCCGCCATCTTGGTTGACCTGCTACCTGTAAAACGTATCCAGACAAATACCTTCTGAATGTTAAGTAAACATGAACTATTATTAAAAATCATAAAATGCAGTTGCACAACCACATATTAACCAGTGAATCGCTAAATGTTGTTTAAATTTCAAACAACATCAAGCTGTTTATTAAACAATTTGTTTAGTTTTGTATTAACGGTGTTAAATAAACAGCTTTGGGTTGTTCCAAATTTGAACAACATTGAGCGATTCACTGGTTAATATGTGGTTGTTTAAAAATTTAAACAACTGTTTTAACAGTGTGCGACACCAATCTTTATTCTACATCTGCGTGCATCGAATGTTCCGATGAACTGCGTCAATTGCGAGATCATAGAGGACCTTGAATTAAGTGTAAGTCCTTACATTACCCCTGTATTAGTGGAGTACTGTTTCGATTGTAACTTACAGTTATAGTGTAAGGATGATTTTGGAGTCACTTTATTGGAAAGTAAACAGTCCCATTTCAAGTTTTGGAGAATCGAAACCTACATTAAGAAATGCAAAAATGACGTTGATTTATGTATCTGTAACAAAGCTGTTAAATTACATGATATTCCGCTATTTTGAAAATATGCAAATTAGCCGAAACTTAAAGTTAATGATAAATTCAACCTTGAAATTGTAAATCTATAAAACCTAGGTATAAATATCACAGTCCAGATAACTGATGAACTCAAAATTCAGTTATCATAAAATGGATCCTCCAAACCCAGGTGTAGATACTGAAATTAGAAGAATTGGTTACCCCAAGCAGAGACATCCCATAGAATACGGAAAATGGCGGCCATTTTGGAAATATGCAAATCACATAAAACGCTCAAACTCAGTTGCGCTAAACTTTTTCTGGACATCGTTTGGGGTCATATAACAGATTTGAAAAGAGAAACAAACTGTTGCAATTTGTGCCAACAAAAACTCTGTTTTTCATAGACTATTAGGAGAATTTAATTGCACTAGTTATGAAGACACTTAACTATTGCATCTCACTTGTAGTTATATATGGCCCTAATGATGATACACCTGAATTCTTAAATAATATTTATGTTATTAGAAGATTTTGGTACCCCCTTCCCACTGTATTATTGTGGGTGACTAGAATTTGGTCATTTGCCCAAGTTTAGATACTTTCAATTATCTTCATGTTAATAACCCACGTGCTAGGCAGGTGGCGTTAAATATGCAGAGGAAATTGAATTTATGTGATGTGTGGCGAGTGCTTCATCCTGATGATACCCATTACACTCAGAGGGGAGTATGGAAATTTAATACCTCATTGCCTGAAGATGACCATGGACGGGGGCAAGGGGGCACTTGCCTTCTGGAAAATCAAAAACGAAAAAAAACTTGATGACAAAATAACATCAACATTTTTTAATGATGTCGCTAGAAAATTTCCAGAACATGAGCTTTCAAAATGGAAATGATTGAATGATTGATGGAAAATGGACTCACAAGGCCTTGGAAGTGCCATTTTCAGCGATCTGGGAGGCATTTCGGCCAAACTATGCTGGCGATACGCTAATAGATAGTTTGTCTACATGTTTCGCCCCACTTGGCTACACCCCTGTAAAAGGCGCCAACATCTACTAATTAGGCTCTTTTCTGGGAGTAAAAATATCCCCTAATTTGATCAATTAAAAGTTTTGCCCCCTCTAAATTTTTTTTTCTGCGGACGCCCTTGAAGATGACAATTATATAAGATGGTTAAAGACATAACACTTAAAACTGTCGACCAATGTGCTTGATTTTCCCACGATAGTTCAAATATTTGTAATATTTCGAAAAGTCGAATTCAACTTGTTATAAGTGATCAGTTATTTTTCGAAACGCTTCTCTGTAACATTAAAGGGGGTCCATCTCATTTTCCTCCTATAAGAAATGGTCGGAAGATAGCAGGAAAGAGTATTTTATTAATGAAATGAAGCGTATTGATCCTTTTAATTAATGAGATCGAGGACACAAGGAACCATATTTGATCAGTTGAATCACGAACTTGAAGCTATTTGGGATAAAAATTTGCAGGGATTTTTTGTAAGGGTCCAGGCAGGTTGGGTTGAACATGGTGAGAAGCTCTCCAAGTTTTTTTCTCAATTTAGAAAGAGGAAATTTTGTTAGCAAGACATTTAACCAATTGGTTATCACTGATAAACAGGATATCTACTATTAGGATGAAATACAAAAGAAAGTTACTAAGTACTATCAAAAGTTTATAAATCACAAGATATATATTTAAGCAATGAAGATTTATCCGAAAAATTTTCAAAGCAGTTAAACTATCAAGTAATCAATCTAGTTGCATTCAAGGCCCTTTGACGTACAATAAAGCAACAAGGGTTTTGAAAATCCTGAAAAATAATAAATCTCCGGGGCCTGATGGATTCTCCGTTAAGTATTATAAATATTTTTGATATGATATTGGTCATTAGTTGTTAAAGCCTTGAAGTTTGGTTATGAGAATTTTTCATCGGTGACACAAAAACATAGTGTTATCACTTAAATTCTAAAGGGTGATAAACCCCGTTGTAGTTTAAATAATTGGAGACCTATGTCAAGACTTAGTGTTTCTTATAAAATAGTATCATCCTGAATCGCTAACCGTTTGAAAGAAGTCCTGTCTACTATTATTTTATCCAACCAGAGTGGTTTTCTCAAAGTTCGTAAAATTAATGACAGCATTCGTACAGTGTATGACATGCATCATTTAGAAGAAAATGATGAACCAGGCATATTATTTGGGGTTGACTTTGAAAAGGCCTTTGATGGTATTTCAATTAGTTTTATCAGGAGAGTTCTTAATCTTTTTAAGTTTGGACCATCCATTTTTAAGTGGTTTAATACCTTTTATGCTAATAATCAGGCTTCTGTACTTGTTAATGGATTTATTTCTGACAAAATACCCATTAGGCGAGGTTGTTAACAAGGTGACCCCTCTCTCCATATATAGTTATCTTATGTGTAGAGCTTTTGAATAGTCGTGTTAACAATGATGCGACTATTTATGGTATTGATATTAAAGGGAAATGCTTCAGTCCAATATGTAGATGATACAACCTTTTTCATACACTGTAAAGAAACATCCTTTAATAGAGTTATTACACAATTACAGTATATTGTCGCGTCTAAGATTAAATTTACGTGAATCCATGTTAGTAACACTGGATATCTGCCGGTTCCTTCCATCCCTTCAAAAAGTGAGTGTAACATTCCATGGATCCGTAGCGAGGATTTTACCGTACTAGGTATCTTCCTTAGTACTGACTTGACAAGCATTCCTATTAAGACCTATGATAAAGCAATGAATAAAGTATTGAATATCAAGAAACTATGGGAGAAGCGTAACCTCGCAGTTTTTTTTTTTTTTTTTTGTCATATTGCTGTTGTTAAGTCATTATTTATGTATTGTTTCAATTACCCCTTTAAATCACTTCCATTGCCGACAACTGAGTATATGGATAAAGTTAATTCCATGTTATTGCGATTTGTTTGGAATGACAAGCCTGCTTTTATAAGCCGACAATAATTAATACAAGGCTTTAGGGATGGTGGGTTAAAAATGATTGACTTTTGTTAAACACTGTTTGGCTAGTAAGATAAGTACCTTTGGTCGCCTATTGAAGGGTGAGATTTCTTATTTTAGTTTTGTTATCTGCATACGTTTGGTATAAGTATTGACTCTTTCCATAGAAGGGAGATTTTGATTTGAAGTTGACTAGTTTGAAAATTATGAGCCCCTTTTGGAAGAATCTTTTAAAAACCGCTTACATCTTTCTCCGGGATGAATCCTCTTTAAGATTAATAGCATAAATATGCTAACCATGCCGATCTGGAATAATAGTTTAGTCAAGGCTTATAACTCTTCAGTATATTATAAGCATTGGTATAGCAAAGGTGTTTCCTTCATTTCAGATTTGGTCAATGGGGACGGCACTTTCTGTTCCTTCTACAGCTTTATTCAAAATTATCAAATTTCTTCTAGATGTTTAGACTATAACTGCATTTTTAATTTCATTAAATCGGTTTGGAGTGAAATTTGTTGTGGTAGACATTTGAGCCCCTTTTTTCTATTAACAGTTGTATAAACAGTCTTAATGCGTTGCCTTTAATTCAAATGCTATTTCATTAGGTTAATCCAAGGGGTAAGCTATGACCATAAAGCTTATACAAGGTGGTGTCAAATAATCAAATCAACAAAGCCTACTGGTCTTTTTACTGTGGTGCTTCCTTGTGATATTCTAAAGATGCTGGGTTAAGATGGTTTCAATAAAGTATATTTCATAGAATAATTCCAACGAATAAATTTTTGTATATGATAAAAGTTAAAACATTCGACAAATGTGACCTTTGTCATGAGTAACCAAGTCAAAAGAGTATTTATTCTATAACTGTTCTCGCTCAAGTAAACTCTGACATAATCAACATACTCCTTTAAGTAATGCTGGTATCATTTTGGTAAAATATTATATTTGGAAATGTAAACTAAAGAAAACTTTACCAAATCAATTTCGATTGCTTATATTTCTGAAAGACTACTTTTTGATCCAAGGGGATATTTTGTTGCATAATATGAAAAATCATGAGTGGGAGAATTTTGGTTTCCATGGTTTCGTTTACTGCAATTACATTATTTGTAATACTAAAGCCGTTTTTCATTTTTTATTTTGATATACTATTTCACTTTGAATTTGGAAAAGCCTTTTGTTAAAATGCTGTGTTTCTGAGCAAGAGAAATAAAACAAAGAGTGTTCGTAGAGCAGGAAAGACAATTGATACGCTGGAAGAAGGAATTCTCTTTCAAATATAACAGTTCGAACAAACAGACTAAACAGATAGCATCATTCTTTATTGTAGATAGTACATTATTTTTTGTAATTGTCCCCAGATTAACATGAGCTAATGTTAGTTTTAATTTCAATTGACAGTGCCCGGCCCTCGTTTGCTCTATATTAAAGAAAGCACCTATTTACCAGCATTTAAAAGCCATGAAACAGCTTTAAATCTTTATGTGAGGATGTTGTTCCTTTTCAAATTTGTATCTTGATTATCTTAGTTTTCTGTTCCACTGTGGTTTAAGGAAACTCAATTGGATCATACCTACAATGCACTGCGATACTCACTATGCTGTTTGAAGAACAAGTAAAAACTAAATACATGAAAAGGAGACCTATGTTGTTATTACGGTATTGAAGCCAAAACAAATCATGACCCAACATGAAAAAGCAAAATATAGAAAAGAAGCTTCTGCTGTACAACTTTGAACCAACCTTTAATGTTAACGTAATAGGCGACTACAACATCAGATCCCAAAGTGCACACATAAGTACCCTCATTACTGAGTGTAACATAGCTTATCCACAGAGACAAATTTTTGTGAATACTATATTGAATCTCAGTGTTATTCTGGACTATTATTCTGTTAAAGGTTATCTTCTTTCCCATGAAATACCAGTAGTTGTGCTGTTCCTTTTTACCAGGGCATTCCAAAGCAAGAAAATCAGTTTCCAAAATATCAAGAATCACTGTTGACGTTTGGTTGTCCGTTATAAAATTTGTAGATGCTAAGTCAAGAGCTGTTGCCAATAAAAGAAATTTAGAAAATTCGGTAAGACGCATTTTTTCTGTTAGAGTTTCACAAAAAGTACTTGCTTAATCTACTTCCAAGTTAGTAGAATACTTGATAATGTTTTTCTGGCAAAAACGAACTCTTGTCGAAAGAGACAAATTGCTAATTGTACGATGTACATACGTATGATGTTCAGTTTTAATATGCACTGCCATAAGGAAGCCTTGAGTCGACGTCTTTATTGTCCATTCCGGTTAATATACCGTTTATTCTGAGTATGGTGGGTGAAGTATTTCCATTGGCGAATTAAAATATCTCTGTAATTTGACATAAACAAAACAAAAACATGTAAAACATAACTGTTTTGCTATATCCAAATTTAGAGTACATGTAAAGCCACCAATGTTCTACTTTAAAAAATCCTTCTTTTTACCTTATCATGTACTTTCTATTTAATATATGCTTCTAGTATGGGAACAAAACATATGGCTGAGCATACTCTAATGGTTGCAACTCGTTTTGCCTCCGTTAAGGGCCTTGTCAGTTTTACGGGAACGGTAAAAGAGAGTTTGTGTTGGTGTCTTTAACTTTAGCATTCATGTTCTTACTCAGTGCTGGAAGCACTTCCTCTATATTATTACAGATATTAACGGCACCCATGTCCAAACAAATATATATTAACACGATGTAACATAATATGATGGCAAAAAATTTTCAGGTGATATAAGCACTGCAATTCATATTTTCCGATTGTCTTGTCATACCAAAATACTTTCTTCCATAGAGACTTGAGATAACACCAGAAATGCATTAAGAAAGTGTGTTCATAGTCTGTACGCTTTACAGCAACCAACGGACCAGAATAATGTAAGGTGACTCGAGGATTACGATTTTTCAAACTTCAGTAATTGCTAAAGGCACCAATTTTACGCTGGGCCAGATCAAGTATAACGTGTGTAACTTGGGTTAGCTATACTTTATACGTATCACAATCTGAAAGCAACTGCACTTAACTCCCGAAGCAATTAATACTTCTTAGCCTTACTGAGCTGTGATGAGGTTGAATCTCTTAAGCCGCGGTCACACTACAGCGAAATCGGATCGGATTCCGATCCGATTTTTGTGACTTTTTTTTAAAATCTTCTCCATTTCGGGTCAGAAAGAACCCAAAATTTGCCAACCTGTGTAACTGTATGATTTTTATCGCAGGACTACGAAACTTAAATTTATACGAATTATTTCGTGACGTCACATCGACAGACAGCTTTTATCCGACTACGCGTGTCCGATAAAAGCACGGTCCATCGATGTGACGTCACGAAAAAATCAGTTAACATTTCATTTTCATAGACCTCAGATGCAAATCATATATTTACACTGGTTGGCCAATTTTGGGCTCTTTCTGACCCGAAATGGAGAAGATTTTAGTAAAAACTCCCAAAAATCGGATCGGAATCCGATCCGAATTCGTTGTAGTGTGACCGCGGCTTTAGTTTGGCGGAAGGGGAAACTTCTGTTTCATTGACTGGATGAAATAGCGGTTTTTGCCTCTGGAATTCCTCTCTGAGAAGAGTAAAATCATATTTCTGCTGTAGCAGTGGTAGAGAATCAGGGCCTTCTCGACCGAGGGTGTGGGGATGTCTCACCCCCAAACTTCGTCAGGGCGACGATAGTCGGAAAATCTGAAATGCCAGTTGGACTTTCTGATATTCAGTCTAGGACACTTTCCAACTGGGCCTACGTCGACTTTGTATATATTTTCCAACTAGATCAAGTAAGAATAATACCAAAAGTCATTTCCTCATGTAAAATCGAAACTGTAAAACTGTCCTTTGCCAGGGAATATGAATGCATGTTGTATGAGATGGACCTATTGAAATCATTTTCTATCACAAATGTTTCTCAAACTATCAGAATTTTAGCAAATCCTTCGTGCTTCAAACCTTACCACGATGTTGCTCTTATTTTCAATATCTTCCGATAGCAACTCCTAGAGAAGCACATCAGCAGAATTTGAAAACTGTTTACGAAGTAATTTTGAGTGGCATGTTGGTTTATTGGTGAAGATTCTGAATGCAGGTTTTGTCATGGAAATCTTATGCAATGAACAATCTCGGCGGCTTTGCGCGCATGAGTCACGGTTTACACACCATCTCATGACCATTACTGAGGTAATTATACATGAAACTATTCTGATCACAACACTTTCCGAAAAACAGAGAAACATCTCCAAATATCTGTACGTGTCTCGCATCAATATGGCATCTTTTAATCTAATCTAAAGCGCGAAGTGGAAGGTTGAAAGTACTTATTCGCCGTTATACATTTTTCAAAAATTTTTACCGCGCGCCCCTGTATAGATGGTAATTGTTAATACACCCTACGACGAAAAATCATTCTGAAAGCGCTTATGAGTTCTTCACCACTTTTGCTATACCTATCAGGGATGTCTAATATCACCTTCCTGCACCTATACTCCCTTATTTCTTATTGCTGTGAGCTGTTCGTCTGGATTTTTGTTTAAAGTTAGTAAAAATACGATAGATGTAAAGTGTTTGCCGTCATACTCTATAGTGTCATTTGGATGTCAGGTAATAAGCATTATGTTATTGCCACATATTATTCAATTGATCCAGAGCTTCCAGAGGGTCCTTTACAGGTATCCGTCAGTCTCAGATACCTTTTTATAATGCACACTTTTTATAATGCACAATGAAGGGAAGGATTTTTTTAGGCCAAGAAAGTTTCTGTTGACTCTAAGTACGTCACGGTATTTTTGCGTAAAACTTTGCATGAGTAGATGACAGTAAAGTAGCCAAAAGAGGGCTTCAGGAGGTTTGTTGACAACGTATTCTTGTTTTAGACAACATATTCTCTTCTTTCACCTAACCAAAAATTAGAATTTACTTATAAATTATCGACATTTTCCAGCCATGTATGATCAGCTCCTAAAATATCACAAAGATAGCACGAGGACGGCACCTTTATGTACTGACAAAGGAAGGAACCCCCTACTGTATAAAAACGCTGGGCGCCTAAATAATTGCAGTTTACGCTTTTCCACTGATTTGGAAAAACATCCAGCCAGTCGGAAAAATTAGAATTCAATAAGTTACAGACATTTTCAAGCCATATATGATCAGCTTTAAAAATATGCTAAAGATAGTACCATTTTCCCATCAAAGCAACCTCCAATTAACAAAAGATTCTGAAAGGGGATGCCCCTTTCCCTTAGACCCCTTCCCAGGACCATACCTTTATGTATTGACAAAGGAAGGATCATCACTGCTCTATACAAAAGCAGGACGCATAAAACAGGTTCAATTTACCCGCCACCACCCAGTTAGAAAAAGCATCCTGCCAGTCGGAAATTTAAACTTTCACCCCCCGCCAAACATATGATTCTAGCTACGGCCCTATAGAGAATGTACACACTCTAAAAAAGGACGGCTCAAATATGAACCGAAACGGTTCAGATCTTATCCGGACTAAGGATCAAATGGACACTCAACAGATTCGGTTCAAACTGAACCGGATTTCCGGTTCAAAACAAATGTACTGGAAATCCGTTCAATTGAAATGAACCAAATTCTGTTCAAAGGGTTTGGTTCCTAACAGATGAACAGGGAATCGGTTCTAATGAAGTAAATCACATTTTATTCATGCTCGCTCTGTTTAAATCATTAGCAGAAATTGCATGGAACCGTGCTGAAATCTTTTTTATAAAACATTACAAGGACAGAGTAAGAATATAGACCTATGTTTGCCACTAAGTTTATTCTGTACCTGAGTTGTTTCCATATTCAAAAATAACTTAAGTTGACACTTATCAGGATATGACTGATAAATAAAAAATCAAAACTTAATTGTGAGAAGTTTCCCGAAACTAGTTTAAGTTGGTGTTGACATCTTATAGAGGTCAACCCTTTAGTACTGAAAATGTTGTTTTATACTTACTTTACCTTTCAATAGGCTGTACTGGTATTTACGTAACTACCCATGAAAAGGCTAAAGGGATACACAGTCAGGTGTTGGCAGAAACAGTTGATACTTTATATGTTAAATATTTCTTATTTGAGAACAACTCATTGTCAATGGGAAGAGGCTACGAGGATATGCAGTCGTATAACTCATATTCAAGATATAATCATAAGAGGGTACAAGGATATGTACTCACAATCATGCAGGATATAATGTAAGAAGCTACAGGCCGGCAGTTGGAATTTCAGGATAAGGGGCTACAATGATACATAGGCCTAATCAAACCATCCTTTTAGAAGGCTACGACGATATGCAGAGGGAATGTTGCACTTTTCTGAATAATGGATAAAAAAGGAAAACTATCCTTTAAAAGGCTACGAGGATACGCTGTCAGAATTTCTTTAAAAAAGGATGGCTATCCTTTTCAAAGGCTACTAGGCTATTCTTTTAAAAGGCTATGAGGATACGCAGTCAGAATTTCTTTAAGAAAGGATAAAGTTCTACCTTTTAAAAGGCTATGAGGATAAGCAGTCAGAATTTCGAGATATAATTTTAAGAGGCTTTGAGGATACGTGACTGCGTAGCCCGTTAAAAAGCAGAGCTTCAATCTGGTGGGGTATTCTGCAATTGTGCCTTACCACAGCCAATCAGGTTATTACAGTCACAAAAACAAAGGCCTGACAATATTGACGATATTCCTAGTCCTAAGCTAGCCACGAACCAGTCGCCAATAAAGTTTATACGGTTACAATTACAGTTACAATATACTGACGATAATATAGGCCTAGCCTAGGCAGGAGTGGCAGCTCCCTGTATACTTAGGTAAGGCTACAAATAACGAGTACACAAGTGGCTACAAATACAATGCCCTCTTTAACGGTTACAGTCTCAATCTGTCAATGTTGACAATACCCTCTTTTTAACGGTTACGCTACAGCATGCACTAGCGTTAGTCTCAATCTGCCAATGTTGTGAAAACTTTCGTAGGCTACAGTAGCCGAAGTAAGTTGGCCTCACGTTCTAACGGCCTAACGTTAACTGAACAGTGAAGTCCTCTACAGTTCTAAAACTTCTAGCTAACTGTACTTCTTACGAGCGATCGAATTACGTTTTTCACGTTAGACCTAGGCCAGTGTTCATTCAATTATAAATCTTTATTAATTGTTGGTGAAGGATAATTGACGTAAACTTGTCGTCGTAAGCTGACTACCGAAAATTTACCATCTCTGCTTTTCTTCACGACGAAGGTCGTGCGGTATAGCTACCTATAGCGGTCGAGTTTATAGCATTTCATTCCATCCTCGAATCTTAACGCGCCTACAAATCAAATAAGCCCCGCCTTCTTTCTGTTTTTCGAACGTCATCTTTCAGATAATACAACGTTGTACCGCCTACTTAGGAATGAGACACCTTGAATCTAACACATGCTGCTAGCTAGCAGTGCAGCTCGATCCCCAAGGCTGGGAATATTTTCCGAATGTGTGACCCTATTAATATGTACATATCTAACACGTAAACATGTAGGTGTCATATGCAGACTGGTCCCAAAATACAATCGCACAGTTTAGTTGCACTGCTCAGCAGTTTGTAATTAGATTAATTAGGAGACATTAAATATTTATTTGATGCATTTATACCAACCAAAATGTTTACTTCTCAAAGTAAACACATTACTTGAGACATACCATATCCAAAGAACCTCTCCAATCATAATGGTACGGGCAGAAAGTAAAGAAAGACGTTGGCTTCATACACGAAGCCAAATGTTCAAAGGTTAGAAAAAGAAAGTTTCAGTTTAAAATAAGGCTGGCACTATAGTTGGAAAAGACACCACAATGCACGAACCTACACTTGTTTTGCAAAGGTTACGTCTGCACGACTACATAGGTATTCCCTTTCGGGAAACCAAAAAGGGAACTGTTTTATTAAATTACAAAATGTTATTAAGAAAAGGGTTAAGACAGATAAGATTTAGATTTAGGTTTGGTATGTTAGGGAAAGGGTACTGAATTTGAACATTCCATTGAAATTTCCATTCAAATTCACAACATGCAGTCCTCGAGACATTAGCAAATAAGATGTCACATTTCTTTTCAAGGGGAAACATAAACAAGCACACTTGATCACAACCTTGCATGGTTGAGCTTTTCTTTAAATATTACAACTTGTTTTCTCCTCAAGTATTTCACTTTCATGATGACGTGTAGGCATAACAGTCACGGGAATTTGCAAACTGAAAGTACCTGCTAGTTGGTTTCTATATCAACTTAAAGGTCAAACCAACATATTGAAACAGAAAGAAAACAAAGCATTGCCCATTAGTGTGAGGAGATGGTACAACCCTTGCTTAATTGCTTCAAGCCCATTTTAGGTCACAAATGTAGTAAATTCATTTGCTGATATCTCGAGAACTACACTTTGGGACTGTATACAAATTTTACCCAGAATACTTAAATTTAACTCCTCTCTCACATACCAAAAATAATGTTCTGCTTAAATCCCTTTTTAAGAGAATCTTCAACCTATGAAGAGGATGCTAACATTAATCATGCACTTCAGACTGAATTTTGTTACTTCGTAGGCTTTTAATAGCAAAGGTGTATACTTCCCGAATACATCCGATGGTGAAGACATTCAGTAAGTCAATTAACATATACGCGGCATCCTGCAAATAATAAAAATGCAATAAATGCAATAATGCCTTCAGCCATTCAGATATCTTCTCTACCCTCATCGTCCTCTGCAAAACTCACGGCGCAAAGGTTGCAAAGAAAGAAAAACCAGTCGTTTCTTTAGAATTTCTGTACTAAATTAAAGGTTCCTTATTACGATGGCTGAGAGGGGATATCAAAAAAAAAACGTGGATTTTTTTTTGTTCGCATCTTAATTATCTCAGAATTCTGATTAAGTAACTCAAAATTCTGAGATAGTATCTCAGAATTCTGACTTAGTATCTCAGAATTCTGACTAAGTAACTCAGAATTCTGAGATAGTAACTCAGAATTCTGAGATAGTAACTCATAATTCTGAGATAGTATCTCAGACTTCTGACTTAGTATCTCGAAATTCTGACAGTATAACAGAATTCTGAGATAGTATCTCAGAATTCCGACCTAGTAACTCAGAATTCTGATTTAGTATCTCGAAATTCTTACTTAGTAACTCAGAATTCTGACATAGTATCTCGGAAGTCTGACTTAGTTACTCGGAATTCCGAGATAACCAACGTTAGACAACGCGTGCGTACAGTATAAGTACGTATCGTAGTGCAAGTAGATTATCATTCTGCGGTGGCCGAGAGGGGATATAAAAAAAAACTGTGGATTTTTTGGGGGGTTGCATGTTAATTATCTCAGAATTCTGACTTAGTTTCTCAGAATTCTGACTAAGTAACTCAGAATTCCGAGATAGTGTCTCGGAATTCTGACTTAAGTAAAATCGTGCCTTGCATATATAAACACACAGTCTTCATGGTCAACTCAGCGTAGGTGAAGAGTAAAATGGAAACTGAACATACAGTGAGGTTTTCTTTCGTCTGGGTCTGCGTTATAGGGAGAGAGTAGCCGTAATGGCTAATACTCATGGAATCATGGAATAAGATTTAGCGAAAGAAGCTTGAAACGAAAATTACGCCAGCTCGGGCTCTCGAAACAAAAGAACTTCACTAATGTAGAAGAAGTGATAGCTTTCATTGAGGGTGAACTTCTTGGTCATGGGAAAATGCACGGTTATCGCTGGATGCATAGAAGATGCATACAGGCTAGCATGACAGTTAGAAGAGACACGCTAAGAGATATTTTAGCTGCATTTGATCCAGAAGGAGTTCGTCTTAGACGAAGAAGAAGGCTAGTTAGACGAAGGTACATATCACCCGGTCCAAATTTTGCATGACACTTAGATTCATATAACAAGTTAAAGCGATATGGCATTGTCATTAATGGGTGCATTGATGGGTTTTCCAGAATTATTCTGTGGCTGAAAGCTAACTCTACTAATAATAATCCTCTGATAATATCAGGATATTTTATAAGTGGAATCAATTGGTGGGTGCCCCTCGCTTTTTTGGGCTGATAGAGGAACAGAAAATGGTGGGATTGAGGTTATTCAAAAATTTCTTCGAAGGAACGGAGACTAACCAGTTTGCGGCAGATAGGAACTTCCGTTATGGTGCAAGTCATCACAATCGGAGAATAGAGAGCTGGTGGGCGTTCCTTCGAAAACATTGGACACAGTTTTTGATTGAACACTTTGCCAAACTTTCACAAGACGGTTATTTCGATGGAAGTCAGCTCGACAAAAACATGGTCCAATTCTGTTTCAGCAGGCTTTTTCAGGTAAGAGCCTACTTTCAGTCAGTGTTTTAGTAACCTACTTAATATTTACATAAATATAACCTACAGCTGTTACAAGTTAGCACAAAAAAAGGATAAGATAGCTCTGGCTTAACATATTTTAAGAAGGGGGAGATAAGACGTATCAAGATGAGAGCAATATCTATTTCAAAATATTTGTCACCGAGTGCGAAGGAATGCGTCACTCAATTAAGTCATCCCCACCCTTTTACAACGGGCTTGTATGCACGTGACGTAATCGAGGCCGATGCAACTGAATTATAGACCTTATGCATTAACGTCACACTGACGTCATGTTTGGAGGAAAACAATGAAACGTGGCCGCAAACCAACACCAACAAATGCAGACAGCTGATTGCGGCCACGTGATTCATTGTTTTCCTCCAACCATGTCAGTGTGACGTTAATGCATAAGGTCTATAGCGAAACAGTGGCTGGTACAGGGTAAACTATGACACCCAGCCATTCCCATCTTAACTGCCAAAACAGAGGGTGTACTAGATGCCCTGCACCCACGAATTAGCGCGAGCAGGCTATTTTGTACGAACCATATACCTGATGACCATGCATATTGCATGTACATAAGGTTGTTTTGTAGCCGTTAAATTTATGAATGTTTTTTTTTTACACCCACAACTACAGAACGAATTAGATCGAATTGCAAGGGAGTGGAATATTCATCCTATACGGTCATCTCGAAACGTCAATGGTCTATTTGGTCGTCCGCTAGTTATGTACAATGCTCCAGATGTTATGGAACAAGAGATTTTGTTCACCCCGTTCCGCAAAACGAAGTACTGTTTTGCAAGGAAGAGGAAACCGATCAAACGTCCACCCTTGTGACCAGGCACTTTTTGAACTATGTTGCATAGTAATGGAAGAAAACAACATTGCTGCTCCGGAGGATATATATCAGGCAACCGACCTGTACATCAATCTTCACAATGAAGTACGTATCTGCTGGAACTATAATTTTACCACGGAGTTATTTCTCGTCTGATACCAAGTCAGCTGGATTGTAAAATAATGTTTGTATACGAACATGAAAATACATCGATCAATCCCTAGTTTTAATTGAATGGCCCATGCTTATCGGTAAATGTTCTTCTGACAGCATTTAGCCTGGCATTTGCTTAACAGTTCTAACTGAGATTTCTGGATTTTTTAGTTAAATTTACAGATTAATCATGCCTTGTGCTTGTGAGACCTTCACTGAAAACACAAAGCCTTTGTTCCATATTTTTGCTCTTTCTCTCTTTTAAAGTAGTAGTCATTTCAAGGGTGAATGTTGCTTTTTATTGCTTTTAGTACAGGCAAAGTATAATTATATAACTATACGAAAGTATTCAGTCTTGCCAATTAACTCTAGCTGTAGCTTTACTTTTCAAAATTTTACCCATGAAAGGAGCTATTAAGGTTGCATCATTAAAAACTATGGAAGTTTGGCTCAAAAAATCACACGTGTGCTAGAGAATAGTGAATTTCCTCCTGTAACAGCTAGGCTCTCGCCGGCACCTTTACTTTAAGCTGTCTATCACACGGTAGGCTATGCTTATTGCTATAGTATTATTTTAAAGAGATGGACATGCTGGGCCCCATAAACGTAATATTTCTCTTTCAAGCTAGAGATTACCCCAATTTAGAGGGTTAGGAGATAACGTTCTTTTCACCCAAGTTAATAACTACAGGCATGTACTCACATGACTGAGATACGCCAAGTACCTGCCCCCATCAATAATTACATTTGTAGCCATGGCCAGTCAAGACCAGTTTGCCTGCACATGGCACCACTTGACGATCTTTCATCACCCACCAGCGTTACTCACATAAGAGCTACTTATTGCCCATGCAGTACCGCTTCACCAAAATAATAATACTAATCAAAGTCCAACTTATATTGTCTCATAATAGTGTCCTTTAGTATAGTATATTTTCCATACGGATACAAAGATATATTAGAGAGAGACATAGATAGCCGTTTGTATACATGAAAAGGTCGTTATATTCAGGGGTAAAATCTTTTTGGACCAAATCAAACAACCTGCTTTTTAGTTAAGAGATTCAACCAAGTATGTGCAGGTTTATCTTGCAGAATTCCTTCTTGGCTTAGTATCAATATTCACTTTTGTTGGGAATAATTAGTAGGAATAAAATAGAGGAAATGTTGCAGATGTGCGTGTGTGGGGGGGGGGACGATTGGGCTTACTCCCTTTATACCCCCTTTACAATGTATATGCGAATAGGCTATATGCGGGGTCTCTGTAAAACAGAACAGTTTGTGCCTCATTCTGCCGAATGTTACATATATTGAACTGAATGGTTGAGTGATTAAGTTAAATAATCAAACATAAATTTCGAGATTAAACTGATAATCAAAATTTTGAGTTGATCAGATCCATTGTAATAAAGGCATTTGTATGCAAATTGTCAGGCGAAATGACCCCTAAAGGTCCTACTCATTAGTTTACTGAGTCACATTCAGGTAAGTATAAATTTGTTCTTCCTTACTCACTCTATAAAGGAGAAATATGGATTGCCTCATCATTTTTCAAGTTTCCAACTTAGAAAACAAACAATGTTACAAGAAATCTTTCATCTATCAATGATACCAGGTTACAGAGAACTAAGAAAAAGAAATTGCCATGCTGACCGTTTGGCTTTACTGCTTTTTTTTTTCGTTTTTCACTGGGTGAAATTGTAGACTTGTCGAATCTTTAGCTGGTCATTAAAAGACACCCTCATCCAAAGTTTTTGTCTACGCTCTATAAAATAACTTCAAGCTGCACATTTTGTCCTTATTACAGCGCGGACGTAAAATATTCTTTATTGACATTGGCGGTGAGCAAAATGCCCCTCCTCACCTTTTCAGAGAGGTCGGTCATCCCAACGCCTAAAGCACCAAGGAAAAGACAACGGAAGATTTAAACTAATCAAAGTTTACAAAGCATATTATCGCTGACGGCTGCACTTATTTTTTCTCAACCAATGGGCATCAGCTGCGCTTAACTAGCAGAACAGTGTAGCGCTTGCTATTATCAGGCACTGTGCTCTGGATTAACTAGATTCGTTTCTTGTTGTGCGCTAAATTCATCCATGAGCAGGTGAGATTGAAATAACAGCAGGGAATGAGCCTAATTGTTTTGATAAATACAGGCAAATACCGCATAGGTAATGCATTTCTACACAGGTGGGATTACGGGGGAGGGGAAGCAAGCGGGGGCATTTGCCTCCCCCTCCCACTTTTTCCAGAGCTTAAAAGATTAAAATAATAAAAAATGAGAGGGAGGAAGACCAGAGAAATTATAAAAGAATTTTCAATAGCCTATTATGATTAAGTTTACAATGTTAAATGATGAAAAATTTAAATATCAAAAACCATAATCATTCTAGATTTTTCTCTGCGATTCGCGCGCACCCCTAGAAAAAACTGACTAATTCACTCGAAACCTTTGTCTGGCTCCGTAAAATTTCTCTCCTCATAGGAACCACACTATGTGACTTGAAGCTCTGAAATAAGGTCAATAGCAATGTTCGACAGAAAATGCACCATGCTCCTTTCATACAAAGTCACACGTGAAGGGAGCCGCAATTAAACTGCTGGTCGCGCTTTGCATGAGGCTTATATATATCGATGTCTCACTTAGTACTGCTCTACTGCATAGGAAAACTTTGGTGGAATTGCCCTGTTATTATTCCCTGTAAGGCTACTTGAGTAAATACCTTTTTTCCAAAACCCTCGCTACCCCTCTCACTCTTCACTCCCCGAGCAAACTACCACCATTCTCAGCAAATTGAAAAGGTCACTATCATAAGTTTGCAATCAAAATAAGAAAACTTTTTATAAGTTTTTCGAACTATACCTGGAGGAACCAAGATTTTCCCAAGAAATCGTCCAGATTGGCCGCAAAAGCCGTCGAATTAAAAAAAAAAAGGAATGGGAAAAGGACCCTTACTTTCAAGCCTTTGGGTTCGCGCCTTCGGCGATCCCAGTTAAAGGCTTCGCCGGCCCAAACCTCCTAAGATGCAGCCTCCGATGAAAATTACTTCCCTGGCGCTTTAACTGCCGATATCTCTGGCCATGTTTATGCAGGGAGCTTTTACTTGGTCCAACTAACAGCGCCCTGGTTCATGTAAAAACTACCCTTTAAACAGTTTTAAGCATGGGACAGGAGGCGCACCTGGAGAAATTTTTACGCAATAAAAAAACACTGCATTTGACACTAAAGGAAAATTATAGCCTACAGTTAAATGTCTCAAACTCTGTCTCAACGCTGTTTCTTTGGCTATCTCAGCAAACAGTTCACATCCTCCCACACCTCAGTCAGGATTTAAGGTTTGTTCTTCCATGAAACAGGCTCAAATATCACTGAAATTTAAACAGGAGGTGTTGTCTGTGGTAGCTGAGTGATTTGACATGTCTAGAAAGCCACTAACTGTTGTGGTTTGATAAACAGTCACTCAGTCTGCACAAACTGGAATGTAGTCCCCCAAAAGTAAAATCAACACAGCGAATGTTCATCTTTTTCTGTTATCTTTTGAGCCCACCCTTATTTCAAAGATTTTGGACGCTTTACTTGCTGAGGTAGAGGGAGGTTGAACATCTATCCTGGGGCGAAGTGTGAGGAAACTTCGTCAATTTAACATTATTTTTCACCAAGGGAAAAATAAATTGTTATCATAATCAAGAACTGGATGTGGGTGGAACTTGGCATTCTTTAACTTCCGATTTCTTCAATTGCCGTATCTATTCACCCCATTGCATCTTTCTATTCGGTTCGTTGACCATTTGAATAACATTTTATTTACTAGTCAGTAAACTAGAAAGGCAGGATGGGATTTGCTGATGATTTGAAAGTACGTGAGGGCAAACCAGGGCTAACTGTTAAGGGGCGCCTCCGGCACCGATGGAGCCCAAAGCGCTCCCCCTGACAGCGTGGGGTCCAGGGCCCCGCTTTAGGCCCCTGGCCGGAAACAGGGGCAAAGCCCCCGGAAGGTCTGGTAGTCTGGGAAGTTACGTAATTGTAGACATTAAGTGATGCATTTTAGCTTCCAAAGGTGGTACCCGACAGACCACAAAAATCACAATTTGACCCTTTTTTCAATTTATTATTAACCTACTTCGTATGACAAACGGTTGGCCGGGACTGATAATGCAGGACTGGAGAAAGGACTGGAGAACGGATTATCTTGAGGGTTTCCCCGGGCCTTGGAACAATAGTTCTGAGAATGTGAGATCTAGAATTCAGAGCTGGTGCGCGAGGAGAAAAAGTCGCACTTTTTTCATGCTTTGTATCTATGTGAGCAATGGAAAAGTTAAGAAAAGTGTCCTCGAGGAGAGGGCTGTTGTCTCACTACCTTCCCTTTGCTAAGCGCCTGTCCCTTATTACGGTACCAAAAATGGCACTTTTCGTGCCTAAAAACTTGCATCTAAGCAATCTTTATAAAATGTGTAAATTTGCACGGATCGATGATGATAAAAAATTGATATGAAAGTTTCTGGGGAGGGATAACTTCCCCTTTTGCTTGGTGCTGCCATGCGGGTGTCATTCGTCGTTCAATGACATTAGAAGAGTTTTTACCAAGCTTTGATAAGCAAAGCGTTCTACAGGAAGTATCTCTTTATCCCAATGCAATAAGTTTAAACGGATGCGCGCGAAACACGCTAAAGAAAACAGCGTTGAGACAGCGTTTGAGACATTTAATTGTAGGCTATTGTTTTTCTTAAGTGTTAAATGCAGTGTTTTTTTTTTTTTTATTGCGTAAAAATTCCCCCGGTGCGCCTTCTTTTCCATGTTTAAAACTATTTATATTTTAACTGTTTACTGTTTAAATGTTTAAAACATGTTTGAAACTGTTTTTACATGAACCAGGGAGCTGTTAGTTGGACCAAGTAAAAGATTAGTTACACAGTAGGCAAACAGAACAGCAGCTCAACAGCCTGACTGAGGTGTGGGAGGATGTGTACTGTTTGCTGAGCTATTCAACTGGAAACGCCCCCTAGACAGGCAATGGACAGGTGTTTGGGAGCTACCTAAATCTAATGGGGAGAAGTTCAGCATGGATCTTGAATTCAGTTTAATGCAGTAGCAACTGAAAACATATCTAGGAGAACCCACGTGTATAAATACCGAAGCTTATCAATTCAGTTGAAGCAAGCGTTCCTCCTGCTTCCAACACTATTTAATCTGCTTGTGGGTGTCAAGTTATAAGTTTAGATATCCTTTGTTCCAAACTGGTCATTGCTGTAAATGTTGAGAGTATTGCACATGCTGGGTGGTTATATTTCACGGTCATGCTGAGACAAACTTGCTAAAAAATGCCGCTCTTAATCTTAGGTTCAAATACGTACAGAAGCAGTTATTGCTTTGTAACGGAGCACAGGATACATTTAGCCTACACTGTGGCGAAAGGAAATATAAAACTTCATGCAATCTCTCTTGTAAGACTTAACAGCTTGCAGTGGTGAAAGTCAATTAATTCCTATGCACTGATGAAGATCAATTCCTGGGCATCCGTGGGTTTAACAACAGATGCATGGTAGTGTCTTGCAAACTCTACACCGTGCCATAGTTCGCACTTGAAAGTAACATCTACCTCAAAGGCTAAAATTAGCCTTATTTTGGCAAAAATGGGAAATCCTTCTTTCCCACTATAACCATTAAATTTTTTGATACTCTTTTCCATTACACTTACACCACTAACAAAGACTTCATCATGTAATGCCATCCTCATACTTTTTTCTTTGTTCTGTAAATTAGCTGCATTGTCAAGAGATGCAATTAAGACAGACTCACTAGGTCCTACATCGACAAACTTGCTGGCAAATGCTTTCTTTGAAATTGTGTTAAAACATAGCAGCATCTGATTCCTGTAAGCAAGAGTTTTTGCAATGTTTTGAAAATTGCAAACAATATGTGATAACCGCCGAGAAAACTTGTGAAAGACTTCAAACCTGCATAACCCAATGGTGGATCAGGGGTCCATACAGGAGAAATGCTGAAGGATAATGTGTCATGAAGTGGTGTTTTGGTTTAAAAAGTCGATCAGAAAAGAGCTGCTAAAAGAGTTTGTGATGATCATTTAAAAGCGCACTTAAAATCTTAGTGTCACCACTGCTAATAACAGAACAAAAAATAATAACAAGGCAGTCGAGCAAAAGTAGCAGAAGTTCCCAATTCTCTTCCTCTTCAGGTACAAGATCACCAAGCATTAATGAAAAATTGGCAAATTTAACACCACATCTGGAGCGGGATTGACTGACATATTTGCGTAAGTTTTTGCGTAAGTGAAAATACGGACTGCGTTAGTAATTTCTTAAGTGGTATTCACGGAAACAACTTACGCAGTTCGTAAAGATACGCCGCGTAACTACAATAAATAGTGTGTGCAGTTGAATCCTGGTTTGTTAGATTTTGAGCCAATCACATTGACTGTTATTGTTAAAACGACGCACACGGTCTTCTGTGGCTATACACGCGTTCCTATGCTCTTACACAACTATGCACAACGCGTGTTTATGTGTATGTTACTATGGCTAATTTGTACTTACGACAACTCTGAATCTTGCGTAAAGTTACGCAAAATATTTACGAACTTTTCCCTTCGTGAATATCGACTAAGCAAGATACGCTTCGTAAGTGTGACTAAAGCGCGGGTCACACTACAGCGATTTCGGATCGGATAAGCCTATGATCCGATTTTTCGGAGTTGAAGGTAGAATCTTCTCCATCTCTGGTCGGAGGGAACCAAACATTTGCCAACCTGTGTAAATATTTGATTTGTATCACATGACCATGAAAAAGAAATATATACTAATTATTTCGTGACGTCACACCGACAGACAGCTTTTATTGGACACGCGTAGTTAGGATACACGTTAGTGGGCTGATTAAAGCCATTTTTGGATTAGAAAAATTGTGCCTTTATTCTGTAAACAGTTTGGGCCGGAGGAACTAGTTCTTCGTCGCTCAAAAATAAATCGCCTTTTTGAAAGGCAGATAGAGGGAAATTTGACTCTCGTAGGATCCGTTTTAACGACGGCTTGAGGGCGCAGAATTATATTCTAGGTTACGCGCTTAAGTATTTTGGCAGAGGACCTCTTGTACAGTTAGGATGTGAGTCAACCCTTTACACAGTTAAGTAGAAGCAGTTGCGAAGGCCTTTCCTACAGTTAAGTACTTGCGCAAGTCCCGTTACACATTGGAGTGCTAGTTGCGGAGGGCTTTTTGTACATCTAAAGAAGTGAGTCAACCCGTTACACAGTGAGGTAGGAGTAATTGCGGAGGCCTTTCCTACAGTTAAGCACTTGCGTAAGTCCCGCTACACATTGAAGTAGTTGCGGAGGCCTTTCCTACAGTTAAGCACTTGCGCAAGTCCCGTTACACATTGAAGTAGTTGCGGAGGCCTTTCCTACAGTTAAGCACTTGCGTCAGCCCCGTTACACATTGAAGTGATTGCGGAGGCCTTTCCCACAGTTAAGCACTTGCGTCAGCCCCGTTACACATTGAAGTATTTGCGAAGGCCTTTCCTACAGTTAAGCACTTGCGTAAGTCCCGTTACACGTAATAGTAGTTGCGGAGGCCTTTCCTACAGTTACGCCCTTGCGTCAGTCCCGTTAAACATTGAAGTATTTGAGGAGGCATTTCTTACAGGTAAGCACTTGCGTCAGTCCCTTCGTACACTAAAGTATTTGCGGAGGGCCCTTTGATCAATAAAGGACGTGCGTCGACCTTCTGTGCAGTGAGACGTTGGCGGAGGCTCCAGAGGAAGGCGACCCGAGACTGAGCGTTAACTGACGTTGGCGGAGGGCACCACAGAGGGACGACTGGACTGTGGGCGTAGGCTGACGCCAGAGAAGTTGCCTTACTGCTGGCTGACCCATGCGGAGGGCTACAGAGGAAGGGACCAGAGACTGTGGGCGTTGGCTGACGTTGGCGGAGGACACCACAGAGGGACCACCGGCGACCGTGGGCGTTGGTGGACGTCAGGGGCGTGGCCTGAGACGGCTGGTTGACGCATGGGACTTCGTCTTGTAATCTGATCTTTAAATTATCTGTTCTTTTGATTATCTTTATCAATCTGCTGATCTGTAATTTTACGATTGTAATTTGGCGGTAGTAATTGTGCGAATTATATTTGAGAAACTTTAAAGGCTGTGTTCTGTTATCATTTTCCCTGTCTTAAGTGTAAATAATTTGCAGTTTTAGGTCAATCCCCAAACCTCACATTTTGGCGGCGCGTTACAGTTACTTTCAGCAATATCACGTTCATACTTTTCAAGTGTCCCCCAAAAATGACGTTGATTTGTCACACATGTCCTAACTAAATCACGATGCATCTTACATACTCTACAAGGATAGTTTGCTGTGACTCCCTCTGCAAATCCCAAACGGGAATGACTACCTAGATTATCACCTACAATCTGTGCTATTGCTACCTTAATTAACATTGCCTTGGAAGTTGTCAGTGTTAACACAGTAGTATGCACGGTACTGCTGGCTGCCAACAAGCTAGCAACTAACATTGCTGCACGCTCCACCACTTCCCCTGCGATCAAGTTATCCCATGCTTCCTGTGGCACCTGTGCAACATTTTCTGGTTTTGGCATATCCAGTACCTCTTCCACGTCAAATGCATCATTGTCCTGTCAATTTACCAATTCATTATTCCCCGGCAGGGGCCCTGTACCGGCGGGTCATTATCCACATCATACCTGTGATCATTTAAGTGTTTCCTGAAAGTTGCAGTCCTACCTGAAAATGATCTAACACAACCACTTTGGCCACATGTAACACCCTCTGTAAACATATGACCACGGGTTAACCCGTGGTGAATGTTTCGTAAGTGCCATACCACAGCTTTAGAACTTCCATCTATAAGTCGGCCACATTTGGGAAAAAAATCTGGATTGTCAAGTGTAAATTCAAGAGCAGTCTCCACTCCCTGGCACAGATCTAGACATGCCAAGTTTTTAACCGCAAAAAACTGTTTAACCTGATCTGTTTAAAGCAATTAGGTCGTTACGTCACATCCACTTTTTATTACCATTTTGGCCTACAAGGGAGTTAGTGGAAAATTTCCTGAGGACAGCAGGCAAGCTCACCTCTGACCCCTTAACTCACTAGTTATATTGCGTAAATAGTTTGTTAATGACTCCAGTATTTTAATGTGTTTATTTCCATTTTCCCCTAGCTATTTTTAATATCTAGTTTCTGTAACAAGAAGTAACAAGTTTTCAATTTAAATTGTGTGGCATTGACATGTGATCTTAGTTAACAGGTGTGCGAATATGGCTATTTCAGTGTTATAGCTTGGTTAAACCAGGGAGCTGGAAGACAGCTCCCTGGTTAAACTAGTTGATCTTTTGTAGGTCTATTGTAGCTGGACGAACTATCATGACAAGCTTGCTCTTGCTGTGGGACTTTCCAAGCTAGATAACGGTTGTGTTGAACTCAAAAATACGTGACCTTGTTATACCACTTCTAGTTTCCTCTTGCTTTTATACCTACGTACGCAGCTTAAACACATTTCACCAGAGATATATCCAAGTCGCTCTGCTATTTCCCAATGGGAAAAGATAGACCCTTCCTCTTAGACCTCTGTCCATGAAGGCGGTCGAAATTAGCGACTTTTCATAAACATGGCTCTTTTGATTGATATTCATGTTTTGCTGGCACAAAAGAAGGTGCTACAACATGGGGTCATTAGGATATACAGTAATTACTATGAAATGTACTTACCTTTAACAATTTTAGTTCCCTAAAGGGAGAATGCAGTCACCCCAAAAAAGAATTATATAGTAGACTATCCTATTTCCTGAATGGCTCTTGAGAATCATGTGACAGTCTTTTTCTCACTCAATTGTAAAATTTATAAGGAACAACTGCTTGGTTTACCTTGAATATGCAATATTTATGTCCTAAAATATTATGAAAGATACTTGGAAGAGAAATAGGAAGAAATTTGTGATATTTAGATATTGCTTCAAAATAAGTTTGGGGCGACTGCCCTTGACCTTTAATGACCTTCACCCGTGGCCCAGTTGCTGGAACAATTTCTTTCAGGCTTTCGTAATCGAGAAGGTAAAAAGCGTCCTTGCCTATTTCATTGTCTGAACAAAGAAAGAGGGAGTCAACTTTAAGTACAAGAGGAATATATCTTTCCGCATAAGCATACAGTGAACCATTTTTCATCGTTCATTTCTGATTGGCATGGTGGCTGTCATAGCTCAAGAGCTAATGAATGTCAACAACATGCCTTCAAAAGTAACCTACAACCTACGATTAGGAAGTAACCTACAACCTACGATTAGTTGTTCTCCTAGGAGGCTCAACCTGGGTGGCAGTGACAATAACGAAAACATCTAATATATGCGTAAGGAAACAATATGTGTAGCAAGGACTAACTCAGGAATTACCAGAGTTTTTGACTCGAGTCGCTGACGTGGACTCGAGTCGTGCATTTTCTTGACTTGCGACTAGACTTGAGGAAAAATGACTTGCAACTTGACTTGAACATAGTTGAGTTGGCGACATTGAATGACAGTGTCGCTGAGTGTCCGATAGATTCTTTAACATGAAATTATTTAAGAACAGAACGCAAGTTTTTCTTGCATGCATTCAAGATTTCATTGTGCCGCGAGTAGAAGGCTATGATACACTCAGAGGTATAGCTGTAGTATACCATAGATTACAGCAACCATTCCAAAGCACAAGCCTACTTGCAAGGGTAAGTCACACCCCTAATTACAAGCACACATCAGGGGTGGCGCCAGGATTTCCCCGACAGGGGGGCCAAGCTCCCCGACGGGGGAGCCAGCAACCCAAAGTCTCAACGAAGGAAATAAAGTGCCGAAACGATGTTAGAAGGAAAATTTTGGCGCGCGAAGCGCGCCGAAAATTTTGGGCTGTTTTGGAGAAAATTTGAAAAAATTGCCGGCTTTTTCCATGGAAAATTTGAAAAAATGGAGCTTTGAAGAAGAAAATTGGAAAATTTGGGGCTTTTATTGAAGAATTTGCCATAATTTAGACCAAAATTAAGTAAATCGTCGGGGCGAGTAGGCGTTGTCGGGGACTACATATTTTATCGTATACATAACAGCTCCCCGACGAAACCGAAAAATTTCCCCGCGGGGGGGGGCAGCCTTCCGCGACGGGGGGCCGTGCCCCCACCCCCCGCCGCTGGCGCCACCCTTGGCACACATCACGTTCAGTCAGTGAAGATCAGGCCTTTCCGACCTTTTTCGGCTCGATCATGGCCCCTTACACATAATTGTGTTGAACAAACACCCTGTCTACAAATGTGAATGACCATAAAAGAACGCTATAAAATATGAGTGACAAGAAATGAAAGCACGTGTTAACAAAAATGGTGTTTAATATCTTTGTATGTGTGGATCTAGGTAATTGCAATCCTATAAGGCTTTACTGCCTGATGGTGAATCCCAAACTTGCGATCGTCGAAGGAGTGAAGACTTGATGGCTTGGGAGGATTTTCAAGAATGTATCCAACTGAAACGCTGTTAACGCAACTTCCTAGTACCCGACAATCAACATTAGTATGCAAACGATAACCATTTTTTGAAATTTTGTAGTATGATGCACTGCGACCTCCGGAATTCCGGAATAGGGTAGCCAATACTGATTATTAATGAGTCAAATGGCCATGGCATGGGTTCTGGGGACTATCCAAGATGCAATTTGCTGGTATCTGGTAATCAAAATAATTTACGAACTCTGTAGTATGCTTGTTGGCCTTATTTTATCTCCACTTTATCAACAATAATTTTAGAACTCAGTGGAACATTTGTACTATCTTTTAAAGCTCCAGCTTTTTGTTAAGTACTTTATTTTTTCAAACACCCCCTGCTGCTTTTAGCATTTTCCCTTCCCCCGAGGAGCAAAATCGCCCCTTCACCAAGGAATTTCCATGTTTGTGTGCTTGCCCAAGATTGTAGCCTGGACGAAATCGGGGGCAGTTCATGATACTCTCTAAGTGTGGTAGCAAGTTCCTACAGATAGTTGACATCAGGACGGACACTTCCTTTTTTAACTGTGCATGAGTGCCATGCTGGGAAAGGTTGATGAGGGTATCGGTACATGTAAGGTCTGGCTTAGGTGCAAAAATGTGCTATCGTTGGAAAAGCCTTAAACTGATTATACCTTTACAAATTGTCAATATTCCCTTACTCGAAATCCAGATATGGGTCAGATATGAAATTCCATATATGGGCCAGATATGGACTTAATATCTGGCCCATATCTGCTGCAGATATGGGATTTATATCTGGGCCAGATAAAAAAAATTGGGCAGATATAACCCAGATCTACGCCAGAACCAGATCTTAGCCATATATGGCCAGATGAAGTTTTATCTGGATCAAGTCTTTATATGGAACAGAAAAATTTTTATCTGGACCAGATATGGTCCTTATATGAGCAGGATATATTTCCATATACGGCCCATATCTGTACCAGATATGGAATTTATATCAGATCAGATAAAAAGTTGGGCAGACATGACACAGATCTAAACCAGAACCAGATCTAAACCATATATGGCCAGATAAAGTTCTATCTGGATCAAGTCTTTACATGGCACAGATAAAATTGTATCCGGACCATATCTGCTTTTAGTTATGAATCATAATTTGGACTTATAGTCCACACTCCTCATGGAGATACTGAGAGCTTTTAAGTACATAGAAACAGGCACTGAGGAACAAAGAACCCAAACCGGACCGGAGCATAACGTAAAGCTACAACCACCTACAGAATCGCCTACATGTCTCACCATCCACACCCAGCAAAGGAAACGAAAGAGTCTTTGCCACCGCCAACAAACAGAAACCACGACCACACCCACCACCAACGACCAAAACAATACAAGGCCAAAGGCAACAAACACACCCAAGGCAACAACACGCCCAAAGACAACAACACGCCCGAAGGCAATCAGCGCGGGGGGATACAGGGGTCCACCTGCCACACTCAAATCACTATTTACAGTTTATTTACAGTATATACAACTATCTACATGCAACAAAACAAAACTCCCAAAGAGATCGAACGAGCCCGGCGGGGAATCGGGAACGTCCACTCTCTTCGGGGACCCAAACTGAACTGGGCAAATACAGGCCCACCTTGCCCAAGGGTGCCCCGGAGGCAGTCGTGGCAAAGGGTAACCTCATTATCCCCACGCTTGAACAAGCCCCACAACAACCGGATGTAGTTTAAAGTCCTACCCAGGATACTGAACACCAGCAGAAAATGTTTAAGAGCTCCACGAAGAATTAAAGTAAGTATTGGATTGAATTGACTTAAGTACATAAATTCAGCTAATTTTATAACAGTGAACAGAAAAATGCCTTGAAATTTCCTATTTTATGTAATCACAGTGATATGGGCTTCTTATTTTAAACTTTATTAAGTATTTGACTCTAAATTTTGTTTACTGCGGAGTGCATATTTTACTTTCAACTTCCTAAATCATGAAAAATGTAGGATTAGATACAAGCTCAGCCCAAATATGCAAATCATTTGCATAGGTTCACTAAGTATACTGCGGTATTAAAAATGTGTAGCCACTAAATAACTGCAATGTCTGGGAAGGTGATGCTGTATCCAAAACATGTCTTAATTTGAAACAAGCATAATCCAAGAATCAAATCAAATAAAAAATAAAACACACTAACAAAATGCTTATTTGCATACCTAGCATATCAAGTTATATCTGGCTTGATATGGCCATATAAAACTTTATTTGCATATCTGGAATTGCATTGGATCATTTATATCTGGCTTGATATGGCCATATAAAACTTTATTTGCATATCTGGGCTGGCATTTCATCAAATTATATCTGGCTTGATATGGCCATATAAAACTTTATTTACATATCTGGACAGACATTTCATCAATTTATATCTGGCTTGATATGGCCATATAAAACTTTATATTTGCATATCTGGAATTGCATTGTGTCAATTTATATCTGGCTTGATATGGCCATATAAAACTTTATTTGCATATCTGGAAAGGCATTTCATTAATTTATATCTGGCTTGATATGGCCATATAAAACTTTATTTGCATAAGACTAGGAGTTAGTATCATTACAAATGACAAATTAAGAAAAGAAGTTAGGGTTGATGTATCTGCCCCATGTCAAAGGACGTTCATTGTAATATATAGCGTAAAACTTAAAAATGTATCTCAAGTTTAAAATAAGAAGAATAACCTCAAAGATGTTACAATGAGGCGTTTGGGTGTAACTTACATGCTCACAACTGATTAAGTTGCTGAGTTATAATTATGTTGAAATTTTTGCAAAATTATTTTTCTTTTAGATAGTTGATGAACAACAATGTTTGATATCTCTCCTCCACTGCTCACTTTGAAGAGCTGTAAAGCATATTCCTTGTTCAACCGTCTCCCTGTTGCTTTAGGAAGCCTTCAAGGGCAGGGGCGGCTGAGCAACTAGAGTACGTTCCGTGAGCTACTGTTCCTACATCCTGCTTTTTCTTCCAACAAAAGTAAAAAATGTAAAGATGACCATAATGACACTTATGTTACGGCAGTGTAAATATTAATCTTGAAAGACTGCTTGTTTGTAAATTCTTTGTTAATTGAACGTCTTACAATGTATAGGTAGGCCGACTACAAATGCTAAAGGACAGATTCAGTGAACTTGTTGGTTGTTGAGAAGGGTTGAGCCGACGACGCACAAAATACGCTTGTATCAATGTCACGGCTGCAGAAGACTACGACATTGTTTGCGTGGAATGTCTTTTGTTGTATTATGTTATAAAAGATTTTACAGAATTTGTTGCAAACGAGAGTTCGTTGGGCTTCGTTTGGGGGGGGGGGGGGAGAGGGTTTCACTCTGCTCGTGATTCTACCCGAGTCAACTCGACAGAGATGCTCTGATCTCTTAGACAAAATCAACGTGACAGGATATAGCCACGTGAGGATGAGTTTGAACAAGAGTTCAATCCAGGTACGGTTTAAGATTGCCTTACTGAGCCTAGAACATTAAACAAAATACTTTGAAGATGAGGACGGTGGGATATGACACAACGCATTTATCCTTGATAACTACCAGCCGTACAAGAAGTGTTTTCCTTCTAACATATAGCCAGTGAGCCACAACTGGAAAAAAGGCCGTGGCCGTCCCGACTGGTTAGAAACTGAGCCGTAAAACCTCATCTACCTAACTAACATATAGTTTCCCCTGAATATAGATTCGCCTGTAAGTTTCTGAAACATTCAGCACCTTGTGCAAGCTATGTATGTATGTCAGATATTTTTTGAAAAACATTCGTCTAAAAGCTCGATACTCCCAATTGTTACACCTGGTGCCAAGTCCACCATGACATGGGATGACAGTACATAAAAGATGTCGCTCATATATATATATATATATATATATATATATATATATATATATATATATAATATATATATATATATATATATATATAGGTAAAAAGGAAGTAGTAAATAGTGCTGATTGTTTTGGGGTCCACTACGTTTCGTGTTTAAATTCTTCATCAGGTGGCAAAAATGCAACTGATTGTTGACACCGCCAAACATACAACTAAAAAAACACAATAAAATCGGACATGGAAAACCCACTAGGAAAACACTGTGTTAAGTGGTCAACACAGGTAAAAACAATGCAGGAATCGCTGAGCAAGTCTAACCAGGGAATTGCCAGGCGGACGTGCAGACCATGTGGGGACAGGGTTTCAAGTTTCATGATTAGACGGTTTTCGGCAGCTAGGAGGTCCTGATAGGAACCTCGGCACGAGATGGCCGCCGAGACAATCACGTCACGGATCGAGCATATTGATGGGGGGTTGAAGTGTGTGGCTACCGGGAACCCTGGGAGGTTCTGTTTGATTGACCTCATTTGCTCGGTGACTCGGTCAGCAAGACGACGTTTTGTTTCTCCCACATACATTATATTACAGCGTTTACATACGAGAACGTTAACAACATTGGCTGAAGTACACGTAAAATGCTGATAAATGTTAAACCGGTTGTACCTACAATGGAAGGATTTTGTCATAACTGACCACCTGGCAATACTGCATCTCCCACGGTTGCATGAAAAAGTGCCTGGGGTGTTAGGCACTACTGTTTGAAGTTGGGAGGCACGGACCAAGTGCTTAGATATGTTCTTTTTAATTCTGAATGCTGTGATGGGGGTTCAGGGAAATGGTCACGGGTGGATGGGTCATGACGGAGGGTCTCTACATTCCTGTAAATGGCACGTACAATGGGAGTTACAGATGGATGAAAGGACAGGACCAATGGAATACGTGTGGTGGGTGCTTGGTCAGTTTTGGGGGCAAGGGCAGAGACTCTATCAATTCCATGTATGCGTTTTAAGGCATTAGAGAGCACTCTTTGTGGATACTGGCGTTCTTTAAAGAAAGAAATTATCTGCTTGGAAACTTTAGCGAAATTCTAGTCGTCGGAACAAATCCGTCTGGCCCGCAAAAGTTGTGAGTAAGGAATCGAATTGGTACAAGATCTGGGGTGGTTGGAAGGGTACATGCGGTTGTTATGAGAGTCAGTGGGTTTAAAGTGGAGATGAGACTTGATTTTACGGTCGGAGATGGATAATTCCGTGTCTAGAAACACTACTGACAGAGGAGTTGGAAATACAGTGAGTGAATTTCAAAAACGGGCAAAACGTTTCAACAAAGTTAATGAATCTTTCCAAATCGTTTCGAGGACTCACTGCAACCCCAACAATATCGTCAATATCCCTTTTATAAAGTATTGGCTTGATCCTGGTGAAAGGAGAGAACATCTGTTCCTCAAAGTGGCCCATGGTGAGGCTGGCCACAGAAGGTCGCAGTTTTAGTACCCATAGCTACTCCTTTAATTTGGCCATTGAACTGAAAGCAAGTTTGTAAGAGGACCAGGTCTGTCAAGCGAAGAAAGGTGTTGGTAGGGATGTTAGGGCCTGGCGTTGATCAGCAGCGTAATGGGGGACTGAAGTGTAGAGGCTTGTGACATCCATGGTGAATAAAGTACGTTCACTGGGATTCTCAGGAAACTCAAAATTTTGACTTTACCTAAAGAAGTGAGGGGTATCCTGGATCAACAAAGGTAGGGTTGAAACTAATGTAGAAACTACAGAGTCTACGTACTGTGAAATCATAATCGTGGGGCAGCTGTGGGAAGACACAATGGGACGACCAGGGTGATTGGCCTTGTGAATTTCGGGCAGTAGATAAAAATTGGAGATTTGTGGGCAAGGGTGCAGAAGGGCTTTAGCCGATTCAGCAAGATGTTTTTGACTTACGGGTTAGTTAAGGTTTTCTTGACCAAGGTTTGGATTTCAGACGTGGGGTCCATCGGATTCTTGAGTACAAGAACAATAGCCTGGAGGAGGAGAAATCTATCATCTTCAAGAATTATTCAGATGTATGCTTTACATTCAGAAATCAGATTGATGAATTGTGTAGTATATGAGAATTAGACTTTCGGAGGAAAACCCTGGAGATGAGTAAATGAATCACGTTTTAGAATTCGATTAAAAATGAGGTTGATGAACAAAATTATCTTAATGCAGAAACAGAGACCAGATTCCCTTTGCCAATGTTAAAATTACATCCAGAAAGCCGATAAATCATGTAAGATTCAGGAGTTAGATTCAGGAATATGACACTTGGAGCAGAGATAATGATCAGAGATAAGGATCAGGTTCAGGATGAAAGAGGAAGTCATTATAGTCAGAAATCCAGTTTATCATTCATGAAAGATCCACTATAAAATTCTGGATAAGGAAACAGAAATCGCATTCCAAATCAGATCCAAAACTTAAATTTAAGCAATAAATTAGGAAATTAGGAATTAGGAACGCTCTTGTTATTCAGTTAAGTACTCAAGTTCCGGATAAAAGTTGTCATGTGATACATTATTGTTGTACATTTTTCTAAATAATGTTGATGTCGAAAACCATCACAGGAAACTACATCTCAATCCCTGGAGGTTGCAATGGGAGTCTTTACGTTGAATTGCCTTCCGCCTGTTAAATCGGAGGGGATTGTTTGGTAGACTAAAAAAGGACTTACTTTAATATATTGAGTTGGATGAAAAACCTGTGTAGCACAATGATTTTTTACGAAAAACATCACATGTGAGGATTGAAGATTGATAATACCAGTTATAATTTTTGGTTCGATCAAATTATTAATTTACAGTGACGAAATATTTTGGTTTTTGTTCAATTTTACGGACGACGGTAGTGGTCGTGTTTGTTGTGAAAATGTCTTGCATTTTCGATTTTACCTGTTGAAAATGGAAAGTCGACATTTATAAAGATATTTTAATGATACATTAGGTAAAAATGGACAATGTAACAGTAGTAAATGTACTTTGCGAGAATGTAGCGTTTACATTTACATAGGTAATGTAACAGTAAAGAGGTAAATAGCGGTACCATGACAATAAGATACGGTATGTAATCACAGATCATGTAATCATAGGTAGGATAAAGAAGGGTAATGTAAAGAAAATAATGTAATTACATATATTAGTGACTGATCCTGTAAAGATGGTTTTTTCAGTAAAGTTATGATAGGTGAATTGATGATAGGTAATTTAATAATAAAAAATAAGTAACAATGGGCTATGGAGCAGTGGGCATGTAAACTAAACCTGTAAGGATTGCACATGTGACCATAGGTATTGTATTAATGAGTGAGATATGAAAAAATGATAAAATAAGTAAAAACAGTAAAATAAATAAGATATGAGGTGAACAATAAGTGATAATGATATTACTCTTACCACTCATTGAAACACAGCCTGAGTAGTAAATTGTGTTCATGGCAGACAGCTCTCTATGTCCATGGCAAGATATGCCTGCGTCCTGATGTAACTGCTTTACAAGGTCAACGGAAGCCATGTGGCATGTGTTGTGATGCATCATCAGTTTTTTATTCAAGTTTGTTACTTTCCTGCTTCTCTTTGAATAAAATTTCTGTTTTGCGATCTTAGTTAAAGTAAGAGACCGTGAAGGTACATTTTAACTGTATCATTTCAGATAGAAGTAGAATTTATCGAACAGCAAATCAGACTCTACGAGACTTGATTTGCAAAATATTTTGATTTTAAAACTATCATTTCTATAGAGGAACTAACCCTTTATTGAACTTTTCAATGAGTATTCAAGTATAATTCTGAAAGTTATTTTTACTTGTTGAAGACTTAAATCTTACTTTAGGTTAAAGATTTAAAAATATTTTAGAATAGTTGTTTATGTGCTCCTCTGACGTTCAAGTAATTATTAGGCGGAAAAATACTGAAGTGTTGAATAGGGTTCCTGGGTTTCACTGACTTTCGGAAGTAACACATCATACTCAAACTGCATAGGAGATTTAGAGTTTCGTATAGTCGAAGTGTAATTGAAGTCTTTTGTCATTTCCTTGCGATGAAAGATACAATCAAAATGGGACTAAATTTATATTTTTCTCATTTACTCGTGGTAAGCGCAATCAGCATTCTGAAATATAAAGGAAAAAATGAACTATAAGTAACGATTTGGGTTTGAAATACTGTACCAGATAACTGTGACGCTTAATGGCATGTTAATGACTCATTTTATGTTTCATTATTCTGTTGTGCATTAAATCTGTAAAGTACCATTACAAAGGAGGTGCGTTCTTTGTTATACGCAATATATGTACAAAATAAAAACTTCCTTTGTTTTTAAATTGCCTTTGGTGTCAACATTTTATCTAAATAATGTCCAGTCCATCAAAAGTCTTTCATGTTTTCTCCTTGTTTGAGAAATAAGATGAGGTGAATTGGACAGGGGGGAGGGCCAAAAATATCACAACCCGGATTTAATAGACAAGCTACGTCTGGAAGTAAAGTACTTATAAAAAAATGCAAAGTCTATAATTCAACGAATTTAAATTTTACAAATGTGGTACTGTAGGGGCGATAAGTTTGTTACCGACCACATTATTGAGTACTGTTTTCTTGCCATTCATCCTTCAAGGTGATATTCGGAAAAATCGTTTGCTGCTGCAGGGTCTCTTTCACAACAAGTAGGACATTTATTCAATTCATACTTGTTTCTAAAACAGACGGGGGAGGCAGTTTAGTAACAAAATATGGATACACTTTTAGTAAGACAAATTGCCCAAATGCATTCCCTGCACTCACCCCTAGATATCTTACAAGAACAAGGACCGTAGTGCCTTTATAACTCTCTTTGCGCAAACTTTCCATCAAGAAATAATCGTTTCGGAGCTGTACTCATGTTACAATGCTTGTCGCTAATATAGAGAAATCTTATATGGAGACAATGTGGATACGATTTTGCATGTCCCAGATTCATAGGCGTAGGAAGCTTTTTAAAAGTGGAGGGGGAGAGTGACTGTTAGTCGCTTCGACTGCCTTCCCCCTTTTCCTACGCCTATGGGATGGCTTTGAATTGGATGTGGATGGATGTATAAATTTGAGGTGTTTAAGGTCCAGTGTCCTCGGAACTGAACATAATACATGCGCTATAGTTAGAATGAAGGAATAGAAAACAAAGGAAATAAGGTCCTTGGATTGTTTGTAATATCAAACTGTGTGTGTGTGTTCATGTAAACAGTTTTTCTTAACCAGAAAGTTTAACAATTTGACCTATGCTGACCTCACATGACCTTTGAACCCCACCAAAATGAATAACAAAAATAAAAAAAGTATCGTAGGAGAGATTCAAATCAGGGCCGTCCTTAAGTGCATGGTATTTCTAATCATGATATAATCACAGCATCTTTTACATGTGTTCATAATTTGGTAATTAAAATTCGAATTATTACTGTAACAGTTGTGCTTGTGAAAAATGTTCTCTATAACTTTATAGGGACCCCAATTTTAATAACTTTTTTTCCTGGGATTTGAGGGTTAGCTCTGTAACTCTGTTTTGTAATTCTATTCTCTAGTCTTTTTTGTCTTATTTATTGTCTATTTGCCTCTAGCATGTCTATATATTTCGTGTTTATTGTTTTCTATAATACTAAATAAATCCAATCAAATCCAATAAAAAATATCTAATTCATCACTAACTTTTCGTTGGTGACGAAACGCTGGACACAATTTGGAGGTACCGTCCACTCTCTGTTTAGTTTACAAGGTTTTCGTAGTTTCACCTCTGATGACCTCTTGTGACCTTCAACAACGCCATAGGGTTCCTTCTCTATTAAAGTAATACATCTATATACCGAGTGTGAAGAGTCTTCGTCATCCCTGTCTTGAAATATCGTGTTTTCCCAGAATTTACGGTTTTTTACTTAAAGTACACTTTATCTTCAAACTAGGCTTCAATCAATTGACTCCAGCAGATTACTTTCATGTTGGCAGTTTTCCAGTTTACACTGAAGAAAGATTTGGTGAGTTGCAATGGCCACTTAGATCAGGTGTTTCATTTGCGCTGCCGTTTTTCAAGTCTAGAATTGGAAAGAGGTTGGGTTTAACCAGGTCAAAAGTATTTGTAATGATTATTTTACTGATCAGCCTATTCTAAATATTGACATAATTATTGTATTGGTGGCCATTTTGCTTTTTCCGCCATTTTCGATGTCTCGATCTCAACACCAAAAAATATTTTCTGGAATATAATTTTTAATTAGTTATCACAAAATATGGCCAGGTGTTAAAGTGGATCTAAAGTCTAGAATTACAAGAATACACATATAAGAGGTTAGAAAATATATTCCATTCATCTAATTCCCATTTTCATAGCTTTCTCCGTTGTTGAGATATAAAATGTTGAAGTTAATGTTTTCACACGCGCAGCTGTTATAGATATAACTCAAACTTGAATTACCTAGTTATGAATATGGCACGGTAGTAAAGTGTGTTGTGACTATAGCATGGTCAGAGACACTATACGCTGAACAAGTGCAGTGGATTAATGCTCGGTTTCTTACACAGGTGACCCAGGTTCGAATACCTACTAAAATACGTTATTTTTTATTTTTTTGTTACTCAATTTTTGGCTGGGTTCAAAGGTCATATAAGGCCAGCAGAGGTCAAATTGTAAAAACATCGTAAAAGATGATTAGTCAACAAGTAAAAATTTGAGGAACGAACGTCAATGTTACAAGCATCCCCTTTCGGCAAGGAATCACTTCGCCTTTGGGTTTTCTGAATGCTAGGGCTGTATCCTTGCAGAGATAAGTTGGGGAATCGGACAATCACAATTTTTGTCATGTTTGGAATATAACCTGGAAAATAATCAGTTTGTTATGTACCTGTCATTAGTATGAGAATTTTCACAGTGAACAGCTTGCTTTTGGCAGTTTCAAGTTTTGTCTCTTAGCTTCGTTTCTTAGTGTTCACCTTTCATTTTGCATCTATGATTATCGTATAGGAGCAAAAAATATACAGCCCAAAACTAGTTCCAGCTTCAAACTCCCGAGCTAGACTCGAATCCACGACAACATACTTGGGTTATAAAGACTGAAATACTTGCTTGAATTCTGAAGGATGAATATGGGAAACACCATCATTGTCAACATACAGTATTTAGCAAGGAATTCATATAGGCCTGCGACAATCTACCGGAGGAAGAGGGGCGCTAAAAGTACACAGGTTTCCATTTTACTTTTCCTCCTCTTTCTGTTTTTCTCATTCTTTGTCTTCCCATGTATAAGAAATATACAGCCCAAAACTAGTTCCAGCTTTCAACTCCCGAGCTAGACTCGAATCCACGACAACATACTTGGGTTATAGTGACTAAAACACTTGCTTGAATTCTGAAGGCTGAATATGTGCAACACCATCATTGTCAACATACAGTATTTAGCAAGGAATTCACATAGGCCTGCAACAATCTACCGGAGGAAGAGGGGCGCTAAAAGTACACAGGTTTCCATTTTACTTTTCCTCCTCTTTCTGTTTTTCTCATTCTTTGTCTTCCCATCTTTTTCTCTATTTTTCTTTTATCGTGTACCTTCATTTTGCGCCCCCTGGTCCGTGTAGGGAGGGACATTTGACCCTCTCTGCCCCCATTGGTTCGCCACTGGGTTACGCTACTTTTCACCTTCTCGCTCCAAATATATTTACTCGCACGACGTGTCTTGTACATTTACCCAGTCACTTCTCACTGCCCCCATTACGTTTTCACGATGGTCCTGTAGTTTAGTTAAGGATAGCAAAGACGATTATTTATAACCGGGAGGTATATATTAGTATGCATACTCTTCACTTTGATGCTTTGGTGGAAATAAATTGTCATACCCTTATTTCATGCATCCCTTCACCTTAACATACTCTATTTCTGCAGCGTTCCACAGTAGCCTGCGAGAGTTTGGTTCTTCATTATTTTTAGCCTCTTTTTAAGCTGGATCTCCGATATTTGGAAGGAAGAAGTTACGGGATATATTTATCCATTGTACTGGGGGCCTATGTGGGGGTTTAAACTCTTAAATGTATGGTTTAATAACCAAGTGCCAATGGGTCAAGAAGGACCTAGATGCGAATTTGAGTAGTTTCAAAACGAGATGCTGGCTCTCTCTTCATTTTTTTGAACGGAATGGGACTATATGGTCTTTGTTTAAGAGTGAACACCCTCTTAGCACCGTTTTCTACCTAAATGAATTCATCCATACAAATTTAAACCAAATTAAGCTAGATGTCCAGCTCACACAGATTGTAACTATAACCTTTCATGAGATTACTCATTACACTAAAGAAACTCCAAAACTATTACCGGTTTACCTCCTTTGTATACTCTATATACATACATTAGCCCTTGGTATTAGCGTTGGTTCACATATGAAAATGGATGTTTCAAAACCCACATTTTAAGAGTTTGCTAGCCGTGTATCCACTGATCAGGTCTTCACTATTCCATGACTCCAAAGTGTAAAGAAACAAACTGATGAATCAATGTTTAAGTATATCTGGATATAAAAGCAAACCACCGAGCTAGGTTCATAGGTATTATGAGTTTGAAACACCATTATTTTCCTTCTTCTCTTATAATTGTTTGTGTTCATTGCGTTTTTATTTGTAGGCCTATGGTTAAGTACTGAAAATGATGCACGATGATATCAGGATGCTAATTCTCTGCTGAAGATCAAGGTAAAATGTGAAAAGGAATTCAATTCCTTCCTTTGTTTTGCTTTCATACGTTACGGGTTTACTGTTAAAACGCGTGCGGGGCTGCAATTTATAGGTTGAAGTATCCTTTGATTGTTCAGTCCTTCCAACAGGGAGCGTCGCCATTTTTACTCTGAAAATGCAGTTTGTATAGCTACCCTTTGTGGTTTATTCTCTACAGTGACACTGCCCCACTACACTGTTTCGCAGCGAAAAAAAAACTCGTTCCCTCCTCTACTGACAAATACTAGAATCACAACTCAAAAGAAACCGTTGGTACACAGATGTTCGGTGGGGAAGTTTCATTGAGTCAAATGTCTGTACCGTTCTTATGAAATTGCATTTGAAGTGCCCCCTCATAATGTTATTAATGACTGTGAAAGCAAACTTCTGACATAAAATATCGATCATGACCCATCTTTGAAAGAGAGATTTTAAGAATGTTAGCGTTACTCAGGCGCAGATCCAAGGGAGGGGGGGGGGGCTTTCCCGGCTTTTTCGCCAGATCAACAATAACAAATTCGTGATAACTAGCATAATCTTAATCTAGGGGAATATCTATCAAAGGGGCTCTCAGCCCCCCCCCCTCTCCCTCCCCTCCCTTTTCGAAATGTCTGGGTCCGCGCCTGTTACTTAAGGGAAGAGTCAGTGCTGCTCATGTCCCTGTATCAGATTCAAAAGGCAATGACGTCACGAATAAAGGCATACACAACCCAATAACAGCTTGCCAGGGATCTGTGAGAAATGGAGAAACAACGCTTATTCCTCCTTTGAAACTAGGTGTTCTACCGAAACTTAAGTATCTCATTGTCTGTTCCGTCAATTGCTCTAAACTTTAAGGGATAAGGCAGTGAAGAAAATTGTTCTTGTCGTATGATACACTTGCTTTACATTTAATGGCTGCACAATGATAATAAATTCCTACTCTCCCCACTTTATGAAGTTATGTCAATTGGTGGTTTATGAGAAACCGTGTGTAACTTCCGACACCCCCTTCATTGTAATTGTTATAAAATGGAATAAGGTATTGTTCAGACATGGCTTTGACTGTAAATCGTCGGGGCGACTGGCTGTTGTTGGGGACTACATATGTCATCGTATGCATAACATCTCCCCGACGAAACCGGAAAAATTCCCCGACGAGGGGCCATTCTTCCCCGACGGGCCATGCCCCCTGCCCCCACCTAGCGCTACCACTTCATTGAAAATGTCTTTGCTAGTAGCTACAATACCTTGAATTCAGAGGATTGTAGGCTACTCAAGCTTCAGGCCCATAGCAGTACTCAACTGCTATACTACAGCCTCGAGGTAAGTCTGTCACATAGATCTGCATGTGTTAATACACCTGTTACAAAACCAACCATGACGTATACCGATATCAGAGTTTCCTCGTCGGAGCGTTAGTGCTATGCCAACAGTCTGGTACATTGAATGATGTAACAAGCGGAACTGCACACAGAGGGTTTCCTATCATTAGCATTATCAATGTCACATACCTTCATCAGTCGTTAGTGATAGAGGTGTGTTAACTTACAGGAAAGTGTAGTCGCAGGCCTCTTTAACAAAGGTTAACATGAAAAGGGATGGTCTTACCCCATTAACATAGCTCAACGTCGGACCGACGTCGACAAAGATGGCCATCGTACGTCGTTTGGACCAGGGTAAAATCCGACTGTTCATTGACCATACAGCGTCATTCCGATGTCAGCAAAAGGAGTCCTACAATATTTCAGGTGTACTAAGGGGGGTGGGGGCGAAGGGGGTAGCCGCCCCCTTGAGAATATTTTTTTTCCTTTTTTTAATGATTTTCTTATGATATTGCTATTAACTTAAAATAAAAAATGTTTAGATACACCTTACAAGGCCTGGGAAGTGCCATTTCCAGCGATCTGGGAAGTATTTTCGGCCAAATTTTCTTGTACGCTTCACGTCAACCTATGGTGGCGCTACGCTTAGATAGATTGCCTACAGGCTTCGCCCCCCTTCCTTGGCAAATTCCTCGCTACACGCCTGTTTCAGACCTCCATCTGACGTCGTATTTAGATTGCAAATGGGTTGTTCCTTACAGCGAAGTCAGTCCGACTTCGGACCTAACTCCAGGCATTACTCGACCTCAGTCCGAACAATAGGGCCAAAAACCGACGTCGATTCGACGGCAAAATATTTACAGGGTAGCTTCATCTGACTCTCGGTAGATTTCTTGCTACCGGTGTTGATTTGCCACGTTTGTCTTGAACCTTGAAGACTAGGCCGAAAACGTACAATTTCAGCGAGATATTCAATTTACCATTAAAAAGTACAGGCTACTCATATTAATCACAATGCGAAAGAAGTTTTTAAGTTTACAAATACCCCGCTCTGAGTAAGTTCTACTTTTTGCAGTATTGCTCTACGTACAATTACTTTTTTTCTGGTCAAGAAACTGAGTAGGTATAGTAACTCCTGCAGTTTGTATCCGTCAAGTTTGATTACTAAAGGGAAAGTTTTGCAGGTGATATTTTATTCAAGAGCATACCACCTCTGATGTAATAACAGGGCCGTAGCTTGGGTGAAATCCCTGGGGGCAGTTCATGACACTTTCTAAGCGGAGCACCAACTTGCGTGCCTATAGATAGTTGACACCCTGGCGAACCCTTCCTTTTTCTCCTGTGAATGGATGCCATCCAGGGGGAGAGTGCTGAGGGGAGGGGGAGTGTAAGGCCTTGCTTAGGTGCAAAATGGTCCTATCGTGCCAAAGCATTTAACTGATATTATCCTTTCAAATTATCATTATTTAGTGACACTCTTCCTATTTTTTTTTTTTTTTTTGGTTGGGTGTAAGACAAGAAATGCTGTCTAAGAGAAGGAGACGACACCCCTACTCTTTGAGAAATTTTTGTCTATGTGAGATCAGGGCCGGATTTACGAATTTGGCCAAATTCATTAATTCGTGTAAAAATATCGATATTTTGAGCTCTACAGTGATGCCCGTCTGTTTTTCTTTCGGTTTCATTAGGTTAATTTTCTGTCAGTATATTTAGAGCCCAAAAATTTTAGCAAAGTAGTTTTCCCCAACTTCTTCGATGAAGCTAAAAATCAACTAACTTATGAGCATCTGAGAAAAATTCCCTACCCTTCAATATAAAGCAAAGTGTCTTACAATTGCCCCTTTAAGAGCTTTCGAGTTTTGAAAGAGGAGAGTTACTTTATCCAATAAGGGAAAAGCTTCCATGTAAGGACACTGTGCGCGCATCCTGCTCCTACACAGGAAATTTGGAGAGTTAAAATCACTCGAGTACGATCCCACGATTTCGAGGGTCTTACGATTCAAAATTAGTTCAACCAATTTTTCAGCATTTTCTTTTTAAATGTGAAAAGCAATGACGTGAGAACAGAATGCCTGGAAAAGAGGAAATTTCGACGCATCAAATTTGTCGTCAGTGAAAAGGAAAAGTGTTCAAGCCTGTACAACCCCTAAATCCGGGTAAAATACTGACATTCCTATTAGAGAACTGAGTGTACGCCTGGAGCTGGTTCCGGTGTCCTCCTCTGAGAAAACGGAAAAGGTGGCTCCCCGGGTTCTGAAGGTTTACAACTTACCATGATCAACTTCCACATGAATCCCTCCCTGCATAGATCGTTAAAGCCTACTGAAAGATTACATATATGTAGGCACAATGTGCAGTAATGAGCAAACAAATTGATTGAATAATAAATACATTTAATACGGAAACAAACTGGAAACTCTATACCATTGAAGAATATTGATTATAAATTGATCGCAGTTAAGGAACGAAAATTCTGTCTGCGTTTGGTTTCAGTTACGAAGAGTTGAAAGGAGAAACTTGTCAATATTTTGTTTTTCCCGCTTTTTCTGAAACGGTCTCTTGACTCTCTGAAGACTTAGACTCCTTCACTACTCAAATGTTGGGTTGTTAGTTAATCTAATGTTACTCTCCGTCGTTTTACATAATTTTACATTGATCAGAGTTAACTACAAAGTTGTAAACATTAGAATGGAATATTTTGCTATTTTAATATAGCAGAGGCAACGCACTTAAAGACCGAAAATCAAACCGTGCATAGCAATTGTTTTTAGCAAACAGGCAATGATATGACCTAACCTGGAGTAAAGGCAGGTCAAACTGATAATTAGTACCTTTGTTTTACCTTGCATATAATATTACTCCTATTCAAATTCCCTCTAAATTTCTGTCTTCTCCTTTTCTTTCCCTTGGAGACTGTGGATCACTCGGAGACCAACTTTTGATTTTTATAAATCTATGGTGTGACAACCTCACATACCCGTATATATGCCACTGGAACTAATGAAACATTGATTCAAGAGTGTTGAGAGACTGACAAGCTTCATATATATTTGCTACGTTTTCCTATATATTATTACAGCTCCCTGTTGAGTTTACTCTATTTTCGGTCATACATCTGTAAAGTGTCATATGTAGAGCATAAGCAAGGCCGCATTTTAATCCCCACTAGACCAGTAATTGAGAGGGGTCACAAAGAGGGATAAACGGATTGTTTCTGAAATCCTCAAACTTCAAGTTCGTGATGCAACGATTAGATGTGTAATATTGAACTAAGGCAGGATGTTCAACAAGGGGTACGAGCAACCCTGGTGGTAAGCAAAATGCTTTCAGGGGTACACGGAACATATTTGTAGCATGCGCATCATTTTAGGGGAAAAAATGGTCTGCCGGTATTAAGCCAGATTAATATTTGAATTTTATGTTGCTGCTGCACGGTTTACTATCCAACACTACCTTCTGTACTACACTGGTAGAACATTACAGTTCTTAAAGCGACGACGATGCTTTATGTACAAAGGCAGTTTCAATCAAGGTTTGGAGATGTATCATATTTGGATTTTATTTCCTGAGTCGGGGTGACATGAATATTCATGAGGGGTACGCCAATGAAAAAGTAAATTGCTCCACCTGTAAAGAGGGAGTTGTTCCGTAACAACTCACTGCTTTAAATGACTAAATCTTTCATAAAAGGGCTCGATGCCCTAAAAGAGAACGGAGTCATCGGCTAACCCGGTATATTCGATTGTGACTTCTAATATTGTCGCCAAAGAACCTGATCTGTACCACGCGGAGCTCACTCTGTTCAGTCCCTCCAGAGCCGTAGTCTGGGAGAAATCTTAAGGCGGTAGTCACACACCATCCAAATGACACCCAAGTGACGTACGTACAGGGGCGTAGCGAAGGTGTTATCTTTGAGGGGGTGTGGAGATTATGTTTTGCCGACGGATCTGGTAATGCGTAGTGCAAAAACGAGCTTTAGCCGGTGGGGTCCTGGGCCCCGCCTTAGGACCCCTGGTTGGGTCCGGGGGGCGCAGCCCCCGGAAGCTCCGAGGTTTAGGTATATCTCTGGGTGAAAAGTCAAGTCTCAGGATAGATATATTTTAGTTCATAATGCATCATCAAATACAAACTAGATCCCCACTAATTTTAATGTATTAGGCTATTCCTCTCGTCAGGCCGCTATAGTTTTTAAGCGGTTGGGATCCAGAGGCCCGCCAGTGCTTTAGCTAGGACGTTTTCTCAATGCGACATTTACTGATCTGTGGCCTGGGGGAGGGGTCTAAGGGGAGGGGATGTCCCCCTCCCCTTTGGAAATTTTTGGAATTTGCAAGTTGCCTAGATGGCAAATGGTGCAATATTTGAGTGGAGTTCTGCCCTAATGAGGAACCTCAAAATTTTCACCCTGGTAGAATTTTGCTTGTCAGATTTTTTTTGTGCGACATTTATCGCCGTTTATGCGACATGGTCGCACAAATAGGGGCTGGCTAAAACACTGGGCCCGCCTAAGGAGGATTCCGGAGGGCGAATCCTCCGGAAGCGCTGAGGTTTAAGTATATTTCTAGGTGGAAAATTAAGTCTCAGGATGGATATATTGTGGTTCATAATGCATCATCAAATGGAAATATCCCCACTAATTTTAATGTATTAGGCTATATCCCTCTCGTTCAGGCCGCTTGTGTTGTAGGCGGTTTGGGTCAAGATGCCCGCCAGTGCTTTAACTAGGACGTTTTCTCCATGCGACATTTACTGATCTGTGGCCTGGGGGAGGGGTCTAAGGGGAGGGGATGTCCCCCTCCCCTTTGGAAATTTTTGGAATTTGCAAGTTGCCTAGATGGCAAATGGTGCAATATTTGAGTGGAGTTCTGCCCTAATGAGGAACCTCAAAATTTTCACCCTGGTAGAATTTTGCTTGTCAGATTTTTTTTGTGCGACATTTATCGCCGTTTATGCGACATGGTCGCACAAATAGGGGCTGGCTAAAACACTGGGCCCGCCTAAGGAGGATTCCGGAGGGCGAATCCTCCGGAAGCGCTGAGGTTTAAGTATATTTCTAGGTGGAAAATTAAGTCTCAGGATGGATATATTGTGGTTCATAATGCATCATCAAATGGAAATATCCCCACTAATTTTAATGTATTAGGCTATATCCCTCTCGTTCAGGCCGCTTGTGTTGTAGGCGGTTTGGGTCAAGATGCCCGCCAGTGCTTTAACTAGGACGTTTTCTCCATGCGACATTTACTGATCTGTGGCCTGGGGGAGGGGTCTAAGGGGAGGGGGTGTCCCCCTTCCCTTTGGAAATTTTTGTAAATGGCAAGTTGCCTAGATCGCAAATGGTGCAATATTTGAGTGGAGTTTGCCCTAATGAGGAACCTCAAAATTTACACCAGGCGGGTAAAAATTGCGTGTCAGATTTTTTTTGTGCAATATTTGTCGCCGTTTATGCGACAGTGTCCCACAAATAGGGGCTGGCTAAAACACTGGGCCGGCCCTAGGGCCCCTGGTGGGGGTCCGGGGGGCTTCGCCCCCGGAAGCTCTGAGATTTTAGCATAATCTCTCGGTAAAAAATTAAGTCTCATGCAGGATTGGCATACTTTGGTTCATAATGCATTATCCAATGCAAAGACTCCGGTTAATTCTTATGTGTTAGGCTATTCCTCCCGTCATGCCACTATACTTCAGGTGCTGAACCTGTCGTTCAGAATTGGAACACTATGTGTTCAGCATTTGAACACTAGACGCGTCAGGCGTTCAAATACGATAAGTGGATAGGCGTCCGGCGTTCAAAAAGGGAGAAAAAGTGTTCAGAATCTTAACACAAGCGTTCAAAATATGCTTTGAACGCCAGGATCTGAAGATGGGTTCTGTATCTGTTTCATTTCGGTGTTCAAAAGTTAAAAGCCTGAGATTGCAGTGAAGGGAAGACAAGCGCGGCACGCATTATTTTTTCCCCGGGATGTTTGTGGGTAAACCGGATCCTCAGAAGTTTGCAAAATGTGTTTGAAGTCAAGGTTAGTGTTTAGAAGACGGCCTAAGGATACCCTCTCCATAGGTAATCGGGTGCTGCTCCCCATGGTGATGATAAAAGTGAGGAATAATGTGCAGAAAGTGGTTTTTCAAGAATGTCATATGACCCGAAATAGTGCACCTATACGGAAGCCGTTAATTTCCTTTCTTTTCCCCGAGTTCTCGACGGACTCAGTTACTAGTCCAATTACACCGACTGCCGTATACGGCTGTCACATGGATAATCAATTTGCCGACGGGAATTCAATTTGAATGGACGAATTAGATGAAGAGCCGAAAATCGAAATAGCCGATAACAGAGAGGCCTGTTCTCTCTTTCTCATTTTTCTTTTCATTCTCCGTCTGCCCTTTAATTCCCTTCCTTTTCCTTTTTCTCTTCTTCTCTCTTCTTTTCCTCCTCTCCTCTTTTCCTCTTCTTTTCCTTTCCCTTTCCCCTTTTTGCTGACAGACCGAAAATTTGCCGACGGGCGACCAAATATTGGGGGTGTGACACCCCCCACACCCCCCGCTCGCTACGGCCCTGCGTACGTAGGATTGTTGGCACTTTTATCGAATCCATCCTTTTTCCAGGCAGTCCTTCAATGTGAGGGGTCGGAGCGGAGTGGTGACTCTGACGTAAGTCAGCTAAGGTGCAAAACTCTTCTTCTTTCGAAAGGTTTTGAACTGATGTTATGTTACTTTACAAATTCTTAATATATACTGCCGATATTTCCTATTTTTGGCTAACTTAAGTGAAAGGAAGGGGTGTTGTCTTTTGGGAGATGGTGACAAAGATGGAAAATGGTGTTATCTTTGTTAAATCTTTGAAGAAGTTATTTTTAAGTACATTTTTTTAAGAAGTTTACTATTAAGTCAAGAAGATGCAAAATGGAGTTATCCGGTAATCTTTGAACTGATTAAATGTTTAGATTTTTCATATTTAAGTGATTTGTTTCGGTTTTTTGATAATATGTCTCCAACGCCACCGTTCCTTGTGTCGTAGAGAAGGCGTGTCGAGAAACCGTTTGTCAAAATACCACCCACAATGGTACTTTCAAGGCCTTTTAACTTGCATCTAAACATCATTTTTAGATTTTATCTTGCTTTTTGAAACTTTGGCTTCAACGGAAAGGGCAAATTCAAAGAAGTTATTCAGTACAGTCATGGGAAACAGGACTTGAAAGTATAAGTTTTCATTGATTTAGTCGTGTAACTTAAGGTAACCTGGGCTGTTTCCTAGAAGCATGCTGTTGCATTCGTAAAAAGGAAAAGAAAAAAAGGTAGGCATACCGTACTTGAGAGCTTTTAGCGTGCGGATCCCATGTGTGTTCTGTGTATCATGTCGTTAATGCAGCTAACCGGACATGGGAGGATTCAACATTTAAGGGGGGGGGGGCTCATTCGTCAGGACGCAATTGTAGCGGTGTCTGGGGATCTCCATGGAAAAAAATTCTTGGAAAAGAAAGACTTACATACGAATTTCCATGTTCTGAGGGCCTAAATATCATAATTAGCCTACAACAATGAAATTTTCAGTATTTTCGGTATTTTTGTCTATGGGCCAGCTTTCGTTTAGGGTTTTGAAATGTCAGGAGCAACTGCCTCCTTTCCCCACAGATACGGCCCTGCCCTCCCTTTTGTTTCCTTAAACATGGCTGAACAAGGAACATGTTGTTCAGCCTGCTGGGTAGGCAACCTGACCTGTTGTGTACACGCGATTGCTGGCTGATTGTTACAGTTCAATGATTTTTTTGTTTGAATTTGCAAGTTTTAAATAACTTCACGATATGTATGTCTGACGTCAGTTTAATATGTTTATACTGTGTGATTCTGGTACATACTACTTGTATATCTTTAATATTGTCTTCTAGTCACGACAGTACTTTGAATTAGAAGTATTGTACTCGAGTTTCGGACCCTTAGCTTCACTCAACTTAAACTACAGCTACGAGGTAAGTCTGTTAGTGTTACATAGGCCTGCATCCATAAATTCAGTAACAAAAACAACTACGGAGTAGGCCTAGTATACCAGGAACACAAGTACTACCGACGTCAAAGTTCCTCGTATGGGCGTTAGTGCGATAGATCCAACCTTATTAATCTAATGAAGTTATATGCGGAACTCTAGACTGATAGTTTACAAGTGTTGAACACTTGTACGAGCTATGCCCAAGTTAGCGACAATCTTATAAAAAAAACTTAAATCTCAATAAATTGTTAAAGACAAGTTGAATTCCTGGTCACAGACTAGATTGCTTAGCAACACGTCACACTAAAGATCAGGTTGTAACCGGTATTTAACAATTCGTTAGCGACATCAATATCCTATATCATTAACAGTTCGAGTAGGATCTCTTCTCTTGGTGTTGGGTTTCAATCACAGGAGAGTGCCAAACTTTGCAGGAAAAGAGACAGCGTTGGGTACACTCTGTGTAGATTTTCCACCCATTAATGGCGTTTTTAAATTACCATCCTACCTCTTACATTTTTCCACGCACGTTGAAGAATGAGCAGAAAGCATGTAGTTTTATCAAAATTCCGAAAATTGTAGTACTTCAAAACGTACAGGACTACTCATTTTCAACCAACTGGGTAGGCGTTTGCAAGTGTACATATCCCGCACTGTGTAAGTTTTACTCCTTGCAGTTGAGCCCTACGTAATATCTGTTATGTATTCGAGAGAGAGGGAAAGTATAACCCTGCAACTTGCAGCCGCCTACATCGATCACTAAATGCGGAGCATTACGGTGATTCTTGATTCAGTAACATACCCTCTTCCGATGTAACTGTGAGGCAGAGAAATGACATACTAAACTGATTCGCAATCATACATACCTAGGCCTTTAATCAATTTTCACGGGTGCATGTTTATCCCAGGGAGCTGTAAGGGATGGAGAAACAACACTTGTTCATCCTTTGAAACTAGGTGTTTTGCCGACACTTAAGCTTCGCATTGTCTGTTTCCTGAAATTCCTCTAAAACTCAGGGGGATTAGGCAGTAAAGACAATTGTTCTTGTCGTCTGCTACATCTGAGGGAGCTCATAGGATGATTTTCCCCATTGGCATCACATTGCCAGTCGTCAAGAGGAACAAAATTTATTTCAACTTGTGCCGCCAGGTGCCACGTTTTAAAAGGGTACAGTGTATCTTTTTATTACTTTTTGAACAAAGATACATTGTTCGCTATTCCAGGAACGAGCCGGAAACGTTTGAAAATGTCATCATCAAAATTTAGACTCCCATCGGTTTTCAGAGAGGTATATTCCTTTCTTAATGCTGAAATGAGAATAATAATGGAATTGTGGAACTTAAGAGTGGGTGAACAGTCGTTTTGATCAAAAACGGTGAAAACGTTTCACATTTATCGGCTGCGCAGTTATCTTCAAAGTAACATCTTCACAATGGTCTTTGTCACAGGATTACCGCGCTTTGAAAGAGGGAGATCATCATTAAGAAGGAAAGTCAACAAAAATCAAACAATAAGAACAAAGACACCTGTCAATCAAATTTGGCTGCCTGAAAAGGATTCAATTATTCTCAAGTACATATTGTCTGACAGATTTCGTCGATGTTTCTCCATCTCTCACAGCTCCCTGTTTATCCTTTGATAAATAAGTCCTGAAAGAATGAGAGGGCATTTGGCCCCTTCCCCTACCACGTTGATTTGTTTTATAAAGTATTTTAAAGTATTTTCTAGCTACTACAGCACACGTTACTGTACCGCGGCTGATCTAGTTGCGATTGATTTTCATGAAAGTGTTATCAGGTGTACCAGCTTCACTGCCCACTGTATGGGTGAAAACCAACAAGGCATATATGGTAGGATACACAGGCGTAGAAAAGCGGGGTGGCTGAGGGCTGAAGTCCCTTCCCCGGTTAAAAATGTGGTGGGAGGAAGTATCTCACCAAATTGCCTCTTAAGGCCCTCTAATATCCACCCCTTCCCCTAACATTCCTCCGCAAGACGGCGATCTGACACAAAATTCACCCCCGGAGAGAACAGCTTCCTACGCCTATGGTAGGATTAAACATGGGCGGCGATCCCGGAGGGATGGGGGACATGTCCCCTCCCCAATATTTGAGAAATCGCCCATTGACTTTGATTTTTCACACAGTAAATTATTGGAAATTCTGGTCATGTCCCCCTCCCCCAATATTGAGAACAAATCGCCGCTCTTGGGATTAAACTTTATGTTTTAGCAATTACACGGTTCTCAGCTGGTTCTGCCTATCGTATTCCGTTTTATGATCATCTTTGTTTTTGGTCGATCATGGGGCTATCACAAAGACAACAGTGATAGTGGATACTCCATCTGTGGACAAACCCATCTCATAAGCAGATACATTGCGTTATTAAGTCTATTACTGAAATGATCCCGTCATGGCTGTCAAACTATCCGGGGGGAGTAAAACTTTCCCTTGATAGCCGATGCGTATGACACAGGAACTCATCAAATGCACATGGCTGCCAACAACGCCATCATATATTGTGATCTTTTGACCAATTTAATTGTTATTAAATTAGTACAAAAGTAAACCACTATTTTCTCAAATTTAAGAAATCACGACTTGTATAAGTCTATTACATAAAGCCACATCAGCTTGGACATTTTTTGTAGTCTTGATGGTCCATCAGGCTTACATTTTTTCATACAGTCATTATTTACTTATTTGTGAGCTAGAAGTTTTGTAACCTGATGATCCAACCCATGTACGTTGCCTTTTTTTCATTTAGAAAGGGAATTCGCAAACTCGACCCCCTGTTTTGTATGAGCCCACGGATATCCATGAGGCCTTTCAAATAATATTTCAATATCTTGACGATAAAGGAAACATTCAAACATTTCAAATTACTGTTTATAGAATTTTACTTATCTAATACAACCATTATAACGTAATATAATTTAGAATTTGTGTTGTCACGCGAAGGTACTTTTTCACACGTTATACAGGAATGTGTACACCCAGTTCTACTATAGAAACCATAATATGTACACCCTACAAAAAGTTGAGTAAAATTTTACTAACACTGTGCATGCATGTGAAAATACTAAAATTGGGTACAGTTTACCCAATGATTGTTGGTTAATGGGTTTACCAAGAGGCTAGTAACCACATATTTGGATAACCAGCCCCTCGGGTAGCCAGTTAAACAACAATTACTGGGCAAATGAATATTTTAAATACTTGCCCGATGTTGGTGAGAGTTTTACCCTTTGTTTTATTTAAAAGTATAAAGCAAAAAAGAATACTAACGCGTAGTACTTATTTAAACTTTTGATGTAGTTTGTGGGATATTTATTATGTGTTTTCAATCGACAGATCGAGATACAGCCCACTTCAAAATGCTTCTTAGGACGCTAAACTAAGTTACATCCAGTGACCCTTTGTAAAACATTCCAAAAAAACACTCGTATAGGGCCCTTGTCGTATGGGATACTGAGTAAGGATAACCTTATTTAATATGCATGAAGTGCTGTAAAGTCTGCAGAGATGAAATAACGAAAGCACCTCGCAATCAGCGACATAGCTGAGTTGAGGATTAATGCTCAAGTTCATTTCAATATTTTTCTTTTTTGCTTTAAATTTGTGTACTGAAATTAATCGATGAAATTAGTAATCAATATTTTTGTCTCTTCGTCTGTATCTGAAGCTGACATCTTAATGTTACCATCCTTCATTTATAGTTTGTAGGAAAAACAGCTTTATAGGACTAATTAAATCTCGAAGAATGCTACTCAGCTCCTGTGTGTTATGAAATATAAAAAAAATCCTTTGCAGCTTTCTACGTATCTGGGTTTGCAACATTATCATAACGGAATGTAACTAACAAAAATGATTAACTACTTGTAAAAAAGAAAATAAAAAACCTTAATTAATATAACTTAAAGTGGATCAAATGTATGTGAACACCAAAAATTTAGGCTATTATAATTTGATTTTTCCTTAAACCCAGAACGTTGCTTGCAGCTTTAACTTACATCTGTATTTTAATTTTATCCTTCTGAAAAGTCTTTTCTTTTTCTGTAATAAAATCTAAATTTGTAACCTGTCTGTTAGAAAAGAAATTATCTTCAATTGATTATGGTCTGAGGTATCTAGTTTTGTCTCCCACTACTTTCTCCGCATCTGAAATAATCAAAACATTTCTTTCATATTTCTCCCCTTAAAGTACATGGAAGGTTTTATCAAAATCCTCAGCGATTCATGTGACTGCAGTGGCTCCCTCAAAGGTAGACAGCATAACGGCTTTTTATGACTAAAGGTGTAAAAAATGGCGCATGATAACAAAATTAAAGGGTGAATAACACTAATAGTTGCTGCGCACTGGTGCGTTGAAAGAAAATTTGGCTTTGTAAAAAAAACCGGAGCAATCACGCACTTGGTGGCTGATTGTTATGGTTCGTTAACTTTCTGCTGAAATTTGTTATTGTTCTTTGAAAAGGAGTTAATAGTGATGGGTTGGTTGACTGGTTTCAAATTACGTGTGAAGTTATTACATTTACTTGAGAGACTTGTAGCTCACGCTAGCTGTAAGTTTAACAACCGTAATGTTGAAAAATTATCGTAGGATATATAAATTGTACAGGGAGTCTTTAATGAAGTCTTTGAAGTATAATTCAAACTGATTCAATCTTCTGCGCAGTGACTTTGTGAAAAGGTCCCTATAGTATCTACACATTACAAACATCCTGGTCAAAATTTGCCACAATCATGGTCATAAAGTAGACAACCATCTTCCATTTGCAAATAACAAGCAGTGCTCGACAAAATCATATTAGGTTTGTTGAATTAATCACTGGCCTTAAGTTCTGGTCAGCTTCACCAAAATCCTCGTCATAACCATTTTCTTGAACTGAGCATTTCATGTGACGTCACCTTTACCCATAAATGTGAAAATTTGCCCATTGGTATGGAAATTCTGCAAAATGACGCCCTTTCATACTTTTCTTTATCGCTTGTCTTTTGCTTCTTTTTGTTATCATTTATTTGTTTTTAGCATCGTGTTTCCCCATTCTTTTTCCCTCACCATTGATACCAATAATCGAATGCATTTTACCCAGTCGTAACTTAGGAATACGGGTTTTTTTGTCGTACTCCACTGGAAGCACAACGCTCTGCTGGCAATTCTTTTGTGCTAAAACACCATTCACACGCTTCACATGAACAATACCGAGCAGTCGTCCTTTGTACTTACTAGGCACACTGACTGATCACATTTTAGACCAAAACAATTATTTCTTCAGTCCACAGGTTTCCTGTGAAAACACATGCAACACATTCCTTTGAAGTGGCTTGCTGCGTACACACTTATTTGTATCACACACTGTCAATGGGGTATGGAATCGCCCCCTGAATGACTGTAGAAGAGTTCTAGAATTTTCCAAAGGTAGTAGGCTATACACGGCAATAGTAAAATAAGAAATCATTTCTGTTTAACAAAACTTATGTTCTACATAAAATAGTTTCATTTTGATAATAGGGGAGTGGGAGGCTGAGAAGAAGCCGTCAGTCCTCCAAATCAACCAGTCGTCCGAATTATTGCTCTAAATTGCCTAATCGCTGATTTTCAAACGTCACTGCAAACGGCAGTAACAACTCCCTGCTGCAAACAAGGTGGCGCTTGAAACATATTGTGTTCCATTTAGTTTTCAGATTGGCAAGAACTATCCACATAACGTCATCTAGTTTCGTTTTACGTCTCCAGTACCTTCCGCGTGTTTACTCACACTAGCGATCATTTATCTGAGTGTTCTCTTTTAGAATAAGTAGAATATGTAAACAGAAAATTGAGAAGTAGGTTGGAGCAGGGACCTGGTTGGAAGCTTCCTCCCATTGCTGTGTTTGCGATGCATCTAGGCTATCTGCATTTTAGGATGCAAGTCGGTAGCTATGCGTGAACACATGGGCGGGGTGTTTCCTCACCGTATCCAACTAAAATTTTACTGCCTTTGGGCAGTGATATCAGCACGGGGTAAAGGGCGTACATAACTCCAAAGAGCTCTCAAATTCGTTCCCTTAAAAAGGAGATAAATGACGTCAACAAGTCGAATAGGTCTAAACATTCACTCCTCATGTGCACTAAAAAGTTTGTGAATTACCTTTATTGCTAGATTTCACGAAATCGCATCTAACAGTGATTAATTTCAAAATTTTCTCGGCGAGGTACCTTATATTCCCATAAGTGGCATCCTGGTGAAAGAGGTGAGCGAAGGGCCATGACTAAAAATTATCCCGCCACTTTTACCTTGAATGTAGGTTTTCCGTGCTGGCCATCAGCATGACATACTGACAGAAGTGACGATTGCAGATAACTGTAACATAATAGATAACTTTTGCAATGTACTATGAAGTAAAACACAAGTAAAACGTTAAAATGTTTTTTAAAATGCAATGTAACGGTTTGCCAATTTCGGCTTTCCCATTATTATTGCCCGTAGGAGTAGCTTGAGTGGCATAGTAAGTCTTTTAAAGCCCCATGCAACCCCTACCATCCTTCTTCCTCCTACCCACAGGAAAAGCTCCTTGCAGCATCAAAGGAAACTTTCGTTAGTAGCTCAATGGGTGATTTCTTTAACCTCTAGTGAACATATAAGGTTATTAAATATTAGGTAATCAGAAGACAGTCAAAACTGACTTACAGTGCCTCATTCTTGTGTCGACAATTTCGGTAATACCCCGGGGCTCCGGGGGCTTCGCCCCCGTCCCCCGTTTAGACATCGCCCCAGAGCCGCATTAGGAGCCCTTGTGGGAACTGTCCACACTTCGGTTGGCCTTTTGCATCTGTAAAATTCGAAAAAGTTTCCCCGTCCCTAACCCCAACTTGTGATTCACCATCACAAACGAAAGTCAGCTTTTTGAATCCCGCAGTGCTCTTTTGCTTCCCTGTGTCGGACCCGTACGTAGAACCAATGTATGTGTATGCCTCCCCTTTATTTCACCATGTGTTTTTATTATAATTGTCGTTTCATTCATGACAGTATAGTATTCTATAGACGAGGGGGGGGGGGCGTTTACCCATCGCCATTCGGTGAAATGGGGCGGTGAGCTGAAAAAAGTTTGGAACCACCGCCTTAAATCTTTGTCACCGTTTACCTTTTATCACAATGTGAACTCACCATTGTTTGCGGTTCAATGACGTAAGCCGCTGCAATACAATATGTATAGTTGTGCAGGCTCGGATCCAGAAATTTTGAGGGGAGGGGCCCAAGATGGAAAACCTCATGTGCACCGAAGGTGCACCACGAGCGCGAAGCGCGAGTCCCTACGCGTGGGGTCCAGGGGCCCGCGTTAGGGCCCCTGGAGGGGTCCAGGGGCGGAGCCCCGGTGGGGGTCCAGGGGGCAAAGCCCCCGGAAGCTCTCGCAATATTGCATTTTAAGAGCACACAAATCGGCTCCAGTTCTTATGTCAGTGAGATTTTATACCTTTTCATGTTGCATGGAATTTGATGTGTATGGCTCAGTATCAGTTACTATATGTACCTGCAGAAGTTACGGAGAATCTAAGTTATCTTAAAACTTACACGTCAACATTATGAGCCCGTGTAGGTAACTTGAAATGATTTTTGCCATAATAAGTGTTTTATTTTCGTTATACGGTATTCGGGTATGGGACGTCAGTTGAAACATTTGCGCGAGAAGCGCGCCGAAAATTTGAATTTACATTTGAAACCATTGCTATGACTAACGGTGTCAATTTTCTTTATATGTTTCTATCCATTAGAAAGTGGGTTTGATACTAAGTTTTCAGTTCTCGTGAGAAGAGGAGGGTGAAAAAATGAATATCAGTTGTTTTACATCCTTACAATGCTGACTCTGAAATCACGTTTATGCACACGAATAATTGGCTTATGGTAGAACCCCACCGATGAGTAATGCTACTACGTTTGGGACCTTACTGATAGTAAAATGAGCAATTCAAGGCTAACAGTGCGTAGATCAAGCAAAAATCAAGAAATATTGAGAAAACTTTGCAAAAATCGTGAGAGATTGCAAATGACGTTTGGTAAAAAGTGATAAAAATAAATCCATCACTCAATAAAAACGTACCTCTCTCCCTGAGTGTAAACAATTGCCCGCGAAGCGCGCCGAAAATTTTCGGTATAGAGCCTCCCGGGAGCTCTGCATAAATTGTACACTGAAAAGGGGGACCAGCAGGACTCTCACAACCTGACATCCATATGGGAGGAGAGATGATATATCACCTTCTTTATGGATTTCTGAAGGTTATACCCTTCAGAAATCTATGACCGATGGTGCCGGCGGGAGTTGGTGATTGGGGGGACCGCAGATACTGAACTGATAAACCGTGCCTTTTTAGGCATGAGATTTTGCATACGCTATATACAAGAGTGGGAGGGCGAAATTTTCCTTTTAGCACTTGAAAGTGCAATCGCAAGAAGGGGTTTATCCTCCCCTTTGAGAAATTTTTGTTAATTTTAGGGGGCCTATATGCAAAATGGTGGTATCTTTGGGTCATTCTAAAGTGATTGTATGTTTAGAAAATGTCCACAACTTAGTGAATTCTAACTTTTGTTTGGGTGAAAGAGGGGAGTAAGAGACGGTTAACATATTGTCTTCAAACCTCCTTAAGGCCCAGGAAAAATCATGGGCGTGGATCCATCTCCAAAAGTGTGTGTGTGTGTGGGGGGGGGGTGGGGGGGGCTTTTTTCACATTTGTGAATCGCCGTCCTGGTGGCGTGGAAGAAGCAGTTGGTGGTAGCCAGAATTTGCGTCACGGGGAGGCAATAAGTTTTGTGATCTTCGGCATGGGGAGGGGTCTAAGGGAAATTTTCCTATAACTGAATGCCCTCAGATGCGATTTGTTGCAACAAAAGTGTATGATTTTTAGGTTATTTTTCGTCTTCCTAGGCATAATTGCAGTTTGTTCCATCATTTCTGAAAAAGTGAGGGGGACTTTTTGACGATGTCCCCCTTTCCAAAAAAGTGAGGGGGACGCGTCCCCCCGTCCCCCATGATCCACGCCCATGGGAAAATTGTACACGCAACTATACCTGCGTGGAGTCCACAGAAACATTCTTGGACTATAATAAAATTTTTCCTTAAAATTTAAAAGGATATCCAAGGTTGACAGAGAAAAGTATAGAGCCTCCTGGGAGCTCTAAATTAGTTACAGTATACAAAAGAGGGGCCAACGGGATTCTCACTACCCGACATCCATATGGGAGGAGATATAATATATCACCTTCTCCTTAGGTTTAGCAAAATGGGATGGTGGACAGGCAAAATTCGTTTCAGAAAAGATTTCCGTCATTATTGAGCGTCGCGGTAAGATGTTTGGAAAATAAGCAACGGCAATTACGTACTTTCAGTGTTTCAAATCATGTGCTAGACTAGATTAGTCAAAGGTCCTATAATGATGAGAGCCCTACAGAGAAGGAGATGTACTTTTTAGAAAAATGTTGCATTGGAATAATTTCTTGCGTCATAGCTTTGTCAATGGTATATAAAATTGGGTGTAAACCCTGTCGTATGCGCGCGAAGAGCCCCGAAATTTTGAATAAAATATTAGTTCATGACAGAACCTGCATTTCAGAACCTGCATCGGACACTGTCACTTTCCCACCAACCTATGCTATTCAGAAACGAATCTTCTGACTGAGAATTCTTAAAAAGCACTTTTGCTCCTTTGTTCCCCCGTGAGTAGTTACCGAAAGCTATTGATAATAAGGACAACTCTGACACAAGGCCTGACGCTATAGCGGAGCTTGCGAAAATTTGGAATTTGTCAAGAATTTCCAAAACTTATGATAGTTTGAGAACAGTTTGTGAAAGAAAATGGATAGAACAAATAAACCAGTCATCAAAAATACATCTCACGCTACACCCTCCACAGAAATCTGTAGCTTAGACGACTTTTTGGACCATTTTAAAAATTTTCAAGAATCGATGGGGGAGGGTGACACACGTCACCCATTGCCCACTGTGCCGACGCCACTGTCTGTAGCCTTTTGAGTTCATTTTAAAACATTTCAGACAGTTTCGAAATCGAATAGGGTATGCACGCCGCTACTTTGCCTGCAACAGCTGGTGCCACTGTGCACAATAGCACTTCACCTGACAGCTTGTCTTCTGTATTCATTCTGCAAGGTCTGTATGGCGAAAACTTTGCCTCTCAATCCCTCTAGCTTACAAAAAAATTTCACTCTTTAACACAAAATTGTTACTAAATTTCAGTGCAGCTAGCCAAGTCCATACTACATATGTCACGATGTTGACTTATTTAGATCTTAAGTCAAGGATCATTACTCAGCTATTCACCTGTTTTCGAACATTGTAGCGCTCCTTTCGTCGCCAACCACTTTGAAAGATATATAAAGAGATAATCCAGCGATAGCTCCACCCAACCCCTACAGAAGTATATACTTTGAATAAGTTCTTAGACACTTTTATTCATTTTTTGCTTTTAATTTTTCTTTCTCCTTTTCTTTTTTTTTTCTTTTTCTTCTTTTTTTTTCTCCTTTCGTTTTTTTTTCGTGGCGAGGGGGGGGGGGCGGGCCAGGCCCCAGGGGGCGGCCCCCCTGGATCCGCGCCTGTAGTTGTGATCAGTAAATGAAGGTTAATATGGGAAGCTAACATGAAATATCTAATCTGTGTGATAATCTGGCAAGTAAAATACTACATTTCAACAATACAGTCGAGTTTTAAGGATCCGTTGTTCTTATTCGTTGTTTAGTGAGTGTCGACGTTTTACTCGAGTGGTCTATATTTTTACACATTCAGAGTAAGCTCCGTTGGTTGCACATAGCTTGTTTGATCACTCGATTAGTTTAACTGATACATCAGTGCTAAAACGTCTCGCGCAGAAGAAATATCTTTCTCGATCGGCAGGAGTGGTAAGAAAATGTTTTCCCCAACAGTTGAGTCCTTGAGGCCTTGAAAGGGCAGTTGTTTTACGACGCTAAGCGACCACGAATGTATGAGAAGCCTATATGCCTTATAAATTACAACTTTCATGGCGGTTGTCTAACCAGCTCAACAATTGAGGTCAAATTTGGTTTCTTTTGAAAGGCCAGTTCAGGTGCAAAAAACCTTGCAGCATCAAAACCTGACTAAAACCTGACATTACCTTGAAACAGTCCCGACTTCGAACCCCGAACCGGTTGCTAAGCTTCATCAGGCGCGTAGCCAGGGGGCGGAGAGGGCAGCCACCCCCTTGAGCATATTTTTGGTATTTTTTAATGTTTATTTTTACAATATTGATAGTGTTTTCCCTATTTATATGCAGTAAATAGGCCTGGGAAGTGCCATTTCCAGCGATCTGGGAGGCATTTTGGGCCAAAATTTTCTTGCACTCTGCGCCAAGCGCCATCCTATGGTGGCGTGGAGCACTGAGAGTCTGTCTATGAGCTTCGCCCCCCATGACAAATTCCTGGCTACGCCCCTGAGCTTCATGGCTCGAAATACCTCCGCCTTTATCCACTCGGCACAGCACCGGTATAACAAAGAGTCAGCTTTCTCGACGGTGGGGGGGGGGGGTCTCACCACAAGAGTCTGGAATATGGCTCATGCATGGCAAATGTAACGTTTCATCAATCAAGAACAGATATCTGTATGACGTCAGGTATTGACATTCGTACTAACGTCGAATTGGAAGACCACAAGGTCGTTTTAAATGACCGTAACTTAATTAAAACACATTGAATCAAATTTTGGGTACTTCAAATTCTGACCCTTGGGCATACTTTACGTAGTAGGTAAATAATAGCTACCGGTACCAAGTCTATGCAGTGAAGAACCCTAACCAGAGGGTGTCTAAGTAGCCGGACGTCGACCCCCTTCCCCATGAAGAGTTCTGCTCATGTCAACTCCTGGACATACATTTACTTGATAATTGGCAAAATGGTGCACTAGTTTTTATGTGATTCTCTGAGCATCTGTCATTAGTCAAATATTTTCAGCTGCAACCCCTCCATACACACGATCCCACCAACTGGAAGACCTTAATAATTTATTCAAATGTAACAAATTATGACTTGAGTTGCATCTGATCGGAAAAGCAACCATACCGGTTAGGCAACCTGGTTATAGGCTTACACTGAATGGTGTACAAACTATTCAAATATCATAGCCTCTTGTAAGTTAGCTTCAGTAGTGTGGGCAAAGGGTTTGGAGGCAAGGGGCCAACTACACCACACGTTTGGTCATAGGGTGGTAAATTTGTATGTACATTTGCGTGGACCAGTGTTTGAATATTTGGTGCATTCCTAAAATGTATTCTATAATGAGCTCAAATTCATTTGGAGGAGTATATAAAAAGTCAAAATCACTTTGAATGTAAGTTTTTCAACGCGTAAACAGGTCCGTAGCCTGCGGGGGGGCAGGGGGTAGTTGCCCCCAAATGAATTTTTTGGCACTTGGGAAAAAAATACTGAAATGCTGAAAATTTCACTGTCCTAATTATGATTTTAAGGCCCTTAGAACCTAGAAAATCCCATGTAAGGGTTCTTTTGGTCGAAAATTTTTCACGGGAGCTCCCCGGACACGTTCTGATATGGGTTACTCTTCCTGACGAATGAACTCTCTTCCTCCTACATGACACACAGCTTGGCTACGCCTCCATAAACCAGGAAGGTGTTCGTGGTTGACTGTCGGCAACTTGTTAGACATTAAAGCATTGTTCCAAATAATCCCTTTTTGTTGGGGTCGCTGTAAGCATGAATGAGGTTGCCTAGATATTAGACAAAGGAATTCAATGCCCTTTAGTTCAATAATCCTTCATTAAAGCATTTAGTCTCCATTCTACGGTCAATCTAATTGGATTAGCATAAATTAAAGTCTTCAATGGATCTCCACCTAATATCACCTCCCTGGTATCAGGGAGCTGTTACAGCTCCCTGCTGGTATTATTTCCAATACCCGGTGACACAGCATTCTTTGCTAATATAGCTTACTGATTAACTGGTTGGTTGGTATAATATTAATCAAATCTAACCTTTCTTCTTGAAATCTCAGTTTATTTCTAAAGTATGAAATGTAAAATGAAGATCGTTAAGATGCAACTTTCCAGGTCTAAAATGTGCCACCACCCCCCCCCCCCTCGAGTGATTTCGACCAAGCATTTTCTTTGCAAGACCTACGCTTCCGCTACGAGCCAACCAATGGTGGCTCTCTCAGTGGCCCACTAAGAGGGGAAGCTAGCACCAGGTGCTACAATCTTGGACAAAACTCGTTGGGACACCCCCGCTCCCCGTCACAAAGTTGACCATTTTGACGGCATACAGTCATTCTCTCTGCGCAACTTTGGAAGGGGGAGCGGGGGCTTCATGTAAACCTGGGAACGGAGATTCAAGAATATTATGACAAAGCGTCCCAGCAGTTTTGTCCAAGATTGTCTGAGAAATTCGAGAAGTTAGAACTGCTCGCGGCCCACGATAGAAAGTGTTTCTTTGCGTTGCGTTGCTTCGCAAAAGGGAAGGTGTCTTTTCTTTAGGTATAAGAGAACAGTTACAGAGAATAATCAGCATATTCTGAGTTCATATTGAAGTTCTTGTTAATATAATATTACTGAAGCTAAAAGCATTGGGAAGGTAGCTAAATAAGTTCAAAGCGTCCTCTCGTTCAGGAAGACATTTTCAATAGTCACGTATTTTGGGCTCACACTGTCTGAACAGGTACCAAATAAAAAGAAAGTTCAGCAGAAGTACGTGTTGTATCCTGCCTGTTACTTTATATTAAAGTAATTTACCAGAAATAAGTTAAAAAGTATTTGAATGTATATTCATTTCACCTTTATAACGCAGTAACTTTCATTTGAGTGGCTGAAACTATACAGAAAATATGCCATACATGCTAATTTGACGAGACCGGGGGTGAAGGCTAAGTTAACCAAACGGTCTACCATTTGTTTTGAGAGCAACTTTGAAAGCAAAATGTAAAGAAATTGAGTCGGCTAAAAGAAGGCATAATAGATACATCATCAGCTTCATGTGACATGAAAAACTGTGTTCATAGGCATCAAATTCGCTTCAAAATATGTCTAAAACCAGCCCTAATTAACGATCCACCATCGTTTTAATAAAAAGCTTGGCTTGCAGTTCTGCTTTTAACATTTCATGGTAGATCGTGGCGCTCTTTCAGTTAAAATCTTGCCTTCTTACCACTAGTTTGCAATAGCAGTGAGACTCTTCGATCTATCCATGAAAGAAATTGTTTTGTTTTCCGTCTTACAACTTAAGAAGAGTTGTCATCCTCCTTTAAATTTGCTAAAAAATGCAACGCATATGGCTGCCATAGACGTCGTTACGGAACGTAAACATTTCTGCCTGGCATTCCCTGCGAATACCTGAAACAGTCTATCCATTATGATCTCGCCAACCAACAATAAATCAGTATAAACAAATAAACAAAACAACACATTAAAACAATTTTAAATTGTACTTTCATTTGGCTAAAATCCTCAGGCCTATAAGCCTCCCAAAAAGTGTACTGAATACAGCTGCTCGGAAAATTAACCATTTTTCTATTGAATTTGTTCTCGTAAATCGCTCACTTAAAACTCAGACAATCTTGGACAAAACTCGTTGGGACACCTCCGCTCCCCTTCACAAAGTTGACCATTTTGACGGCATACAGTCATTCTCTCTGCGCAACTTTGGAAGGGGGAGCGGGGGCTTCATGTAAACCTGTGAACGGAGATTCAAGAATATTATGACAAAGCGTCCCAGCAGTTTTGTCCAAGATTGTAGCTTTGTAGGGGTGCCATGACACAGCCGAAAAAATTACGAAATAAGTAGGATTTCTAAACATATAATCAGTTCAAAGCTTTATCAGAAATAGCAGAATTTTGGACCTAGGAAACGTTAGAACAATTTGTTTTCAAAGAGCAGGGGGATCACCCCTTGCCTTAGGTAAGAACCTTTTCAAATACACCAAAAATAGAAAAAAAATCCCTAAATAATAACGTTTCCTTAACATAGAATCAGTTCAACACTTTACCAAATTTTACCAAAGATAGCACCGTTTTGCATCTAAGCCACCTCACATAGACAAAAAATTCTCAAAGAGTAGGGTGTCGTACTCGCCTCTGAGACAGCAAATTTTGCCTTTCCCGCAGCCAAAAATAGGAAAAAACTGCTTGAGACAATTTTGAAAAATAATTATAATCAGTCCAAAGCTTTGCCAAAGATAGCACCATTTTACACCTAAGCCTGCCTGGCCTTACATGTCACCCCCGCCCTTCCCCTCGGCACCTTCCCCCAGGATGGCACCCATGCACAGGTGAAACAGGAAGGGTCTGCTCGGGTGTCAATTATCTGTATCTCTTTGCCATAAGATAGTTTTTACTGTATTAAAAGCGAACATCTTTCAGGAATTTTTTGGTAAACTTAGAAGAATATTCTCTGTGAGAACCTATATATCATTGGAAAGAGCAAAGATGGGGGATTTAAATGCATATTTTATTTTTGTAAACTAATCTCATTATGTATGCAAATATGCAAATTAGATGACGTAATACGCTTTCCATAGAATACCCTATAAAACACATACAGATCACTATTTTTTGCAATTTATCGTGCTGGAGATTGTTTAGCTTCATTTTCTCTTTCATTTGATACCAAATTTGAATAAATTGGATCAAAAATGAGGAAGATATGCCCATTATTTTACTTTTGGTATAAAGCCCACACTGAACTAACACACTGACCCTATGTGACCTCTACACAGACGGCTCAGTGCACAGTGGAATGTAAACTTTGGATCTAAACAGAGCTGCGTGGGCTTTGTAAGGTAGCTCTAAATGGACATTTTAGTGAGTAGAAAAGTCGGAGGGGTGTTGTGGGTTATAATTTTTGATATTGGGAGGGGATTTTGTGGTCAGAAATGCATATTTTGGGTCAAAATTGACGCATTTTTTGAAAACTGAATATGTGTGGAGTTTGAACCTCTCTAACTCACCCCACCCTTGTCATTTATGCATATATTTTGGTACTGTTATGTTGGGAATTTTGTAAGGAACGTTTTGGTGTTTGAATGAAAAAGATCGGACTTTTCGTTGTTGAGTTATGCATTTGAGTGATGGGGTGGGTTTGGGGGGTTGAAATGACCAATTTTGACCAAAAATGACGCATTTTTGAAAATACTTGAAATATCTCTAAAAATCCCTTTACCTGGCATCTAATCACCTCTCATGGTGTTTCTTTAGGTTCTAGGGTATTCAAAAAGGATGACTGAGTAGTGTGACCTTTTCTAAGTGCCTGAATGATTTTTGAAAATTATGCGTCAGTTTTTTAGCATTTTTTTAATTTTTTATTTAGAATTTTTAAATGTAAACAACTATTTATCGATGTTTTGTGAAAAAAAACTCCTACTACAACCCAACCCCCCCCCCCTTCATTTTGGTGGTTAAATGAAGGCTGGTGGATGTTGCATGACAAAGTTATGATTTTTTAAAAACTTGTTCCTCGACAGGGGTGCCTCAGACACCCCAGTTATGGTAAAGGGGTATTTACGCAACTTCAAGTGGGGCTCCGTTTAGATTGTTTCATCAACTGCCACCCGGGATTTTACCCACGCTACGGCTCCAGTATAAATGACACCTTTCAATTTCAGGTTGCAGTATAATCAAAGGGAAAGAAAATTTTCCCCAAGGTATGATCAATAGACAGTTTCGAACCTTCCAATGGACATTCAAAAACCGCCGACTAGCTTCATAAAAATTCCATGATTTTGTCGCAAAGTGTGCACCTAAAATCTTTCCCACTATGAGTTTCTTTATCGCTTTTGTTTTCTTTTCAAATGTATCTCTGTTCCTGATTTAAAAGCATAATTCTAAAAGATGTCAGTCAGATGGCTTCCAAATTACCAGCCCCGTAAGTATAACAATTTTAGAACTTGTGAGTACGCTTATATCATAAGGCTTTGGTAGTAAATGTCACACAAATATATGTCAATTTTTGATTTATATTATTTCCGTGCACATGTCAGTGAACAATGCACATTTCATTTACCCGAGAAGAAATTTCCTTTTGAGATCCTTTGTTCCAATAACCAAAGAGATTCAATGGCGGTTTCAAATGGTTTTCGACTTGTTAAAAGTAGAAAGGACGTGGCTCGTTCAAAGGTGAATTTGTGCTTCTGTCTGACCAGTTCACATTAAGCAGTTAAGCAAAGGAAACCTTTTGAATCGAAATGGTTATCTATTGGGTTTCTTCCGAATCCAAATTATATCAAAACGTTTTCCATCAAAGGGTCCCGGAAGGACAATTAGCTGGGTAGGTTATGCTTTATTATGTAAGTTGCAACCCCTTATCCCCGCTAACACAAAACGTTTTTAAAACGTGTCAAGTGGTTGTTATAAAGCCTTCTATAACACCACATTACACGTTTTAAAAACGTTTTGTGTTAGCAGGGATCAAAATCTCTTTAATTTAATAAATATTTTGGCAGGTTGGTTCGCAGTAATCAAAGTTAAGCCGGACCATAAGGGAATGTCCATATACCTTGCTTCACCCCTCTTACTCCCGTCCCCCTGTCTCCCTTGAGCAGGGTTGGTGAATGTTAGATATAGATGTAGCCCCTTCTCTACATTCTGGTTAGAAGACCAACCAGTTCTTAATTTGAATAACGTCTCCTAGAACACATCTTGTCGTTTTCAAAGCTACTGAACCAACCGATTATAAATTTAGAATAGGGTTATGTAATTAGGTGGTTTTCGGTCGTCAAACCATTACAAATGATTTAATTTGGTGGTTTTGAATGTTAAAACTAATACCAATAATTTAAATGTTTGTGCATGGTTTCCTGATTAAGTGAGATTAGAGCAACAGGACAAAGCTGGGATTTAGCCCTAACCTCCAAACACAAGCCTCCTCCTATCGCCTTTCCAATCGGAACGACAGTGTAAGTTATCTTTCAAACACATTCTAGCCCCGCAAAATTCAGCCCAGTGACGTTCTCACCCCTTCACTATCCCTCAAAAATTCTAGTGCCTGTCTATGCCACGGGCTATGAAGCCACCTGGGAAAATATTTGTTCTAATGTAGGGCAGTTTTCCTTTAAATTGGTCCCTGTCGTCCATCGAAGACAAGTTCATACCGCACAAACGTTACGAAGCTACGCCCAGCAGTCCTATTAGGGTGGTACGTTTTGTGGATGATCTACAAAATTCTCAGTATTGGTCTAGACTCCCACTTACGTAAGTACTTGCTTCAAGGTTTTAAAATGGACTCGGGGGTGATCATCCTTTCTCCAGAGAAAACAAAGTGCTTTTCAAAACTGAAAATGCAACACCAAGAAAAAAAAGTTTCGAGTGAGCGTTCAAAAAACGTCTGTCAGGAGTGATCCGTTACCTCTGTTTCAAGCGCGTTAACATTTATCATTATTTCTATAATACGAGGGCCCTTTCAAAATACTTGCGTAGGGAACTATCTCCCCTGCTCAGACCCCAGCAAAAGCGTTTTTGATCCCTCCACTTGGCAGGGTCGTAACTAGGATGAAATTTTTAGGGGGGCCTAGGTATCAAATGGGGGTCACGGCATTGATCGCAGTCCTTAATTCTTACAAATTTTATTAGGACACACACAATTTCTGCGGGGCCTAGCAAATATCTAAAGGGGGGTTGGCCGACTCTCCAAAAACTCAGTGACGTGTTCGCAAACGAGGTATGCTCGGGATAAATAAACTGTGGTGATAGGTTTAGTCTATTGGAATCGCTGAAAAAGTCTTATGTGGTGTGGGAGGATATTATCCAGCAAAGAATAGTTTTGCAACTTTTGATTGAAGTTTTTAATAGGATACTCAAAGGTTTGAGTTGTTAAATTTTTTGTGACCTTGTTTAAGTAACAAGCCTTGGCATGGTATGCTATTGCTAGACGCGTTTCGCCCCGAAAGATTAGTTTCGGGACTCATCAGTAGCAGGGTGTATTATTAAAAGTAGGCAATAATTGCCAGAGTGTCACGTTCAAGAAAAGGTGAGAATTATCAAAAATTATAAATGGAATTCACGGTGGGATCCTAAGTAAAATGAATGATAAAGTGTAGCTCTCAATGTTGCCGGTGTAGGCCGATACAGGTGTAAGCAGCTGGCGTTAGAGAGTTACGATGCGGTAGCCCCTTTTCGGTATAACCTTACCCCGGCGTTTTACGCGGGACCAACAGGTGTGTCAGAGATTCCCCCCTTAAATTAGGTTTGTGCATGTTCATGGTAAACGTTAACGTACGGTCATGTCATACCAAAATTGTAGCTAAAACGCCGGGTAGGGTAATGCCGATGTTGGTAAGAGGCGTTTGTGTGCTATACTGATTAGGGCATAGTAAAATTAGAATAAAACTTGTCAGCCGGAAATGTAGTTGGATGTGAAAGAAAATACCCAAAATTGCTCAATCTAATTGGCTGACATGAATGACAGACAAATCAACATTTTGAGAGATAGATTGGATACAGTCATTTTGTGCTAGTTTAGATTGAAAAAATGAGCCCGTGCTGGCTAGATATGGCTCTTATGACACCGATAAGCGACTAGGATACTAGAATATGTGGTGATATACCCTCAGTATAGGCAGGGGCGTAGCGAAGGTGTTATCTTTGAGGGGGTGTGGAGATTATGTTTTGCCGACGGATCTGGTAATGCGTAGTGCAAAAACGAGCTTTAGCCGGTGGGGTCCTGGGCCCCGCCTAAGGACCCCTGGTTGGGTCCAGGGGGCCCAGCCCCCGGAAGCTCCGAGGTTTAGGTATATCTCTGGGTGAAAAGTCAAGTCTCAGGATAGATATATTTTTGTTCATAATGCATCATCAAATGCAAACTAGATCCCCACTAATTTTAATGTCTTAAGCTTAGCCTATTCCTCTCGTCAGGCCGCTATAGTTTTTAAGCGGTTGTGATCCAGAGGTCCGCCAGTGCTTTAGCTAGGACGTTTTCTCAATGCGACATTTACTGATCTGTGGCCTGGGGGAGGAGTCTAAGGGGAGGGGGTGCCCCCTCCCCTTTGGAAATTTTTGGAATTTGCAAGTTGCCTAGATGGCAAATGGTGCAATATTTGAGTGGAGTTCTGCCCTAATGAGGAACCTGAAAATTTACACCCGGGTAGAATTTTGCTTGTCAAATTTTTTTGTGCGACATTTATCGCCGTTTATGCGACATGGTCGCACAAATAGGGGCTGGCTAAAACACTGGGCCCGCCTAAGGAGGATTCCGGAGGGCGAAGCCTCCGGAAGCTCTGAGGTTTAAGTATATCTCTAGGTGGAAAATTAAGTCTCAGGATGGATATATTGTGGTTCATAATGCATCATCAAATGGAAATATCCCCACTAATTTTAATGTATTAGGCTATATCCCTCTCGTTCAGGCCGCTAGTGTTGTAGGTGGTTTGGGTCAAGATGCCCGCCAGTGCTTTAACTAGGACGTTTCCTCTATGCGACATTTACTGATCTGTGGCCTGGGGGAGGGGTCTAAGGGGAGGAAGAACCTCAAAATTTACACCAGGCGGGTAGAAATTGCGTGTCAGATTTTTTTTTGTGCAATATTTGTCGCCGTTTATGCGACAGTGTCCCACAAATAGGGGCTGGCTAAAACACTGGGCCGGCCCTAGGGCCCCTGGTGGGGGTCCGGAGGGCTTCGCCCCCGGAAGCTCTGAGATTTTAGCATAATCTCTCGGTAAAAAATTAAGTCTCATGCAGGATTGGCATACTTTGGTTCATAATGCATTATCCAATGCAAAGACTCCGGTTAATTCTTATGTGTTAGGCTATTCCTCCCGTCATGCCACTGTACTTTAGGTGCTGAACCTGTCGTTCAGAATATTCAATATTCAAAATATGCTTTGAACGCCAGGATCTGAAGATGGGTTCTGTATCTGTTTCATTTCGGTGTTCAAAAGTTAAAAGCCTGAGATTGCAGAGAAGGGAAGACAAGCGCGGCACGCATTATTTTTTCCCCGGGATGTTTGTGGGTAAACCGGATCCTCAGAAGTTTGCAAAATGTGTTTGAAGTCAAGGTTAGTGTTTAGAATGCGGCCTAAGGATACCCTCACCATAGGTAATCGGGTGCTGCTCCCCATGGTGATGATGAAAGTGAGGAATAATGTGCAGAAAGTGGTTTTTCAAGAATGTCATATGACCCGAAATAGTGCACCTATACGGAAGCCGTTAATTTCCTTTCTTTTCCCGAGTTCTCGACGGACTCAGTCACTAGTCCAATTACACCGACTGCCGTATAAGGCTGTCACATGGATAATCAATTTGCCGACGGGAATTCAATTTGAATGGACGAATTAGATGAAGAGCCGAAAATCGAAATAGCCGATAACAGACAGGCCTGTTCTCTCTTTCTCATTTTTCTTTTCATTCTCCGTCTTCCCTTTCCTTCCCCTTCCTTTTCCTTTTTCTCTTCTTCTCTCTTCTTTTCCTCCTCTCCTCTTTTCCTCTTCTTTTCCTTTCCCTTTCCCCTTTTTGCCGACAGACCGAAAATTTGCCGACGGGCGACCAAATATTGGGGGGGGGGTGACACCCCCACACCCCCCTGCTCGCTGCGGCCCTGAGTATAGGTTGAGATGCAGAGATGACCGTTCTTAAAGGATAATTCCGATAAAATTGCAAGTCTTTGGTACCTTGGATTATTACCGTATACGGTACAGTGGTGTATTTGTGTTACAAATACAAGAGTACTTTTCAAGGTGTTTAATTCCACCGAGATTGGTGGATAACATATCTACAAGCGAAAAACCTTTCTTCTGGTAAAATGGAGAAGGAAACACAACCTGAGGATCGTCTAGGATTCAAAAAGTACCAGTCAAGGCCGTCTCACATCAAAGATGGAGAAGCAATCAACATTTAATGGGGGGGGGGGGGTTGGCCGACTCTCCAAAAACTCAGTGACGTGTTTGCAAACGAGATATGCTCGGGATAAATAAACCGTGGTGATAGGTTTAGTCTCTTGAATTCGCTGAAAAATTCTTATGTGATGTGGAAGGATATTACTCAGCAAAGAATCATTTCGCAACTTTTGATTGAAGTTATAGTCCCCCAGCCCCCCCCCCCTCCCGTAGCTACGCGCATTCCACTTTGCCCCTTCAACTGCTGATTTTGATTAAAAGAGACACTGTGACAATTTGCCCTACAACTAAATTCCTCACTACCACCCTGGGATTAATTGAGGCGTCGGAGTATCAGAGTATACGACACCCTTATTTGCGCTGGCGTAAGCAATACGCTTGTAAAGTGACCAGTTGAACCACTTGATTGAAGTAAGGCAGTAGTGTGGGCAGGCGCGTAGCCAGGAATTTTCGAAGGAGGGGGCGAAGCCTGTAGGCAAACTATCTAAGCGTAGCGCAACTATAGTTTGCGCGAAGCATACAAGAAAATTTTGGCCGAAAATGCATCCCAGACTGCTGGTAATGGCAGTCCCCAGGCCTTGTAGGTTGCATCTAAACATTTTTTTTTATTCTGAGTTACTAGCAATGTCAGAAAAAATCATTAAAAAAGTACAAAATATGTTCAAGGAGGGGCGGCTTCCCCCCCCCCTCCTTGGCAACGCGCCTGGGTGCCGGTACATATTGTTCTTCTTTGCTAGACCATTCTTCGTATTATTCATAGGCAAAACAAACAGGCCATAAGGAATAGGCACTTTACTGGCTTCCCCTCTCCCAAACAAAAACTTTCCGACCAAAGTTATGTTAGAAACCTTTTAGTCCCCTGAACACGAAATGAAGTAGTAACAGTAAATAGGGCCTATGTTTTGGGTCTCACTTATTCAAAATGGTTACCAAAAACAAAGAGGCCGAAACAGTGTGGATATTTTTTCTTTTAAGTAATTATAAAGAAAATGATCTAGTTACAATAAAGGGTTAATCAACGCTCGACCGTGCATTAAGTAGGGGATAATGCAAGATCGGAGGTTAATGCAAGCGATGCACGAGGGCTCAGCCCGAGTGCATCCAGCGATAGATTAACCCCCGGAGTGCATGATTCTCTTTGTAATGCACAGGTCTAGCACTGATTACCCTGCTCATTCGTACACATCAATATTTTGATGAAAAGGACAAACATGAAAGAAAATTTATGTTTGTAAATAATTGTATTGTTATTTAAGGCAAACCCCGAGAACATACGAAACGATTTACAACCATTGAAACAATATTCGTGCGCAATTAGCAAAGTAGCCTACCATTTAACTAAATGAATTCAATACAAATATTCATAAGTCATGAAATATAACAACGATGTGACTAAATTTGGGAAATAGTGTTCTTCTTCAAAGACTTCAACAGCCGAAAAGGACAAAAACTTAACAGTTGGTAACGTAACTAAAGGTAAATGATCAATGGCAACCCCTTAGCCACGAAATCTCGCATTTGTATCATGTACATTTGCACTGCCCATAGGGCTGGTATGCAACGTTAATATTCACTGGGCCTAAAGCATGGTACGTTTTGTACGTTGTGTGTGCGCATGCTGTGTACATAAACATGCACGTAAGACGTATACTGTATTTAGTGCATGACATATCCGCCAGTATATGCTTAAGCAGCGCGGTCTTTTTAAAATTGTTCTTCCTTTGTTCAAACCCTAACAGACCTGTTCAGGTATTCTTCAGCTTTAAAGTTACTTCAAATGTTGGAATTTGCCTAGGAGTAACTACTGATTTTGACAGCTAAACAGTTACATCATTTTGGAAAGTACATTTGGAGAAGTTCGGACATATTAGAGATCTCAGCCCTATAACAGCAGTAGTAACGTTGATTTCTTTCTAGGATTCAGCGGCCGACGAGGAACCTTTATGTAAGTTGTAAAGTTACGGAGGCTTAGGCCTAGGTTGACTTTGAATTATAACCGTGTTCGGATCCCTTGCCTCCGAGGTTTTCATGTAAGATTTGGGAACAAAAGCATTAGGCCTTGACGTGAGTAGGATATTAGCTACCCTGCTCTAGGCCTATGTGCCAAGCCAGCCATATCTGTAGGTACAGTATAGTACGGTATTATTGTATTCACTCGCCTGTGATTTTGTTCTATACCATGCGGTTATCCTAGGATAACCCACGGTCACTTGACCGTAATGAACCAATAGGAGTTGAGGAATTTTACTAAGCATGAATAGACATACTTTTATACAACTACTCTTAATACTTGTGTATATTTTATAATTAATATTCAAAGCAATCCCTTTTCTTAGAGATATAATTTAATGTTTTGTAATCGAACTGGATTTTAAATACCTTCACACAAGAGAACATGTCAACCAACGTGACGGAAAGTCACCGAAGAAGTCAAAACAAAACTGTAAAAATTCCGTACAAAAGTGAGAAAATGATAAAAATAATAAAAAAAAACGAAACGTAATCTTTAAAAATATATTTCAATCGAAAGCCCTTAATCACTTTGTAAAAAAATGTTCGTAAACATAAAAGCACAAGATATGAATTTTTTGCAGGAACCCAGCCTGACCAAGGTGGCGGAAGTAGTAAAATGGCCGACAAATTAGCAATTACAAAATAATAAGAAAAATAATAATAATATAATAATAAGAAAAATAATCACTTAGATATTTATGACACAGTTCATCTTCAATTCTGTTCATATTCTGTTATAATTATTCAAACTGCAATTTTTTACCATTTTTCCCTGATCTAGATCAACCAAGATGCGGAAATAACGAAATGGCTGCCGAGCAATAAATAAAGTATATAATAATGATTAGGAAATAATCATTAAAAAGAGTTTTGATACAGCTGATCTTTGTTTCTGTCCATCATAATTTTTTCGAGCAATTACACAGCTGCACTTACACAATAAACTGATGAAGCTTTCAAATTATAACGCTCTCGAGTTTTACTTGTGACTTTCTTCCTAATGATAAAATTCGAGCGATAAAATATTGCTCGTCAGTGCGTATTCCCTGCTCCACACTGATGGCAGCGGCGTAGGAAGATGTTTGACATTGGGGGGGCCAGACCAGATGTGACTTCTCGACCTTGAATCCCCTTCCCACACTAAAACACATTTGCTCAATGTGATTCTTCCGATTTTAATTTGAGCAAAATAAAAATATTCAAAGCAAAAGGAAACAAAAACAACACCATGCAGGAGTGATTTTTTTGTTTAGGAGGCTCTGGAGGACTGGAGATTTTGTGGGGTTGACTCCCGTTTATCATCTAAGCGTCACCATAGGTTGGCGCGGAGCGTACCAAGAAAATTTTAGAATACTTCCCAGATCGCCGGAAATGGCACTTGTCAGGCTTGATAGCAGCCATCAAGATGTGCAATTTTTGTGAAAAAATGTAAAGCTTGATTTGATTTTTTTTTATAAAACACATTTCTGTGAGGACAGATTAGTTGAGCTGGCCTGGACTTGGGGTCCGAGGATTGGAAGTTTGAACCCCATTTACTATCTAAGCAAAGCGCCACCATAGGTTTGCGTGGACGGAGCGTACCGAGAAAATCTGAGATTTTAATACATCCCAAATCACCGGAAGTGGCGCTTGCCAGGATTTTTGAAGCCATCAAGATGTGTCCTTGTTGTGCAAATTTTGTAAAGTTTGACTTGAATTTAACACTTTAAGTCTGTTGCAATCTATCCGACTTCATTCAAAATTGTTCAGCGTTGAGTTATCCCCATGGATTTCAGTGGATTTGTTAGAACTGAGATTTTCTACAGCCAGAGTCTGTTAACTTATTATAAAGTTGAGTAGAGGTAGCCCCACGATTTGCCCGGCGAACGGCCAACGACCTGAAACTCCGACAGCCCCAATGCCGTCGAGTATTGGTGAGATGCGATTTGAAGAGAGCCTGTGTACCAGCCTCCATTTCATTCGGGTCATATATTGCATAAAATTTGTATGTACGAGTGAGGCTAAGTTCCGAGTTGATTAAATGTTTTTTCCGGAATCTAAACTGAAAAACTGCAATGTGCGCGAAGCGCGCGAAATTTTTTTGGGGTTATTTTTCACAAAAATCATAGGCCTATTTAATTATTAAAAACAATAAGAAAGAAAAGCTGTAGGGGCTAGAGAGCGTAGGAGATAATATGCATTGTATCGAAACTACCTTGACTATCCGATGAAATAGCCAAATATTGGTCGGTGAGTCCTTCACCAACTGGTCGTACAGCATGGCACACAAGAGAACAGTAGCTAGGCTTTGCAATATGGGATGAAATTTACGACCTCTACATAAACTGTGTATTTTTCTACGTGTTATGGTAAGGGGGAAAGGACTTGCGCTATCTAGTGATGTAGAATGAAACTATTGAAGAAACCTCCTCTCTCCTGCGCGCGTAGCGCGCCGAAAATGTTAGGTTTTTATTAGAGAAATTGTCCTCTTAAGAGCAAAAATGGGTAAAACGAAACTGTAAACTGTTGCAATTATTGGGGGGCCAAAATGACATATTGGGGGGCCATGGCCCCCTTGGCCCCCCGGTTCCTACGCCACTGCACTGAGTGATTCCTTTTGGTGGTATGATAGAAACGACGGGTACTTCATGAAGACAATGTAAAATTTCGGGTAGGCGGTTTGATGCGGCGAGAGAAGAAATTCAGACTTAAAGCTCGAACGACTGCTATAATATAATTATGCTGTTATTTTAGATGAGGTCGCAAAACAGGGATGTTCCTGGCACGGAGCGAATTTCCCTCTCCCCCTTGGCTACGCAATGTTGTTCACTTCTGGCCCCCATACCTTGACAAAGATTGAGACAAAGATAGAGGGATCCTGCCCACCGTCTATGTTGTTATTATTTATATGACTATATGACCCAGCATGATATTAGAAAATATGTACGGCCGACGAAGGATGCAATTTAATCAATACCCCTTGTGGATGATTTGGTAAGGTGCTACAGTGATTCCCAGTTCCGTAAATTCTGCCTTTAAGAACAAAAAAAGTTGGGAGGTAATTCCAGAATAAACGTGTACTTAGAGAAAAGTGCATTTCAAGTGCAATTAACTTCAAAAAGGAGGAAGAGGGTTTGAGTGAGTCTCTTTTGAAAAAGAGTTGAAAACTGTGGTGAATTTAGCGTAACTGTTGATTTTGTCATAATCCTTAGACTTCCCTTTCTTTCTAAGAGGATCTTTTTACAACACACTACCTGAAGAGAAGTGTCCCTTGAAAACACTTTCCCGCTCAGAAAGGACCCCTTTTTTTACTGCTACTTTTGATCTCAAAGAGACATTTCATTTTTATTTCTGTACAGCTGGTTTTCTATGCTGTGAATCATTTTATCAGGACGTCACTCGATCAGCCATGACCATTTGTAACAATAGTACTAGGACATTTAAAGAAGAAATATTATAATAATTCAAATGTTATAAGAGACGGTGGATCATGTTGGCCCTTCTGGATGACTACCCGTATTCTTCAAATGAGCCTGTAGCGAAATCAAGTTGAACTTTGACTTAGTTCATTGGGCAACCGATTAAATGGTAGGCCTATGACAAGAAAAATAAAAAGATTTCCTTTTGAAATACACTCGGATCATGCACTTGTGAAAGACATGGGTGCACTTCTCGGTAGTTCAAACTACCCTGCTCTTACATACCAAGCTCATAACCGGCTGTTTCTTTGATTTTAGTGCTCAAATAATGGCAAAACTGCAAACTTTGCTCAACTCAAGTCACGGCTCCCTTAGTGAAATTATAAGGAATGTTATCAATTTTTGGAAAATCTCGTCCTACTCGGAAAACTTTGGGTGGTGACGCTTGTTTAAATAGTTTAATGTGTTCGGTTATGTAGAGCTAGAACATTTAAGATGGGTCTACGCAAGTGTTTGGCACTCACTTACCCCCTCCCCCTATCTAGCTTCCTTTTCGCCATCTGAGCAGTTGCCAGGGGGTTTCCTGTAGCTTGATTTAAAATTATAAATAGCCTTATGGAGCGCATCTAGTTTATTGTTGACATTGGAACCCTTCCAAAACTCTCCTCTTATCCTTACGTGTCCATGAACTGTGGGGGACTTAAGATTATTCTGATACCCATTTGACATGAAAAAAGTCCAGTATAAGTTTTTACTGGTTTATTGTTACGCCCAGCGGATGTGATACTTCAGACTTACCTGTGTCAATAATATGTAATTGGTCTATTTCATCTCAAACCGTAGCCCGGGGGGGTGAGGGGGAGCCCCCTGGAAAATTTTTCGCCGCCCAGAAGATAAAAAAATTATCACTGCCTTTATGCAGTTTAGTGTATCTCGTCCCCACCCCTGGAAGCTATCTCGCCTCCCTTAAGCACCTTGTCTGGCAGCCGGTCTGTTTCACCTGCGTTACGTTTCCAAAACGACGTAAACAGAACCCATGTTTTTTTGGTTCGAGGGGGATTATAATAGGGTGTAAATATACACGCGTACACAGATGAAGTGACTAATCAAGCCAAGTTAGACGGCAGTACATTGCACTCATAGATACACGTGCATAGGTGTAGTGATTGGGTACGGGTATTTTTGCTCTCGGAGGTGGCGAGGGAGCACACCTTTGACACAAGTATCCGCTAATCGGGCAGGGAAGGCTGAGCCCATTTTGTTCACATGGGAAAAGCCTGTATTGCCTAAGATAATTGCCCGATATTTTACCAAACGCCTGTCAAAGAAGGGTGTTTTTCCTGAATTTATCCTGCCTCTAACTCCTATAGGTACAGCTAACAATATGCCAGTTAGCGGCATACCCGTCATTTGTGTAGGACACATTACCACAGGCATCTTACACGTGTTGACCGAGGATCACGTTTATGACGAAGTGTTGTGTGGGTTAATCTTTTCACCTTACATTTATTTGACTAGAGTGTACTTAAAGACAGACTGTCATCACCCCAAAGTATATTTTTAGTGTATGTATATGAAAATTCTCAGTTGGTGACTGCTGTTTGATTGACATCAAAGTTTGAAAATTTGAAAGATGCAGAGTAGCTCCCATTCCACACAAGGCAGAGAGAGTACTTTTATTACATTTTATAGCCTTGTATGCTCACCAGGACATGGCCTTAAGCAATAAAACAGTTTTATTCTTGCACAAGGAAGAGACTCATACAGTTATGGGAGGAGCTAGAAGATGCATAGTTGGGAGAATTGGAACTGTCTGGGATCATGAAAATTCCCCTTTAAGTTTTCGAGTCCACGCCATTCTGTCTGTTGCAGTTTCATGGACAAGATTACAGAAACATACATGGACAGGACAAGTTCCAGTCTCTCTCTAGTCATCCTTCTTTTACTTAAAGGGAAATATTGCCTTTAAAATGCACCAACCTGGCAAACAGGGATCATTTAATCATTATTAAATCATTCAGTATCACCACAAATCTCAATCAATAGCTTTATCTCCTTAAAATACTATGCATAACAAGATTTACCGAAGTTGCATCGTTTGTATTTTTGAAAGTTTAGGTTGAAAATTAGTCTTGTGCAACAAGTGGGGCATCATAAATGGGGGCAATGGGTACGGTTCCGTTAGTGCAGGTTTTTGCAGTCGTCGAGTTGCAATGCATTCTTATTGACTTAAAGTTGCGAAAATACCCCTTTTCATTCTTTTCATTTATTCTTAGTATAAGACGTCATCGACAACGTCACAGTTTTCTTATCAAAAGATATGTGGTAATCAATGTTTTTCTTCAAATTGAGCTATTCATCATATCCTTCAGTGCACGCAGATACTACAGAAATATTTATACTCGTCTAGAAGGAAAATGAGCAGGTGTTTGTAATCTCTTGCGGATCTGAAACCCTTACTCTATAGCCAGAAACAAACTTAAATTTTAAAGTATAAATCCATACAGGATCGATCATTATGATCATAAAGTTGCAATATCTCTCGGTCTTCCCATGTGCAAATAAAACTATTTTCAGTTTCTTAATTCCCATTTGGAGCAGCCGTCTATTTAATTTGTGTAACTTAACTTGATAGAGTTGTGTTGAAATGAATTAAAAACTGAATGAATTATATTTCATACAACTTCATTACTAGTAGAAAAATGTATTTACTAACAACTCACTTCATTCCAAATCATTAATCATTGCAAATTTCATGATATCTAACCGTTACCGTTAAAGACTTAATTCATGCACCCAAAATTAAGAAAAAGCAGTTATTTTTATTTTTAAAGCATTCACATGATGTGTGTGGGGAGTCTTTTTCCTGCAGGTAATTGTACTGATAATGTTCTGTTTGAGGAAGGGGGGGGGCATTATCATAGGTAGGACCACACTTGTGCTGGACAGGAATGCCTCCGCCCCTACCCATTATTACAGACTTTTGGAAATGCTATAAACATAGTAAAACTATGGGCAAGGAGACTTGACTATGGAATTTAAGAGAGAAAGTCAAAAATGCTAAATTTTTGCTACGCAAAATGAATAGTTTAAGTAATAGTTAAGTAAAAGTATGACCTAGCTAACACTGTCATGTTAACTACGAGGTATTTGACGAGGCAGCTTTGCTACCTCGCGACTAACACATTGAAGATGCATCAATACGAAGATTCCTGGACATCCTAGGTAATACATCACGTGTGCAGATTTCTGTGTCCGCATTGGTTGCTTGCATAAAACCCCTCACATCTGGACAAATCATTACCTCTTTTACACAGAGGTTAGTGTTTCGTAAGACTCACAAGGCCTTTAAGATGCGATCATCTAATATCTTACTCATATGTCACTACCAAATATTGAAACTGTTGTCAGATTAAATTACTGTTTTATTTATGAATGTTTGTAAAAATTTGCCGAACAAGCCTTTGGAATTTACCAGTGCCCGCTATTATGACAATTGAACTTTGGATCTTAATCTTTGTTTCGTTTCAGACTTATCTTATTTGCGCTAAATTACAGTGACAGTAGCTCTTACAATTTAGTATAAATGAGAGTTTCATTTATTGCATTATCAAAGTCAACTATTGTAAACCAGTTTGGCTAATTACGGCAATCTGAGCTTTCGTCGAATGGAATATTGCTGATGAATTATTAATATCATAGGCGGAAATCTTAAATATATAATAAAAAAGAGAATGTAAAAATAGGTGGCTAAACTAAGAGCAAGTTTGCATTAGTGTATAACCCACATGACAATGTCAAATAGCTGCAGGCTTCAGTCAACTTTTCATTTAAGACATTACCTCTTGTTACAAGCTTCTATTAGTCTAAGTAAGGATATGAAAAAAAAATAGTTCCTTTTCGGTTCAAAGAGATTTTTACCAAAGGGAAATCAGTTCATGTCCGACAGGCAATCATAAACAATATTATGCAGAGGAGGTTTACGTCCTTTTTCGATACACCGTATGGACTCTCTCTCTTCCACCTCACAGTACTGATTGTTTGAGTGCGCAAAAGGATCGATTTTTAAGAAGCTATTTCATCCCCCCTCAAGTATATTTAGACATATCCCCATAGTTTTAAATCCAGCTGGTGACTGTACTTTGCTTGGCATTCATTTACACAATAATAGCACCACTCTGGTTGGTAATGATGACTTGAACAGTCATTTGTGTTCCTAATTAGACTTACAGTCACTCACACTTTGTCTTCAATATTGTCTCGAGCAATTGAAACTCTGCAGTGCACTGCAGGCTACTGTGGTTCTGTCCAGGGAGCTGTAAGGGATGGAGAAACAAAACTTGTTCTTCCTTTGAAACTAGGTGTTTTGCCGACACTTTAGCTTCGCATTGTCTGTTTCCTGAAGTTTCTCTAAAACTTAGAGGGATTAGGCAGTGAAGACAATTGTTCTAGTCGTCTGCTACATCTGAGGGAGCTCATAGGATGATTTTCCCCATTGGCATCACATTGCCAGTCGTCAAGAGGAACAAAATTTATTTCAACTTGTGCCGCCAGGTGCCACGTTTTAAAAGGGTACAGTGTATCTTTTTATTACTTTTTGAACAAAGATACATTGTTCGCTATTTCAGGAACACACCGGAAACATCTGAAATGTCATTATCAAAATGTAGGCTCCCATTGGTTTTCAAACAGGTATATTCCTTTCTTAATTAAGAAATTTAAATAATAATGGAATTGTGCAACTTAAGAGTGGGTGAACAGTCGTTTTGATCAAAAACGGTGAAAACGTTTCACATTTATCGGCTGCGCAGTTATCTTTAAAGCAACATCTTGACAATGGTCTTTGTTACAGGATTACTGCGCTTTGAAAGAGGGAAATCATCATTCAGAAGGAAAGTCAACAAAAGTCAAACAATAGGAACAAAGAGACCTGTCAATCAAATTTGGCTACCTGAAAAGGATTAAATTATTCTCAAGTACATATTGTCTGACAGATTTGGTCGATGTTTCTCCATCTCTCACTGATCCCTGCTCTGTCTTTGAAGTGTTCTACTGGTACATAGACAGTTGTCTGTGTTTAAATTGAAGACAAGGCTAGAAGTTAGGTTAGTTGGGAGGATTGTAACTGTCTGGGATGCGCTTAGAGCTCCTTTAAAGAAGATGAAACCGACTTAGTTTATAAAGGTACATTTTGTAAGGTACCAAAACCACTGCCTTTCAACCATCTACAAAGAACAGAGAACAAATAAAACACAAACAGCTACTTTGTTAGAGGGCAGTTGGTCATGAGGAAAACCTGAAGAAATTACAAAATACATTTAACTTTTCTATTCATGATTACAAAAAAAAAAATCATTTTCGCACAGAAAATTTAAAGCAAAAACGTTAAAGCAAAATTATCATTAAATTAATCCAATATAATTGTCAAGTGCCTTGATAAATGCCACAGTGTATTAACATGTTACGTAAATTATAGGATACTATCATTCTAGCCATAAGGAAGTAAGTGTGTCTACTATCTGTTGCGTTGAAAAGTTCAACAACTCAAAACTAAATCAATCAATCAATAAAAGAACGAACGAACATACTAATGAATGAACGCATCAGTCAGTCAATTAATCAATCAATCAATCAATCAATAAACGGTAGTCTAATGTTAAAACATCAATGATGCAGTGGTTTCCCCGACACAAAGAATCTTGATTGTGAAGAAAACACATCCTTCCTTTCTGCGTGTCGTCTGATAGCTAGAACCAGGGGGTTGTTACGGATGGAGTACAAACACTTATCCCTCCTTTGACATTATGTGGTTTGCCGACATTATTCTCCTATTTGTCTTGCTCTTTCAGATTCTTTAGTTTGCTTTTCGTAGTGGATTTTTCTAGCACTGGCCTTCAGTCTCACTGATTATCATGCTGCTGGTTGTCCCTGTCATCTTTCTTTGGAAAAAACTAACATTTCTCCTTGGAACTGAAAGACTCCTTTTCTGCATTTCTGTTCTCACAGTCTACGCATTTTTTAACTGTGGATATTCCTCATGTACTAATTCCACTATATTTTGCAACTCAGGTTTTCCTATGGCTCTTAGCAGAAAATTCATGCTCAGCCTCAGATGGAAGGTAAGCAATCTTGTGTTCAATGAACCATGGTACAGCACTGTGGAAAAACTTGGGTTACAAAAGAGGAGAGTCAGGAGAGGGACAAAGGCTGGAAAGAGAAAGTTCAAGTGGAGATTATCTTCTTCCATGCAAAGCTCTTTTGTGTCTCCTATACCAACACGCATTACTGAGCGCCCAACTCACCCTCTTTCCTGCAAGTGTGCATCCAACCAGAGCACTGCTTCCTTGACAGTACCTCATCCTCAACTGCCTGATTGCAAAGCTAAGACATGGACTGCAAAAATTGCCACTTGGAATGCTAACTCCATGACAATGAAAACACCCTTAATTACTGACATGATTGTTGAATATAAGTTTGATGTATTAGCGATCACTGAATCATGGTTGAGAGGTGATGATAGGGATAATGAAGTGCTTGCTGATCTGTCTTGTTACCTTCCTAATTTCAGTGTCCTACACTGTCCACGGAGCTCCAGTAGGGGAGGTGGCATCGGCCTACTCATTAAGTCGGGATTTAAAGTGAAAGAGAATGAAGCTCAACGGTTTGTCTCATTTGAGCTTATGGATACGACTATTAGTAGTGGATCTACTTTTCTGAGAATCATAACCATTTATCGCCCACCGCCCTCATCACGGAATAAGCTGACTCCTAGGATGTTCTTCAGTGAATTTTCTGTGCTCTTGGAATCCATTGCTATATTCCGTGGGGAGCTTCTTATTCTTGGTGATTTCAATTTCCATGTAGACATCCCTAATGATAGAGAGGCTTCCTGTTTTATGGACCTCCTGGATTCTGCAGGTTTTCAACAGCATGTTCATGTGGCCACACATCGTGCTGGTCATACACTTGATCTGGTTATTTCTAGGCGTTCTAGTCACACTTTGAAGGACATTGCTGTTTTCACCGGCTCGCCATCTGATCATCATATTGTCAAGTGTGATGTAAACATCTCATCCCCTCTGCCCGTCAAGACCACCATCCGCTCACGTAAGTTGTGTGATATTAGAGTGGAGAATTTTGTCAGAGACATACAAGCATCCACCCTTTTTAATTCACCTGTGGTGGATCTTTCTCATTCCATTGAACAATATGAGAATGTTCTCTGTGACTTGATTGATATACATGCCCCTGTCAAAGAAAGGTCTGTGGTGCTCCGTCCAAGTTATCCCTGGTATTGTGACGAATTACGGAAAGCAAAACGGATGAAGCGCAGGTCTGAGAGAAAATGGCTGCAGTCAGGCCTCGAAATTGACAGATTTATTGTGATCAGTCAAAAGCCTATCATCGCATGATTGAGCAAGCTAAATGTAATTACCACAGACATGAAATTGCAAAGTGTGATGAAAAACAATTGTTCAAACTCGTTGATCGGATCTCTAATCCGGCATCTACACCTAAATTGCCAGACCATGATTGTAAAAAATCTCTTGCAAATGATTTTTCTCGTTTTTTTTTTTCACAATAAGATACAGATGCTATTGAATAGACTTACCGTTATCAGTCTTCCGACTGTTTCAATAGACTTACCGGAATCATGTGGTAGCTCATTCACATCATTCCATGAGGTCTCCGAGGAAGACGTTCAAAAAATAATCATGAACTCTGCTACCAAGTCGTGTGCACTAGATCCCATTTCTACCATTCTTTTCAAACAATGTCTCGATAGTCTCCTACCAGTTGTAACTTCCATTGTCAACACTTCTTTCAGTTCTGGGTGCCTACCTCGGATTCTCAAAGTGGCTCATGTTACACCAATTCTAAAAAAGCCAAAAATTGATCGAAATGATTTAAAAAACTACCGTCCTATATCCAGTTTGAAGTTCATTAGCAAAGTGATAGAACGGGTGGTATCTGCTCAGCTTACCTCCTACCTTCAGTTCAACAACTTAAATGGTGCAAAGCAATCAGCATATCGTCAGTTTCATAGTACTGAGACGGCCTTGGTAAGAGTACAAAATGATTTATTGCGAGCAGTGGATAGGCATCAAGAAGCCATCCTACTTTTGCTAGACTATTCAGCAGCCTTTGACACCATCGACCACAACATTCTCCTAAAACGTCTAAACGAGCGCTATGGTATTGATGGTTGTGCTCTAAAGTGGCTCACCTCATATCTAAGTGACCGTGTTCAAAGGATCAACATTCAGAATGTCCTCTCAGATGATCTTCCACTCTGTGCTGGAGTTCCACAAGGATCGGTTTTGGGTCCACAGCTGTTTACACTTTACACAGCACCACTTGGTGATCTAATTTCAGCACATGGTATCAACTATATGGCATACGCTGACGACATGCAGTTGTACTTGATCATGAACCGTGGTGACCGTTCAAAAGCAATCTCCCAGATCGAACAATGTGTTCGTGATGTAAAAGCATGGTCAGTACTTAACAAACTAATGTTAAACGACTCTAAAACTGAGGTGGTGTTCATCAACTCCCGCTTTGTGAAATGTATGCCTCTCCCTGACATCACGATTGGTGATTCTATTGTTCCAATTTCAAGTGAAGTAAGGAACCTTGGAGTTATTTTTGATAATGCGCTGGACATGAAAGAGCATGTTAGGAGGATTGTCCAAGCAGCTTCCTTTGCCATCTACAAATTGACCGACTCCACAAGTTTCTTGACAGCACATCCGCAGAGCGCCTTGTTCACGCATTCGTGTCATCACGCCTTGATTATTGTAATAGCCTCCTCTATGGGCTCCCCAAAACTCAGCTGCCCGGCTAGTGACTCGCAGAAAGAAATATGATCACATCAAACCAGTCCTTCACGAACTCCATTGGCTACCTGTACGTGAGCGCATAATTTATAAAATTGCATTACTTACCTACAAGGCTCTACATGGCATGGCACCTTCTTATATTGCTGATCTTTTATCTGAATACAAACCATCTCGCTCTCTTCGCTCATCTTCTCAGTGCTTTCTTAAACGCCCACAATCTGTCTGTACATCCTACTACGGTGACCGGTCATTTTCTGTTGCAGCCCCAACTGTTTGGAATAACCTGCCCCATCATATTCGAACTGCTACTTCTGTGAGCTCTTTGAAAGCAAGACTTAAAACGTACTTGTTCTGATTTTGCTATTCATTGGCTAACTTTTGTTAAGCGCTTTGTGATTGTTTTATGTAAGGCGCTATATAAATCTATTGTATTATTATTGTATTATTTACCACTTGAAAGTGATTAC